>CM042012.1:74523959-75228959 GCA_023525715.1 Cichorium intybus | reverse complement strand
AACCTCCACCCACGCGGGTATATAATCTAGGTGCATCAACCGAACTAGGCTAGGCATCACTTGCGATAAAAACTTTTTTTATAATAAAATGACTACTGGTTAATAGTAGACTTGAAGTTATATTATGATCAAACTTGATGGATAATGGAAGCAAATAAGTGGCCATATATATGAGAAAGAGAAAAAAAATTCAAATTAATATGGTAAAAAATAAATCATTTATCTTGAACCACATTAATTTGAATGACTTAATTTATAAAAGATGATAATATAAAAGTCACTGTAGTTTGGCCAAAATTTCAGTTTAACCACTATATTTTTTATTCCATAAAAACCAATCATACTTTCAAAGAATTTCATATTGACCACTATTTGTTTTATTTTATAACTTTTAAGAATTATTTTTATCGAAAGATTATGTGAAAAGTTCCATATCGACATTTGAAGCAAATATTGGAACTTTATTGCAGCGAAAATGATATATAAAGTTGTCTACATGTGATTTTGTCTTTATAAGTGCAGTTCTTCGGCCACGTTGTGAATGCATAGGGTGTCCAAATGAATCCACTAAATTTTGAATACGACGTAGGTAAGGAGTGTTCCGAGTCGGTAGCATACAATCATGAATTTTATTTGTTATAGTGGTCGCAATGTAAATTTTTGAAAATATGAGTGGTTTGTACAAATGTTTTTTTGAAAGTATGAGTGGTTTCTTAGAACAAAAAAATATAGTGTTTAAACCGGATTTTGGTCAAACTACAATAATTTTTTTGTTATTAGCCCATAGATATAAATATAAATATAGATATATAAATATAAATATAAATATAAATTTGGAAACCATGAAAATGGCCGCCAATCAATTTACCAAAAATTAGACCATAATGATATCTCCAACTCACATCTATTTTTAAACCTATTTTCCTCCAACCCAACTCTATTTTTGAGTATTTGAATAGTATTATTCCAAATATATAGTAATACTATTCATTTACACCAAAAATAGAGTTAATGTTTCACTTGTCATTTTTAGTCTTCTAGTTTTATTTCTATATATTTATAGTTTATTTAAATATAATAACAAATATTTACAATCATGTTATATATTAAATGATATTTGTTAATTGTAATGATCAAAATTGAATATTTATATATCGAATTAATATAAAAGTTTACGTATATTTAAAAAAAATTTAAAGCACGATAATATATTTTATAAAAAAAACGTATAATATATATATATATATATATATATATATATATATATATATATATATATATATTATAATATGAATATTCACGTAAAAAAGTACAAAATATATATTTTATAAAAAAATATACAAAGTTAATAATAGAAGGAAGATTTTAACAATTTTTTGTAAATAACGAGAAAATAATATATATTAAGAATATATATTTTAAAGTAAAAATAATATGAAAAACAAAAATGAATTAGAGATGATCAACTTTTGCATATTTTTTATTTTAAAAATAGAAAATGGAAATAAAGATGGACCGAGATAGTTTAAGGGACCATTTCGGTAATTTACTCATAAAATCTATTTTTCTCTTTCTTTCCTTTCATTTTAAAACCGGAGAACAGTACGTGATTGTCAAAAGGCTGTCGGTAGTGATTCCGCTTCCCGCTTGTTTTGCCTTCCATCACAACACCTCCAATGGCGATTGATGCTGCCAATAACTCACCTCCTTCTCGTTCTTACTTCCACAAATCTGTAAGTGTTTCCGCCCTCAAAATTTTTCCATTGTTCATTCACTGATGCATTTCCCCTGTAAAACAGGTTTCTTTGCAAGACTGGTGGTTAACTAAACCCCAAACAGTCGACGACAGAAAGAGAATAGGGGTTTCAGGACTCACTTGCACGTCTCAACTGTATGGCGCTCTCTCTCTCTCTCTCTCTCTCTCTCATATCTATGGTTTCTCGTTCTCATCTGGTACACTAGTCTTAGATTAGTCATCATTTCTGACGCTAAATGGGACCTGTCTTACCAATGTGCAAACCCTAAGGTTTTCGCTACACAATTTAAAACATCTGGATGATGTAATATTCAGAGCTCAAAGTCAATTTCTGGGTTCAATTATGATTTGAACCTACTTTTTTCTGTAGCTGCCTGTTTTTTTATAAATCTACAGCTATAAACAGTTATATTGTTTCTTTATTCATTGTGAAATCGACATGTAATTTGTGGATGAGTATGATTTTTGACGAAATTTAAGGAGTCGGGCTGAGCGATGTTTCTCTTCTGCACCAATTCTCAAGGCATACGATTTCTTTGAATTAGAAACAGTTGACGGTATCTGTGTCATTCTTCAAGGTTACATTAACAAAGAGAAAACACTTCAAAGTGGATTTTCCTCTGAGGTATGCACAAGACTCTTGACTACCTCATGTTCTTTTGTAGGCTATTTTGGGGTGGGGCAAAAATGCCGTTTTTTTCTTCATATTGACATTGTGAGTATAGGTCCATCTCAGTCTGTTCTTCATGGTCTCAATTGTTTTAAGCTAATCGACTTGGTCTTTCTTTTTCATTTTATGTGAATATTCAATTTAAATATGATATTTCTTTCTTTGCACTTACAGGTGTTTGATCATTTTGTTATTGGTTTTCCCCCTTACTGGGAAGAATTTTCTACAAACTGTTCTAAAACAGGATCTTCTGATGATTATATTTCAAGAGGTAAAACTAAATACTAATCCATGTTTGGTCTTTTTCTGGACTATTTGGGCTATGGTTTTCCATAGACATAGTTATTTAAAAGAAAAAGTAGTCGTAAATGTTTATTTTTGTACAAAAATATAAATATTGTATCTTCATATAATCAGCAAATGAAGACGGGAAAGACTCCATTGACAACTTTGATGATACCTGCACTATGGATACAAAAGTTGAAGATTGTAAAGCTAAGGTTGTGAGCAACATTGCTAGTAGCATCTCACTGGATATTCCAGATGTATATTTTCTTCAATATGTATATGCATCCATAGATTCATAAACCTGAATCTTATTTTGTCTGTTTGACTAGGAGCCTACAATGAAAGCTGGTGATGAAGTTATATCTGAAATTGAGGATGCTGAAGGAAATGATTCTTTGTTGAAGAAGAATTCGAAAATGGATAGCAGGCGAACAACCAGATCTATGACAAAGATGGATAGCAGTAAAAAGGGATTGGAGAAAGTAAGTTTTGTTGATAAAGAGGATGCCTCAAAACAAGAACAGAATGAGCAATGTGGAATTGAGGATGAGAGAAAAAAGTCAACTTGTGATCATTCACAGATTGACACACACGTAAAAGCTGAGATCATTCACAGATTGACAAGAAGCATGAAAGGTAGTCAAAATAATAATAATAATAAGAAGAAGAAGAAGAAGAAGAAGAAAGAGGTAAAATCTAAAAGGAAATTGACATTTGACAGTGAGATGGCTAAAAGTCCTACATCTACTTCAACCCCAGAAGCAGCAAATGAGGTAAAATCTTGTCTTTTATTACAAGCTAATATTACTGTCATTGCTTTTGGATTAATGGGACATTGTTGTATGGGATATATTCAGAAAAGTCCTTATATTTTGACCCTATATTCGATTAAGCCCTAATTGTTCTTTTATTCAATTAAGCCCCAACATTTTGTTAAATGTTTGCAATTTTGGATATATATAAAAAGGAAATATTCATTAAAGTCCTTACATTTTGACCCTTTTAACAAGGGAAATCTCCAATAAAGTCCCAATATTTTGGCTCAATTTATGAAAAAGTCCCAAATTAATTTTTATTAACAAAAAAGGACAGAAAACCGGCTAATGTTGGGACTTTTCCGTGAACTATGCGAAAATATTAGGACTTTATTGAAGATAAAACATGTAGTTTCTGTCCTTTTTTGTTAATAAAAATTAATTTGGGACTTTTTGTTAATAAAAATTAATTTAGGACTTTTTCATAAACCGAGCCAAAATTCTGGGACTTTAATGGAGATTTCCCTTTTAACAATTTAGAGTTGAATTTTCAGTTTTTATTCAATTAAGTACTTACATTTTGACCCTATACATCATCAGGTGTTAAAATATAAAAACGGCATAACCAACTACTATCCGAAATAGTAAACATTTAACAAAATGTTGGGGCTTAATCGAATATAGGGTGAAAATATAAGGACTTTTCTGAATATATCCCTTGTTGTATAATAGAAATCTGCAGCAAACGTGTTGTCTCCAGAGTGTTTCAGTGGCAAACGGTCTAGATCCGGAAGAGTTCTTTTGCCATCCTTGGAATTCTGGCGCAACCAAACAGTCGTTTATGATGCAGGATTGGTAATACAAATACTTTTAGGTTTCAGTTTAACAACAACAACTATGTAATTGCTAATTATGTTTAGCTTACCATGTATTACAAGTACTAGAAATTGGTTGTTTTTAATGTGCTTTTTCTTCTTCTTAGTTTCCTTTTTATCTTTCAGGATCGACAAGTTACTGGAGTCCGGGATGTGCTACATGCATCCAAAGGTATATTGCCTATTTGCTTTACTTATCATGATAAGGTATTGTTTGAACAAATGCTGTTTCATTGGGCTGAATTACCATTTTACCCTTCTAAGTATTTGGAATTTAAATTTTGAATGACAAAAAAATACTATAAATTTATGAGACGCTTAAATAAAGCTTATTTGATATATATATATATGTAATCATATAGATTTTTATGTATTTGATGTTAATAATAAATAAACACAGACTTAGCAAATTTTAATTTTCGGAAACTACCATGATTAAGGTACTAAAACATTAATTCAAGATATTTTAATGGGAACCATCAACCATATAGGAGAGTTATGACAGTTTAGCAAGTTTTAAGAATTAAGATCAAGGTCATACATATGAATTTGCTATGTAATAAAAAATGAAATCTTCTTAGAATCTGATATGAAATTATAAGTTTGTGAAATACTTGAATATAAATACTTAATATATTTTATTTAATATAAATATGGATGTTAAGAATTATCTAAAAAAAATTCAGTGTATTTTCATAGAATGACTACTCTAAACACAATCCTTATTATGTTATTGTTGTACATGATACTGATCAAACTTTATGGTTATTTGTTTGGTAGATGCTTCTGAAGATAGCAAGGCATCTAAGAAGAAAGTGAAAAGAGCATGAATTAGGTAAATGGCACAATATCAGTGCTTTCTGTCAATCATGTGACATTTAGGAAGTAATTTTCGGTTATTATTTACTTTATTTCAAAATTTGTTCTTAATATCATCATACTTTTATTTCTATCTATTACAACATTGCACTTTGAAAAATCTACCCAATTATAGCAATGTCATCTAAATACAAAGAAATTTTCACTGCTATAGTAGGGTAGGTTTTACAATGTACAATGTCCTAATAAGAAAACGAGAACTGAAAGTACAATGCTATAAATGAGTAGAAAATTTAAAAGCAGAATGCCGTAATAAGAGAAAACACTGAAAGTACCATGCTGTAATAAAAAGAAATGAAATTACGATTCTATAATACACAAGTAAATAAAAGTATGTTGCTACTTTTGCATTAACCGTTGTGGGAAAACCTACTAAAGTTATTAACCGACATGTATTTGTAGGTTTTATGTGGACAAACATTGGAACCGAGCTTCTAGTGTTGGGTACCACTTGCATCCTAGAAAGGTAGTTTAAGTACTGCTGATAAAATTTTTTTTTTTTTTTTTTTTGGTGAATTTTAATCAAGTTTGGGATTAGTCTTATCATTTATGTAGGTGTGTGTATAGATACTGCGGTTGTTTGGTAGTGTTGGTAAATATAATATGCCGTCTACTCATGTTTTACCAATACATAATACAATGGGCCATGAGGTAAATTACATATATAAAATCATGTAAACACACTGCATTATACAACCAACCATAAAATTAATGGCTAAAAGCAAGAAATAGCAACACACTTTCATTTGCTTGTGTATTGTAGCAATCTACTTCCATTTTCTACTGCAACATTGTAATTTCAAACCTTTTCTTATGAAGACATTGTACTATGAAAAATTTATCCAAAAAATAAACCATTAGGCTTTTCATTTTCAAGTTCAAGGTAATATGCTTGAAGTGATAATGGTTGTTCTCCATATATCAAAAGTTCTATCTTCTAATGCTATTTTAGATATGCTAGACGTGACCTAAGTGTAATATCAAGATTTGCGATGACCAACCCAACACGATTAAGGTTCTTAAACTCAATTGACCTATTTTATTGTTTACACACTAGTTACAAGTTTATAGAAGAGTAGTGAAGGGAATTAGCTAAACATATCAAAATCGAAGAAACTGAAAGTATGCGAGGGGGTATGTGTCTTTTTGCACAACTCAAACAAAATCATGATATCTTCTCAAAAAAACATCCTACTGTGGTTGATATGATTCCAATACGTCAATTACCTATTCCAATGAACTTTATTAATAGAAATGGATCTAATACCTTGTTCTAATATATTGAATCATTCCTATAACATCATAAACTTTAATCAAATCATAAATTCAAGAGATCAACTCATAATTTTCAAGTTTGACTTTCAAAACTTCAAAGTTGACCTCTAGGAGTGGTTTTTACCAATGATATTTGATTAGGAAGATCTACCAAGTTCTAAAATGTAATAAAAACTTAATAACATCCTTTAATCAATATCAAATGAAACTAATGGAGATCTAATAAGTTTTCATCTAAAAAAAACTTCATCAAAGCTTCTATATCCGACCTAATTGAAGGTTAAAATACAATGATTTGACATTATCAAACTTACATGTAAAGCATTACATTAAGCTAATTCAATGAACAAAGTCAAAATTCATAAGATTAAAGGATCATTTCATGGATTTAGGGTTTCAAAAACACATTAAAAGCTTTATGAACACATTGGAGATAAACTTGTACTTCTAGTTTAGTGATAGAAGCATGAGATTCTAAACTAAGCTTCAAATTCAACTAGATTTTTGTAATGAGATTCAGATTTGGAGAAATTCCTAGACATTGAAAGCTTAAATGACAAAGGAGAAGTAAATTAGCTACCTCACAAGCTCTTCTTAAAGCATCATCAATTGTCCTTCATTGTTGCTTCCAACTTGCTAATCTCTCTCAAAAATTGGATTCTCCCAAGTTCTTTAAGCTACCATAGGAGAGTTTTGGGGCTTTCGCTCTAGACTTTAGTCATTTGGAAAATAAAACCCGCAACTTTCAAATTTCTAGGTTTACTTTTACATGAACTATATAACTATCAAAATTAAATTTATAATTTCCATATTAACCCTAGGTTGTCAACATTATAACAAATTTGGTCCAAATTCTAGTTAACGGAATTAAGACAAAGTCCTACCTTAATATCCAAAATTGAAAGGTCAACTTCTAATCTTCAAGCTTTGACTTAACTTTTACCTAGAGTTAAATATTTTTATTAAATTAGTATTAATTACTTATTTTTAAATTAAATTAAACTATCTTAGTAAAACTTTTAATTTACTCATAAAACCCAAGTGTTATATATTGGGAAGCGTCTCCTCTAACGAGAGTGCCCGGACCAGCTTTCACGTATTTGATCCCATGTGCAAATATTGTAACGTCCTAAATTTCAAGGTAAAATTTCCTTTTTAAAATCAGAGTGAAAGTTAGGGAAATGCCATCATTCATTCAAAACATTTAACTAAGTCAAATAACATCATGTTCATAAATTAGTATCATTTGTTCAAAAACATAAATAACAACGGAGTATTGGAATCACGATGCCGATAGGGTGCGGTCACGCCGTGCCCTTCCCGTTTTCTCTGGAAGTATGTGGAACATTTTAAACTGAAATCGTAAGCACAAGGATTAGTGAACTCCCCAAATACCATACATGTTAATACATAACGATAAACCAGCATCGGGACTCGGCACAGTCCTACCCTTTCGGGACTCGGCACTATCCTACCCTTCCAACATCAAACAATGGAACTCGACATGGTCCTACCCCTAGTGGGACACGACACCACCCTACCCTTAACATCAACACTTCGGGACTCGACACGATCCTACCCCTAACAGGACACGACACCGTCCTACCCATATCATTCGCCACAACCCATATAGTCATAAGAACAGATCATACGACTATCAACATATCAATTAAGGCTACGTATATCAGCATACTATGTCACCCTATGGTGTCATGCAAATCCACACATGTAGTATAACAAGAGACTCACCTGAATTGAAACGTATGAACTCATGCGTAACCCCACACTCGATCAACATGAACCTCTTAATTGTAAACAAACATATATTAGCGACCTAACCCAATCATGGTCAACTTTCCACATACCCCAAAGTTGACCAAAAGTCTAACTGGTCAAAAGTCCACGGTCAAAGTCAAAGTCAACGGTCAAGCATAGTACCGCTACCAAAAGTGGTAATGTTGCTATGAATGCAACCAGAAATAGGTTTTGCCAAATATAGTACCGCTATCTCTTAAGGTTAGCGAGTCGCTAATCCCTAAGATTCCAACTTCCTTGTTAAACACTTAATCCGTTAAGACAAAAGCTACAAACTTCCAGGGTTTATCCATTTGGTGCAAGGATTCATAAAAATATGAAATTTATGGTCATGCATGGCCCATGCATGACAAGATCTAGGTCAAAACGAGTCCCAAAACACTTAGCAAAGCTCACAGGGACTCAAGAGGGCTTGAGCATGCCATCTTCTAAAGCTCAAGAACTCTAGAAAGGATGTAAAAGTCGACTTATTGCAATGGATTTTCCAAAACTCTAAGGATGTAACCATTATGGACGAAAAACCATCATATCTAACCCTAAACTCCTAAACCTAAGAAGAAAACCAGCAAGAAAGGATCTATAAGACTTACAGAGGTCTAAAAACTAAAGAGTGAGCTGAATCTTAACTGTAGGAGCTTCCCTTAACACCAAGCTTTCTTTCTTCTTCTCCAAACAAGCTTCAAAACCAAGAAAATGGGGCTATAAACACCAAGAGAGGTTAGGGTTTGTCTGGACAGTAGAGGCTAATAAGGGATAGCCTCCTAGGGTTAAGCATCCTTAAATAGAGCTCATGGCCAGAAACCTATGGTTTTGCAATAGCGGCGGACAGTGCCGCTAACCTTAAGAGTTAGCGCCACTATCCACGACCAATACACATGCAGACTTAAACCCTCCTTAGCGCTATTATCCACTAACGATAGCGCGACTAAGGGCCTCATAATGCAAAAGTTCATTATTAATACCATTTAAATCTATACCTGGGAACAAGTCTTACAAATATGAAGCAATGTATCATGTGATGGGTTTTAATAAGCTACAAACGATCTTTTTACGTAAAACAATTTTAAGCGGCAAATGGAAGCGATTTTAAAATAACTATTATTTTAAGACCATTTTAACAAAACCACCTAGAGGATCCAATTACATGAAATAGAAAGATTATTTAACAACCATAGAATGTAAAGTAAAAAACCTTTAAAGACTTTGATCCCACTTGGTTTTGGGGGTTGATGAAGATGGCAAGAGAACCCAAAGGAGAGTTCCTCTATAATGTTTCCACCAACAAGAGTAAGGCACAAAGAATGCTAGTTCTCCTTTGTATTTGTGACTTCTTAAGCTTTTAAGTGCTTAACATAATTAAACACTAAAGGAGAAGCACTTCTACACCACTTACACTTACAAAAGGCTTCAAAAGACATGCAAGAGGAGGGAGAGAATGAGGTTGACGGTTTTCATCAAGGAATGAGAGAAAAACTAGTTAGTTTTTTGGTCTTACACTTTCTTATATACCCATATATAAGATCTATGACCCATACCTCTAATAAATGCTAAGTGATGGCATGTAAGAAGCATGAATTGTGTAAGACGGAGGTTGGCAAGCAACCTCCCCATCTCTTTGACTAATTGGCCAACAAGAGAGAGAAATAATCTAGTTTCCCAAACTAGATGTACTCATGTAAATAGAAAGTTAAGTGGAAACCAAAATGTCCAAAAACTTGTACATGACTTACGAAATCATACTATATGATATAATAACTATTTTTTAATATCTTGATTTATTATTTTCATAAAATATTAATTATCTCCTAATTAAATACAAGAGTTGATTATTTATTAATAATCGTATTAATAATAAATACTCAATATGTGTCGGCTTGCTTAAGGTGTGACCCTAAATGATCAATATGTTATTGGCAAACATCATTCTAAAATGATTCTTGAGCATATAGATCCAACAATCTCCCACTTGCACAAGATTCGTTATAGATTGAGATAGACAGTTGTTGACCTCTAGCAACAGACCACTGTCCCTAATAACACACGTGGAGATGCCATCCAGCAACAACCAATTCCAAGTGCTCCAAGCCACAATTGGTTATAAGGTATTGGTATTAATTATCCCTTTGTTACAGACATCATGTTGAACATGAGATATGGATTTGCAATCCATCTCATATGGTGTTCAACTTTTGAGTAAGGCCTTAGATGTCTAACTCTCAACGAATAAGATGAACAAATCCCATCTTGACTACATACGCCTATCATGTAGTTCATGCAATACCTAACAATGACCCTTATAACCGCCTTTTATGGAACACCGTTAAACTATGTCAAAGTACAATAATTCCTACACTCAAGTCCCAAATATGTATCTCAGGTCGAAGAATAAAAATATATTACCTTAATCAAATATCACTCATGACAACAATCCATAAAGTGATTTTGATGCTGGTCTTGTCCAATACTTATTCTCTAATCAAGTACCTATGAATTTTGGTCGCAACTATTTGCCATTTTCATCTCCATTTCATACTAATCTGGAGGCGTAGGATACTTTGGATTTGTCTGGCAACAAAACATTCAAGACCTTCTTAGATTGGAACATTTAGGGTTGAATGAAGGTGCTCTAAGCATAATGGCAAAAAACGAGAGCAAGGAATAGCGTCTTTGTACCCATCACAAAATTCCTTGAAATCATTTCAAAGTATGGTACCGTAATTGATTATCTTTCCCTTGTAAACTCCCCACATGATCTCCAACCACATCATGTTTAAAGAGTCTTTTCTAGAAAGACATTGAATGATGATATGAGCGAATAAGAGCCAAATGGGAGGAAGATTAGGCTTTTTGAAGTCTTTCATGACCTTCAATGTCTCTTTGTAGCCAATTGCATACAAAAACCTATTTATTTGATCATCAGTGGGATGATCAAATGACGTGTTAGGATCAATAGTTGGTAACCCTATCAACTTTAAAATTAATAGATATTCCATTGTAGAGTTCAAATTGGACAAAGTCATCTACCTTGTCGATAACAACGGTTAAATATGTGATTTGAAGAATTTAAGAGGAATTCAAGACGTAGTTTTGGTAAGAGGATCAAAAGATGGTTTGATAGAAGAATCTCAATAATAATGGCTACCGATGGATGATAAAGTTCAGGGTCAAGCATTGCTTGAAGATTACATGACGCGAGTTTAAGGTCAGATACGAGAATGCTTGATTTCACCATTGTTGTAGAAACCTTGAAGAAAGAGGAGTTTTGAGAAGATGAAAAGTTGTAGGAGAGAGAATGTGAAGGCGTAAGATGATAGAACCGAGGGGTACGATATTTAAACAGATTTAGAAAGTACCGGGTCAAGTCGGTTCCTTTGAAACAAATTTTGAAAAATCAGGTACAACCACCCATCATTTAATGCAAACAATGATGCAATACCATTTTCTAACACCTTTAAGGTATAAAGGAAGCTTGGTTTCATAAATGTGTCCCATTAAACTCAGAGAACGTGTGTTGTACACACTTAGTTACAAAAGTTGCCTTTTAAGATTCTTTTTAGAGAGAATAATTAGATACTAAATGCATTTCATAAAAGGTTTGAAAACAAAAAGAAAATTCTCTGTAGAGAAATAAATGTTGAATACATTTAATACTAATAATTAGAACTCGAATTTATTACCCCAAAAGACTTTCTTCGTCGGAAGAAGTGGAAAATACTTTGGTTGGATGTTAAATTCAGTTGCGGTTGCATTCCAAAAAGTTAATGAGCAATGGTTGCAATAATTCAATGATTGTGGCGACATCAGAAACTAAGAGAAAAAACAATTGAGAGGTTAAATGGACAAACACAAAAATTGTTCCCTTTGTCTGAGATGTCAAATACGGACGAACAATTTAACTTTATAAGAACTAGTCAGGATTCAACATTTCTAATTTGTTAAGGAAGTGATTGAATTTCGTGAGGTCCAAGGATTTTGTAAAAACATCAGTTATTTCTTCATCAGAGGAAACAAAAATAATTTCAAATACGGACGAACAATTTAACTTTATAAGAACTAGTCAGGATTCAACATTTCTAATTTGTTAAGGAAGTGATTGAATTTTGTGAGGTCCAAGGATTTTGTAAAAACATCAGTTATTTCTTCATCAGAGGAAACAAAAATAATTTCAATATTTTCCTTCAAAATGTGATCCTCGAAGAAGTGATATCTAATAATTATGTTTTGTCATAGAGTGGTGGATTGGATTATGATATATCGCTATTGCGCTCTGAGATTCTCAATATATTGGAATTTTCAAGAAACATACCCGTAATCCAAGAGTTGGGATTTCATCTAAAGAACCTAAGAACAACATCTTGTGGCCACAACGTATTCAACTTCGACCGTAGATAGAGAAACACAATTCTGTTTCTTGGATGACCAACTGACTAATCTTTCACCGTGGAATTGACATCCTCTTGATGTGCTCTTTCGGTTGATTACATGCATCGTTACTATAATTGACAAGTCAGTATAACTCACCTGATACTGAACGTCTGAATAATTTAATAAGTAAGGGCTATGTGACCAACTGACTAATCTTTCACCGTGGAATTGACATCCTCCTGATGTGCTCTTTCGGTCGATTACATGCAGCGTTACTATAATTGACAAGTTAGTATAACTCACCTGATACTGAACGTCTGAACAATTTAATAAGTAAGGACTATGTGGAACTCTCAATGATCAACAGATCGTTATCATTATCCACTATTTAGATTGTAGTACCATTCGCTACTTAATAATACTTATATATATTATACATTTTAGTTTCTCTTTTTGGACAGCAGTCTGTTCCTTGACCATTCTACCCCTCCTAACCCCATAATTCCAGAATTATTATTAATTTATGCTAAAATATATACTAAGGGATTTTTAGGATACCACTATCAGGATTCGATCATATAAACAAAACATTCAGATAGTGGAAGACTTAACAAGATCAAATCATACAAATATCCACGAACATAGTCCAGGATCATGCAGTTCATAACAATTATTGCAACTTAAATCATAATAAGAATGTACCTCAGCTAATATCCTTTTTGATTTCTCATTAATGCCACTTTGTATTGGATGAACATGATCCAAAGTAGAATCCCTCTGATGAATTACACCCAGGTTCTCTAGAAAACCATGCAGACAGAATTTCCACTTGGGAAAGGAGGCAAAGATCACAAACTTTATAGAGGGATGTGAAAATCGCAGAAAGGGGAGGAGGGAAGAGAGGTGGCGGCTCAAGTGAGGCTTGGGATGCCTTAGGGTTTAACCCCAAGGCCTCTATTTATACTAGAAGGCTCCGAGGGTTTCAAACTTAAGGAGCCTCCATACATTTAGGGCCCTAGACTTGTTTCCATTAATTAAACACTTTAATTAATTACAATCCAATTCCTTGCAATTAACTTCTCGAAATTAATTCCAAATTAACTTGTTAATTAATTGCCAATTAATTTATCATGTCCTTGATAAATTAATATCTTCTTTTTATTTTCTGTCGCTATTTGTTTTTTTGGATCATAAGGGCAACCCAAAAGGACCCTGCTATTATTAGAAATATTACCAACAATTAATGACCTTGGACACTATATCCAACAATAAGCACATTCTCATAGTTGATTCACTACGAATTTTACAATGAGACTATTTGAAACAGTCACTTTCTGGACCAAGATGCTAAGTTTGCAACTCTCACCGTAACAGGGATGTGAGTTGGGTCTTGGGAAAATTGTTGGGTTTTAGTGCAAACTATGAGCTAAAATGCTAAGTTCACATACACCTTATAGGGTCTATGTTTTTCTCAATTAAACCTATACCTAAGGTCAATAATAAAATTACAAAAGATGAATTTTATACCTTTGACCTTTGGAAGCTAGCACCACAAATGTCTTGCCTCTAATGGCTCACACCCAAGAACTAGACAAGCTAGATGAGCAAGAGAGAACAAGGAGAGAACCTTGAAGTTTGGCATGAATAAATGGGGTGCCAGGGGCCTCTATTTATAGTCTCCAGGTGATAAGCAATAAGGAGTATAACTGCCTTATTTAAGATCCTGATATGATAAGGTTTTTATCAGATAAAGGGATCTGCTTATCACTGCCATAAACAGCCTTATGGGCTGCGAAATCCACAAGGCTCCAGGCCTTGGTTTTCGTCCAAACCATTAAGGTTTCCAGGTTATTCATTGCTCAACTATTGAACAAATACAATTCAGTCCCTGCACTATTAATTAATTCAATTAATCCCAAAATTAATTCTAATTAATTTCTGATTAATTATTAATTTAATAATATGATTTCTAATTAATATATTATTCTCATAATATATATTAATAAATCATTATTTCTCTGTCTTAATTAATCATCTAGTCCTTTGCCAGTTATGAGGGCGACCCAAAAGGACTGTGCTGCTGTCAAATTAAGTATACTTCTAAATTATTGTTATTGCTTAGACACCTTAATCTAACAGTCTCCCACTTGGATAAGTCTATAACTATAATTCCATATAGCTTAAATTTGACCAGCAAATTGTAGCTTCCAAAACCTGCTGCCGAACTCTGACCTAGTCAGTGTATGTCCTAAGATAAGTGATCGTATGACCCTTCGTTCTGCAAGATATCATTCAGATATGAGGCATGGTCCTCAGTCTGATTCTCTGTTTCCTGATTCCTGATTTGTGATGATTTAGGACTCTAAATTGAACACATCAATTTTGTCCTGGTCGGGCCCAACACAATTGTACTGGTCGGACCCACTGGTCGGACCCAGCACAATTGTGCTGGTCGGACCCAGCACAATTAGTCATCACCAGTTTTGTCCTGGTCGGGCCCAACATAATTAGACATCACTTTGTCAGAGGATCTGCAGGATTTTCTTCAGATGATACTCTTTTCACCAGGAGGTGACCTTCTTCTACTCTATGTCTGATATAATGGTACTTTCTGTCGATATGTTTGGACTTTCCATGATCTCGCGGCTCCTTGGTAAAGGCAACCGCTCCTTCATTATCGCAGAACAGTTCCATCGGCTCCTGAATCGTCGGGACTGCTCCAAGGTCACCAATGAAATTCTTTAGCCAAGCCGCTTTCTTAGAGGCTTCACTCGCAACTATATACTCTGATTCACATGTTGAATCAGCAACTGTCTCCTGCTTGGAACTTTTCCAGGTAACTGCTCCACCGTTTAATAAGAATACCCAACCTGACTGAGATCGGTAGTTGTCTCTGTCTGTCTGAAAGCTGGCATCACTGTATCCACTTACTCTCAATGTGTCTTTGCCACCAAGGACTAGGATCAGGTCTTTCGTCCTTCGCAAATACTTGAGTATGTTCTTAACCGCAGTCCAAGGCGCCTTTCCCAGGTTTCCATGATATCGACTGACCATGCTCAAGGCAAAGGCCACGTCAGGGCGTGTACATTTCATAGCATACATGATCGACCCCATAGCCGAAGCGTAGGGTACTCGACTCATTTCAACTATTTCCTCATCTATACTCGGACATTGAGTCTTGCTCAATTTGGTATTGCTTTGCATTGGTAGCTCTCCTTTCTTTGAATTTTCCATACTGAATATTTTCAGTACCTTGTCCAAGTAAACACTTTGATTGAGTCCAATCAGT
Source organism: Cichorium intybus (assembly GCA_023525715.1). Classification (NCBI taxonomy): domain Eukaryota; kingdom Viridiplantae; phylum Streptophyta; class Magnoliopsida; order Asterales; family Asteraceae; genus Cichorium; species Cichorium intybus. The sequence goes on along the minus strand of CM042012.1, from coordinate 75,212,992 downwards.
CGCTTCTTTTTGTCTCTCAATATTCTTATCCCGATAATATAGACAGCTTCTCCAAGGTCTTTCATGGCGAAACACTCACCGAGCCAGGATTTCACTTCTTGCAGGGTCGGAATTTTGTTTCCCATGAGTAATATGTCATCGACATATAGCACCATAAAAGTGACTATACTCCCACTAGCCTTGGTATATACGCAGGACTCATCTTCACTTCTAGAGAATCCAAACTCCTTGACTATCTCATGGAAGCAGAGATTCCAACTACGAGAAGCTTGTTTCAATCCATAGATTGATTTCTCAAGCTTACACACCCTATTAGGAAACTTTGTGTCTTCAAAACCTTCTGGCTGATTCATATAAACATCCTCAGCCAATTTCCCGTTAAGGAAAGCGGTCTTGACATCTATCTGCCAAAATTTCATAGTCATGAAATGCAGCTATGGAAAGCATTATCCTAATGGATTCAATCTTGGCTACTGGCGAGAAGGTTTCGTCAAAGTCAACCCCAGGGGTTTGAGTGAAACCTTTTGCGACCAGTCGAGCCTTGAAGGTGTGTACCTTTCCATCCATGTCAGTCTTCTTATTGAAGATCTATTTGCATCCAACTGTCTTTCGACCTGGCACATTGTCAACCAAATTCCAAACTTGGTTGTCATACATGGACTTGATCTCGCTGTCCATTGCCTCCTTCCACATAGCAGCCTCATGGCCTGCCATTGCTCCACTGTAGTTAGTTGGCTCATCCAGATTCACCAGTGTTCTATCACTAACGAACGTGTCACCATTTGTAGTAATATGGAATCCATAAAACTCAGGTGGTGCACTAACTCTACCAGAGCGCCTGGGAGGTATTGAACTAATTACCGGTTCAACAGAAACTGATTCCTCTAGTTGAGGGCTAGTGTCATTTATGGTTGCTTTATTTTCAGGTTCTTGAATTTCTTCAAGATCAATGGTACTCCCACTGTCCTCTTTGAATATGAGATCTCTCTCTCGAAAGATTCCCCTTCGTGCTACAAAGACCACGTCCTCGCTTGGTCTGTAGAACAAATATCCAAAGGACTGCTTTGGGTAACCAATGAAATAACATTTCTCACTTCTGGCTTCAACCTTGTCATGAGTCTCTCGTCTCACGAAGACTTCACAGCCCTAAACCTTAATATGTGCTAACGAGGGAACTTTCCCTATCCACATCTCGTGAGGTGTTTTGGCAACCTTTTTAGTAAGGACAAGATTTGAGGATTTGGGTGGCTGTCTCTAAGGCATACCCCCAGAAGTGTAAAGGAAGAGAAGCTCGACTCATCATGGAACGAACCATGTCCAACAAGGTTCGGTTGCGCCTCTCAGCCACACCATTTAATTGTGGCATTCTTGGAGGAGTCAACTGTGAAACTATTCCACATTCCTTAAGATAGTCTAAGAACTCGATACTAAGATACTCACCGCCTCTATCGGATCTGAGCATCTTTATCTTCCTCCCCAATTGATTTTCAACTTCATGTTTAAACTCTTTGAATCTCTCAAAAGTTTCAGACTTATGTTTGATTAAGTAGATGTATCCATATCTACTATAGTCATCAGTAAAAGTCACATAAAATCAATTTGCATCCTTGTGTTAGTCCTGAAGGGTCCGCACACATTGGTGTGTACCAAATCCAGCGGACCCTCACCTCTTTCACAATATCCAGTGAAAGGTGATTTAGTCATCTTTCCTAAAATACAAGACTCGCATTCATCATCCGGCCTTAGGTTAAATGATTCCAACACTCCATCCTTTTGGAGTTTGGCGATGCGTTTCTTGTTAATGTGTCCAAGACGACAATGCCACAAGCATGCTTTGTCTATACCGACAGATGAATCAATTTGAAATACAATATTGCCTACGTTGTCTACACACATTATAGTTTCATACACACCATGACAAGGTAAGGCATTAAATAAAAAGACACCATTCTTAAATGCTGAAATAGAACCATTCACATTATCAAATGTATATCTAATTCCTTGTCTAAACAAAGCGTGAAATGAAATAATGTTTCGAGCCATACAGGCGAGTAGCAACAATCAATTAAATCTAATTTAGTATCACTTCTAATCATGAGGCTATAAACTCCAATCTTAGTGACAGGTGACGATCGCCTGTTTCCCATGATCAGGTTCATCCTCCCATGCTCCATCTCCCTACTTTTTCTTAGTCCCTGCAGATCAGAACAAATGTGAAAACCACATCCTGTATCTAGGACCCAAGAATGAGAAGATGATGATTTGTCATGGATAGTATATATACCTACAGATGATGACTTTACTTTCACATCCTTTATGTCCTGCAGGTATTTGGGGTAGCTTCGTTTCCAGTGTCCCTTCTCATTGCAATAGAAGCATTCGACATCTTTGGGGTTTGAGACGGGAGGAAAATCATAACCAGATTTTTCCTTTGAGCTACTGCTAGATGAACTGGCATGGGACTTTCCCTTCCAGTTTTGTTTTGGAGGACCTTTCCTCTTCATCCCTTTCCCATGTCCAATAGCCATTACGGGAGCATTGCTAGAAGCAGAGGATATAGCTTTACCCTTCATGCCGGCTTCAGCAGTCTGCAGCATATTGTGTAACTGTGCGAGAGTTGTCTCACTGTTGTTCAAATGATAGATCAGAATGAACTGATCATAACAACCAGGCAACGAGTTCAAAACTATGTCAATAGCTAGTTCCTCGTCAAAGTGCATATTTAGCTTCATAAGCCGCTCCACGTATCTTTGCATTTTCTGTACGTGGGCGCAAACAGACTCTCCCTCCTTCATCTTGTAGGCCATGAGTGCCTTGACTACTTCATACTTCTCCTAACGAGCTCGCTTATGGAACTTTTCCATAAGGTCCTTGTTCATCTCGTATGGCCAGTAGTCCTCATAATACCTTTGCAATTCAGGGACCATAATGGCGACCATGATGCAAGCCACTTTGGTAGCATCGTCATAGTGTTTCTTGAATGAGGCACATTCCTCAGGAGTTGCGGTTTCCTTATCAACCTCGACGAGCTCCTTTTCAAGAACATACTCTTTCTCCTCGAACCTAAGCGCCATTTTGATGTTTCTCATCCAATTGTTATAGTTGGTGCCATCTAATGTCACCTTAGAACAAAGCGAGAGGATCGAGGAGAAGTTGGTGTTATGGGTGGAGTGGGGGCCGGTGGGAGCAACAGGAGTATCAGGAGAAGACATCTATAAAAGAAGATAGTTTTGATTAGATAGGGAAAGCCTCAATATTTAACCCAATGATAAATATTAAGGCTAGGATCCAAATATGTAATTACACAACTTAGAAAAGGGATGCCGTAATCTAATTGTAAATTACATAATGGTAGGTAAATGACGATTTACCAATCTTACTGCGGAAATAATCATATTAAGTGAAATTCCTAGATCTATGAGATTCATTGAACTGTTCAATGGCATGTTTAATCTCGATTATGCCCTTCTGTTTGTGACTGGGATACCGAGGATCACAAACAATGTGTGAATAACCATACAAATCACATGGTAACCTCACTGTCGTTTATCATCTCGATTGATGTGACAATTAACCACACGAGCTCCATCAATAATGATAATTTGTTAGATACCCATCACCACTCTTTATGAAACCCTATTAGTGTGCTGGTTAACCACACAAGCTCCACTAACGATTCATAATGTGTAATGTGTGATTTCATGGGTTTGCATACTATTCACTTTTCCTAAAGTAACTAGATTGGGATTTGTTAAAAGTTCTAGTACTTTGTCTAATAGCATTATACTTTTATTGAGATTAGGTTTGTCCCATCAAATCCGCTCTGCTAACGACACTCCCCTAGTAAAGGAAGCGGTGGGTGAGAGTGGACACCCATTCAACCGTCATTTTATAGACAATTTCCATATACCCCCCTTATAGACTAGTTTTGTGAATGAGGCATACTAGCGATTTGACTGACTTAATCTTATATATGATGTATTAATCTCATAATAATATATAAGATGTATTTTAAACAATTAAAAAAAGGTCTTTCATTTAATTTGTGTCTTTTAATTAACTATTAATTAAATTAATTTAAATCAAACAAGGATCACAAAAATTAATCCAATTAATTTTAATCCTAATCCTTTGCCCACTAGGTGTTTTCGAAAACAAAGCCAAAGGGTTTTCAATTATTAATTAATCACATTTACCAAAAATAGAAAACCCTAAAAAGAGGCCAGCAATTTTCACAGAACACAGGGTGGAGGCTAGGGTTTCAGAAATCCTAGCACAAAATCGACAAACATGTGGGCAAGGATTTATTTTCGATAAACCATATGTCCAAATCGCAGATACAACAGTTCAACAAAAAAACAACATGACTCTGATACCACTGTTGGGTTTTAGTGTAAACTATGAGCTAAAATCCTAAGTTCACATGCACCTTATAAGGTCTATGTTTTTCTCAACTAAACCTATATCTAAGGTCAATAATAAAATTACAAAAGATGAATTTTATACCTTTGACCTTTTGGAAGCTAGCACCATAAATTTCTTGCCTCTAATGGCTCACACCCAAGAACTAGACAAGCTAGATGAGCAAGAGAGAAAAAGGAAAGAACCTTGAAGTTTGGTGTGAATAAATAGGGTGCCAGGGGCCTATATTTATAGTCTCCAAGTGATAAGCAATAAGGAGTATAACTGCCTTATTTAAGATCCTGATATGATAAGGCTTTTATCAGATAAAGGGATCCACGTATCACTGCCATAAACAACCTTATGGGCTGCGAAATCCACAAGGCTCCAAGCCTTGGATTTCGTCCAACCCATTAGGGTTTCGAGGTTATTCATTGCTTAACTATTGAACAAATACAATTCAGCCCCTACACTATTAATTAATCCAATTAATCCCAAAATTAATTCTAATTAATTTCTGATTAATTATTAATTTAATAATATGATTTCTAATTAATATATTATTCTCATATTATATTAATAAATTATTATTTTTCTCTCTTAATTAATCATCTAGTCCTTTGCCAGTTATGAGGGCAACCCAAAAGGACTGTGCTACTGTCAAATTAAGTATACTTCTAAATTATAGTTATTGCTTAGACACCTCAATCCAACAAAAATATGTTATCAACTAAAAAAATTTACTAGAGTACAGTCCTTGACCCCATGTCATTTAGACTTTCATATAATTTCTTGTAGACCTACAAAGTTGACTGATGCTATTAACCTTCTTGCTAGACAGGTCCGGGAACAAACAATCACAACTCAAGATGTGGAACGAATGACACCATGAAAATTGGTGGGATTAAACTACACTCCATTAAAAATAATTCTAGTTAGTCTCAAGCAAAAGGGGTTTTCAGTAAGGAGATATTGATTTCTCAATATAGGGTAACAATTTGTCCAACATATTGGATAAATGTGTACAAGTCCTAGAATTCGACCACTTTATAGTAGGAATTAGCTCTCAGGTTTTAATGCGAAAGAAAATAGACAAAATTTGGAAGAGAATGACACTAGATTCACCTCAAAATAATGTTCCTACGATTTTATATTATTTTTCAAACATGAGAACTGATTGTTGAATTTTACATTGCATCAAACTTTAAGCTAGTTTTTGACTTAATAATTAAGTCCTTAATCCCCACCCTCTTACCATCAAACATAAGTGACATTAAGTTCATATTAAAGCTATTAAGACTAATAACAAATCCTTTTAATGGATTAAGAGACAAATGGATGATGAGATGCAAAACTAGGGTTCATACCTTCCAAAACCTTCAGTTCTAATCAGAGGCTGGTAACTCGAGCTCTAGACCTCCAAATGCAAAAAGCTCTATTTAGAACCTTCATTTGTATGTCATAAAGCTTGAGTCCAAAAATCAGAACAATCCAACGGTTCAAACTTCGTTGATCATCCGACCATTACATAGAGGTCCAAGAAAAACAGGATTTCGGAATCATCCAGGGTTTGTCTTTACTAGTAGCTTGATCTCCATCTTCGTTTCCTTTTTCTTTCTTCTCTTGCAACCTCCTCCCCTCCTGCTTCTTCTATTGTTTCTCTTCCTCTTTCCGTTGCTCTCTCTTTTTCCCGCTCTATCTCTCTATCGATATTGCATGATATGATCAAAGGAAATAATATGGTTTGCATGTGTGGGTATTAATGAAGAAGGAAAGGATCGAGAACCCTTGGGCTCTAACCTAAGACTCAAGGCTGAAAAAATGATTCCCGTCAACATGTTCAGCCCAAGAAACGTTCACATGCATCTTTCATCAATTGGAAAAGCAGCCTCTATACTTCCCATAATAACTAATATAACCCAATGAAACATTTACCTAACATTCTAACTTAATAGCTTTGACACTTTAGCCCTTTAACTAACTTTGCTAGCTTATAAATATATTTATTATATATTATTATTATTGTTATTATTATTACAATTATTTTCATAACGCATAACAAATTATTTGCTTGTTTTTCCCAAAAATAGAAAAAAAAAATAAATAAATATTTAATTAATTAAATGGAAACATGGCGTTACATCCCAAAACATTCATTAAAATCATTAAACATCATATTCAAAAAGATAGTCTCATTGTGCCCAAAAACATAATCAAACAGCGAAAGACTAAATCATGATGCGTATGCAGTGTAGTGATGTCGTGCCTTTTCCCTTATCACTCGAAGTACCTCAAAAACATTTAAACTGAAATGGTAAACATAACGCTTAGTGAGTTCCCCAAATACCATACATGTCAACGTACAACGATAAGCCAACAACGAGAGACGACATAGTCCTACCCTTTCGAGACTCGAGACTATCCTACCATTTCAACATCCTACCCATAATCACAACATCACCAAGACTCTGCACAGTCCTACCCATAATGGGACACTGTTGGAAATTAATGTTCATGTAATAGTTTTCAAAACCTTTGAGTTGCAACGGAAGCATTAAATCATGAACACGAATTTCACTTCCAAGAGGATCATGCTATATGCATGAGAAGATAAACATAAAACAACCATAGTAAAAGTTCAAGATCATAACCTAATGCTCTTGAGCTTAGATTAGACGAGATGTTGATGATGAGGAAGCAAAAGAGTTTCCCTCTATAGCTTAGTCCACCACCAGTATGAACACACTAGAATGCTAGTTCCCTTTGCTTGCAAATGCACCCATGCTTGATCTTCTCTTTTTAAAATCTGATTTTATCTAAGAAGATGGTGTTCTTTTTTAAGGTTTTATAAACTAGAGAATGATATATGTATATGAATGGAATCATACAGCCAAAAACCCAACAAAACATCACATGCATGTTAAATTATATTATATCTCCACTAGCTCACAAAACCCCATAGTCAAAGCTTGGGTATCCAAGAGAATATGTTTAAAGTTGGTGTCATTTGTCTCCAATCATTCCCTTAGGAGATGGCACGTCCAACACAAGAAATGAAAAAGACAAAAGGTGTCTCCCCCTTGCATTATATATGACATAAACTCTTAAACTTTATAATTTATTAACTTTATAAATTATAAGGCTTAACCCCTTTTATTCATCCATACATACACACACACACATATATATATATATATATATATATATATATATATATATATATATATATATATATATATATATATATATATATATGTATATATATATATATATATATATATATATATATATATATATGTATATATATATATATATATATATATATATATATATATATATATATATAATTCCATAATTATATAAATATATATTCATATATATATATATATATATATATATATATATATATATATATATATATATATATATATATATATATATATATGTTATATTACTCTAACATTTAGAATAATATGAAATATTCATAAATATAAATCCATGGGTATATATTTATATCATTTATTAAATAAATGATGTAAGTATATATAACTCTCAAAATTAATTCATCTTATATGAATTAACTATTGAAACAATTATTATTTGATTAAATAATAATTCTTTCAAATTAAATCGCAAGAAAATTATCATTTGATTATGAATCATAATCCAATGTCTAAATGATATAATTGGGGTCAAACTTGTTATTGGTGTGACCCTATATGATCATATGTTATTAGCAATATCATTTTATGATCATCCTTGGGCATATAGAACCATGAATCTCCCACTTGCACAAGGTTGCATCATAGAATGATACCGATAGTGGTAAACTTCTAGCAACATTTCACTGCCCCTAATACCATACGACGAAGTGCCATTCAACAACATCCAATTCTTCAAGGCTCAAGGCTCTAATTGATGTACCAAGTTATGTATCACTTATCCCTTTGTCACAGACATCATGTTAAACATGAGACATGGATTCACAATCATTCTCATTTATGTTCAACTTTTGATAAGGCGCCTTAGATGTCTATCTCTCCACACATAAGAGGAACAAATCCCATCTTGACTACATACGTCTCTCATGTAGTTCACACTATACCTGACAATGGCCTTAATAGCTGCCTATTATTTCAAGAACAATGTATAACCATATCTAAGCATAGTACTCCCCACACTTGAGTCCCAAATATGCATCTCAAGTCTAAGGATATCAAGATACTAACTTTATTCAAGAATTACTTATGACAACGATCCATGAAGTATTCTTGAGGCGGGTCTGGTCCAATACATGTTCACTAACAAGTACCTATAAATTTTGGTTGAAACCTTTTGCTACTTTTACCCATAAAAGTCAACCAATCCAATTCATATTAGTCTTACTTCATAGTTGCTCCCACAACTATGATCGACTATGGACATTTAGAATAATTAGATTATTCAAGTATTAAACATGCTAATATAGAACACAACAAGTATTAAATAAAAGAATCATATCACATATACATTATTTTAGTTTCAATAATTGTTGTTTACTATGTTCCAAATACCTAGATACAAAATTCAAATCAAATCCCATTTACTAGAATAACGAAGTCCTTGACCTCAAGCATGATGCTTCATGCTTAACTTACATAAGGGACTTCGAGAATGGGTCTGTCAAACTTTGATTTGTGTGAACTTTGTGAATACATCTTTCTCTTTCTTTTAACCTTATTCTGAATAGAGTTAAAATTTAAAGAGTAAATGCTTGGTGTATTGTATGTGTCTTAGGGTTATATTTGGCTCAAATAAAATCCGTATGACACAAAAGATTTCTAGGTAATCCTAAATGGTAGGGATTAGCCTATTTACTTAATGAACCTATTCATCCATGCATTTCAACTTTTAGTTTCTAAAACTAAATGTATTCATACTTTGTATAATTTTATCCCATCACACTTCGCTTGGAATTCCTTCCAAAACCTAGTATTTCGTTCATAATGAAGACTTGCCCAACCATGGTTGAGAATGATCTCGACCTTTTGAAGTTATCTTTGGCATAACATCTTATGTTATGATGACTTCCATATTCCCATAGATAATGTAACATCCCAAAATGTTATTAAAGTTATCTTATGACTTCTTTTGCATATTATTGATGTGATATTGTCATACTCATTATGACATGTTCGAGCCAATGCATGTGTACATATGTATGATGGGTTTTAATTGCATAAGCAAATGCAATTCCATCCTATATGTATATAGCTCAGCCTTTAGAGAATATTGGTATATTGTTAATATGATACTGTATCATACTTATAAGAATGTACTTTGGATTCTACTATCTCGAACATTCCAAGATTATATCAATAAATGCAACTTAACTTAATGCTATAAGTCAATTATATATATCTCCATAGATATTATATTCCAAGAATATGAGAAATACTCTCCCACTAGCCCTTAGCGATCATAAAGAGGAGACTTCCAAAGTCCCACAAATACATTCCAAAACAAGTATGTTTATTACATACTAAACTAGGAATCTTATTGTCCTCATAATAACTTTTATGTGAACATAAAAAATACTTCCAATAAATTGCCTTGAATATATATTCCAAGAATAAGCATGTCTTTCACATATTAAACTAGGAATAATAATATCCTCCCACTTGCTTTTATGTTAACAAAAGTTTCTTTACTTTTGATTAAATCAAAATATTTGATCAAAGTGAAATCTAATTGAGATGCTCACTATAATCCATGAATGGATTTCACCTTAGTGTTTGCAGTTTTTAAACCACTTTGTCAGATACAAAATCCGACTTACCATTATTGTAATTTGACCATTTCATCAGAACTTTAGGTATCATTCCTTATTGGTCATGAGAAAGGTAAATTTCCCTTTTGGTTCCAAAACCTTACAAACGTATGGTGTTTTAATAAGCACTTGATCAAATACTTGATGACACTTTTGCTACATGGTATAGAAAACCATTTGTCAGATTCAGAATCTAATCTAGCAATTCTGTGTCCTATCAACATTTGATAAATCTCAATCAGTTATGTTCAACAATCTTTTGTCAATAACTTGCTTCAATATTACATAGAGTTTTGTGAGTCCTGAACCTTTCAACTTTCACAATTCTCCCACTAAGCTCGACAATTAGAAACACTTCCAAAGTGTAAGGTTCCTTGGGTAATAAACCTTTTATTGTTAGTGGGATTGTAGAATTGACATCCTAAATAGTTTTAGGATATTCTACAAATATCTATTGATGTAAACCTTAAAGTATTATGTCCTACACAAACTTCAACATACCTTTAAATAAGACAAGTATGAAACAACTTTCATATGAGTTATTTTAAGGCATCTTGTTTACTAGTCTTACTGACCTTACATATTATATATATGACAGTAAGTGAGGCATAGTTCAATAACTATTTGGGAAGTATATAACCATATATCATAGCTAGAAATGTATCCAATAGGATTCATTTCCTCCTCCTAGACAAGATGCTATCTTGTAGCATGAACCATCGAAAGAGCAGTGAGACAATCTCACAATTACTTAGATAATCTAAGAATATTTTTCCTTTTTTGAAGGTTTTTATTGGTCCAATTTGTGTTGATTCTACAACTTTACTTTGAGACAATCTTACTTGAGTTGTCCTATTTTAAAACATGTGGAATTTCCAATGACTAATGGTTAGGTGATCTTTATTCCATAGAGATGGCGCAACCACCTTGCCAAAATAAGATGATCCAAGCGGTTAGGTGATCTTTATCCCGCAAGGATCATACAAACAATGACAAGTGTTTTTAATAGGATAGTATAAACTAAGTTTCACGAAACACAACCACAACAATTGAATAATTATTGAAGGTAATGTAGTATCTATCATCATATCTAGACATACTTTTGTAAAGATAGCATACAACACAATGTATCCTTCTTAATAAAACTTTCTTTGCTTCTATACAATTATAGAAAAGAGTACAACCTTTTCATGTAAACAAGATTTGCATATATCAAATGAAACATTCTCATTTGCCCTCAAAATACCACATATTTGAGGTTGGTATATGCATTTGATGTTTACATGACTTCGTTGAATATGTCTTAGGGAGACTTGATTCAAATCACATTTGATTCTAATGATGATTATAGTGTATATATATAGAACCAATTTTTCGAGGTCAATGAGACTTGCTTCATTGTTCCACTAAAAGACACAGTGGAACAACGCATTTTCGAATATGAATATAATTGTCTTATAACACGATTAAGCAAACTCATTTATCATAACATGCAATTAAATGATGATACATTGAAACATACATTGTTCATAACAATTATTGTTTTACAAAACATGTAATTATGTTCCAAACATAAACTCAATTTCCAAATCTTGCAACTCTTGCTTGATCTTGGGGAATCTTCTTGCTCATCTTCAGTTGCTTACCTCTTATTGTAACACATTACAAGTGTCAATCTTTCACTAAGTATCATATACATAGATGTTAGATTCAAAAGGTAAAAGTTCTTTCATATAAGTACTTGGAGTGCTTTCTTTAAGCATCTTTAACTTTGAGATAGGTTTTCCTTCATCCTCTAAGTTCATGTTCTTAATAAACATATAGTATGACTTAGTAAGTTTGTAGCAAACTCATTTGATATATCACAACCAAGTCCATACAAGTTATCAAAATAACTCATTATCTTAAGAACGAAAAAGCTCACATTTGTCCTTCCACTATTTTACACTTATGTAATGTTTGAACTATTTCAAAACATTCAACCCTTGCTTGTTATTGGAACCTTTCCTTAAGTTGTTGTATCATGTCATGTGCAAGTAGGTATTCCTTTTCCTTCTAAAGGTCCGGAATCATGCTTGTAAACATAATGCATGATACTTTGATCGGATCATCAACTTGTTTTAACCAAGCATCATGGGTTGGTGTAGGAGTATTAGGTGGTTCATTAGGAGGTGGAGTGTCAAGCACATAATCACTATTGTTTTGATTTAAGAATAATTCTCAAATTTAGATTTCAATCGAAGAAACTATTATGGTTTAACTTATCCTTCATAAGGATAGATCATAGGGAGAAATCGTTAGGGTTGGGTGCATTTTGGGACATCTACAAAGTTTTAACAAAATACATTTAGTATTTTAATTCTTTAATAACTAATACCCTTTATGTTACCAAAACATTAATTATTAAAGGCTAGAATCCAAATTGTAATACAAGAAAACGGTTAGGTGACCTTTATCCCATCTACTTAATTCAACGAGGTAGGTAGCGTTTACCAATTATATCCTATATAACTTCTAGCATTATGGGATCCTTTAAACAATATTTGTTTGTTTGGCATGTTTGATCCCATCTATGCCTCAGGTTTCCAATGCTTAGGTGACCTTTATCACAAAAGAACCCCGAACAAATCATCCTACTTAAAATGACATGTAGAATTGACAAACACTAACGGTTAGGTGACCTTTATCCCATCAATGTTGCAAAACTACCTCTAGTATCACAAGACAAATCCAAATGGTTAGGTGACCTTTATCCCACAAGGGTGTACAAGTGACGCGTGAGTGTCTTTTAAAAGGATGGCATAGATTTGTATTTCGAAAAGGGATTTGTATGTTTTACAATTCTAGTTTTGAAAAAACATATGGTATCATGTAGATTGCATGCATTCAATGAACATGGTACCATTTTAGAAAATCTTATTTCTTATCAATTGGTTCCTTAAGTTACAAAATCTCCATTTTATTAACTTCTTGTTTGTGGTCAAAATTGGAACTAATCTTCTATATTAAGTTTAGGTTTGAGCACATACATGAGAACCAATTTTAATCCCTAAATAATTACCAATATTACTTAGGTTTTGGAGTTTGTATAAATGCATAAAATCTCCATTTTAATTCATTTGATCATTTTTCAAAATCTTGACATTTGTAGGTTTTAAGACAAAACCCATTTTAGTAAAATCAATTTTAGCACATCTTATGTTGTATATGTCAATTTGAAAAACACAAACTCCTTGATGATTATGTTTTATTATCTAAGTTGTCTAGCATGCAAAAAAGAATCCTATTCTCATTCAAACACAAAATAATAAAACCATACAATCATCACAAGCATGCATGTGTAATGCCCCCAATTTCAAAATTTTAAAAAATTTATTTATTACCAAGGTTCTAATAAAATATTTATTCCAAAAGTAAAAATTGTTCATCATATTATTTAAACCAACAGCGGAAACATTTGAAAATACTATTATAGTTCATCAATATAAATCTATTGAATGCGATGCGCTGCCGTCACGCCTTGCCCTTCCCTTTGTCATTTGAGATACCTGAAATGTTATAAAATCAACGGGTAAGCTTAAAGCTTAGTGAGTCCACAAATTACCATACATGCCCACACATTAAACAACCCGTCCTCGAGAACGATCCGACCCTACATGCCATACAACAGCTACGGGTGTCCACCATACAACAGCTATGGACTCGGGAAGGTTCTACACATCATACAACAGCTATGGGTTCCCGGTTATGGCCCAGCCCATCATACAACAGCTATGGGACAAGGCAATAGTCCAACTCGCCATACAACAGCTACGAGGGGACACGCATCAATACTGAGCCCAACAATAAATAACCACACATATAGAGCAAATCATATAACTGTAAATAACATACAAGATGCCTAACATGCAACATCATATAGTAAGGTGAGGATACTCACCTGATTCGAAACCGCACAGATATACTTTAATATCCCCACTTAGCTCGTCCACACACCTATATCCCACATACACAACATGTCAAGCACTGTCTAAACTTCTATAGACTTACCTAAAGGTCAGACCCCACGTTTGGTAATCAACACCAATCGAAACTAAGCTTTTGGGTCAAACAGCCGCTCGCCGCGGCGCGACCTTTCTCTTACGCATCGCGGACTATTGTTACACTTACGGGGTTTTAGCCGAACCCGCGTCGCTGACATAGCCTGTCCGCGCCGCGGACTCATATTAATCCAAAGTCTCTAAGTCCTAAATCAGTTTAGTCATCGACTAGGGTTTCATTCCATACCCTTCTAGGGATCAGAAACTACCCTAAGATCACTTCCTTATAGACATGCAAGTCCATGCATGTCCTTGGTCCAAACCCCAAGCGTTACAAGTCATCTAAGACTACTAACCACGGGATAACACCTTAATACGAGATGAAATGAAATATCAGAAGGTAGATCCTCTTACCTTACTTTTGGAAAACAGACGAATGCACCCGATCGACTACAAGCCTTTCCACACGATGTATTCCTTCCTTCAAGCCTTCAAAGCCTTGGAACCGAAGAGCCTCTGCTGAAACCAGTCGACTCCACTCTAGAAATTTCCCGAAAACACGAACCCTAGGGCTGGGGCCCTTAATACGAGATGAAATGAAATATTAGCGGCGCACCGCGCCGCGGGTTCTTCTAATCCGCGCCGCGCGTACAAGCCCTTCGCGATTCCAGATCCTTCCTAAAGTCGCGCCGCGGATTAGTCCGGGCCGCGACTCGGCGGAACGGGTCTTACAATTCTTCCCCCCTTAACTGGATTTCGTCACCGAAATCCGCGCCGGTAAATAATTCTGGATAATGCCTCCGCATTTCCTCCTCCGGTTCCCAAGTCCACTCGGACCCTTTTCGATGTTGCCACTGAACCTTAACTAATCCTATTGTTTTATTTCGTAAAGTCTTTATCTTCCTTTCAATGATGGCAATTGGTCGCTCCACATAATTTAGGCGTTCGTCTAATTGAATATCCTCCAAAGGCACTATTGTATATTCCTCAGTAATGCACTTCCTGAGTTGCGAAACGTGGAACGTGTCGTGAATCTGACTAAGCTGCTCGGGCAGCTCCAACCGGTAAGCTACCTTACCTACTCGGGCGATGATTCGGTATGGTCCAATGTACCTAGGACCAAGCTTTCCTCGCTTCCTAAAACGAACAACTCCCTTCCAAGGTGACACCTTAAGAAGAACATAGTCCCCAACTTGAAACTCGAGATCGGACCGTCGCCTATCTGCATAACTTTTCTGTCGACTCTGAGCCGTTAACAATTTCTCCCGAACTCTCTTAATTAGCTCAGTAGTCCTGAGTACTACCTCAGTACTACCCAATACCTGCTGGCCAACCTCGCCCCAGCAAATAGGAGTCCGACATTTTCTTCCATACAACATCTCAAAGGGAGCTCTGCCAATTCTTGCGTGATAACTGTTATTATAGGAAAACTCAGCTAGAGGGAGATGGGAATCCCAACTCCCGCCAAAATCGATAACGCATGCCCTAAGCATATCCTCCAGCATTTGAATCGTGCTTTCACTCTGCTCATCCGTCTGAGGGTGATATGCCGTGCTGAAAAGTAGGCGAGTGCCTAATTCCTCATGAAACTTCTTCCAAAACCTTGACGTAAATCGAACATCCCGATCGGATATCACCGAGACCGGTATACCATGCCGAGAGATAATTTCGTCTACGTAGACCTTAGCCAATTCCTTTGCAGAGAAGGTCTCTTGAATAGGGAGGAAATGAGCACTTTTAGTTAACCTATCCACGATAACCCAAATGGTGTCCATATGTCGAGGGGTTCTTGGCAACTTTGTGATGAAATCCATTGTGATATGCTCCCATTTCCATTTTGGGATCTCAAGAGGCTGCAATTTACCATGAGGCCGTTGGTGCTTGGCCTTGACCTTACGATAGGTCATGCATCTTTCGACAAACCAAGCTACTTCGCTCTTCATGCCAGGCCACCAATAATATTCGCGCAGATCCCTATACATTTTAGTTGCTCCAGGGTGGATAGAGAACTTGGATTTATGTGCCTCCTCCAATAGGGTTTGACGAACCCCGTCTAGCTTCGGTACCCAAATCCTCTCATGGCAAGTCAACAAATCTCTACTGTCTTTGACCATAGCTGCCAACTGACCCACAATTCTCTCTCCTTTCTGATTCTCGCTCTTGCTTGCTTCTACATGAGCCTTCCTTATCAGCTCAAGCAGCGGTGTCACAATTGTCATCCTTAAACAAACGCCCCGAAGGGGTGCACCTGAAGCCTTACGACTTAACGCATCCGTTACCACATTGGCCTTTCCAGGGTGATAGTGTATCTCACAATCATAGTCCTTCAATACATCCAACCATCTCCTCTACCTCATATTAAGATTTTCCTGATCCATCAGATACTTCAAACTCTTGTGGTCCGTGTAGATGGTAGACTTTTACTCCATACAAATAATGTCTCCAAATCTTGAGAGCGAAGACCATCGCTCCCAATTCCAAATCATGAGTAGGGTAGTTAGCCTCATGGGGCTTCAACTGTCGCGAGGCGTAAGCAATCACCCTACCTCGTTGCATCAAAACTGCTCCCAATCCCGTGATAGATGCATCACAATAAACTACCATGTCCTCCATGCCTTCAGGTAAAGTCAAAACTGGAGCTTCACACAATTTCCGCCGCAAAGTCTCAAAAGCCAGCTGCTGCTCCTCACCCCACTTAAAAGCAGCGTTTTTCTTCGTTAACCGAGTCAAAGGTACCGCAACCTTTGAGAATTCTTGGATGAAACGAAGATAATAACCAGCTAGACCCAAGAAACTTCTAATCTCCGAGGGAGTCTTCGGAACTTCCCACTGCATCACGGCCTCCACCTTAGCCGGGTCTACCATGATTCCTTGTTCGTTGACGATGTGACCTAAAAACTGAACCTCTCGCAGCCAAAAGTCACACTTGGATAATTTTGCATAGAGCTTCTCCTTCCTTAAGGTCTCCAATACCTCTCTTAAATGCTGCTCGTGTTGCTCCATATTCCGGGAGTAGACTAATATATCATCAATGAAAACTATGACCGACCGATCCAACATCAGTCGACACACCCGATTCATTAAGTCCATAAAAGCTGCAGGGGCGTTGGTCAGTCCAAACGGCATCACCACAAACTCGAAGTGGCCGTATCTCGTCCTAAAAGCCTTTTTCTGGATATCTTCCTCCTGCACCCGCATTTGATGGTATCCTGACCGCAAATCAATTTTCGAAAACCACGAAGCGCCTTGCAGTTGATTAAATAAGTCATCGATGCGAGGTAATGGATATCGATTCTTCACCGTAAGCTTGTTCAGCTCACGATAATCTATACACATCCTATTGGAACCATCCTTCTTCTTAACAAATAAAATAGGCGCTCCCCACGGTGAGCAACTGGGTCGAATAAATCCCTTATCTAATAGCTCCCGAAGTTGAATAGACAATTCTAGCATTTCTGGAGGCGCAAGACGATACGGTGCCTTAGCTATCGGAGCCGCACAGGGAGTTAAGTCGATCTTAAATTCCACCTGCCTCTTAGGCGGCAATCCTGGCAGGTCCTCGGGAAAGACATCAGGAAAATCCCGAACCACCGGTATATCATTCTTTTTCTGCTTTGACTTCTCTTCCCGTGCATCCAAAACATATGCCACAAATCCCGAGCCTCCATGTTGAAAATGTCTACGCGCTCTAGCAGCTGAACAGAAAACTGCACCCTTATTCCTCCTTTCGTCCTGTACTACCAGCTCTCCCCCACTTGGGGTTTGGATCCACACTCGCTTGTTCTTACGATCAATCCATGATTCATGCTGACCCAACCAATCCATACCGATGATGACTCGAGAGACACTCAACGGCATAGGGATGAGATCGATCGGAAACTTTATTCCTTGAATCACTACTTCACATCCCCGAAAAACACTAGTCGCTTGCACGGTCTTATCATCTGCAATTTCTACCTCTAACGGGCGATGAAGAGTTCCTAAAGCAATACCGAAACCCTTTCTCAGAACGGTAGACACAAAAGAATGACTAGCACCCGAATCAAACAGTACAAAGGTAGGCGTAGAGTTGACTAAGAATGTTCCTAATCAAAGCATAATAGACACATTAATTACACACACCACAAACACGAGGCAAGTAAAGAAAGAGTACCCGTGACGACGTCGGGCGCATCCTGTGCCTCCTCGGCGGTCATGACGAATGCTCGACCCTTGGTCTTAGGGGCTTCCCCTTTCCCCTGCCTACCATCGGTAATCCGGAGTGTAGTGGGTGCCGGATTCTGAACCACTTCCTGAGTCAGACAGGGACACTGGGCCTTGAAGTGGCCTACCTGATTACAATTAAAACAAATCTTGACCTCCTGACGACAATCTTTAGCATAGTGGCCCTCCTTCCCACACTTATGGCATATTAACACCCAGCAACGCCCCTCATGATTCCTTCCACACTTACCACACTTACCCTGGCTCCTTTGCCCTTGATTTCCCTGATCTGCCCCTCGAAATTTCTTCGACACCTGCTGAGTCTGAGTAGGCGCCGGACGCTTCTTCTTTTGTTGGGTTTCCAGTTCCAACTCTCGGGCCCGAGCGGCCGCGATCATATCAGTAAGAGTCTGGTGTCTAGAAGCAGACACAAATTCCCGAATGTCTGTGCGAAGCATCACCAAGTATCATGTCATCCTCATTCGCTCGGTTGCCGTAAACTCTGGACAGAAGAGTGCTCGCTCATTAAACTTTTTGGTGATCTCCGTCACCGTCTTAGTGGTCTGGGTCAGATTCAGGTATTCCTGTGCCAAGCGTTCCATTTCCACCTGTGGAACATACTCCAGTTTGAACTGTTCCTTAAACTGCGGCCACGTAATGGCATCCAACTGAGCAGGAGTGAGATGTTTCGTTCGTATTTCCCACCAATCTTTTGCACGCTCTCTTAGAAGATTCACTGCAAATGTTACCTTAGAGTTCTCAGGACAAGAACAGGTGCAGAAGGCACCTTCTACCGCGGAAATCCATCGCATACTGACAATCGGATCCCTGCCCCCATCGAACATCAGAGGCGAACAAGCCAAAAAGTCCTTATAACTTGCATCCCTAGCACGTGATGTGCCCTGAGTACCCAGTCGCTCCTCGAGCATTGCCCATAGCTCAGCCTTAATCGTACCAAAGAACTGAGGTATCGCAGCCAACACTTCTCACGAAACCTCCTCCGCTATCAGGTTCCTGAGATTTTCATCAGTCGGTCCTCCCCCACTCGAGGCACCCGCATCTGGCCCACCGTTACTTCGAGTGACTGCCATTCTGAAATGCGCAACAGCTTCTATTATCAATACCCGGGTCACTCCTATCTACCCAACTACTTGACTTTCTAGGACTTTGGTTGACTACTCTTGACTCAAGCATGAATCCTGTGCTTTCGGTAGTACTGGCCTGGTACTACCTTCCACACCTATTCGCCCTTTTTCCAAGTTCATCAACCATCCTCCTAAAATGTCACACACATACCAAAACCACTTCTTATGAACCCTGTGATCATGCACCGTGGTGCCTAATCATTTGACCTAACTCTCCATCCCACATGTGCCTAAGAGAACTACTGCTAATGTCGTCGAGTCACCTCACGGACGCACATCCGTACATAATCGGGAATAAGATAGACCTTTGAATAACTGATCTACCCTAAAGTCACAACCAAACAAGGAACAGCCAGTAAGGACAGACCAAGAATTCTTAGGCTATCTTACCCAAATTGTATATAACCTACCAGCATTCACTAAGCAACCTAACGACGGTAGCATAAAATTCCAAAGCAGCACATATGGCACAAAACAGTCTACAGAGTAAATTATCCAGACAATTTTACATCCTAGCACAATACATTTTATCACATAACACAGACTTGGCATGGGTAATTGGGAGTCACAAAACTTACTTAAGCTCGGCTGACGGTTCGCATCGCATCTTCTCTTACTTTAATTTAACTTTCCAAAAACATTTTCTTGACAAAGTTGCTCAGTCCTAAGTTTGAGTTTGGATTCCCAATACAGTTCATCCAAATCCCTCAAACCAGGGCTCTGATACCAATTTGTAACGCCCCCAATTTCAAAAATTTTAAAAATTCATTTATTACCAAGGTTCTAATAAAATATTTATTCCAAAAGTAAAAACTGTTCAACATATTATTTAAACCAACAGCAGAAACATTTGAAAATACTATTATAGTTCATCAAAATAAATCTCTTGAATGCGATGCGCTGCCGTCACGCCTTGCCCATCCCTTTGTCATTTGAGATACCTGAAATGTTATAAAATCAACGGGTAAGCTTAAAGCTTAGTGAGTCCACAAATTACCATACATGCCCACACATTAAACAACCCGTCCTCGAGAACGATCCGACCCTACCCGCCGTACAACAGCTACGGGTGTCCACCATACAACATCTATGGACTCGGGAAGGTTCTACCCATCATACAATAGCTATGGGTTCCCGGTTATGGCCCAGCCCATCATACAACAGCTATGGGACAAGGCAATATTCCAACTCGCCATACAACAGCTACGAGGGGACACGCATCAGTACTGAGCCCAACAATAAATAACCACAGATATAAAGCAAATCATATAACTGTAAATAACACACAAGATGCCTAACATGCAACATCATATAGTAAGGTGAGGATACTCACCTGATTCGAAACCGCACAAATATACTTTAATATCCCTACTTAGCTCGTCTACACACCTATATCCCACATACACAACATGTCAAGCACTGACTAAACTTCTATAGACTTGCCTAAAGGTCAGACCCCACGTTTGGTAATCAACACTGGTCGAAACTAAGCTTTTGGGTCAAACAGCCGCTCGCCGCGGCGCGACCTTTCTCTTACGCGTCGTGGACTATTATTACACTTACAAGGTTTTAGCCGAACCCGCGTCGCTGACATAGCCTGTCCGCGCCGCGGACTCATATTAATCCAAAGTCTCTAAGCCCTAAATCAGTTTAGTCATCGACTAGGGTTTCATTCCATACCCTTCTTGGGATCAGAAACTACCCGTAAGATCACTTCCTTATGGACATGCAAGTCCATGCATGTCCTTGGTCCAAACCCCAAGCGTTACAAGTCATCTAAGACTACTAACCACGGGATAACACCTTAATACGAGATGAAATGAAATATCAGAAGGTAGATCCTCTTACCTTACTTCTGGAAAACAGAGGAATGCACCCGATCGACTACAAGCCTTTCCCCACGATGTATTCCTTCCTTCAAGCCTTCAAAGCCTTGGAACCGAAGAGCCTCTGCTGAAAGCAGTCGACTCCACTCTAGAAATTTCCTAAAAACACGAACCCTAGGGCTGGGGCCCTTTATATAGGCGTTTAAATTCGACTTAGGGTTTTTCACATTAGCGGCGCACCGCGCCGCGGGTTCTTCTGATCCGCGTCGCGCGTACAAGCCCTTCGCGATTCCAGATCCTTCCTAAAGCCGCGCCGCGGATTAGTTCGGGCTGCGACTCGGCGGAACGGGTCTTACAGCATGGGTGCATAAATACAAGCCAACTAGTTGATATTTCATGTGAGCCTTACATGAAATATCAAGTCCAATCCTAGGGACAAAAGGACCCAAAAATTCAACCAAATGATCTTCGAATTAGCTACAACTTTGCCAATCTTCTTGTATCATCAAATGAGGATTGAACCACCCTTTCTTGGTACCATGGCATGAGCTTATGAATTTTTCTGCCCTCCATGAAGCATGCGACAGGAACAGCAACATCAGGAAGTTTTTGTTGCTTAACTCACTTCAAACTTGATGATTATGATGCTATTACTTGCCAAGACTTCTTATATATGCTAGATATTAAATATTCCAACAAGTATAGCTCCTAATCAACAATAAATGAATTTATTTTGAGCTTCTTAACAGATCCGAGATGTTCAGCACGATGGCAGGAAAATTAGGAAGTTTTTGAGACTTTTCTTCATTCCTTTCTTGGTAATATTGATGCTAACACTTGCCAAAACTTTATTTTTATGTTAAATATCAAAGTTAATAACAAGTATAGCACCAAAACAACAATGAATGGATTTATTTGGTGCCCCAACAGTGGTCCGAAAATACACAGCTCATGGCAGAATTTTTTGTTGCTATTTTTGGTGTTGCTTCTCTTGGTTCTTGCTCTTGCTCCTTCTCTTGTTACATTTTGTGGAAGATATAAAAGAATACATCTATTCTAATACTTACAAAAAGAATAAAAGAAGGAAATAACTAATAATTATTACACACCATTTGAATAAAAGAATAGATTACAACCAAATCGAATTTAAACATAAAACATGCAACACATGGTCCTTGGCTTGTTTATGCACCATTTTATCACATAAAATCATAAGAAAATCAACACTTTGTTTTTTAAGGCAACAATTATATAATCAAATGCATGCAAACATAATTTTTGGTTGGTTACATAAAATCATAGAATTTATATATGCATGTTGCCAAATAAGCCATGCATGAACATTGCATTCAAGAAGATGAACATTCATAGCTTCCAAAAACCAAGTTTATCCAAATAAGCTTGTTATCTAAACATCCAATATAGTTATGGCTCTGATACCAATTTTTGGAAATCAATGTTCATGTAATAGTTTTCAAAACCTTTGAGTCGCAACGGAAGCATAAAATCATGAACACGAATTTCACTTCCAAGAGGATCATGCTATATGCATGAGAAAATAAACATAAAACAACCATAGTAAAAGTTCAAGATCATATCCTTATGTTCTTGAGCTTAGATTAGATGAGATGTTGATGATGAGGAAGCAAAAGAGTTTCCCTCTAAAGCTTAGTCCACTACAAGTATGAACACACTAGAATGCTAGTTCCCTTTGCTTGCAAATGCACCCATGCTTGAACTTCTCCTTTTAAAATCCGATTTTATCTAAGAAGATGGTGTTCTTTTTTAAGGTTTTATGAATTAGAGAATGATATATGTATATGAATGGAATCATACGGCCAAAAACCCAACAAAACATCACATGCATGTTAAATTATATTATATATCCACTAGCTCACAAAACCCCATAGTCAAAGCTTGGGTATCCAAGAGAATATGTCTAAAGTTGGAGTCATTTGTCTCCAATCATTCCCTTAGGAGATGGCACGTCCAACACAAGAAAAGAAAAAGACAAAAGGTGTCTCCCACTTGCATTATATATGACATAAACTCTTAAACTTTATAATTTATAAACATTATAAATTATAAGGCTTAACCCCTTTTATTCATATATATATATATATATATATATATATATATATATATATATATATATATATATATATATATATATATATATATATATATATATATATATATATATATATATATATATATATATATATATATATGTTATGTTACTCTAACATTTAGAATAAAATGAAATATGCATAAATATAAATCCATAGGTATATATTTATATCATTTATTAAATAAATGGCGTAAATATATATAACTCTCAAAATTAATTCATCTTATATGAATTAACTATTGAAACAATTATTATTTGATTAAATAATAATTCTTTCAAATTAAATCGCAAGCAAATTATCATTTTATTATGAATCATAATCCAATGTCTAAATGATATAATTGGTGTCAAACTTGTTATTGGTGTGACCCTATAGGATCACATGTTATTAGCAATATCATTTTATGATCATCCTTGGGCATATAGAACCATTAGACACGACACCGTCCTACCCATATCATACAATAAACGATCCTATAGTCATAAGAACGAATCATACGACTATCATCATATCAAGTAAGGCTACATGACTCTATGGTTTCATGCATCGCCACACACATAGTACAGTGAGAAAACTTACCTGAATCGATAGACGTACGAGTACACACATGCGTCCTCAAGAATCAGTCAACATGAACCTCCTAAATCATAATTAAGCACAAATCAGTGACCTAACCCAAGCGAGGTCAACCCCCTGGTCAACCCTCCGAATTTCCCAAGGTTTGACCAAAAGCCAAACTGGTCAAAAAGTCAACGTTCAACGATCAAAGTCAACGCTTAGCGCTGCTACCATGCACCAATAGCACCGCTATGAGGCGAATTCTAGAAACGGGACTCGTCGAGGATAGCGACACTATTCTCTGACGTTAGCGACGCTGCCCTCGAAGTTTCCAACTTCCTTCTTAAGCACTTAATTCGTTAAGACAAAGGCTACAAACTTCCAGGGTTCATCCATTTGGTCTGTTGATCCATAAAAATATGAACTTTATAGACATGCATGTCCAATGCATGTCAAATCCTAAACCTAGGTTAAAATGGCTTCAAAAAACCTGATAAAGGTTGCATGGGGTTAAGAGGGCTTAGCCAGGCCCTCATCCAGAGTTCAAGAGTTCCAGAATATGACATAGAATCGATCTAATGGTTCCAAACTCCAGAGACAATATAATCATGGACTCAAAACCACCATAACTTAACCTAAACTCCTAGATCTGTGAAGAAAACCATCAAGAAGAGAGCTTTATGACTTACAAAGGTCCAGAAGCTGAAGAATGTGCTACATCTTGGCTGTAGGAGTCTCTTTGGCACCAATGCTTCTTTTCTTCTTCCTCAAGCAAGCTTCAAAACCCAAGAAATAGAGCTAGAACACAAAGAGAGACTAGAGTTTACGAATTAGGGTTTATCTAGGCAGTAGAGGCCGGTAAGAAACGATCTCCTAGGGTTGAGTGCCTTAAATAGGGCTTAAGGCCTGAAACCTAGGGTTTTGCAATAGCGGTGCATAGCGTCGCTAAGTTTGGCATATAGCGCCCTTATCTGCAGCGCGCCCGCATGCACACTTAAACCCTCCTTAGCGCCACTATCCCCTACTGATAGCGCCACTAAGGGCCTTAACATACAATAACATTATTTAAAGTATTTAAGGTTAATACCTAGAATACGATTCTTACAATTACTTTACCAATATTTATTTAGTTCAACAGTTTTTATAAACACTTTAGATAATTTATTGCTCATGTATGTTGTTATCACTATATATTTTATATAAAATACATAAATTTGAAAAAAGACGCATCATCTCTGCATAAAAGAAGTAATTAATCATTTATTTTATTCCATGGTATCATGGTATGTGCACTTAATTTAGGGGGTATTTGAGATTGTTTTTCAAAACTCTTAATTGACTTGTTGACTTAAAAATCTAATAAGTTAAAAAGTATGTTTAGAAAAGATATAAATCCTTTTGAAAACTCATTTTCAGCAAAAGCCAATAAGTCAAAAATGAAAAAACATGAGTCATACTTTTCTTTACTTATGAAAATTGTTTATATCTTATTGAAATAGAAAAGACCATACTCATGGCCAATCCGTTGCTTTTCCATGCCCGAGGCAAGATGAAAAACAATGCCCATACGCATTTTAATTGGTTATCAGTGTCACTAAAAACAAAAATGCATTAAATCCAAATAACGCATGCCTATAAATGAAATTGCGTTAAAAATGAAAATGTGAATTGCATGTGTTTAACTGATGGTGTAAAAATTTGTTCCAAGAGACCTATAGCTAAGCAAAATCAAATTGTAATACTAATGTGGCAATTTCACAAGTTATTTCTTTTTTCTAAACACCTTAGTTTGCTATGATTTTTGTATTACTCGTTGTTTGGCTGTTTGTTTTAGCCTAGGAAGTCCATTAGAAGTGCATAAAGCAAAGCAAACGAGTTAGATGATACACAAATGTAAACAATTTGAAAAATATTGTTTGATATTTACTATTTGCAAAGCATTATAGAGATCAAGAAGGTAGTTAAGTTACCGTCTAGTGTTTTGTTGTCTAAGTAGAGAGGGATTAAAAGACGCTACAAAAAACTATATGAAGTTCATTTAGAAATATAAAAGATATAATTATTTTATATTAACTCACATAGATGATAGAACTAATATGTAGACACATTTACTTATTAAGACAATCACATTGTCATGAATATAGTCGCTCATAAACAATTGGAATAATTCCTTCCAGTTGAGAAAAAGACTCTTCTAATTTCAATTGAAAATTTAAAACACTCAATCTAATTTAAAAATGGTGGTTGGGACTTCACTTTTAGGATTAATGCTTTGCCATGCAAAACTAAAACCATACATTATACAACACTCGATATAAATAGCATCCTAGAGGATTATAAACAATATCAAAATGGGTAATCAATTAATGGTTGCCAAAAATTAGTTTGAAAAAAAAACCTTGAAGATGTATGATCAAAGGCATGTGACATTCATGAAAGCATGGATATTTAGATCTGTAGATCTGGTTCAGTTCATGCTTCTTTCTCCTTATTCAAGATGTCACTTGTATGAAGATTATGAGGACTTATATAAGCACAATTTCTTTGAGGAATAAACTCAAACAATTGGTTGCCACACCTGTATTCAATCACAATTACCATCGACTAGCCTATAAGCACAACAAAAAAGAAAAGGAAGGTATCAATATGTTAACAAAACAATTTGTAACCAATTAAACGAATTTATGTGCTCTGTAATTTGATTTTGTTAAAAAATACATCGTCAAGAAGATTGGAATATGTAACTTAGAAGGAGAATCACGATTGAATGATAGAGTGTGAAGAATGTCATGATTCCTCGTATTAAATCCCGACTCATCGATTTTGATTTAAGCGTGCGAGGTTAGATTACCAGGAAAAGGAAGATGTCGTTTATATATTTTTCTTATTACCAGCTCAATGTAGTGCCCTTAAACTGTGACTGTGCATAAACTATTAACTTTGCCCTAAATAAAATATACATACTCATAAGAGCTACAACAGAAAACTTGATGCCCCTTAGCCCATTGCTGCCCCGGGCCATGGCCCAGGTCACCCTTTCCTTAGCCCGGCCCTGGTCATGCTACCCTTGAAACACTCCTTCAAAATATATAAACATGTACTTTTTGTACCTATACAAATTAATCCTTTAAATAAAAGGGTTAATAACATAAAAGTCATTGTAGTTTGACCAAAATTCCGGTTTAACCACTATATTTTTTTGTTCCATAAAATCACCAATACTTTCAAAAAATTTCATATTGACCACTATTCATTTTATTTTATAACTTTTAAGGATTATTTTCATCGAAACATCATGTGAAAAGTTTCATATCGACATTTGAAGCAAATATTGGAACTCTATTGCAGTGAAAACTATACATAAAGTTGTCTACATGTGATTCTGGTATTCGTAAGTGTAGCTCTTCGACCACATTGTGAATGCACAGGGTGTCCAAGTGAATCTACTAAATTTTAAATGCGACGTGAGTAAGAAGTGTTCTGAGTTGGCGGCATATAATCTTGACTTTTATTTGTTAGAGTGGTCGCAATATATCTTTTTGAAAATATGAGTGGTTTTTACGATTTTTTTTGAAAGTATGAGTGGTTTTTTTAGAAAAAAAAGAATACAATGCTTAAACCGGATTTTATCCAAATTACCGTAGTTTTTATGTTGTTAGTCCTAAATAAAAAACATATAATTTTTTCAACCAAATAAACACTATATAAAAAATTGTTTATCATTTTTCGTAAATCAAACCAACCATCCTTGCCTTTTGTTTGCAAACTCAGCAAATCGCCGAGAAGGAACAATCGGAAGAATATAGGCGACCGTCGCAGCAACATTGGTTCGTTGTAGGTCGCATTTTCATCTCTGTCTATCATCTGCACTCACTTCGCAATTTGTTGGCTAATTATAGTTAGGGTTCATAAGTACAGCCATGGATGACGACGTTTCAAACTCACTCCGTCGAATGTCGACTCGAGCGCGTAAAGTTGCACCCAAAATGGTAGCTGCACTTGCCAGCACAGATAATCGAACGCAGGTCGTTGGATTTCTTATTAATTATTAACGTTTCGTTACCAATTAATTTGATTGAGATTGAGCTTATTTTGTGGGTGTATTCTGTTTTCAATCAGGCAATTCTCGCACGACTTGAAGCGCTCGAGAATGACAACCCTGGAGCGGAAATGGTAGAACCTAATGACGATGATGATGCATCCCTTGATGAAGATGACGATCAAGGTGACTATAGTCTAATTTATTTCGTTTAATTTGCAACAACCTTGTGCAATTGTTTTCGTTTGATTTACCAAACTTCAAAAAACAATGAATTTGGGGTTCGGTGAGCAGAAATCCCTCAGTTCAATTGCCTTTTGAGCTTCAAATAAGTTCCATTTATCTTCCATTTTCTGGGAAAATAGTACTGCCCACATTCAAATTTAGAAAAGGGATTAGATTAGTAATGTTCTGGAGATCAAATAATTAAAACATTAAGGCGAATTTTGTATTGTGAAAAGGTAATTAAATATTGCTAGAAACTAGATCAAGATTTATACCTTTGGCTGCAATAGCAAGTATGTAAGCAGTGAGCTTGTTGGTTATCTCTAATGTTACATGTTTGGATCCCTTTTAGATGATAAAAGTATAAAACTTTAAACAGTAACATTTGATTTTTTATAGGGTTACTTAAATGAATATATGGTCCTGCTTGTGCATGAAACATGATAAATGTGAGTGGTTAACACTTAACATGCCTAATATAGTCGTTTAATTCTGGTTAATCTGTAACTTAATATCAAACTTTTTATGGTGTGTTTGGTTGGGCGGAAGGGGATGGACAATGGACATGGCAATGCAAGAAGCAAGCTAATTGAATGAGTCATCACATCCCATAATCATGTTTGGTTGGCATGGAATAAAATTTCATACAATTTTTTTTATATTATTTATATGTAAATATAAAGCACAGTTTAACTCTCCTCTATACATTATTTAATTATAATAATGATTTTTTTTTTTGTTTGCAAATATATAAAATTAAATCAATTGTATGTCTAATCTTTATGTTTTGCAGTGTTCCACAAAAAGCAATCCAAAGGCACGAAACGCAAAACTCGTCAGGCCAAAGCACTCGAGACTGCAAAGAAAGCCCCACGAACATTCCTTGAGCTCTTGCATGATGTAAGAGGATTTGCTTTTCATATTTCTATTGTTTGCAACTTTTTATTGATATGCTGCTTTTTGTGTCTGACAAATATTGCAATTTTTCTCCCATTGTTTTTTCTTTTTGTCCTGTTGTATCCTGCTATTGTGTTTTGATAGGTCTAATTGTAGTATAATACATGAAACAGGCAAACCTGGAATCCTTGCCTCCTCATGTGCCATCTTATCTAAGAGCAGCAGTTGGGCCGCCAAGCTCCACCAGCAGCCGCCACTTTTGCACGGTTTGTGGTTTTTCAGCGAAATATACATGCGTAAGATGTGGGATGCGCTTCTGTGCTGTCCGCTGCCAGAATATTCACAATGATACGCGCTGTCTCAAATTTGTTGCTTAGATTCATCAGTAAGAAAACCTTTAAGATTAAGTGTTGTATGGATACAAGTGCTCAATGAGTAAATGATGGATGCCTAAAGTAACTGCTATATATATTGTTTGGTGACACTAAATGACCATTTTACCCTTCTGCCTACAGGTGGTGCTGAAAGTATCACTTTAGGAAGCAAGTTTTGTGTTTTAGATAAGTTTATTTTATTATGGTATTTAAATAATGTCTTTCTTTGTTTAGGAATCTATTTTGTTTCCAGATTGTGTTTTCTAGCTAGATACTATAAATGTATTGCTCCATTCCTTGTTTTAGGGTATGAGATTAATAAAAGTTTAGTTATTGACTAATTTGGAGATCATATGTTCTCGAACTCGGGCAATTTTCGGATCCTAACTCTAGGATTCGAGTTTCGTTCTTATCAGTTGGTATTATAGTAATATGACTCTAGGATAATCGTTACTGTTCTCAACGTCACTGTTCACGTTGTTTCTGTTCAACGACATTGTTCAAGACGAGTATTATTCATCGATTTATTGTTCATTGTTTTTGGTTTCGGGTGATAAGATGGTAAACAACTCTGATAGAATAGCTACCTTGGAAACCGACATGTCAAGGATGCGGAAGATAATCATGTTGAAAATGCGATGCAGTTCCAAAAGATGAAGGCAATTTCCGACTTAACTCTCGCAGTCGGAAAAGCAAGAATCTTTCAAGAAAGAAAAGTGATCCAAGAGTGGGTTCAGACCATACTCTGATGATGATGAGGAATCGAAAGGTTCTAATAAAAGCAACCATAAAGTCAAGGGTCGTGATGTCCTACGTGATTGTCGCAAATTGAAGATGCTGGTTTTTGATGGTGTGGATCCCCTTGGCTGGATTTACCGGTGGAGAGGTATATTGAAATCCAAGCAATCAGAGAAAATAACTAATGGGGGGTGGTGTCGATCTGCATGGAAGGGGCGACACTGTCTTGGTACCGCTGGAACGAAGCTAGGATCCCGTTTTGCTTGTGGGAAGGGTTTAAACGTAAGCTGTTAGACAAATTCCAAGCTTCATAGGAAGGGAGTGCTTATGAACAATTCCTCAAAATTCACATAGAACAGTCTGTGAGTATGTGAGCAACTTTGAGTGATTGGAAGGACAATTTATCGACCTACCTGAGAAGGTTCTGGAAAGCATTTTTGTCAAAGGCATGAAATCGGATCTTCGCTCGACAATAAGAGTTATAGAACCCAAAACCCTAGCTCGAGCCATAAGGATTGCAGTAAAGATGGATGAAAACAAGAGCGTAGGTGTCGCCAAATCAAGTGGTGGAATGTACCAACCAGGAATTGGTTAAGACATCAGATTGAATACAATGACTTCAAGGTTAGAGTTTTTACAATCTTTACTAGGGTTTTTGCTTTCCATTAAGTCCATACTTAAACATCCATCAAATGACTTTACAAACAAAGTCACAACTCAAGGTTCTACCAAACCTACATAAATAATATCAATTACCAAAATGGTGTAGCCAAATTGGTCGTAAAACATAAGATACATTTCCTATCACTTGTTCATTTCAACTACTGAAATTTAGGGCGTGTTTTTTTCAAGTATTTTAATGGATTTTAAATGAATTGGAAAAAGAAATTCCGTTCAAAATGTGTTTTGTTGAAAAATTGATGGAATGGAATTGTATAAGATTCCATCAAATTCCATGTATAAATGAATTCATCATTCCTTTGGTTAATGCCAAATAGTTCAAATTCCATTGGTGATTTTTTCTTAGCTCCAATTACAAAGACATATTTAACCTTATAAAGGGTAGTTTAGTCATTTTATATACTTTACATTTCAATTCCTTCGATGAAATTTGCAAACTAATCAGAAATCAACAAATAATTCCATTCTATTATTTGTCAGCCAAACGCGTTGGAGATTCAAATTTTTCCGGATTCTAATTCCTTCAAATTCGCATTCATCCAAAAGATTCAATTTACTTTCTAAACATTTTGTGAACCAAACACGTCCTTACCTTCTGTTCATGGCTTGTTTTACCCATTCTAATCACATTTCCACAGAGAGACCATAAGTTGATAGCCAAGTACTCTATTTCCTCTTTACATGAATAGTTGGATCATCTTATAACGATCATCCTACTATTTTATACGATTTTTACAAGTTGGAGTATCAAGACTGTCATATTCGAACCGGCGTGGAAATTGCATTTTTGGCATTGGTTAAACTTCAAACCAAATTTGTATTTGCTTAGGAAAAGTTATAAGACTCAAATTCAAAACTAACCCAACTGAGTTTAGGTTAAAATGATTTTTCTATATTTTTCTAATACAGACTAGAAATAGTAATCTTACCTCAATTATTCAGCTATGGTCGCGATGCTATATCTCAACTTATAGACTTAAAAATCGGAAACCCTTTGGTCAAAACTTGCACATATGTGTCACGAAGCTACAACCCAAAAATCACGATGATATAATGGTTCAAACTTCGTGGATCGTCCAAGCACTACACTACAGAGGGGTCTTGAAAAACGGGGGAGAACTAGGGTTTGTGTGTTGTGTATTGCGAGAAGACCAAAGAGGAGCGAAAGGCAGGACGAAGGCCACAAGGGGAAATAGATCCCGATCAGCCAAGTCAGAGCTAAAAGGCCTCTCCATGCAACTTTCATCATTTCGCGAAAACAGCCCTATAATTCTCATAATGACTATTATAACCCAACTCAACATTAACCTAACATTTCAAGTTTGATTTTACATCAAATCAACCCTCCAACTATAATCTCCATAGGTAATTACATTCTTTTATTATTTTTATTTTTATTTTCATAATTTTTAATTATTTTATTTAATCATTTTCCTAAAATAGGGTTTAGATAAACAATTAAATTCTAAAATAAAGATAGGACGTTACAACTCTCCCCAACTTAAATTGAATTTCTACCTCGAAATTACTAGTTCATGATAGCGCCTCTGACCCACTATTTTACCAAACTATATCTCTTTCACAGTCCTTAGGTCCCTACTGGTTCTTTATGCTGAACCAATAACGTGAATCCCTCCAACTATGAATTCCAGTTGGTCGTGGCAGTAATATCCGCCTATACGCTTGAACGCACATGTACTAGTACTTTAGATGCTTGTCTCTTGTGTTAGTCTATAAAATGAAACTCACAACTTACTTCTAAAGTGAGCTTCCTTCTCTCTTTTTGCTTTTGGGTGTGTACTGTATATGTTCCTAAAGCAGGACGGAGTGGTTATGGGTTGGACGCGAGTTGCCTTTGCGGGGCTGCTGACACCATCGGGATAACCATACCGTGGCCTGAAAGATGGAGAATGATAGGTCAAGAAGAGGTTCATGAACCCGCATAGGCTGGTAGGAAGGGTTGTACTTGTTGCTTTAAAATTTTGTACATTTGGAGGGTTGAGAAAGATGGTTATTCGTTTTGTGGGTTGGTGAAAGATGGAAGAGAGAGGAGAGAGAAAAGTTGATGTGGCATGTGGGTTGGGAGAGATCCACTCCCCTACCGTAAGCGATGAAAATGTGAGAAAAAAGTTGAGAGGAGAAAGAAACCATTTCGTTCGTACGTTGAGGTAAAAGACAAAGTTACCATGAGAGAGAGAGAGAGAGAGAGAGAGAGAGCATACTTCCTCTGGTCTAGACCTAAGTTAGACCACGAAATATGTTAGAGCTTTTTTCAAAAATGGTGTTGATTTTTATTTAGTTTGAAAATATGGGGCTATTTTTATTCTCTTTGCAAAAATGGGGTTGTGACCCGACCCAAGTCATGAAACCTTAGAGATATTTACAATGATGGTCCCTCGTTTTATTAATAACTTTTTAATTTATCTAAGAGTAATTTACACTTATGGTCTCTGTGGTTTGGCTAAAGTTGCAGGTTTAGTCTAAGTATTGAAAAATGCACGCGCATGGTCCCTATGGTTTCAAAATCACACGAGTGAGATCCTTGGTTCAAGTAAAATGACCTTATTGCCCTTTCTTATTTCTTTTTCTTTGTGTTCTTTTAATAATTAATAAATTGAAAAAGAAAATAAAAACCCTACCTACCCACCCCTCAACCCCACGTCTCTATCTTTCTCTCTAAATCACACCCAACAAGAACATACATTCAAGATCACACACACACACACATACATACACACACACACACACAGTGATATCACACTCTTTCTACTCCTTTCCTACTTCTTCTCCCACCCTTTTCTTCTTCCCCATTTCCCTTTCTGGAAATCCAGTACGTGTATGTATGTGTGAGAGTACAGAAATTGGCTAGAAGATGAAGTTCATATTACTGGTACTGTTGTTACAGTTCATTCCCAACTCCTTCGTTGTCAAATCATGCATAACTGGTTTTAAAATATAAACATATTGATTGTAATTAATTAAGGAACGAAATGCTTGATTTCAAAATTACACACCTATAAAGAAACCCAAATCATGTTTGATTTCACAACTGCGCACCTAGAAAGAAACCCAGATCCAAGATCGAAACGAAAAAATGAAAAAAAACGAAGCTTACTATGCTCAATTAGCTACGACACAAGGACAATTCGCTCATGGGGTTTCCGGGTTCAGAATCGTTCCCAAATCAGATTATGAATTATAGATGTTAGTGACTAAACGACAGCGCACAAATATTGACCTCACCATCGGGATTAATCCTTCCTGCCACATCCATCTCCTTTCCTGCCACTCCTCAGCATCAATCAGCATCGATTTGTCTCCCATAGGAATTCTGACAACAAACAACCGATCAGTGTCCACCTGGTGGCTTTGCCACCTCCTCTGCCACTCCTCGTCTCCTTTCACTCTCTCCAACTACCACTACCAGACCTTCCACCTTCTCATTCCACTTTGTCTTTTCCTCCTCTTTCTCGTCATCTGCATTAACCCTAAGTTGGAGATGTGTGATGTCCGATTGTGGATTTTTTCAGATTTCCTAGCAGTGGAGCAAACTAAGAGAAATCAATATACAATAACTAATGTGTGTGTGTGTGTGTGAGTCGAGTGGGGTGGGGTTTTTTGTTTTTTTATTAAACCCTACTTCTAGTACACAATTTTGCGTATAGCAGTAAAGGGATCGTATCCATGGAGATTGGTTCGGTTTGTAAAACTATGCGATCAATTAGAAAATATATACATATTTTTTAACATTATAAAATAAATAGGGGTTTTTTTGTTTTGGTTAAAAATGAAAATAAGAACAAATTTTTGTGAAGTGAATCAAATATGGAGAAACTATTAATATTGGGATTTCATCACAATTCCAACTAGTTGGTTTATCATCACGATTTATGGTGCAATGTATTTAATTTAATCTAGTTTGGCTATAGCATCTCAAAAGCATGAAACACCTAGATTCTTCTTAATTGTATGTAAATTAGAAAAGTTCTTAATCAAAGTCAAAAGTCAAATAAGCATCCAACTCAAGTAAAATGACTAGCAATATAGATTTAAGAATCACCAAACTCAAAGGAAATCAAAAAGCTTACATTTCTCCTTGAAGAACACAACTCCATGATTTTAAAAGTGAATATAAGCATCCACAAAAATCATTTGTCATTAGTTTGTTTTAGAAATCAATTACGTAATTAGAAAAACAAATGACAATAATCATTCAAGCATCCAAACTCATGAATAAGAACACAAGAACAACTTAGAATTTTAAACAAGTTGCATTCATAGGCTAAGAACCAAATACTCATAAATCTTTCAAAACCCTAACTAGTTGTTCATGGATTAGTCCCAATATTGATATTAAGGGTCTAGCCAAGCAGGGCTAGAACAAACAAGAGAAGTAGAAATGTACCAAACATCAAATGTAGCAAGATAATACCAATCCAAGTGAAGAAAATGGTGAATAAATCTTCTTTCAAGCTCCAAGGAGTGTTGCACACAAAATTCTCAGGTCAAATAGGTGGAAGATGATGAAAAACCCTTTTCACATACCCCTTATAGCAGCCCCACACTTGAAATGACAAAAATGTCCCTCAGGACATTTTGCGCGGGTCGCGCAAGCATAGTGCAAACGGCCACGTGGGTCGCGCAAAAGTGCAAAAAACCCAAAAGGGTATGATTTGGTCCATTTCAGCAAAAGCTCATTAGTCTCCTTTCTTCTTTGGAATGAACCCGGTTTTTGACCCCTTTGACCACCATTTTGGGCTAGGTAAACCCAATGGAGTCCATGTCTTCTTTCTTGGTCCATTGTTTGCTTCAAGTCCAAGCCCAGTTGCGATCCAAGCATCCAAAAATTCTGCTCTCGCTAATTTTTCTTCGTTCCGCATCCGAAATATCTTCCACTCCCGCTAGTCTTTAATAAAATTTACATTTAAACACAAAAAGACTCAAAAGTATCCTCGAATGATAAAAATATAAAAATAAAAAATATGCATGCGAATTATACTAAAAATGAAATAAAACGTGCTAAATAAATTATAAAAAGACGAAATAAAAACGAAGTGTCACTTAGCCAAACCACATGACCATGAGTGTAATTTACTCTTATATTTTTCTAGGGACATCTTAAATAAACCCCCTTTATGTATGTGTGGGTGTGTGTGTTGTGTGGGTTGACTTCCACACACACATGTCACATCATGAGGGTTTTTTTGGCACACCCCATTTTTCTATTACATTTCTTGTTTTACATATTTAAGATGGTATACATTTGATTTTTAAAATATATTTATTATATTTTATATATAAATTTTAAAATATTCCTTATTCATATATTCTCACCGTCCTCATCTGTACTTTACACATTAAGAAATTCTATAACCAATGATAAATCAAATAGTTACAATATATATTCATGAATGGATGAAATAGTATTTTTATTTAATTTGGAATTCTTCGTGAAGAAATGCAAGGGGACTCACTTTCGAGAGCAATGTAGCATGCCTCCCGTGAAACCGCCTGAATTTCCCCAATCTGTACCACATATTACACCATTCCCAATCAATTAAACGTCAATAAGAGAGACAGATGTATGTATGTGTATGTGTTATATAGAGGATGAGGGTGGAGGGGTTTACACCGGTGGCCGTAATAAAGCTTCCAGCGATCCGATTGAGAAGAGGATGACCAAAATCGAAGAGGCCTCCCGCTTTGTCGAAGCTCCTTAGTTCATCCATCAATGATCAATATACCCGAAATTGGAAAAACAATGAATGCGGTGACTGGTTATGACTTTGGTCTTTAGGGTTATCGTTAAGAAAACCCAAAAATCAATGCATAGCTTTACCATGTCTGGATATCTCAAACTTGTTATAAAAAGATGGGAAAGATAGGAGTCAAGATGACGACGGCTTACAGTGGTAGGATGAAATCAACAGCTGTGGCGGAAGTTGCGATGTTGTTGAATTCAACGGCTATGGCGGATGAAATCAGGATCTGCTTCTTCTATTTATACTTGCCCATCAGGACCCTTGCCCTATTTTCTACACACAAACCAAACACGATCAGACAGACAGACAGACGGTAATAACTCATTCCATCATCTTTCCTATTCCATTCCATTCCATCCAAATAGACCAAAAATTAAACAGTAAAAATACCTTGTCAGCAATTGTAAAATATTCCACAAGTGCCGTATGTAAAATAGAATGATCTGTTGGATTAGGTGTCTAAGCCATGACTAATAATTAGTATTTACCTAATTAATAGTAGCATAGTCCATTTGGGTTGCCCACATAGCTGGAGGATTGGTGGAAAGTTAAGTAGAGAGAAAGGGTTGATTTATTATATGACTAATAAATCAAGATATTGTTTGTTAATATATTATGGAGATAATATATTAATTAGAAATAATATTATTTGATTAATAATTAATCAGAAATTAATTGGATTAATTTCTGTGACATTAATTGGATTAATCAGGAGATCAGGGATTAAACTCGTACAAATTCAATAGTTGAATTGCGGCGCGCGGCGCGCAAACGTCTTGGCCGCGGCGCGCGTACAGATAATCCGGAAAATGGGTTGCGGCTAGGGTTTTAGCTTTGCCACTTGGTTCCCTATAAATAGGGAACCCTAGACCTCATTATCAGTCGCTCATTCTATTATTTTCTCTCTGAAATTTCGATCCATAATCCTCTCGGCTTGGGTGTGATCTCATTTGAGGCAGGATATTTTTGCTGCTCAGCTTCCAGAAAATTCTAAAAGGTTGGTTTTTCTAATTTTATTCTTTTAGTTAATTTTCTTATGTCCTCTAGGTTTTGTTATATGTTCAATTAGAAGAAAACATAGATCCTTATAGGTTGCATGTGAACTTAGGTTATTTAGTTCATGGTTTGCAGAAAACCTTTCATGATCCACTATTCCTTTCTCCAAAATTGGTTGAAATACAGAAGCCATATGCCTCAATACTGCCCCTTTTTGTAAATTCAACTTTGAAATTATATTCACTAACCTGTCATTGCAAAAAGGTGTCGTATTTTCTTTCAAAACTTTTCCAATATAATAAAATAACAACTGATTTTAATTTATTTACCTGCGTTCTTTTAGTGACACGAAATCCTTAAACAACTGTAATTCAGTAGAGTATAACTCCATTAAAAGAGCTTGTTTTGGGTGGCATTTCCCAATTGATAAGCATGTTCAACAACTACAAAAAAAAAAAGAATCAAAATTAAATAAAAAATCAATAATAAAGGTTCAAATAAAGTTTATTGTGCCATACATACCAACTGAACCAACCATGTGTCGCAAAAGTGAAGCAACATGTCCATGAAGAGAAGAAATAAACTCTGCTAATTGTTCTTTTGAGGCTGCAAAGTGAAAAAAAGGGCTAAGCAATAAAGGATATTTTGGTAATTTGGTTGTATATATTGAATTCTAGTACAAACCGTTATCCAACATCTTTGTTATCAGATGGACTGTGACACGTCTAGGTCGTCGTGCGGTCAAAAATAAGAGAAATACCTAACACACACTAGCATAGTGGTAGTCAGGGTCGATCCGCAGGAGTTAAGTGGTCAAGACAGGTGACATATTACCAACTATAGTGTCATGTTATAGTCAGAGGACCTAGTTCCTAACTTTTTGACAATTAATCCCAAAAATCATAAACTAAAACAATTCCAAACAAACATAGACTAAACTAAACTATCAACCAAACCTAGTCACTTACTGAAATCAGAAGTACATCTCTAATTCAGAAGCAAGCAAAGGCAATTCAAACATCAAATACAAACCAAGCA
Source organism: Cichorium intybus (assembly GCA_023525715.1). Classification (NCBI taxonomy): domain Eukaryota; kingdom Viridiplantae; phylum Streptophyta; class Magnoliopsida; order Asterales; family Asteraceae; genus Cichorium; species Cichorium intybus. Next base: position 75,174,128 of record CM042012.1, on the reverse strand, counting down.
TAAACTAAACCAATAACTAAAGTCCAAATGACAGTCACTGGCTAAGTTCAAACCAAAAAGCTAACCCTAGTTGGTCGCTGAAATCAGCAAGGGAAATCAGTCCAATCAAGGTCATACATGCATCCAAACACAAACAAACATCCACAATCCAATAACAAGCACAAATACTGAAAATGAGCAATTACTTGTAACGAAATGATTCATTAACATCAAACTCAGATCCAATGGTACAAACAGTAACCAAAAGGTCCAAAAACAGAAACTAGAACTAAATATCAATGGTTGTCACACACAAAGATACTAGCCAAAGATTTCTAACTATTAAACTAAATGAAAATTAAAGCTAAAACATAAAAAATACCAATTAATGGTTCTTGAAGCTGAATCTCGGAGTCAAAGAGCCTTGGGGGTCGATTCTACACCAGGTCTTCGCTCCTTTTTTCGACCTAAATGGCTCTATTTATAGTTGCAAAAATCTCGAGGCCGCGCCGCGCTTTATGGATCCGGCGTCGCGCCTAGGGGTTTATCCCCGTTTTCTCGGAATTTGAATTCTCTACACCGCCTCAGACCCGCGTCGCGCATTGGTGATTTCCGCGGCGCGCGTACACATTTTCCTGATTTTGCCTTGATCTTCAAACTTCTCCAAATTGCACGCTTTTAGTCCCTGTTTTCATTATTTCTTTCCAAACAAGTACTTCTTTCCAAACAAGTACTGGCACGAAAAGTGAGAATACCACGATATATATGATATAATTTCACTAAGAATAGGGCTCAACAACGACTAGAATATGTGATATTTACTAGGCGTTGTCAAACACCCCACACTTGTGCCTTGCTTGTCCCCAAGCAAGAGTTTTTTTTAACAGATTCTAACTAAGATTCAAACAATTTTTGACTGTGTTTAGTTTCAAAGCTTATTGCCTTATGAGTTAGAGTGGAATAGTTCATGAAACATAATCGGAATGTTCTTTGGAATTCATGGCTTTCTAGAGAACCCTTGATTACAAATTTTCTGTCCACAATGAAGTGTACTTACTCATTCAGATTCTAAAGGCCATTAAGGAACTATCCATGACTTTCGATGTTGTCCGTGTAGCGAGCTTTCAGAAATACCATCCCAGACCAGACGATCTTAGGTGGTAAGGTGCATAAATGCCTCTTCGAGGCCACCTTTTTCGGACCTACCGGCTCGAACAACAAATGTCACTGATTGATAATTCCCTCCTAAATTCCAATCTTAAAACAGTCCAATCGTCTAACTCCTAAAACTCAACTTATTTGACTCAACTAATAGCATGATCACAACTAAATAGTATTTCTCGAAAAATACTAGTGCTATAAAAAATCACAAACTATTCGTTTCAAAATTACAATCTAGTAAAAATTTTGAAAAAGTTGCTAAAATTTTGAAAAATCGGTCATTTCTGCAAAAATTTTCAAAAAACTCTTTCGACCGTCCACACCCCACACTTAAAATCGTACAACGTCCCCGTTGTACAAAAAATTATTTAGAACAAGGGAGAAAGAGTTACCTATTTGGACGGTAGATTGCTTGGTTGGTACTCGGTATCACAGGTACAAATTACGAACAAAAAGGTCCTCGATTTCGCATTCTGGAGTTGTAGCGCAACAGTGAACACGCCGGTAATCAAGACAAGTGGAGGGGGCACGCTGACCCCACACTTGCTTGAAACAACTCCTCCCATTTTGGTATAACATGCATGACTCAAAAAAACATTAAATGCAAACAAAACAAACAAATAAAATATAAACAAACAAAAGATAGTGATGTCATAAGTACAGTACAAATATCCAAAAGAAAAGAAGAAAATACATCAATCGCCACCTGGTGGCCTGGAAGAACCAGCCTCATGATCATGGGCTCGAGCTGAGAATGGTCGGGGGCGGTGTCCCTGCTGTGTGGCCAACTCCAAAAGTACCCCTCTGATCCACTCCAGCTGCTCCTCCATCCTAGCGACTCGCTCCTCTAGTCGGCGCATCTCTGTGGCCTCCTACTGCTGTGGCTGTGGTGTTGGATCCGCTGGTGCCGCCGCTCTCCGGCGTCTCCTACCCGGCTGGGCGTAAGCTGGCTGGGGGTCCTGGGGTGCCTCAGTCGCCACCCTCACAAACTGGCCCGGGTGCTGCTGCTCAATGAGCCCCATCTTCTCCAGGGCTCGCGATGTAGTGTGAACTGGAGGTAACGCGGTCAAAGATGCCACAACCGGAGCAGTAAGAATCCGGTACGAACGGGCCAAGCGGGGTGATGAAGTACCCCCGACCCAGAGGACTGCTGGCGGATGTGCCTGTCGCACGGGTGGACAGGGCGACGGCTAGGGCGAATGGGAGGTGAAGGAACCTGGAAGGGTCAAGGAGAACCCAGAGATAAGTCATGTCCTCGCCGGACACCTTCTCGCCGCCCTCCCTATGCATGATAGAGGTGGAGACGATGCGGTGCATGAGTCTGTGAAGCGGATCGCGAAGATGGCTCTCTCTGGATGTCCCCACCTCGTTGAATATATTAGACAACGGTGCCCAAACCTCCATACTAGCAGCCCTCTCGGGCTACCCCTACACACACGCCGTGAGAAACTGCGTGAAGTGGCAGTGCTGTAGGTCCGCCTCGGTGTATATGCCGGTGCGCCTCCCAAACTCCCGGAGGTTGCACTCCCTATGCACACCCCCCAATCTGAACCGTACCAGCCTGGAACGGGCATATGTCGCTCCAGGTGCAAACTGGACTGTGGATAAGAACTCCAAGAGAAGCTCTGTGTAGACTGTGTCCTCCTCAGTGGCCATCAGCATGTTCCAGCCTTTGCATGTGAACGAGGCATCCTCGTGGGTCCATGTGCAGTGGAGAAATGGCTCGATCTCTCCCCAAAGTCCTGCGTCCCTGAGGATGTTCCGGTCAATGACTGTCGCCTCAAGAACCCGGCAACCTGCTAGTGCGTCCCTCCTCGAACTGTACTCCACGGAGCTGGCTGGCCCCTCTGGAAACTGGAGAAAATGATGATCTAATCTGAAGGACATCTGCACAAAAGAAAATAGCCACAAAAATTTTGCAAATTCAGTCCTTTTCTTCTCCACCGCACCGCGGCGCGGCCCAAGAACCATGGCGCGGCGCGGCGAGCGGCTGTTTCAAAATCCAATACCAAACTCACCATTTAACCTATTTAAACTCAATCCAAATACACTACAAGGTAGCCTAAGTGCCGACTAACTCATCTAGGGTCTTTATTTGGCAAAATAAACACCCTACGAGTCAGCATTGGCGATTTCTAAGTTTTGAAGTTTTTGGAGAAATCGACCAAATTAACCACCTAATCACTAGTTTAAACACGTAAAAGCTAGTTAGAATGACGTACCTTGGTAGTAGGAATGCAATGAGCAAGAAAAACACGAGAAATTTTTGAGTGATCAGAGCTCCGAGGCGTGGTGTGTGTGAATAGTGTCGCGGCTTACCTTAATATCAAAGAAATCCGACCGATCAATTCCCGCAGCGCGCAAATGAACAAATCATGGCGCGCGTGTTCCCAAATCAACCCCTGCGCATCGGGTTGGTTTACGATCCCGCGCACGCAAATGAGCAAACCGCGTCGCGGTCATTAAAAAATTCAAATTTCTTCAAAACAACCCCACACTTGCCTTGGACCAATAACACTTGCAAATGACGATGATATAATTTCCTAATTACTTCTAAGAATACAGCACCTAATCTATGAAAAGATGGGTTGCCTCCCAACAAGCTCTAAGTTTAACGTCTTCAGCCAGACGTATCATTCCTACTCTTATTCTTCTTCTTCTTGAACTCCTGATGACATCTGCTTGAACTCCAACATGAAATTATGGGCCATCATTGACATCAAGGATGTGAGTTGAGTCATCCTATCACTCACTCCACTAATCCATTGTTGCTGCGATTCCAGAAGCTTGAAGACCTTTGCATCTCTTTCTCTTGCTTCTTTCTCATACTGCTGGTGTCTTGCCTCCAACATCTCTATCATGTCCAGCAGCTGCTCCTTGTCAATGGTGGACAACGGGTGCTCCTTAGTTTCTTTTAAGATCTCCTCTTTTCCGCCTTCTCCCGTTCGCATCCATATTTTTCCTTTGTTCCTAATCCCAGGCTCCATTAGCATACTTTTGTCCAATTGCTTGTCATCATACCCTTGAGGTAGCGATACAGGACTTCCAAACATGTTTAACCTTCTTTTTCGCGTCCCAAAGAAGATGTCCAAATCTCCTGTTTTGCAGTCAATGACGGCACCGGCCGTAGCCAAAAATGGGCGTCCTAATATAAGCGCAGGCGCGTCTTCCAAACTTTCATACTCCATTACTAAGAAGTCTACAGGATAAAAGAAGTCCCCAACTTTTACTATGACATTAAACAACTTACCACGGGATACTTTTGTCGACTGGTTAGCCAGCTGTAACACAGTCTTTGCTGGATCTAATTCTTCATTCTTGTACTTATCATACAAGTATCCCGGTAGCACATTCACACTTGCTCCCAAATCCAGCAAGGTGTTCCTAATGACCACATCTCCTACAGTAGTAGTGATTAGTGGTGATCAAGGATCCTTTTCTTTCTTGGGTAGTGTTCCCAACAGTGCCTCGCTAGCTTTAATTGTCAACCTCACAGTGTCAGGTGTGGGAGTCTTGCTTTTCCCATTTTTCTCGCACATCTCCTTAAGGATTCTTGTATCCTCAGGAGCGTCCTTAAGTTCATCCCACAAGGGTTGATTCATTGATGGTCCTGTCGATTTGGGTGCTTCCTGCATCTTCTTTCCTTTCTTATCCTTCTTTCTTTGTTTAATTCCTGCTATTGTTGACTGCTCTTCCTCCTGGACATCCTTGTCCTCCTTTGGTTGAGTTCCCTCCTCAACAGGAATTTCCTTTTCTCCTGTTCCTTTCTTACTTTCCTCTTTCATCTCCACCTTTCCCTGGACTTTTTCTTCTTTCTCCAGGTCAGCCTCACTTCCTGATTCTAATAAATCCTCTAGGGTGACTTTCCTCCATTCAGCATCGACAGTGTTGACGTGTTCCTTCCCGACTTGCTGACCATGGGTTGGATTGACTTCTGTGGCACTTGGCAGCTTTCCATTGTCTCTTTTTCGTTGGTCTTCATCCATTTGGCCAATTTGGCTCTCCATGTTAGCAATAGCTTTTTCATTAGCTTGGGACTGCTGTTGAGTAGTGCTAAACATTTCGTACATTTTTGCTACCAAATCTTCTTGAGTTCCTGGGGCGGTGTTGGGCCCCCTATTGTTGTTGTTGCTGCCACTCCCACTCGCATTTCCAGTATTGTTTGTGGGCTGGTATGGCTTAGGCTGATTAGATGATTGGCCTTGGTAGTTGTTCTGCCTCTGGTTATTGAAGTTCTACTGCCCTTGATTGTATGATCTATAGGGTCGTCCATTGTTATACTGACCTTGACCCTGGCCATAAACTTGATTCGCTTCCTGAGTTTTTGGTCCTCCTTGACCTCCTTGTGGTTGATTCTGAGGTCCATTCTGCAGCGTAGACACAAGCCTGTCGAATTTCTTATTGAGTTCACTTATCTCCTTCTTTACCTCTTTTTTCCAATCGGCATCAGCTCCCACTGCTGCAGCTGTGCCTACCGTTTTTCTTGTGGAAAAGTTTGCCTTGGAGCCATTGCTTAATTGTTCCAAAAACTGCCAAGCCTCCTCTGGGTCTTGCATGAGTGCATCATAATGGTGCCACTAGATGATGCGTTGATCATGGCTTGGTTTGTCTCACTTGCTCCCTCAAAGAACAACTTGACCAGTTGCCACTTTGGAATGTCGTGATGAGGACACGACCTCATCAGCTCCTTTAACCGATCCCATGCTTCATGAAAAGCTTCTCCAGGCTTCTGCTGGAAATCCTGAATGGCCCTTCTGATTTCTGTGGTCTTGCTTGCCGGATAGAACTCTTGTAAGAACTTGGCTTTGAGTTGATCCCATGTAGTAATGTTATTCGCTGGCAAAGACGTAAACCAATATTTGGATTTTTCTTTAAGAGTGAATGGGAATAACCTAAGCCTAAAAATGTTCCTATTAGTGTTCCTAGGGGTGTTAGCATTCGCGATAGCTATAAACTCATACAGGTGATTGTATGGGTCATCCTGTTTGTATCCCCTAAATTCTGGTAATATTCCTAACAAGTAACAACTGAGGCCTAATTTCTACTTGTGATTCAATATTTTCAGGAATGAAAATAGGCGATGAGTCATCATATTCTTGTGGCTGGAAATGTGATGCAACCGATTGCCTCCTCGGTTGTGCGAAATATAAAGGTTGAGCAGGATTACCGTAAAAATGATGATCGTTATATTCCTGCTGACCTTGTGGTGGTTGATGTTGCTGTGCTCTTCTTAGAGGTCCTCGACCTCGGTTCCATGGCTGCTGTGGTGCTGGTGGAACCCATCCTTCATCTTCCTCATCATATCTCTCCTCTGCCTCTTGATACTGGTACTGTTGCTGAGGAGGTTGCTGGTATTGTTGTGGTTGTGTAGGTTGGAATGTGGTTTGAGGTTTAAAAAGTACTGGTTGTGGTTATGAAAATGGTTGTGAAATGGGTGTCTGCTGTCTGGATACTGGGGTACCATCACGGGTCGGCGCTCCCTAGGAGGCTAGGACATGGCAGATATAAATGGGTTTGTGGATTGTGGTTGGGATACAGGTTGAAATGGTGGAATCGATGGCGGAGTGCATGATGGTATAAGTGTAGGGGCTGAAACTGCACCACCAGAAGCACTCGTGCTCCCGAAATGAAACTCCGAAACTGGGGGAATAAATGACATCCCTGTTGCCTCACCCGAGGGTTCCTGGGCAATATGGTCTGGACTACTACTGATGTTACTAAAACTCATGATATTGGAACGCCTACGTGCACGGATTTTGCACGCAGTTCGCTCAATCTCAGGGTCAAAACACAAAGGGGATACTTGCTCACCCTTGCGGGTACGCATGCACTAGTGCAACACGCCCGAAAACTCAAAAAGCAAAATACTAACCAAATGAAACTCACAAAAAATTCAGAAACTAAAGTTCCTACAAATCACCTAATCTTAAGCTCACAACTCCCCGGCAACGGCGCCAAAATTTGACACGCCTAGGTAGTCGTGCGGTTAAAAATAAGAGAAATACCTAACACACACTAGCACAGTGGTAGTCAGGGTCGATCTGCAGGAGTTACGTGGTCAAGACAGGTGACATATTACCAACTATAGTGTATCGCTATAGTCAGAGGACCTAGTTCCTAACTTTTTGACAATTAATCACCAAAAATAATAAACTAAAACAATTCCAAACAAACATAGACTAAACTAAACTATCAACCAAACCTAGTCACTTACTGAAATCAGAAGTACATCTCTAATTCAGAAGTAAGCAAAGGCAATTCAAACATCAAATACAAACCAAGCATAAACTAAACCAATAACTAAAGTCCAAATGACAGTCACTGGCTAAGTTCAAACCAAAAAGCTAACCCTAGTTGGTCACTGAAATCAGCAAGGGAAATCAGTCCAATCAAGGTCATACATGCATCCAAACACAAACAAACATCCACAATCCAATAACAAGCACAAATACTGAAAATGAGTAATTACTTGTAACGAAATGATTCATTAACATCAAACTCAGATCCAATGGTACAAAACAGTAACCAAAAGGTCCAAAAACAGAAACTAGAACTAAATATCAATGGTTGTCACACACAAAGATACTAGCCAAATATTTCTAACTATTAAACTAAATGAAAATTAAAGCTAAAACATAAAAAATACCAATTAATGGTTCTTGAAGCTGAATCTCGGAGTCAAAGAGCCTTGGGGGTCGATTCTACACCAGGTCTTCGCTCCTTTTTTCGACCTAAATGGCTCTATTTATAGTTGCAAAAATCTCGAGGCCGCGCCGCGCTTTTATGTATCCCGCGTCGCGCCTAGGGGTTTATCCCCGTTTTCTCGGAATTTGAATTCTCTACACCGCCTCAGACCCGCGTCGCGCATTGGTGATTTCCGCGGCGCGCGTACGTATTTTCCTGATTTTGCCTTGATCTTCAAACTTCTCCAAATTGCACGCTTTTAGTCCCTGTTTTCATTATTTCTTTCCAAACAAGTACTGGCACGAAAAGTGAGAATACCACGATATATATGATATAATTTCACTAAGAATAGGGCTCAACAACGACTAAAATATGTGATATTACTAGGCGTTGTCAGACTGCATATGTGTTGCCAGCTAAGGTGAGAAAATGAGGATGAAGTTCTTCAAAAACAACATTTCTTTCATCTTGTGAGCAATATTTAGCATAAGTCTAGAGAAAGAAAATTACGTAAGTACCCTTTTTAAAGAAAAGTATTTCAAATGTATAAAAGATGAAATCTTTAATAATAAGCACCTGAAGTACACGACAAGAAACATGGGACCCTGCAATTTGCAGGGATTTTGCCCTTCATCTTCCTTAATGCATCACTAATCAACCTTAAATATATTTAAAGAACAAAAACTATAATAATAGAAGTCGGAAAAAAATCAAATTATAGAAAAATATGTAATTATATACATACTTGGATCTATCTTCTTTTGCTATATTGCGACGTCTCAATTTTTCCCATAGTAAAGCATGTTCCTGTGTTGAAAAATAAATTAGATTATTATGATTTATGACTATATACATCATAAACAGTGTATGGATAGAAATTTATGAAAGAAAGTACACACTTGTTCAAGAGGGTAATGAGGCCTTCTCTTTTTCTTCCTGCTACGTAAATCCAATAAGCATATACGATGATATAAACAAAATCCAGTTAAACCCATCTAAAAAAAAAGCTTGTACTAGAAAAATATTTCAGCAACAGAGAAAAAAAAAGGAACAAATATGTAACCTTGAAAAACCAAAAAGCATGGATAACATTGTACTATTTACCTGAAATTGAAAAGGAAGAAGAAGGCGCGATGGTGGTGGCTCTTTGGTGCGAATTTTTACTGCCATCGTTTCCAACATTCTTCAAGGGTCTGATTTCAAGTTCATCTGTTAAGAACAACAAGCACAGATCTAGATAAAAACCTTGAATCTCTCCAAGATCAGCAAGTTTCAAAAGTATATAGTAGAAACCGTGATGCGTGCAAGGTTGTAAAAATCGTTTGACGGTAGCTTGGCGGTCGAGTGGGGTTAAGATATTAATCGGATTAGTCGGGGATTAATCGGGGACCCTAAATTATAAAGGAATTCATTTTAAAATATATAAATATAACAAAATAGCAATATTTGATTCATTTATTCCAAGATACACATCAAAAATTATACATTTGTTTGTTTTTATTCTTTAATATTGATTTTTTTTAGTTTTCTTGAGTTATTAGAGAGTGTTTGTGTCGTTATTTAAAAATAAGAAAATAAATAACAAATTAAAAAATTAAAAAAAATTAAAAAATGACCGTCAAGACCGATTAATCGGCCGCCAAGGCCGATATTTGACCGATTTTTGCAGCAAATCGTTAAGCTGACCGATTAGGCCTAATCGTAATCGGTTGAAGACCGCCAAGCGATTAATCGCCGATTAATCGGCCGCCAAGGCCGATTTCTGCAACACTGGATGCGTGTAACAGTTCCAAAGAAGAAAAGAAAAAAAAACTAAATTCGTAATGTGTCGGTGGCTGTTATCATAAACATACAAATCTGGATCTTCTTGTTTCTCTTGCTTTTCCTGACATTTGAAGACCGGTAAGATGCTCGATTTCCTTTGTTTTTCCTTGATCAGTCACCGGAGAAGAGAAAGAAACAAACCAAAATGTGCAATATATGAAAAATGACGGGATGAATTTAAAACTATCATTCCTGCTGCAAAGTATGGTATCTTGTCCAGAAGAATATTGCATCTAGCAAAAATAGTCCGGAGCCAACTCAATAATTTCTGCAAGAAAGGGAAAATATATGGTTAACATAAAGTATATGATCAAATATAAACCGAAATATTAGTGTAGTAAAAAACTAACAAATTAATAGGTAACAAACACATACATAAACCTTAATAACAAATATGAAAAGCAAACTACTGACACCTCACATATCAATCTAAAAAACAACATTTTAAATTTAAAATGAGATTGCAATATATACCTTAAGAAGTCATGTAGAAATTAGAAGGCAGAGCCGGTGGGTTGCGGTCGCAAGTTGTGAAGGGTGAACTACAACATGAAGAGGGTAAGTTCCGACATTTTGCAAAATCAAGATTGAGAATTTTTAAAATTTCATAATTCAGAAAGTGAAAAGACGCACAAAAGGGATTTCACAGAGCCAGTTCCTAATCTATTCCAACTCTCTCCAATCTCTATATATCTCTAAAACTCGAAGTCTCTATTTCTTTCTCTTTGGGACTAGATCTCAATTTCTTTAGTGGAAAGGTATCACCTTTCTCGTGTTACATCCTTGTCATCATCCTCGTCCTTCTATGATGCGGTGTTCTAATTCTCCTTTCTCATGGCCTGACTTTCACATCCTGTCATTTTTCAAAAAGATGGATCACCAAATGATTAAGGCATGCAATAAAGCAGTTTAGAGTCTGCAACGAAAAACTTGTTTGTTACCTTCATTGTTGATGATCTTAATAGCAACAGTTCCGTGTCAGCTTGGGTGAATGATAGAAAAAATCAGATATGCCCCTTATGCTGTACCTCTAATAAAATAACATCTCATCTCTTTTTTGATTATTCTGAGTGATAAGTTCTCTTAATAATGAAAATTTGAAAAAGTATTGAAAATTATACATGATAATCTGATTGATCCATTGACATGTTTATCAATTAGCATTACTCCATTTTCGTTGTTATCTGATTGTGATTTGACCCAGTAGACTTCTCTTCTTGATGACGTAACCCTAGGCACCTGCAATTCAGACAAACTTTTATTGCCATATCTGTCCTTTGGACTCTCTCTGCTGTCTTCAATGGCGGACGGATTGCCACAAACACAACCCATAATCCACCAGAGGTCAAACAATCAAATTCACTTCCAACAATCAACCCTTTTCCCCAATTTCACTAAAAAAAACCAAACCATAAAATCTCACAAACTACTCTCGCCAGTCTCCACCGCAAGTACATTCCAGCAGCTGTGAAACAGCTTCACCGAAATTAAGTCAAATTGTTTCAAAATGAACTACACCCAACTTATGAAATCGAAATTTTTTCACACCCAGTGATCAAAACAACAAAAAATATAAATTAGTACCTGAAAGTCAGGCAGGGCTGCATAAGTGCAGTAGTTGTCTGGTCTAGGGCTTATCCTTACCACCACTTGCAAGTCAAAACTTGGATTTATTCATAACAAATAGGGAAGCAAGCAACAGCATCATGAGGAAAGCATGAGGTGAGGGATCTGCGAGAAACGATGGCGGAGAAGGGGGCGAGGAGGAAGCGGTGCTGGCGGATTGCAGTAGGAAAGACACATAGCAGACAGAGATGAACATTGACATCGTGGTGAGATTGAGAAACCCTAGGCTGCCATGGACATGTTCTTGGCGATTTTTCAAGCCCTTCCTCGTCTATTCCATCAGGTTTTAGTAGACTGTGAGACGGAGTCGATGGTAGATGCTTGAATGGAAAATCGACTCTGTGATCCAACGGGTAAATCTGATGCATACCGGACCCGAAGTGACCAACACCAGCGACGGTGGGTTTTTGAGAAGAGGCGGTGGAGCAATAGCGGTTGCGGAGAAAGGGTAGCAGGAGAGGATGAAGGTGAAGCGGTGGGATCATACGGAACCGAATGAAGGTGAAGCGGTGGAGAATGATCAGAAAGCGACATATTGACTATCCGGATCCACAAGGATCCGACAAGCACCAAACTGGATCCAAAAAGATCTGTGTTACACCCAAAAAAACAACCCAAAAAAAAAAGTAACATGGAGTACAAAAAATTACGGGAATTAAAGATATATATAAATACAATAAATATGTAAAATAAAAATTAGAAATTAAAAAAGATATAATCATAATAATTAGATAAAGAGTAAATTACACTCATGGTCCTTGTGGTTTGGCTAATGTTGCAGGTTTGGTCCAAATATTGGAAATAGACGTGTCTGGTCCTGTGGTATTGGAAACACACGTATGGGGTCCCTGATCCAAGTAAAATAACATTATTACCCTTTTCTATTTCTTTTTATTTTTCTTTTTACGCATTTTTATTTTTAATAAAAAGCAAAAAAAACACCCCACTCACACACATCAGTTATTGTATATTGATTTCTCTTAATTGGCTCCACTGCTAGGAAATCCAAAAGAATTTCACAATCGGACATCAAACATCTCCAACTTAGGGTTAATGCAGATGACGAGAAAGAGGAGGAATAGACAAAGTGGAATGAGAGGGTGGAAGGTGTGGTAGTGGTAGTTGGAGTGAAAGGAGATGAGGAGTGGCAAAGGAGGTGGCGAATCCACCGGGTGGACACTAATGGGTTGTTTTTGTCGGCATTCCCATGGGAGACAAATCGCTGGTGATTAACGCTGAAAAACTTACCATTGGACCTCATGAGATTGAGAGGAGATGGACGTGGCGGGAAGGCTTAATCCCAAGGGTGAGGGGAATATTTATGCGCTGTCGTTTAGTCACCGACATCTATAATTCATAAACTGCTTTGGGAACGATATGGATCCCGGAAACCCCATGAGAGGATTGTCCTTGCGTCGTAGCTAATTGAGCATAGGAAGCTTCGTTTTTTTTTCATTTTTACGTTTTGATCTTGGATCTCGGTTTCTTTCTAGGTGTGCAGTTGTGAAATCAAACAAGATCTAGGTTTCTTTATAGGTGTGCAATTTTGAAATCAAGCATTCCGTTCCTTAATTAATTACAATCAATATGTTTATATTTTAAAATCAGTTATGTATGATTTGACAACGAAGGAGTTGGGAATGAACTGTAACAACAGTAGGAGGAAGAGGAACTTCATCTTCTAGCCAATTTCTGTACTCTCTTACACACACATACACGTATTGTATTTTCAGAAAGGGAAATGGGAAAGAAGAAAATGGTGGGTGAAGAAGTAGGAAATGAGTAGAAAGAGTGTGATATCACAGTGAGTGTGATCTTGAATGTGTGATTGAGAGGGAAAGAGAAAGACGTGGGGTTGAGGTGTGCGGTGGGTGGTGTTTTTATTTTCTTTTTCAATTTATTGATTATTAAAAGAATACAAAAAAAAGGGAAAGGACAATAAGGTCATTTTACTTGAACCAGGGATCTCATGCATGCGATTTTGAAACCATAAGAACCAGACACATGCATTTTTCAATACTTGAACTAAACGTGCAATTTTAGCCAAACCGAAGAGACCATAATTGTAATTTACTCAAAATATAATTATAATAACACTATATACGTTAAAAAGATAATTATTGATATTAGAGGGTTTCTCTTGTAACAAACCCATTTTTACAAACAAAGCATACCAGGAACAACCCAACTTTACCAAAAAAATATAAAAATAAAAACTCAATATGTTGCCGCCTCTCTACGAAGCTCTAGAAACCGCCTTCCATCAACTTCTCAAATCTTCCTGCACACTTGCACAGATACCCCTGCCCTTTTTTATGTATCGCATTCGTTACGTTTTCCGCATTTCTCTTCCATCAAATTTACTCCAGATCAACACCATTAATCTCTCGCGGTCGAAAGTAAGTTCTCCCCGCTCCCTCGAACATTTTTCTTCTGGTTACTGTTTCTTTAGCATGTATGACTTCAATTGTTTGTTATACAAAATTTGGTCTTTTGAACCTAGACTTTTCTTTCTCTCTAACCTTGATTCTGATTACATGGTGCTTTTTTAGCATAATCTTCATTGATTATCTGTCAATTTATTTACTCTTCCGTATAACTATAATCATAAGTATTCATAACCGTAACAAGTATAGCTGCCAGGTGTTTGTTGAAAAGCCTAACTGAGCTATTTTACTGAAACCCCTTATACAATGATGATAGCTCCAACACCGGTGAATTCTTTATGCGTCGGTTATTCTTCAAAACTCAATATTATAATGAAAGTATATATACTTGTTTGTGATAGTAATTATAATGCAACATTTCCCTAACCAGTGAACTTATTCCACTAATCAATTAACAGAATGAGTCAAGAACAAGTATACACTGTGGTGTCTGACAGCGATACAACTGGGGAGGAACGATCCTCGGCCCCTTTTCTGGAAATTGCAATAGGCATCGATATTGGGACCTCTCAATGTAGTCTGGCGGTCTGGAACGGTTCTCAAGTAGAGCTCATCAGGAACACAAGAAACCAAAAACTGATGAAATCATACGTGACCTTCAGAGACGAATCTCCCGTAGGTGGAGTCAGTAATCAACTATCTCATGAATACGAAATGTTATCCGGGGCTTCCGTTTTCAACATGAAACGACTAATCGGTCGAATCGACACCGACCCGGTCGTCTCTCAAGCTAGCAAGACTTTACCTTTTCTCATCCAAACTTTGGGAATCGGTGTCAGACCTTTTATTGCAGCATTGGTAAACAACATGTGGCGATCCACCACCCCGGAAGAAGTTCTCGCCATATATCTCGTGGAACTAAAAGCTTTAGCAGAAGTTCGTCTCAAAAGGCCTGTGAGAAACGTGGTGTTAACTGTTCCCGCTGCGTTTAGTCGGTTCCAGTTAACAAGAATCAGCAGGTCATGTGCCATGGCAGGTCTTCATGTTCTTCGGTTGATGCCTGAACCTGCTGCTGTTGCGTTGTTGTACGCGCAACAACAGCAACAGCAGCAGTCTTTACACGACAGTGGAAGTGAGAGAGTCGCGCTAATATTCAACATGGGTGCCGGGTATTCTGATGTGGCTATAATCGCGACAGCCGGTGGAGTGTCGCAAATGAAGGGCTTGGCGGGTAGCACCATAGGAGGGGAGGATTTGCTTCAAAATCTGATGCATCATCTTTTACCCGATATGGACAATCTGTTTGTGAGCCGTGGGGTCCACGAGCTAAAATCAATGGGTGTTCTTCGAGTCGCGACACAGGACGCGATACACAAGCTCTCGTCTCAACCCAGAGTCCAAATTGACGTCGACCTCGGGAACGGGATGAAAATATGCAAAACCGTGGACTTGCGGGAGTTTGAGGAAGTCAATAAAGACGTTTTCGACAAGTGTGCGTCTCTGATAACGCGGTGTTTGCAGGACTCGAAGGTGAAAGTAGAACACATCGATGATGTGATTCTTGTTGGTGGGTGTACAAATATCCCAAAAGTGAAAACCATAGTGATGGGTATCTGTAAGAAAACCGAAGTCTACTCCGCTATCAACCCGTTAGAAGCGGCGGTTCGTGGGGCGGCACTGGAAGGAGCTTTGGCGGCAGGTGTCAATGATCCTTTAGGAAGTTTGGACCTTTTAACGATTCAAGTAAGCGCGCATAGCATCGGGATACGAGCTGAAAGAGACAAATTCGTACCGGTTTTAGCCCGCAACACCACTTTGCCTGCGAGGAGGGAGGTTGTGTTTACTACCGCCCATGACAACCAGACGGAGGCCTTGATCATTGTCTATGAGGGTGATGAGGAGGTGGTGGAAAAGAACCATTTGTTGGGGTACTTTAAGGTTGTAGGGATACCGTTGGCTCCGAGAGGGGTACCGGAAATTAATGTGTGTATGGACATTGATGCTTCGAATATGCTGAGAGTTATGGCGGGGGTTGTAATGCCTGGAGGACACAATCCGGTGGTTCCTCCGGTGGAAGTGAGGATGCCGACAGCTGATGATGGCCATGGCTTGTCCGCTGATGTTTTGAACAGATCCTTTGGGTCTACCTTGGACTTGGTAACCCTCCACAACAAGATGCCCCACACCCACTCATGATTTGCATGTGTTTTGTCTCATTTTTGGTTTCATCTGTCTCTTGTTTGTATCTTTGGAATGTAGCTACATTGTCGTGAATGTTGTAGTAATATGTAAATGTCAGAAAGGTATGGTAAGTCATAATGTTTGTAATAATATGCAACCATCGTCAATTTGGAGTCTGTATAGGAGTTGCCAGAAAGGTGTTATTTAGCCAAGTGTTGCTGTTTATTATTTAGAATTAAAATAGTTGGTGTTAGATTTAGAACGATAAATAGTTGGTTGGTATGTGTGGTTACTCTTCCAAGAGATTTTGCATTTCTTTTGGTATTATCTTGAATTTTTAGACTTGTTTTTCAATAGGAAGACTGCCAAGCTTACTGATATTATTGTCATAAAATCCTTCACGTTTGTAAAAAATATTTAGGTTTATTGTCTTAAAATCCTTCACGTTTGTAAGAAATATTTAGGTTTATTCTTTTATGTATTTGTTGTTCAGGTTATGTATGTTTCATTAAAACCTTTAAGTTTGGTTGGAATGTTCGGTTTTACCCTTGTGTTAGTTATAGTATCTTAATTATAGTACCTGTCAAATTTAAGTGTCAAACCAAATATTTCTATCAAACTTAAGGTTTTTAATAAACCACATTAAATTTAAGGACTCTTATGAAAAAAAATACATAAAAGGGTAAATCAGAATATCTTTTATAAATTTAAGGGTTTTTATGACAATAACTCAAGTATTTAAATTAGTAAATCTTTATTTAAATGTTGCATTTTAGATGAGAGTACTCGATAATTTCGTACTACTTCCGTAAGTCTTTGTAAATAGGCCGTTTGACAACTAATTGTTATAATATTGTACTACTTCTGTAGGTCTTTGTAAAGAGGTTAAGTTGAAAACTAATTATTATTTCAGGAAGCCGCCGTAATTGTTAATGTTATTGGAGTTTTTCTTTAACCTTGTAATTTTTTTTCTCTCAACAAGTCATCCCTTTTTTTTTATTATTGTATGTTATTAGTTATATAGACACTTTTTTATTTTCACTTTCTTAGTCATATTTTGGAATTGGAAATTTGTTATGTTTTATGAATTAAAATTAATTTGTTAAATATGTTAAAATATGAACGATATTTGTCTTCTATCTTCCGAAACCATATGAAACAACATTAGATAAGAGTATCTTGTAATTTGTTTCAATATGATGAGGATAAATGTTTGATTATAGAAAGATTTTTGAAAAAGCTTTTGCATTGGAGATGGTTTATTTTGTTAAAATATCTAGAACAAAAATGAGTTCCATTATTTGTTTCAATTTTTCAGACCTACAAAATATTTTATCAAGATCAAATATGACATGTTACAAGGAATAAATCGGATAAGAATATAATATGAAATGTTCTAAATAAATGAAAATAAAATGTTTAGTTATTAAAACGGGTATCGAAATTTTTCTGAATCGAGGACAAGAAAATTTCAAATAACGTTTGTGAAAGGTTATGTGGCAAAAAAAACCACAAAAACTGAATGCTTCAAGACCCGCATCACTTTTATATGCGGTAAAAGTTTCATTGGCCAAATTTCCGTTTTTCCAAGTGTATATATATATATATATATATATACTAGGTACATTTTAAGGGCCGTGCTCAGCACGGCCCAGGATGGGTTACTTGGCTGTATGAGAAACAACGTTAAAATGCTATAATTTGACAGATTTTTAAAGTACGATGTCTAAATAAGAAATAAAAATAAACGCAAAATAATTGCAATATGTAACAAATAAACTACATTGCTTATACTGGTATTAAGAGTAAAGTATGTCGTTATTCTATGCAATTTTTCTTAAAGAAAAATACATACAACATCTTAGCTTTTGAAATCCTTTCTACAAAATGTAGATTTCCCGACAATGATATGCTTTCTTGAATTACCCTTTGAGCAGTAACCGGTTGTGAATGCGTATAAAAGGACCCAAAGCTGAATATATAGCAAAGTTATATGTCATCAGTTGGCATACAACTTCTAAAGTATAATTGAATTAGTAGTATACAGTTAAAGCCTCTTTATGTTTGGTGTATCATTCAGACAATACATATCACTTGGACGGTTCAAGTACACAAAAATATACTCCACTAAGTTAACGTGTCGTGCTAAGCACGGCCCAAGGACGGTGCCAAGCACGGTCAATAGACGTTTTTTGAAATTCTTTGTAAGTTTGAAGTAAATGAATGGTGAGATGCTACAATGTTATAGCTGAGTAGATTTTTAAAGTGCAAACCAGTGAAATGCAATTCTATAAATGGGTAAATATTTCACTCCAGGGACTGCTATATTTTTTGAGATTTTTTAGAAACATCATGCTCTCGCTGGGGCAAGCAACGAGAACAAAAAGATATGAGATTTACCGAAAATCAATAGAAGTATATTTCCTTTGCTACCCGTCTCCTTACAGTGCTGAGAAATTAAACCATGGAGTTGCTCTTCAGGAAAAGAGGCTTTCCACCACACTCTTTATGCTTGCTAAACGCCAATTAAATCTCAAAATAACAGATCTACTTTTAGCCATAGATCATAGTCATGAAATCTGTGTGCCTGATGATGTCCTGGAACTAAACTATCATAGGCAACAGCTGAAGAAAAATGGTTCCAAAAAGTACAAACTAAAATATTTAGTGATGATAACTATTGGGAGGATTTAGAGACTCATCCATCTCTTTCCTTATGCGTGTTTCCTAAATTCTTCCATTTTATTACAATTAATACCACAACCTTGTCAATTAAGAGTGATGAACGCCATCAATAAAATTTGAGAGAGAATGTTTTGTTTCTACTTTCTACATGACTGAATCCTCTGGTAGAAAAGCCAACACCAGATTTAGTGGGTCTCAAGTTTAAAGAATACAATTCTCTTTCTCTTACTGTTTAGTCACGGTATTTAGGCAAAATGAAGCTGTTCCATTTGAAATGTGTGATGAGAAATGGCTAAAAGGTATATACCCCCACTTGCCTTTAGGTAACAACTTAATACCGACCTAATTAAGATGCAAATATATCAAAATTTTGAATACAAAAGCAAATATGATAGCGAGGCTGTTGGCGCCATTGAAACCTGTAAAATACTATAAATCAAAACCCAAACTTCACAAATAAATAAAATCGGCTTCTGATTTTCAGTTCCATTGGATGGTTAAATACAATACCAAAGAAACCTCCTGAGAAAAAAATTTGTAATTCTAATGACTAATGAGTAACACATAACCCAGATAAAGAAACGAGTAATAGTAGCAAAGAATTACAATAATCAAATAACAAAGCATAACGGTAAAGTAGACAGCAAAATTGAATCAAAATAAGCCTAAACCTAAATCGATGCATACAAAACAGAAGAAATAACAAAATCATAGCTTGAAAAAGATGAAAATAATTGGAGTTGTACCTCTGGTAATTTGTTCATCAACTGGGGGAAGACATTGTAGTATAATCAATGGTGTGGCTATGTTATATTGTTGATTTTCAGCATAATCTTCGTATTTGTTCCGTGTCTGATTAAAAAAAATGGTCTCCTTTCTTTTTTTTTTTCAATCAAAGTCTGAGTTCTAACCATCTCTTGCTAGAACCGGAACATCTCCTTCATAAATGAAAAGAGAGAATATTGAAAGGTTTTTGAGATGTTAACGTGTGAATTGGAAAGTAAAATAACCAATACGGTTTCCTGTCAAATACCAACGATGCCAAATGATGCAAATGCAATGTCTTGCCTTTAAACAACATGATGATTCATTCATCAAAAGTTGATATATAGATAATCGAATCTGGGTAAACATATAAAAAAGTGAGAAATTGACAAACAATAGACACAAAAAGAAGTTACGTGGAGAGAGAAAGGGGAAGAGAATGAAAGACGGTGGGAAGTCTAGGCTCTATATCTCTATTCCGCCATTTTTAACAGAGTGCGTAAATATTAAGCAGTGATTTCAAGATGAAAACAGTGGGGTGAAAACTGAGTTTGATTACAGAGCTATAGAGACAATTTCCCAATTTGATGTTGGAATAATCCAATATTTAGTTTTCAATAACTAATTGAGGGTTGTAAAAAATGTACCAAGGGCAGTTTTACCATCCCTTGACCAAAATGAACATCAACCATGATCATCAGCCCTTGACCAAAAACGATTGCACAGTAAACCTGATGGGAAAAGATGAAAAGTTGGGGCGATTTGAACTTGCAGCACCATCATCCACAATTAAATGGCTTTGCCCCTGTATTGAACCTATTACAGCCGACCATATTTATTTCCAGTCTGTAGTCAAATTGTGCTTCTTTAGAAATATTCAAGAACATAGCGAAGCAATATTCGTCAAGAGGGAAAAAACCCATTCGAATGTATCGTGAAGGAGAACGGAAACGATGTGTTCAATCTGTGTGTATTCAGAATATGAACAGGATGAAGGGAATATTGAGATATGAAACGGTGTGGATCCACTTTGAAGAGACGTGATCAAAATCTAAGCCATAACATCGGTTAAAATATGAATAGGTGGCGCACGAAGAACCTTACAAGAGACAGAACATCCTCTCTCTTATTCATCTTAACTTGGAGAAGGGTATCGATGTTTCCATGGAAAGAAGGAAACCTGAGGAAAAAAACCGGGATATTTAGTTTGAACTTGCATAAACTTATGATTTTTGTTTCATCGTATAGAAATTATAATTTGACTCGCCATTGACGCCAAAAAATTACGGAAAGTGGGAAACCTTCAAAAACCACAAACAGATTTCACTGGTTGTTTTCCAAGAAAAAAGAAAATTGATGAAATCGAACCTTGTTATCGACATCTGATGGAACCGATTAGCCCAATTTCAAAAAGTTTGAGTATGATTCTTGGAAACCTTTTACTCCACTGATCCATTGTCGACGTTATTTGTATTGCCTCAATGGCTGTGATGAACCCTAATAACCTAATTTTGGTAATCACAATCGAGCGTGAATGCCGTAGACTATTCGGATGCAATCAATTGAGTTCGTTCATGATGTGTTCGGAGTTGTTGTGAGAAAGGGAGAGTTGCGGTTGAATAACGAGAATGGTGTGGATGAATGCGAACTCTTTGGGAAGCGGTGACGTGAAGGTGTGGGTCTAATTTCAAGAGGTGTGGTCAAATAGGAAAAGTCGCCATCGGTTAGAGCATAAATACGTGTCATACGAAAAACCCTATGACAATCAGAATGAAGAAAGGAGGAAAAACGGGTTTTCATATATAGTAATGAGATATATATATATATATATATATATATATATATATATATATATATATATATATATATATATATATATATATATATATATATATATATATATATATATATATATATATATATATATATATATATATATATATAGAGAGAGGATCCTTTGAGGCCTAGTAAAAGGTTGAGGTCGCGAGGCCAATTGTAAGCCAATCATTTTAGAGGGGTGTTTTAGAAAATTAGTAATTTAATTATTTTTTTAATAAAAAACAATGTAACTTACGTACCTACAATCAAGGAAATCGTGAATTGCCTGGTTTAACCAGTCAATCGAGTTTCAAGTTCGTGTATTAACATTCCAGTCAAAAAATTCGAATTGCCATCTGTTGAATTGAATGCGAAATCAAACAGGTAATTCAATACAAAATCTGTAATTCCATTCTTTTGCTTCTCGATCAATCAGTAAAACAGACAATCATTGAAGCTTCAACCGGAATCCATATATTCCTTTCGAAGACATAACACGAGTCACAGTCTGCGAAGTCGATAAATCAGTGAATCAGACTCAAATACGCAATCGAAGGCCATTACTCCAGGTTATATATAGTTTATGCTGCTGATTACAATTCTAAAATTGATCACGTTTTCTATTGTGATGAAGGACAAAAATTCATGTGCATTGATCACGTAATCAATGGAAATCATATTTGGAATTCACATAATTGGTAACGCAATCAGTTAAGTGATCACGTATTCACTGAAAATCAAGGAAAATCAATACAAATTCTGAAAATATTTTTATCTTATGTTTTAATAATGCATCATTAACAGTGAAACACAAGGAGTACATCAGTTATGGATTCGGAAATTTACATCAGTGATGAAGGTGAAGCGTCTGAAAATAGTTCCATGGAGATGATCGAAGTTTCAGAAGACGGTGGAGGTAATGTATTTTTGAAGTATGTTTTCATTTACTTGATCACGTGTTAAATAATTTAAGTTTAATCATTAATGATTGATTAAATGACCAACAAGGATATGTTTTATCAGGACTCGTTTCATTGCCAATGATTACCTAGTTCAGTTTTTTATGATTGCTGATGTGTTTCTTATTGTGCTTCTGGTATAAAAACAAGTAACTTACATGTATACATAAATTGCTGATGTGTTTATCACTGTCAATGATTGTGTATAGGGGGAAATGGATGTAAAAATGGGAGGAACAATTGAGATTTCTTCAACACTTAGACTCTCTAATTGTCTATACGTTCCTTCTCTATCACATAAAATTTTATCAATAAGCCATGTTACAAAAGAACTAAATTGCTCGGTTCTTATGCACCCTACCTTTTGTCTCTTACAGGATATCAGGACGGGACAGATCATTGGGCGTGGCACTGAAAGACATGGATTGTATTATGTGGATGAGGTGACTCAAAATGGTACTATGATGTTGGCTCATGGATCAGCAGAACCAGAAGCATGGTTATGGCATAGGATATTGGGACATCCATCTACGAGTTTCCTAAACTTTTTTTCCTTCCAATAGTACATCCTCTTGTGAAACATTTTTGGATTAGGTGTCTAAGCCATGACTTTATATTTGTATTTATCTTATTAATAGAAGCAAAATCCATTTGGGTTGCCCTCATAGCTGGAGGATTGATGTAGAAGTCAGTAGAGAGAAATGTTGATTTATTAATTGTTTAATAAATCAATAGAAACAAATAAATAGTATATTAATATATTTAAGTGTTAATATATTAATTAGAAACTATAATAATTAATTAGAAATTAATCTGGAATTAATTGGATTTAATTCGTGATTAAATTAATTAATTAAAAGTACAGGGACTGGTTTGTATTTATTCAATAGTTGAATAACTGGCAAACCAAAAGCCAGGGGCCAAAAGTGGCGCCATATGAGGAGGCTCCCTCATAGGTGGCGAAACCCTAATTAGTGTTTAAGAGATCTGGTCCAAGTGGTCAACAGGCTTGCTCACTAAGGAGGCTCCTCTAGGGTTTCAGCTGTAACCCTAGGAGGCTATATAAGGAACCTCCTGGCTCCTCCTTTTCTGCACCTCCCATATCTCTTTAGTGTTACTCTGTTGTCTTCTCTCCTTCATTGCTTAGAGGCAGGACACTTGTGCTGCTAGCTTCTGGATCAAGAATCAAAGGTTGGTTCTTCTAATTCATTCTTTAGAAATAATTATTGGCCTTTAGGTTTTTATTATATATTCATTAGAAGAAAACATAGATCTTATTTAGGGTTGCATGTGAACTTAGGAATTTTTCTAGTTCATAGTTTGTATAAAACCCTTCAGTGGTATCATAGCTATGGCTTGTTTTCTTGTGAATTGATATAAACTGCTTTGTTTGACCTAAAGGGTTTTCTAAAATAACCCTTGGGAGGCCAAGAATACCTGTTGGTGGCTAGGGTTAAGCAAACCCTAGCTTCCCTTCCCTTTTTGCGATTTACATGCCTTATTTGGAAGTATGTTGTTATTTTTGGTAATTGCTGCTTAATTAAATAACTAGAACCCTTTTCCCATGCATGCTAAATTTCGAAATTAAAGGGAAAGGTTAGGAAATTAATTTGATTAATTTTGTGTTTCCCCATACTTGATTTAATTAGTTTAATTAAATTGTTTAATTAAAAGACCTATTAAATCACTTAAAGATTTAATTAAATTTTCGAAAATTCCACTTAAATTAGCGAAAATTCCAGAAAAATAAATCTAAAATATTTTAATAAGATTAAAATATATCTTATATATTTAAGATTAAAAGTTAATATTTATATGTAAGATAAAACTGGTTAGTCTTAACGTTAGTAGGTCTCATTCACAAAACTGTCCTATAAAGAAGGTATAATGCGACTGCCTATAAAATGGCTGTCTAATGGGTGTCCACTCTCACCCACCGCTCTCCTGGTCAGTCTAGTGTCGTTAGCCGAACGGGTTTGATAGAACCACTAAGCCTCTTAAAAGTATAATGCTATAATTGAAAGTATTAGAACTTTGAACAAAATCCCAATCTAGTTACTTTAGGTCAAAAATGTGAATTAGTTGCTAATCCATGAAATTGCACATTGCACTTTGTGAAACATTGGTGGAGCGTGTGTGGTTAACCGGCACACCAATATGGGTTCACAAAGAGTTGCAGTGGGTTTCTCGATTTACCATTATTGACGGAGCGTGTGTGGTTAACCGGCACGTCAATTAGAGATGATAATTGACTTCGAGAGTACCAAGCTAACTTGCATGGTTATTCACACCCGGTTTGTGATCATCGGCATCCCAGTCACAAACAGTGGGGCACATCCAAGATTAAACATGCCATTGAATGGTTCAATGAATCTCAACAGACCTAGGAATTTCATATGATGAAATTGATAAGTGTATTATCTACTTTAATGACCATTATGTTGTGATTACGACATCCCTCTTTACATTATAGTTGGGGTATTTTGGGTCCTAGCCTTAATAAATAATAAATTGGGTAATTATTTAAAAGGATTAATTAAACTAATAAATTCTGTTCATTGTAGCTGTCTGAATCAAGTGTATATTCTCCTCCCTCTCCTCCTTCACCCATTTCTGAGAGCATCAGAATGCACCTGCCAAATATGGAAAGGCTGACTGGCCTTAACTGTAACGAATGGCTTCGCAATTGGAGACTGGTTCTTGTTATTGCTGGCAAGCTACATATCATTGAGTATCCGATCTCGGTTCCACCGGAACAAGTCATCATAAAGAGTCTTTATGATAAGCATGACTTCTTAGTTGATGAATCCGAAAAGATTCGTGACCTCATGCTATTGACCATTGACCCCGAGTTCCGCAGGGATTTTGAGTCCCTAGGGCCATATGAGTTAATGCAATCGGTTGAGGAAATGTTCCAAAAACCGGTTGAAGAGGAACGAGCTAGGATCTTTAAACAACTTGCAGAGTGCAAGCTAAAGGAAGGAAGTAGCATCGATTTGCATGTTCTTCAAATTGGAGCATACATAGGCGAACTATACAAACTTGGTTATTCCATGAGTCAGGAGATGAGTGTTAACATTCTACTCGCTTCGCTGACTAGTGAGTACGATCTATTCATTCAGACGTATAGGAAAGAAGACCAGAAAAAGGCTTTTATGGAAATGCGTCCACTATTGACTTTATACGAGTCACTCTTAGATAGGCATAGCTCCAATAGTTCAGCTACTTCTGGATTGAGTCTAGTGAAAAGACGCAGCAAGAAACGATCCAGATCGTCTGGACGTGTCTTAAACTAGGAATCCACAAAATCGGATATAGTGGCGGAAAGATTGGAAGACGCTCCAAGGTCAAAATCTTTTGAAAGCTCAGGTATATCTAAAAACCTCAAAACTCCTGTTCCATAAATTCCTTGATGCATAATGTGATAGTCACATTGTGGTTTGTATGCAGGGAATAAGTAAGGTACGGGACTCTGGCGCATAGGAGCACATTTGGATTGGATTTCTAGCTCGTGCAGTTTTGAAGTTTAGATAGATATTAAAAGCATGATATTAGCTTATTAGATGCGTATGACATTGTATATCATATAATACACTGTTCAAGGATTTTTGTTTTAATAAAATTGTCGATTTTCTTTTAACACATGTTGTTTGAAATATCCTTGAAATGTTGTATGAATGTGTTGAATGCAAAATTAGTAATAACTTGAATGTTGATGCATCCAAAGTGTTTGGATTCAGGAATTGTGTCATTTATGATTGTTAGTATAAATGTTATAAGAATCAATTCAACCAGAGGTCCAGTTGGACATGACTTTGGAATCATTTGACTTAGAGTCTCATGATGAATTGAGTTCTTAATATGTCAAGAAATGAATCAACCAAAGATCCAGTTGGACAGGACTTTGGAATCATTTGACTTAGAGTCAGATGATGATTAAGTTCTTTATAAAGCACATGTGACAAGAAGTGAATCACCCAAACATCCAGAGGATAGGATTTTGGAATCAGTTGACTTAGAGTCAACTGAAGATTGCAAGTCTTGAACATAGTTAACAAAGTCATAAGTTTACATTGAGATGTAAAAGAAATTGAGATTAGGATCAACGGACACATCAGTTGCTGTGTATTGCTTGAATCTTCAAATAGAACACAATTGTTTGTACTTCACGATATTTGTCATTCGGTATGACAAATATGGCTTCGTTTATCAGAATAAACGATTGAATTGAAACCTTGAACAGTTCAAGGACTTCAAAGGAAGTACAAGATCCACAGAACCTGAGTGACAACATAAACTGGGAAAATGTTTCACAGTTCATTCTCTTCCGAGAACATTAATGGTTATAATGTGTCCTAGGGAAGATGATGGAGCATTGGTCGAAACAGTTCGATCCTCGATGTATGAGATACATTTGAAGGGTTTTCTAGCAAATAATGAACACAAAAATTCCTATGGTTCACATGCAACCCTAATAAGATCTATGTTTTCTTCTATGAAGATAATAAACTAAAATCCTAAGGCCAACAATTATTTCTAAAGATCAAATGAAGAATAACCAACCTTTTGATCTTGTTCTTGAAGCTAGCAGCACAAGTGTCCTGCCTCAAATGCAAGTCACACCCAAGCAATGGAGAAGACAGTCCAGCAAAGTTTTCTTGGTGATAAATGGCGCAGGTATTGAGCCTCCAGAGGGTTCCTTATATAGCCTCCAAGAGGCTACAGCTGAAACCCTAGAGAAGCCCCTTAATGGACAAGCCTATTATCCATTTGGGCAAGCCTCTAAAAACCCTAACTAGGGTTTCGAAATTATGGAGATGGCCTCCATAATTTCGCCCAACTTGAGGCTTCCACTGGCTAGCCAATTATTCAACTATTGAATAATTACAAAACCAGTCCCTGCACTTTTAATTAATTTATTTAATCACTGAATTAAATCCAATTAATTCTAGATTAAATCTTAATTAATTATTATAGTTTCTAATTAATATATTAACACTTAAATATATTAATAAACCATTTAATTAATTCTATTGATTTATTAAACAATTAATAAATCAACCTTTTACTCTACTGAACTCTATCTTAACCTCCAGCTATGAGGGCAACCCAAATGGACTTTGCTTCAATTAGCAAGATAAATATAAATATAAAGTCATGGCTTAGACACCTAATCCAACAGTCTCCCACTTGGATAAGTCTATGACTTTAATTTATCTTCTGATTAATTAACAACCTGCAGCTTCCAAGAAACTGCTGCCAAACTCTGACCCAGTTAGTTCTGTCCATAGATAAGTGATCATATGATCCTTCGTCCAACAAGATATTTTCAGACACGAGACATGGATTGAGATCAATCTATGTCTGATACTTTGTTTCCCGATTTCCGATTCTGCTTATGACTTTCAGACTTCTAATTGAACACATCAATTTAGTCCAGGCTGGCCAGCACTTTAGTCAACTTCAAAATCATCGAGCGGCCTACAGATATCTATTTCCCATCAGGGTCACGGAACGAATAAGCTTCGACTCATATGCTTGTGTCTTTTACTTATCAAATCATACACAACAATGCGTTTTATAACATCGAGTTACCGATGCGTTTTCGCATTATCAATGCACAACCGACTTGTAAATTTCAACTCATATGTCTCCGCTTCAAGATCATACGATATTATCGTCTCAACATTGCTCGTGATGTAATCCATGAAGCAATTTATTGAGCGCGGGTTTATCCAATACTCAAATCTCTATTTCTAAGCACTCATGAACGTTGTAGCAGTCTTACTGCAATGTCTAACACCTTAGACAATCTACAAACCAATTCACGACAGTCTTCGCTCATACTTACTCCCGAAAAGTATGAGCGACTGTGGACTTTTGAATAATCAAATTATTCGGGAAGTGAAACATGCAAAATTGAAACATAAAATCTGACTGGTGGCTACTATTGCCTAATTACCAAGTCTCCACGAGGTAATCACCAAGTCGGATTTTACATAAACTATTATTGGTTTCTAGATTCCTTTTAAACTTTTTTAATTCGTGTTATGTATCTATGTCTACTTGACATTTCACTCTTTCCATGTATTCAAATGTTATACATTTATACACTTCATCCGATCGGATATCCTTCCGATGATATTTCAATTTTGGTCATATCGTCATTCTCACTAACAACTCCATTCTATGTACTGTGACTTTCCATGGTTCTCGGGATCTTTAGTCCACATGACTGCACCCTAAGACTATTTCGAGGTGTTACGATGTGCCGGTGAGCACACGCGCTCCATCGGAATGCCAACGAAATTCTTTAACCATTAAGTCCTTATTTTAAAAACTTTTTTCAAGTTGTTATCAACATTCACCCCTAATCATTTTCCAATGATTTCTCACGTATGTACAAAATCCATTAAGTATTCCCAGCCAGTCATATCCTGAATCTGACTCACTATGCTCTAAGCATTATGTCATCAAGACATGTTCATGACACTTCTGATCGATCCAAGAAACTTGTTGGATTCTGTAACACCCCAAATCTTTCAAACTTTTTGTATTACATATAAAACATATTTTACAGAATTCGGTCCATCAAAAACCATAAAATCTGTTTAAATACAACAAAGGGTATTACAAACGTGTATCAAACAACCATAAGTTTAAAGAAAAGGATTAATCAATACCAATACAGGATAGCTGTAACCAGCTCCACTCTTTTGCAACCTAGGATTTATTTTACAACTTCCAATTTTCTCACAACTTCGTACTTGAACCTGGAATACATGGCATAAAAACATAGAATACGTAAGACAAAAATGTCTCGTGAGTTACATGAGTTTTAGACTCAAACTTTAAATTTCTTTTCCAAACTTTTATAAAATTTCATAACATAAATCATTGTCAAAACTACATAATATACACATACTAAAACTTTTTACTTTTCAAAATCACCATATCTTAGACTTTGTAAAAATAATGTCTTTTATACTTTCTTTGACTGGTTTTATAAACTTGCTGGGATTTTTATACTTAGGGCGTTAATCACTATAAGTGATACCCCAAGTATCTACAATTAGAAAG
Organism: Cichorium intybus; assembly: GCA_023525715.1. Classification (NCBI taxonomy): domain Eukaryota; kingdom Viridiplantae; phylum Streptophyta; class Magnoliopsida; order Asterales; family Asteraceae; genus Cichorium; species Cichorium intybus. The sequence goes on along the minus strand of CM042012.1, from coordinate 75,144,979 downwards.
AACGGATCAATACTAACGGTAGAATTGCTGAGGCAGTCTACTTCGCGAAGGGGGTTGTCCCCAGTAGACTCCTTACCTAACCCGGGTAGGTTGGAACATAGTTCCCTTACTAACAATGCTAGCTACAATACCAGTCAAACATAAAAATATTCTTCTGAAACCAAAACATTACTTGCACAAGAAATGGCTAAATGCCAAGCTTTTGACTCACACATATCTCTATCATAATTTAGGCTATCGCCAAGAATCATACTTTCAAATGTAGCAGTTAACTTTCTATTTAAACTAGAAAGTGGACCATTTTTGCAAATATTTTTCACATATAAAAATACTATATGAAATCTGAAAAATACTTACTTACTTGCCATGTATCCCAAAATGGGTAAAAATGCTACATGTACTCACCGAATAATTCTTGAAATGTCGTTTAGACGTCCCTCGGTTCTTTACCCTTTCGGTGTCCGATTATTTGACTTGCACCTATATATAGTATATGATACATTAATTTACATTTTAATTGACTCTATGACATGTTAGAGTCGTTATTATACCACCAATGGTACAAACAAGTGTATAACTCAACTTTAGTTAAGTTGTATTTTATACATATTTTACTACAGTACCCTCGGAGGGTCGTATTTCAATTCCGATAATTTTTTATGAAGTTTTGGACCATATTAGACCTATGTTTAAAATTTGAGGTCAATTGGACAAGTTTTGGTTCAAATCTTAAAAATGAAGATCACATGGCAGGGGACTCTTAAACTGAAACTGCAGCTGCACCCTGGCGCAGGGCGCGCCGCGCCCAGGGTAGGGGCGCACCGCGTCTGTCGAGCAGCAGCCCAGTTTTTCCCCGATTTTATGCTACAATTCCCCAATTTCTCCTATTAAGTGCTGAATACTCCACTTAATCGATAGGGTTTTGTTCCAATACTAAAACCCTTCAATTTCTTCAAGTTTTAAACCATTAAAATCGGATTAATCACAAGAACTCAAATTCTAGGGTTCTTGATCAAAATCCCAATTCTTGAAAAATAGCATCCTACTTCCATATTATTGGATTAAGTACTTTTAACATGGCTTAATGGAAGTGTTGAATCATTTAAACTACATGATTGATGACCGAAATTGCCAATTTCAGTTTCCTTTGAAAACCCATCAAGAACTTAAACTAGAGTTTTGATTTCTTACCTTGGAAGTTTGGAATCACCAATTCCAATTGTTGAGTTCTTAATTCCTTACTTCAATTCCTTGCTTCTCCAACCCTTGAACTGTCAAGACCCGTAGCTCAAGAACTCTCCAGAGAATGTTTCTGATTTTATGAAGGTTTATGAGATATTTTCTCATTTTTATATTTTCTATATTTTCAGTTTTGGTCCCTAAAGTTAACTTTCTTGAACTTTGGCCACCAAAACCAACTATCTTTCCATGGAATCATTTCTTTTACATTTTTAGTCCTAAACTATAATAAATTTTTATAATAATTTCTGCATGTGGTCAAATGACCAATTTACCCTTTTTAGGGTAAAATGACTAAATTACCCTTACAACCAAAATTTCTCATAAATTTTACATATAACATGAAATTACACACATTTTAGTTTACATATTTATATATTACAAATTTTTGGTCGTTTCAACTACCTCCCCCTAATTAGGATTCCGTCCTCGGAATTGCTTCATAATCTGTAAAATTAGGGTATCTTCTTTTCATGCTTTCCACGGTTTCCCAAGTCAAGTCTGAGCCCAGTGAATGCTTCCATTTGACCAATACTAGGTCAATTTCTCTGTTCCTTAGTTTCTTGGTTTTCACTTCTAACATTGCTTCAGGTTCTTCAATTAATCTGTTGGGTGTTTCCACCCTTATTTCTTCTAGAGGAATGGTTAATTCCTTCTTTCCAAAATACTTCTTAAGATAACATACATGAAATGTATCATGTATTCCCCTGAGTTCTTGTGGTAACTCCAGTTTGAATGCTTGTAAACCGATTCTTTTCAGAATTTTGAAGGGTCCAATATATCTTGGACTCAACTTCCCTCTTTTGCCAAATCTTATCACCCCTTTCCAAGGTGATACTTTTATCATCACCAAATCGCCTTCTTTTAGATCATAGGGTCTTTTCTTCAAGTTTGAGTAGCTTCTTTGGCGATCTTGTGCAGCTTTCATATTGGTCTGTATCACCCCAATCTTTTCATTTGTCATTCTTACAATTTCTGGCCCAGTGAGTTTTGCTTCACCAGCTTCTAACCAACACACTGGAGTTCTACACTTCCTACCATATAAGGCTTCATAAGGCGGCATCTTGATGCTTGAGTGGTAACTGTTGTTATACGAGAATTCTACTAATGGTAGGTGCTGGTCCCAATTACCTCCAAAATCAATGGCACACGATCTCAACATGTCTTCCAATGTCTGAATAGTACGTTCGCTTTGTCCATCTGTTTGAGGTTGATAGGCTGTACTCATCTTGATTCGAGTTCCCATCTTTTCTTGTAGAGAATCCCAAAAATTAGACGTGAATCGAGGATCTCTATCTGATACAATGGACAAAGGTGCTCCATAACGTCTGATTACTTCATCGATGTACAACTGAGCTAATTCTCCAAGTGAGTTAGTTTCTTTCATCGCGAGGAATAGGGCACTCTTGGTCAATCTGTCAACAATGACCCATATACTATCGTGTCCCCTTCGCGTTCTTGGCAGCCCCATGACAAAATCCATGGTCAGTTCTTCCCATTTCCCTACTGGTATCTGCAATGACTGCGCAGTACCATAAGGCACCTGATGTTCTGCTTTTACTTGTGCACAAGTTTCACAATAGGATATGTATTTTGCTATTCTCTTCTTCATTCCTGGCCACCAGTAATGTTGTTTCAAATCTTGATATGTTTTTGTACTTCCAGGATGTATAGAATACTTGGATTTATGAGAATCATCCAAGACTATCTTTCTGGTTGCTCCTTATTTTGGAACCCAAATACGTCCCTTAAAAGTGCGCAACCCTTGAGTATTCACTTCAAACACCACCTTTTTCCCAAGCTTTTCTTTCTTCATATTCTCTCCGGTTAAGGCACTGTCTTGAGCTTCTTTAATCTTTTGAATTAAAGTAGAGACCACTTCAATTCGCATGGATCTTCCTTTAACAACTTTTTCACGAACCTTTCGGCTTAAGGCATCGGCTACTACATTAGCTTTTCCTTCGTGATATATTATTTCACAATCATAATCATTCACAAGCTCAATCCAACGTGTCTGTCTCAAATTCAATTCTTTTTTAGTGAAAAGATATTGTAGACTTTTATGATCTGTATATATCTTGCATTTCGTCCCATAAAGATAATGTCTCCAGATCTTCAATGCGAACACAATCGCAGCCAATTCCAGATCATGGGTAGTATAACGTGTCTCTGCATCTTTTAGCTGTCTAGAGGCATAGGTAATAACTTTGCCCCGTTGCATAAGCACACAACCGAGACATCTATTAGACGCATCGCTGTATACTACAAACTCTTCTGTGCCTTCTGGTAAAGATAGTAATGGGGCCTCACACAGCTTCTTCTTTAATATTTCAAAGGCTTCTTGTTGTTTTTCTCCCCAGACAAATTTCACTTCCTTCCGCGTTAGCTGCGTCAATGGCACTGCTATTTTAGAAAAATCTTGGATAAACCGTCGGTAATAACCAGCTAACCCAAGGAAACTCCTAACTTCTGTAGGTGTCTTCGGTGCATCCCATTTCATCACCGCTTCTATTTTAGCTGGGTCCACTTTAATACCTTCAGCTGAAACAATATGACCCAGAAATTGAACTTCTCGCAACCAAAAGTCACACTTTGACAACTTCGCATACAACTGTTCATTCTTCAAAGTACGCAGCACTTCACGAAGGTGCACTTCATGTTCCGCTTCACTTTTTGAATAGACTAAAATATCATCGATGAAAACGATGACAAATCTATCAAGAAAAGGTTTACAGACTCTGTTCATGAGGTCCATAAACACTGCTGGGGCATTAGTGAGACCGAATGGCATCACTAAAAATTCATAGTGACCATATCGAGTTCGGAATGCAGTCTTACATACATCTTCCTCCTTCACCCGAACTTGATGATACCCAGAACGAAGATCAATTTTAGAGAAATAACTAGCTCCCTGCAACTGATCAAATAAATCATCAATTTGTGGCAAAGGGTATCGATTTTGATTGTCACCTTATTGAGCTCGCGGTAATCTATACACATGCGCATAGTACCGTCCTTCTTCTTGACAAACAATACTGGAGCTTCCCAAGGAGAAGAGCTGGGACAAATAAACCCCTTGTCAAGAAGTTCCTGCAACTGAGACATAAGTTCTCTCATCTCTGTTGGAGCAAGACGGTACGACACACGAGCAATGGGACTTGCTCCAGGAACAAGGTCAATGCGAAACTCGACTTGCCTAATGGGTGGTAACCCAGGTAAGTCATCAGGAAAAATTTCAGGGAATTCATTGACCACTTTTAAATCTTCCATCTTCTGCTTCTCCTTCTTTCCATTCATCACATAAGCGATAAATGATTCACACCCTTTATGGATGCATTTTCGGGCCTTAATAGCAGTAATGAGACTTTGCATGTTCTTCCGACGTTCCCCATATATATAAACTTTACTACCATCAGGCATTTTGATCGATACTATCCGTTTCCCACAGAGAATTTTTGCATTATGAGCTCCGAGCCAATCCATCCCAATAACAATATCGAATCCTTTAATCCCGATAGGTAGCAAGTTTGCCTTTAAGATTCGCCCATTAATCTCCACCGGACATTCCTCATACACATGTCGTACCGTAACTAACTCCCCATTCGCGACTTCTATTACACAGGTATCATCTAATGGTTTCGTTGACATGTTCAGACGCTTACTAAAGTCATGGGACACAAAAGAGAAATGTGCTCCAGAATCAAAAAGAACATAAGCAGGTTGTGAGTTTACAATGAGTGTACCTGCAACCACATCCTGGTCTTCTTTGGCCTCATCAAGGGTCATCTGAAACACTCTCCCCTTCGTCTTTGATGGCTCTGTCTTCTTATTACTTGCAGTGGAAACTAATGTTTCACTCTTCTTTTGGGACAGTTGGTGCTGTAATGACCCTTTTCATGACAATTAAAACATTCCACCTCGCTAATATCTTTCACCTTGCAGTCTTTAGCTTGGTGGCCCGGAAGACCACATTTATAGCACCCACTAGTGCCCTTCTTGCATTCTCCACTATGCCTCTTTCCACACTTCTTGCATTCTTTAACCTCTCCTTGCTTAGAAAACCCCGATGAAACACGACTTTTCTTGTTTGCTCCAGAGATTCCTGAAGACTTTCGCTTTTCCGCAAATGCTTGTCGTTCCTTGGCCTTTTTCTCAATCATACTTTCAACCCGAGCCGCGGATTCAATGGCTTCATCAAGAGTAGTAGCCTTGCCAACTTCTAGAGAGTAGTCTGCCGGCAATCCATTAACATACCGGTTTATCCTTCCGGCCTCGGTCGGTAGTGTATCTTCCAGAAATGGCAGCATCTCACAGAACTTTTTAGTATACTCATCAACGGTTTGTTTTTCCTTTGCAAGGGCAAAGAATTCATTAACCAAATTCTCTCGATGCCTAGCTGAACAGAACTTGTTTTTCAATCGTTGAACGAACTCGTCCCAAGTCAACGCATCCACAAAATCACTCCCCTTGATTCGGCGGAGAGTGTTTCACCAAGTAAGAGCTTCAGCCTTTAACATCTGAGAAGCAAACCCGACCTTCATATCCTCGTCACAACGACAGATGCGAAGAACTTGTTCCATTTCGGTCAACCACCGTATTGTTATTCGCGGATCCATCTCCCCGTTAAACTCCTTTGGCCGACAGGACATAAAGTCCTTGAAAGTACAGGCTCCTTTAGTCTTGAACTGAGGCTGTGATTTGGAAGAAGAATCTCCCTGAGAAGAAGTCTGTCTTGGATTAGTGCCTTCAGGAGCCACACTTTTCTCGCTATCTTCAGGTTGTGACTTAGATCTTTCGCCCAGTCGCTCATCCAGAAGACGAGTCATTTCCTGTCTGTTTTGTACTTGCGAGTCATGTAATAATTTCTGAATTGCCTCCAAGGTCAATGGAGGTGGATTAGCCTCACCCCTAGAATTGCCATCATCAACGGCTTGGGGCGGTCGGGGAGGCATAGGAGGCCTTGCATTAGGATCTGGGTTTTCCGCATATGATCCTTGACCACTTCTAGTTCGCATCTTGCTATAAAATTTCAAGTACTTTAGTATTTCATAATTCATCATAATATTAGTTTACTACATTTCCACCAGTTTCCCAGTATTCCCTTGCGAGTACACCAGGCCCAATACGCGTCCTGTGATTATGATAATACGGGCCCATATTACCATAATCACCTACACATATTGTTCCCAATGTTTCCACTTGGTTCTACTGTTCACTGGTATCAATTTGCTATTTTTTTTAACTCATAAATATACTCATATAATTCCATTAACAAATAATGTCTTAATTCATTAAGACATAACAAATTATGTAACTAACTTTAACTGACTATTTAACTAGTCTAAGCCTAGGAGTGGAATGATCCAATCCTAATTCGCTTAAACTATGGCTCTGATACCAACTTGTAACACCCCAAATCTTTCAAACTTTTTGTATTACATATAAAACATATTTTACAGAATTCGGTCCATCAAAAACCATAAAATCTGTTTAAATACAACAAAGGGTATTACAAACGTGTATCAAACAACCATAAGTTTAAAGAAAATGATTAATCAATACCAATACAGGATAGCTGTAACCAGCTCCACTCTTTTGCAACCTAGGATTTATTTTACAACTTCCAATTTTCTCACAACTTCGTACTTGAACCTGGAATACATGGCATAAAAAAATAGAATACGTAAGACAAAAATATCTCGTGAGTTACATGAGTTTTAGACTCAAACTTTAAATTTCTTTTCCAAACTTTTATAAAATTTCATAACATAAATCATTGTCAAAACTACATAATATACACATACTAAAACTTTTTACTTTTCAAAATCACCATATGTTAGACTTTGTAAAAATAATGTCTTTTATACTTTCTTTGACTGGTTTTATAAACTTGCTGGGATTTTTATACTTAGGGCGTTAATCACTATAAGTGATACCCCAAGTCTCTACAATTAGAAAGAACGGATCAATACTAACGGTAGAATTGCTGAGGCAGTCTACTTCGCGAAGGGGGTTGTCCCCAGTAGACTCCTTACCTAACCCGGGTAGGTTGGAACATAGTTCCCTTACTAACAATGCTAGCTACAATACCAGTCAAACATAAAAATATTCTTCTGAAACCAAAACATTACTTGCACAAGAAATGGCTAAATGCCAAGCTTTTGACTCACACATATCTCTATCATAATTTAGGCTATCGCCAAGAATCATACTTTCAAATGTAGCAGTTAACTTTCTATTTAAACTAGAAAGTGGACCATTTTTGCAAATATTTTTCACATATAAAAATACTATATGAAATCTGAAAAATACTTACTTACTTGCCATGTATCCCAAAATGGGTAAAAATGCTACATGTACTCACCGAATAATTCTTGAAATGTCGTTTAGACGTCCCTCGGTTCTTTACCCTTTCGGTGTCCGATTATTTGACTTGCACCTATATATAGTATATGATACATTAATTTACATTTTAATTGACTCTATGACATGTTAGAGTCGTTATTATACCACCAATGGTACAAACAAGTGTATAACTCAACTTTAGTTAAGTTGTATTTTATACATATTTTACTACAGTACCCTCGGAGGGTCGTATTTCAATTCCGATAATTTTTTATGAAGTTTTGGACCATATTAGACCTATGTTTAAAATTTGAGGTCAATTGGACAAGTTTTGGTTCAAATCTTAAAAATGAAGATCACATGGCAGGGGACTCTTAAACTGAAACTGCAGCTGCACCCTGGCGCAGGGCGCGCCGCGCCCAGGGTAGGGGCGCACCGCGTCTGTCGAGCAGCAGCCCAGTTTTTCCCCGATTTTATGCTACAATTCCCCAATTTCTCCTATTAAGTGCTGAATACTCCACTTAATCGATAGGGTTTTGTTCCAATACTAAAACCCTTCAATTTCTTCAAGTTTTAAACCATTAAAATCGGATTAATCACAAGAACTCAAATTCTAGGGTTCTTGATCAAAATCCCAATTCTTGAAAAATAGCATCCTACTTCCATATTATTGGATTAAGTACTTTTAACATGGCTTAATGGAAGTGTTGAATCATTTAAACTACATGATTGATGACCGAAATTGCCAATTTCAGTTTCCTTTGAAAACCCATCAAGAACTTAAACTAGAGTTTTGATTTCTTACCTTGGAAGTTTGGAATCACCAATTCCAATTGTTGAGTTCTTAATTCCTTACTTCAATTCCTTGCTTCTCCAACCCTTGAACTGTCAAGACCCGTAGCTCAAGAACTCTCCAGAGAATGTTTCTGATTTTATGAAGGTTTATGAGATATTTTCTCATTTTTATATTTTCTATATTTTCAGTTTTGGTCCCTAAAGTTAACTTTCTTGAACTTTGGCCACCAAAACCAACTATCTTTCCATGGAATCATTTCTTTTACATTTTTAGTCCTAAACTATAATAAATTTTTATAATAATTTCTGCATGTGGTCAAATGACCAATTTACCCTTTTTAGGGTAAAATGACTAAATTACCCTTACAACCAAAATTTCTCATAAATTTTACATATAACATGAAATTACACACATTTTAGTTTACATATTTATATATTACAAATTTTTGGTCGTTTCAACTACCTCCCCCTAATTAGGATTCCGTCCTCGGAATTGCTTCATAATCTGTAAAATTAGGGTATCTTCTTTTCATGCTTTCCACGGTTTCCCAAGTCAAGTCTGAGCCCAGTGAATGCTTCCATTTGACCAATACTAGGTCAATTTCTCTGTTCCTTAGTTTCTTGGTTTTCACTTCTAACATTGCTTCGGGTTCTTCAATTAATCTGTTGGGTGTTTCCACCCTTATTTCTTCTAGAGGAATGGTTAATTCCTTCTTTCCAAAATACTTCTTAAGATAACATACATGAAATGTATCATGTATTCCCCTGAGTTCTTGTGGTAACTCCAGTTTGAATGCTTGTAAACCGATTCTTTTCAGAATTTTGAAGGGTCCAATATATCTTGGACTCAACTTCCCTCTTTTGCCAAATCTTATCACCCCTTTCCAAGGTGATACTTTTATCATCACCAAATCGCCTTCTTTTAGATCATAGGGTCTTTTCTTCAAGTTTGAGTAGCTTCTTTGGCGATCTTGTGCAGCTTTCATATTGGTCTGTATCACCCCAATCTTTTCATTTGTCATTCTTACAATTTCTGGCCCAGTGAGTTTTGCTTCACCAGCTTCTAACCAACACACTGGAGTTCTACACTTCCTACCATATAAGGCTTCATAAGGCGGCATCTTGATGCTTGAGTGGTAACTGTTGTTATACGAGAATTCTACTAATGGTAGGTGCTGGTCCCAATTACCTCCAAAATCATTTTTGCAGAGTTTCGATCTATCTCATAGACGTTTATAACCACCCGAGCATGCCGTATCTTTATTAAGTCTTTCATAGCGATCCGTCTCTTAACACCAAGTCATTACACTTTGTAATGAAAAGAGACGTTTCCTAGAAACATTATGTAACACACATATGGAGATAATAGATAACAGCGACACTCCCACTGGCTTTGACACGGTTATGGACTATTCACAAAATCCAGAACTTTTGGCATATTTTGAGAATCCAAACCTTTCTAACATCTTAATGGATATCTTTCAGCCTCTTTTCAAAATCCAATCCTTTGACATATTTTGAGAATCTAAATATCCTTTCTTGCGAGATGCCCGCGGGGAAATCCCGGGCCCATGTACCTTTATACTGGCATATTCTTTGTGAGTCCCTATTAGTGTGCCGGTGACCCACACGCGCTCCACTAACGACTTACAATATGCAGTATCCTTTCGGATTTCATCTTCTATTGAGAGTGCTTCTCTCGGAGTCAATTACTTGACTCTGAGTATCGTCTCACTCAACCTGATGTTTTGAAGGTACGTTTCTGTCCATGCTGCTTTCGTTTGATGATTCAATTACTCCCATTGGTTTTTTAGACCAGGTGTAAAATAAATCAAAATGCCACATAGACTGTATCTCGTCCTAAGGTTCTCTTAATTGGCAGCAACTGGGCTCACCAATGCTTCCAAGTAGTCGGATTGTAAATCCGTACCAATTATAGTGTTTTACCACTATTCGGTATGTCACCCCGATCATAACTACTTATGACGGTGATCAGTACTACTGGTCAAGAGAAGGTTATGTCAGTATTAAAACAGAAATCTGATTTCTGCTCTAAGCCTAGTGATGACTAAAGGTTATTTCACTTGGCTAATCCTGAACTCATTCAGTACTGTCCCAACTCCCACTGTTTCCTTAGAACATGAGTTCTTTCTAAAAGAGCTCTTTCCTTTTCAGGTACAGCGGGATAGCCAGTGAAACAACATTTCTGATTAGGTTCGGGCTGGTCATGAGGTTCGGACGAACACTACAAGACCCTGGACCTTTAATGTACAAGTGGGACAATCCCAGCCTTACATTTCAGACACTGTCTGCAAAACCTACTTAGTCGAAGGATGTAGTTGGAATATGGTCTATATGGTCTGACTGGTTTAGTGTTTAATTTACGGGAAACTAATTGGCAATGTATCTCATACATCGAGGATCGAACTGTTTCGACCAATGCTCCATCATCTTCCTTAAGACACATTATAACTATTAATGTTCTTGGAAGAGAATAACTGTGAAACATTTTCCCAGTTTATGTTGTCACTCAGGTTCTGTGGATCTTGTACTTCCTTTGAAGTCCTTGAACTGTTCAAGGTTTCAATTCAATCACTTATTCTGATAAGCGAAACCATATTCGTCATACCGAATGACAAATATTGTGAAGTACAAACAATTGTGTTCTATTTGAAGATTCGAGCAACACACATCAACTGATGTGTTCGTTGCTCCTAATCTCAATCTCTTTTACATCTCTATGTAAACTTATGACTTTGTTAATTCTGTTCAAGACTTGCAATCTTCAGTTGACTCTAAGTTAACTGATTCCAAAATCCTATCCTCTGGATGTTTGGGTGATTCATTTCTTGCCATATGCGCTTAATAAAGAACTTAATCATCATTTGACTCTAATTCAAATGATTCCAAAGTCCTGTCCAACTGGATCTTTGGTTGATTCATTTCTTAACACATTAAGAACTCAATTCATCATGTTACTCTAAGTCAAATGATTCCAAAGTCCTGTCCAACTGGACCTTTGGTTGAATTGATTCTTATAATATTCAATTTAACAATCATAAGGAGCACAATTCCTAAAATCCAAACACTTTGGATGTATCAATATTCAAGTTATTACTAATCATGCATTCAACACAATCATACAACATTTCAAGGATATTTCAAACAACATGTGTTAAAAGAAAATTGACAATTTTATTAAAACAAAATCCTTGAACAATGTATTATATGATAGACAATGTCATATGCATCTGATAAGCTAATAACATGATTTCAACATCTAACTAAACTCTAAAACTGCATGAGCTTCAGATCCAATCTGAATATGCTCCTATGCAACAACATCCCACATCCTACAGAGTCCATGCATACAGAGCAAATGTGAGAAACACATCCTGTATCAAGGAACTAAGGATCAGGTGTTCTGAGTTTTAAGATATTCCTGAGTTGCCAAACTGTTCGGCTTCAGAGCATTTTCCAATCTTTCCGTGACTGTGTCCCACCCTGTGGATTCCCAGTTTGAACCATCGAGGAACCGGTCCAGACGATCTGGATCATTTCTTGATGTGTCCTATTACTGGACTCAATCCCGAAGCAGCTGAATCAATGGAAATATGCTTCTCTATGAACGACTCATACAGAGTCAACATTGAATGCATATCCACGATTGTCTTATCTAGTTTCCCTTCCTGTACATCAGGATGAACGGATCAGCGAGTCGAGCTAATGCTTTAACTCCCGATCAAAAAGGGAACCAAATTTATACAGTTCACGTGTGTGTCTCTCAGTCTTGAGAACATGTGAACTGGTGCTACTTCCTGCACACTTCAAAATCTTTGAAGATCTTAGCTCGTCCTTTCTCAACCAGTTCATGGAACCTTTCCACAACTAGCTGTGTTAACTTATCTGACCCCAGGAATTCTAAATTCCTGCGGAACTCGGGGTCAATGATCAATAGTATTAGGCAACGAACTTTCCTTGACTTGACAATCAATGAGTCATGCTCATCACAGGCTACTGTGTGATGTCATGTTTTGGGTAGCGGACACTCAGTCAGATATGGCTTGCCAACAAAACAGAGAACTATTCTCTATTTATGAAGCCATACCATATAGTTAAGGCCAGTCAGCCTTACCATATGTAGCAGGTGCATTCTGAAGCTCTCAGAAATGGGTGAAGGAGGATAAGGAGGAGAATAGACACTTGTTTCAGACATCTATAACAAACAGAATTTATTAGTTTAATTAATCCTTTTTAAATAATTACCCAATATATTATTTATTAGGGCTAGGATCCAAAATACCCCAACTGTGGTGTGAAGAGGGATGCCGTAATCACAACACAATGGTCATTAAGGTAGATAATGCACTTATCAATTTCATCTTATGAAATTCCTAGATCTGTTGAGACACATTGAACTGGTCAATGGCATGTTTAGTCTCGGATGTGCCCCACTGTTTGTGACTGGGATGCCGAGGATCACAAACCGGGTGTGAATAACCATGCAAATTAGCTTGGCAGTCTCGAAGTCGATTGCCATCTCTAATTAACGTGCCGGTTAACCACACACGCTCCGTTAATAATGACAAAATCGAGAAACCCATTGCAAGTCTTTGCGGACCCCAGTTGGCGTGCCGGTAAACCACACACGCTCCACCAACGTTCCACAAAGTGCAATGTGCAATTCCATGGATTAGCACCAATTCACATTTTTTAACCTAAAGTAACTAGATTGGGTTTTGTTCAAAGTTCTAGTAATTTCAATTATAGCATTATACTTTTAAGAGGCTTAGCGGTTCTATCAAACCCGTTTGGCTAATGACACTCGACTGACCAGGAGAGCGGTGGGTAAGAGTAGATACCCATTAGACTGCCATTTTATAGGCAGTCGTCTTATACCCTCTTTATAGGACAGTTTTGTGAATGAAGCCTACTTGCGGTAAGACTAACCAATTTTTCTTATATATAAATAATTAACTTTTAATCATAAATATATAAGATATATTTTAATCTTATTAAAATATTTTAGAATTAATTTAATAAGAATTTTCGCAAATTTTAAACAATTTTTTGAAAATTTAAATTAATTCTTTAAGCTGATTTAATTGATCTTTTAATTAACATTTAATTAAACTAATTAAATCTAAGATAGATTTTATGAAATTAATCAAATTAATTTTACTATCTAGGGCCCCACAATTTTCGAAAAATACAAGCCAACAAATAAGGGTTCCAGTTATTTATTAGATACAGTTACCAAAAATAACAACCTACTTATAAAAGGCAAGTAAATCAAGCAAATAAAGGGGACCATGGGGCTTGGCGGCTAGGGTTAGGAAACCCTAGCCTAGGCCACAAAATTTAGGCCATTCCAAGAGGGTTTTTCGCAAAAACACTCAAGGCAAGAATCATTCAAGCTGTTTATATCAATTCATAAGAAAACAAGCCTAAGCTCTGATACCACTGAAGGGTTTTCTAGCAAATAATAAACACAAAAATTCCTATGGTTCACATGCAACCCTAATAAGATCTATGTTTTCTTCTATGAAGATAATAAACTAAAATCCTAAGGCCAACAATTATTTCTAAAGATCAAATGAAGAATAACCAACCTTTTGATCTTGTTCTTGAAGCTAGCAGCACAAGTGTCCTGCCTCAAATGCAAGTCACACCCAAGCAATGGAGAAGACAGTCCAGTAGAGTTTTCTTGGTGATAAATGGCGCAGGTATTGAGCCACCAGAGGGTTCCTTATATAGCCTCCAAGAGGCTACAGCTGAAACCCTAGAGAAGCCCCTTAATGGACAAGCATGTTATCCATTTGGGCAAGCCTCTAAAAACCCTAACTAGGGTTTCGAAATTATGGAGATGGCCTCCATAATTTCGCCCAACTTGAGGCTTCCACTGGCTAGCCAATTATTCAACTATTGAATAATTACAAAACCAGTCCCTGCACTTTTAATTAATTTATTTAATCACTGAATTAAATCTAATTAATTCTAGATTAAATCTTAATTAATTATTATAGTTTCTAATTAATATATTAACACTTAAATATATTAATAAACCATTTAATTAATTATATTGATTTATTAAACAATTAATAAATCAACATTTTACTCTACTGAACTCTATCCTAGCCTCTAGCTATGAGGGCAACCCAAATAGACTTTGCTTCAATTAACAAGATAAATATAAATATAAAGTCATGGCTTAGACACCTAATCCAACAACATTGTCAATTAGTTTCCGATGAATTAAATACCAAACCAGTCAGACCATATAAACCATATTCCGACCACATCCTAGACTAAGTAGGTCTTGAAGACACTGTCTGAAATGTAAAGCTGGGATTGTCCCACTTGGACATAGAAAGTCCAGGGTCTTGTAGTGTTCGTCTGAACCTCATGACTAGCCTGAACCTGATCAGCAATGTCGTATCACTGGCTATCCCTTTGTACCTGTAAAAGAGTAGCTCTTTTAGAAAGAACTCATGTTCTAAGGAAACAGTGGGAGTTGGGACAGTCCTGAATGAGTTCAGCGTTAGCCAAGTGAAAGAACCTTTAGTCATCACCAGGCTTGGAGCAGAAATCATATTTCTGTTCTATAACTGACATTATATCCTCTTGACCAGTAGTATTGATCACCATCATAAGTAGTTATGATCGGGGTGACACACCAATTGGTGGTAAAACACTATAGTTGGTACGGATTAACAATCCAACTACTTGGAAGTATTGGTGAGCCCGGTTGCTGCCAATTAAGAGAACCTTAGGACGAGATACAGTCTATGTGACAGTTTGATTGATTTTACACCTGGTCTAAAAACTAGTAGGAGTAATTGAATCATCAAAAGAAAGCAACATGGACAGAAACGTACCTTCAGAACATCTGGTTGAGTGAGACAATACTCAGAGTCAATTAATTGATTCCGGGAGAAGCACTCTCAATAGAAGATGAAATTCGAAAGGATACTGCACGACATACTAATAGGGACTCACAAAGAGTGTCCCAGTACAAAGGTACATGGGCCCGGGATTACCCCGCGGGCATCTCGCAAGAAAGGATATTCAGATTCTTAAAATATGCCAAAGGATTGGATTTTGAGAAAGGGCTGAAAGATTTCCATTAAGATGTCGGAAAGGTGCCAAAATTCTGGATTTTGTGAATAGTCCATAACCGTGTCAAAGCCAGTGGGAGTATCGCTGTTTTCTACTATCCCCTATGTGGGTTACATACTGTTTCTAGGAAACGTCTCTTTTCATTACAAAGTGTAATGACTTGGTGTTAAGACACTGATCGCTATGAAAGACTTAATAGAGATACGGCATACTCAGGTGGTTGTAAACGTCTATGAGATAGATCGAAACTCTGCCAAGATGATCTTGATGAGATTTAAGATGCGTAACCCCGGAAAAGGAGTTTTCTATCATTGCAATGTGTGATGATTTGGCATGAGAGATATAAAGAAGGTGCAACATACTCACATAATCCATAAACATTTATCAGATAGATGTTATCATCAGTATAGACCTAGCCATAGTAAGCATGATCTTGGTAAGATTCAAGATGCATGAGAAAGAGTCTCCGAAAGGAAATAGTTATTGAAAGTCATGACACAAGGATTATAAGTAATCCTAAGATTCCAAAAGGGTTTGGAATAAGATTAGATCGAATTCTACGGGCTTCTTGGATCGATCAGAAGTGTCATGAACATGTCCTGATGACTTAATGCTTAAAGCATAGTAAGTCAGATTCAGGATATGACCTGGTTGGGAATACTTAATGGATTCTGTACATACGTGAGAAATCATTGGGAAATGATTGAGGTGAATGTTAATAGTATTTTGAAAAGAGTTTCAAATAAATAAAAGGACTTAATGGTTAAAGAATTTCGTTGGCATTCCGATGGAGCGTGTGTGGGTCGCCGGCACATTATAACACCTCGAACAGTCTTAGGGTGCAGTCATGTGGACTAAAGATCCCGAGAACCATGGAAAGTCACAGTACTCGTCACCAGAATGGAGTTATAAGTGAGAATGACAATATGACTAATTTGAGATATCATCGGAAGAATGTCCGATTGGATAAAGTGTATCAATGTATGACATTTGGATACATATGAAGAGTGAAATGTCATATAGACATAGATATAGAACATGAATTAAAAGTTTAAAAGAAATCTAGAAACCGATAATAGTTTTATGAAGGATCTGACTTGGTGATTACCTCGTGGAGACTTGGTAATAAGCAGGAGTAGCTACCAATCAGATTTTATGTTTCATTTTTGCATGTTTCACTTCCCGAATAATTTGATTATTCAAAAGTCTACAGTCGCTCATACTTTTTGGGAGTAAGTATGAACGAAGACTATCGTGAATTGGTTTGTAGATTGTCTAAGGAGTTAGACATTGTGGTAAGACTGCTACAACGTTCACGAGTACTTAGAAATACAGATTGAGTATTGGATAAACCTGCGCTCAATAGATTGCTTCATGGATTACATCACGAGCAATATTGAGATGATAATATCTTATGATCTTGAAGCGGAGACATATGAGTTGAAATTTGCGAGTCAGTTGTGCATTGATAATGCTTAAACGCATCGGTAACTCGGTGTTATAAAACCCATTGTTGTGTACGATTTTGATGAGTAAAAGACACAAGCATATGAGTCGAAGCTTATTCGTTCCTTGACCCTGATGGGAAACAGATATATGTAGGCCTCTCAATGATTTTGAAGTTGACTAAAGTGCTGGCCAGCCTAGACTAAATTGATGTGCTCAATTAGAAGTCTTAAAGTCATAAGCAGAATCGGAGATCGGGAAACAGAGTATCGAACAGAGATTGATCTCGATCCATGTCTTGTGTCTGAAAATATCTTGTTGGACGAAGGATCATATGATCACTTATCTATGGACAGAACTAACTGGGTCAGAGTTCGGCAGCAGTTTCTAGGAAGCTGCAAGTTGTTGATTAATCTGAAGATAAAAGAACAATTAAAGTCATAGACTTATCCAAGTGGGAGACTGTTGGATTAGGTGTCTAAGCCATGACTTTATATTTGTATTTATCTTATTAATAGAAGCAAAATCCATTTGGGTTGCCCTCATAGCAGGAGGATTGATGTAGAAGTCAGTAGAGAGAAATGTTGATTTATTAATTGTTTAATAAACCAATAGAAACAAATAAATAGTTTATTAATATATTTAAGTGTTAATATATTAATTAGAAACTATAATAATTAATTAGAAATTAATCTGGAATTAATTGGATTTAATTCAGTGATTAAATTAATTAATTAAAAGTGCATGGACTGGTTTGTATTTATTCAATAGTTGAATAACTGGCAAACCAAAAGCCAGGGGCCAAAAGTAGCGCCATATGAGGAGGCTCCCTCATAGGTGGCGAAACCCTAATTAGGGTTTAAGAGATTTGGTCCAACTGGTAAACAGGCTTGCCCACTAAGGAGGCTCCTCTAGGGTTTCAGCTGTAACCCTAGGAGGCTATATAAGGAACCTCCTGGCTCCTCCTTTTCTGCGCCTCCCATATCTCTTTAGTGTTACTCTGCTGTCTTCTCTCCTCCATTGCTTGGGTGTGACTCCATTTGAGGCAAGACACTTGTGCTGCTAGCTTCTGGATCAAGAATCAAAGGTTGGTTCTTCCAATTCATTCTTTAGAAATAATTGTTGGCCTTTAGGTTTTTATTATATGTTCATTAGAAGAAAACATAGATCTTATATAGGGTTGCATGTGAACTTAGGAATTTTTCTAGTTCATAGTTTGTATAAAACCCTTCAAATATGTGTATCGGCTAAAAGCCACAGACAAACTTTTAAACCAAATAACAAGAGGGTTGAATTGCCATTTTCATTGATTCATTCTAATGTCTGAGGTCCTACTCCTACTATTAGGGGCAAAACTTCCATTTTTCGTAATATTTGTGGATGACTGCACACGATTGACTTGAATTTATTTCTTAAAAAATAAATCTGAAGTACTTGATAGGTTTGCCATTTTTTATGCCATGATCCAAACTCAATTTCAAAAGAATATTCAGATTTTTCGATCCAATAATGAAGGGGAATTTGTTAACACACATATGAAACAATTTTTTCAATCCAAAGGAATAATTCATCAAACTACATGTCCTCACACTCCATAACAGAATGGTGTCGCTGAGCGAAAGAACCGCATTCTGTTAGAAATGACTAGGGCTCTTCTAATTGAATCACAGGTTCCAAAAGTTTTTTGGCCTGAGCCCTGGCTACAACAACCTACCTTCTTACAGACTCCCAACCAAAATCCTCAAGTTAAAATCCCCAATAGAAAAACCACCCGAAAACCACCCACTATTTCGAAAGTTATAAAACCACTCTTAACAACCCACAATTGAAGGAGTTAAAAGAACCACCCGAAGACCACCCACTATTTCGAGAGTTACAACACCACCCGAAAACACCATCTGCAGTTAAAAAACCGAGTGAAAATTGTCACATAACTTCCTCTTAACTGCAATAGAACCGGGTTTACAAGGGTAAAATTAGGTTCAAGTTAGGGTCAAAAAAACAGTGTTCAAAATGGGATTAAATGGCTCTGCCCCTTGGATACTAGTATACTTTAAATCAAAATAAACTCAAATGTGCACTCTACACCACCCTTACTTGTTCAATATTTATTAAGATTTCATTGGTTAAACAAGTTCATCCCATTACACATAAATAATATTGGTGTGCAAATCACCAACAATCCTCCCCTATTTAAGTGTAATCTTGATTAACTTAAAGCAAAATCATAACAAACAATAAATTGATGCATAAATGAAATGTCGTGACATTGAATTTCATATGAATATATTACACATTCCAAATATTCAAATATCAGGGTGTCACTAAGGATTGAACCCTTTCTATTCACAATAAATAGTGAATACATGAATAGAAAGCCAAATGTTGTTGCTAATGGTCGAAGTTAACAACCCAATATAGACTGTAGTGAAACTTTCAACGATCCTTACAATCTTTAGCCTTGCAGTCTCTACAAGTGGTCAGTACACCATCTAGACGTGAAAAACGCCTTTTTACATGGTCACCTAGTCGAAAACATATACATGCATCAACCTCTGTGTTTTACAAACAAGTCTCGCTTGTCTCATGTGTGCCGGCTATAAAAATTGCTATATTAGCTCAAACAAGCACCATATACATGTTTTCAATGATTTGCCACCTATACGGTCTCACTCGGGTTTACCCACAACAAGATCGACTCTTCCTTATTTGTGTTTAAACACGAAGATGACATAATCATTCGCACTGCGCAAGACAGACTCTTCATTGTTGTCTGACCTCATGACTTCCCTTAGCTAAGAGTTTTCTATGACAGATCTTGGTGCCCTTAGTTACTTTCTTGGCATCTCGATCACCAAAAAACAAGATGGTATGTTCCTTTCCCAATAGAAATATGTTGCTAACATCTTAGACCATGCGGGCATGCTTTCGCGCAACACCACAAAAACCCTGACAAAATTGACACCAAACTCAGTGCTCACGATACCCTTATTGCTGACCCAACTTTGTATCGTAGTCTAGTGGGGGTACTCCAATACCTTACATTCACTCGACCGTACATCTTTTTTTGGTATTCAACATATTTGTTTGTGTATACACGACCCATTGGAACCTTATATGAATGGTCTGAGAACAAATACTAAGATATATATGTGGCACTTTATATCACCGTCTTTAAGTATACATCTCTTCTATTTCATCGCTTACGACTTACTCTGATGCCGGTTGGAAGGTGTCCGACAACAAGACGTTCCACATCCGACTGTGTGTTTCTAGGCGACAATCTCATGACCTGGTCATCAAACGCAATCGCCAACGTTACGAAATATTCCCAGTGAACTTCATGTTCCTCTTCGTGCAATTATGCGGCAGCAAACCCAATGTAACATCAGCGGACAAAACACATTGACTTGGACATTCGCTTTGTTCGAGACAAAGTCACTGTCGGCTAAGTTCAAATCTTGCATGTTCCCTTCCAACACCTGTTTGCATCTTCACAAAAGGACTCTCGTCCCCATTGGCCCATTGTCAATAGAGTTTTGTACCATTTTAAGCGTTCGTTAGCCTCCCGTTCAAATTGTGATGCATATTAGTACTCATGTATTTAGGCCCACGTTGTACACTGTATTTATTTTGTAGATACCCAACCCAATTATAACTCTCAATATGCATATATTGTTGATAATGAGAATTAAGGAATGAGTCCGACAAATATGCTCGATAACACGCATCAGAAACTCAAAAGTCTTTAATGTTCATGACACTGATAAAGATTATCAAGGAAGATGAAGACTTGTTCTTTTTTTTTTTTCTTGTCGGTTAAGCTTTAGCTAGTAGGGTTTGTCCTGAAGCTCCGGTATTGGTTCTAAAGTATCATCACTCGTCAGTTGCAATATCATTATTATTTTTATAATAAACTTATGAGGCTATGTCCTTTTATTAAAAAAAACACCTTCAATACTGTTATAAAGTTGAATCATTTCAAACAAATCAATGGATATTTTTCAGAATTGACTTGCTTTCTAGCCATGCTAGTAATTGTTACATTGTTGGATGTGGAGATGTTACATTTACCTTCATTAGAGACATGTTCAAATACAATGGAGGTATATGAGTTCTCGTTAGGGTCCTCTGGTTTTATTGACATTTTATTAATTTATTTACTTTTACCTTTCATACAGCAAACAAATACAAAGAGTTTGATTGATTATGAAGGAACCACATTTTGGATCGTGTTGTATCATGTTAGTGATTACAATTTATAACTTATACGAAGACAAAACAAAGATTTTCCTACACCTGGTTGTTAGAACGGGTCAAACTTCGACGTGTCGCTCTCTCAACTTTCTCTATTGTACTTTCAATATAAACTAAAATTGAGATATAAAACTAAAAAATAAAACTTAAAATTAGTTACCTCGCATTCTCAGTTCAATCGCAACAACTTTATGCGAGACTTGCTTTTATGTTTTCTTAAATCAACCACAAACTTTGTTCAATTTCAATTAGGTCCGTAGTAAAAACCATAAACACAATAAGTTTTTCAAGTCAATATTATTTCTATTACACACCTTTTTCGCTGTAATAATCACTTGTTTTTTTAACTACTCCCACCGGTCTTCGTTTGGGGCATTGGTGGTAAGATGTCTTATCCAATCAACAAACCCACTTGCTAGAAATAGCATCTTGTAAAAAAGCTAATGTGGAAGTTATAGATGATTGATGGGTTTATTTAAACCCTTTTCATAGTAAACTGTAAAACATTAATAATAACAAATCAGCCCTTTCACTCCAAACGATCAAATTTCTATTATAACCGACCTCCATCCAACTACCTAAAAATAAAACTCAAGATCTTACAAATTCACCCCCCTTTCATCCCAAACTGCAAGTGATTAAGGATCAATGGATCATTGAAACATGACATGTAACGGGTCATTCTATGGTTGATGCATTAAATAAACCATGAGCATAACTTAAACATGACAAGCACGTCCTTGTGCAAGTGTGAAGATAATAAGCTTGGGGCTTCCTTCTACGGATGAGCAAAACCGAACCGCAAACCCAAAAACCGAAAAACCGAAACCGTACCAATGGTTTTTAATTTTCCAAAAACCGAAAATTTCAGTTTGGGTGCGGTTTTTGGGATGCCAAAACCGAAAAAAAAAACCGATATGTATAAAATATTTTAAAATATATATTTTACGTACACAATATAATTAGAAGAAATGCGTAAGATGCTAATCTGCTATGATAAACAAATTAATGAAAGTATGTTGCTATTTTTTGCATATAACCCTAAATTACATTGCCTACCAACATGCATCTATATACACATGTGCATCCATACAACTATACGAGTAACATGAACACAAACAGGAACTGAATATATTAAGTATTTACCTCCAACATTGACAAAGTGTCACTGCGATATATCTCACACCTGGGGGTGTTTCAGATCACATTTCTTCTACAAGTAGAAAGAAATAGCCGATGAGCTTTATATCTCCATCATTAATGACCAAAAAAATAGTTCCAAATAAAGAAAGGAAAACACATACAAAACTCAACTTAAGAGAACGATAACAGTTATAAGTATAAGAAAAACAAACTTAGAATGAAGAATAAAGAGTTCCTTAAGGTTACAGCATAAAAGTTTCTAAATATGTGGAAGCAGATTATAATGTGGCTCATGCTACATGTTTCCCAACCAGCCTTAAAAGTGCTAATAATATTTCTTATTTTTTCCGTCTTAGAAATACACACACACATACACAAAGATATGTGAGTTTAGCGGTCCTTAATAAAGGATAATCAACCAACTCTATCGATATATTACTTTGATGCTGCTTGTTTACGACTTAATGGGCTGAAATATGAATATATAACTTGTTTTTTTATTAGAGTAAAGTACGGATTTGATTCCTGTGGTTGACACATTTTACAAAACTGGTCCCACATTATACTTTGCAAAATCTATCCATTGGTAGCATTGAAATTGCTTTTTATTTGGATGATAGCGCTATAATAGGGTCGATTTTTCAAAATACAATATTGTAATAGGAAGAAGAATGCCATAATAAACAAATGAACGGAAGTACGTTGATATTTCTTGCATTTAAGCCTAAGGTATGTGCCACAAATTAAGGGAAGTCAAAGAGTTTGCAGCAGAAAGAACATCTTAATGAAGAAAGTCAGGGAAATGAGAAGTTTTACCCTTTTCAGTTAAAAAAAATTAATATGTTACCGACTTAGTAGGGAAGATGGTAATTAGGGCAACGGATTTAAAAACACAGCATATGATACCGACTTCTGATTTCATATAGATAAAATTAGAAAAAGAAAATAAAAAATAAAAAAAAAAACATGAAGCAAAGCAAGGAGCATGCCATTTGTTGGCAATTACATCACGCCTTTGACAAGGTAGACCACACATTTAATGATGTCATAACTCATAAGCATAAAATAAGTTGGAAAGCAACAGATATAGGAATGAGTAAGACATACCTCCACATGAGTCTCGTCGATATTACGTTTCTGATGACGTGTCATTTTCAATCCGGTTACCTAAAATTATTTTTAAATGCCATAAATCAGTATATCTACAGAGCCATTAGTAGATAAGAACCGACACCATTTTCATAACTCTGAGAATACATGTATACCATTTGAACTAGGGGTATTCAAAAATATCCGCATCAATCTGAAATTTCAGCTATGGGTTCAGATAGTGATGTTCCAAAATTCATGATATTCAGATTACCCGAACATCCAGAAAATATTTATGTCGCAATTCTTTTTGTTATTATATTTTATTTTGTAATTATTCTGATATCTAGATTAGAAAATTTAAAGAAACTTATTGGAGGTATATTTCTAATAGTGTTTTGGGCATAAATTTGACAAGTTGGATCAAATTTGTCGGCTTCTAATGCGCCATCTTAAGTGATAGATCAAGTAAATGCGATTAGATTATGCAAAATAAAGAATATGTTTGCAATTGCGGTATTCCATTTGGATATCCAAAATTTCAGATATGTAGCATCCCAAATTTTGGATATCCAACTTTGAAAACCCCTAATTTGCATGATAAGCTCAAGGAAACAAAATGCTTCAGATTCCATAACTCAGTCCACCCGTTTCTTTTAAACAATGAGATGCTAAATCTAAATTCTAATTTATCAGAGATATATACGATCAACCAGAAATGCTCATACAGTAAGAGATTTTGTCCTATGATCCAATACTTTATAAAAGAAAATACAACATAGACTTTAGAGTTCGAGTGATAGTTCCTTTCTAACAAATCAATGAACTTCCATAACATTGTAATTTAACTTTTTTGACAAAATTCAGCTAAAAGTCAAGGGAAACTGATTAAGTTGCACAATATAACAAAATACAAGGGAATTTGTGAGTAAGTAAAGTTATCCAAGCCTAAGATGAACACTAGGACCCTAGTGACATAAGAATCGTATCAAACAACCACACAGTTATGTTCAAATTCTGATTAACAAGTTTAGGCAACGTACACATACAAAAATGTAATAATTAAGAACAGGGGAAACAGATATACTCACACTCCGTGTAATGAACGTAGTACTCGTAGTCATTGGTCCCATCAGAGTGCAGTTTCCGGCGCTCGATAACCTTCACCGGATATACTTGCCGTCCCTCCAACGGCCTTGACTCGAGTACCCACTTCCAGTGGTTGCATTTGCATATCCTCCCTGGCTGCTAATATTGAATTTAGAATCAACACTTCGTACAAATATTTCACAAACAAGGAGAAAGAAAGCCCTAGAAAGATGCGAGCGTTAGTAGCAACGCCGTTTTTACATAGCAGACCGTTCAAATATCAAAATAGATACCGACTTTGGGGAATACCTCTAAAGATTTACATTAGTTTCAGGGTAAATTGTATAAAAATCACTAACTTTTTCAATTTTTTCGATTTTGACACTGTATTTTTAGTTTTTGCAATTAAATCATTATAATTTCAGAAAAGTTGCAATTAAGTCATTATGTTTTCTAAAAAGTTGCGAAAATGATCATATGACAGGATGGCAACAGGTTACAAGGTTATATGGTCAGGTTTGCAATTTTTCAGAAAACCTGATGACTTAATAGCAAAAATAAAAAACATAATGTCAAAATCTAGAAATCTAAAAAAGTTAACGACTTTTATGCAATTTATCTTATTCAATTTATACATTTTAATATCAAATATATACTATATTATATATTAGATGATGTAAATCGGTTCTCTCATTCCTTAATAGAAATGATCTTATATATGAATTATAATTAAATGGTTCATCTGCTTGTATTAACGTCCTAACGATTTGGTTTAAAAATATGGTCCCAAAAAGAATAATAGTAAATGGTTTGTGTAATTAGTATGCATTTGCTTTCGATTCCCAAAAGAAAAAAATACGATTCTGTTTCAAATTGCTTGGATTTGGTAATTTTCGTACTTTGGAATCATTTTATTCATACATTTTGGTGTTTCTTTAAACATTTCTTGATCTACGTTTGCGTGATGGAAGAAACTTGGAGAAAAAATGTAACCGAAAACCTCTTTCGATGATAGCAGTTTTTATTTTTTGTAATAACATTATTTTTATTTATTTTTTTTTGGATTTTCGTTATATGGATTAACCAAATCGAAACCGATTAACGCGTAAACCAAAAAACCGACTTTTATACGGTTCGTTTTATGGGCGTTTAGTGACTAATCCAAAACAGACTAACTCGAATTGTTAAACCCGTCAAACCGAAAAACCTCCCGATACTCACCCACACTTACGAAATAAAGAATTTAAATTATAATATAATGGGACACTCCTTTATAACATTCATGTATCAACTCGGTTCTTATTTTTTTGAAGGATCGTCAACCCACATTATATACCTATTAATTGTGAGGAAAGAGACTTGAAATAATTAAAGGTTTAGTTTCTGTAGTTTTCTAAATATTTTTGTTTTTTTAGTTTTTAATTTAAGATATTTATGATTCTATTTTTTTATAATTTTTTATCTGTATTAATTATAGGGTAAATTGTATAAAATTCGTTAACTTTTTCAGATTTCTAGATTTTGACACTAAGTTTTTTATTTTGCTATTAAGTCATCAGGGTTTTCTGAAAATTGCAAATCTGACCATATGACCTGGTAACCTGTTGTCATCCTGTCATATGGTCATTTTCGCAACTTTTTGGAAAACATAATGAATTAATTGCAAATTTTCTGAAAACATAATGACTTAATTGCAAAAAATAAAAATGCAGTGTCAAAATCGAGAAAATTGGAAAAGTTAGTGACTTTTATGCAATTTATCCTAGTTTTAATTAATGGTTTGCCCTCGCATCAAATAGTTAAGGAGCTAAGAAGAGCATCTTCGAACAAACGGTTTTATGCTTGAATTGTTTTATTAAAAAGGGTTCACGAGAGTAACATTTTGTTTTTTAATTGGTTTTATAATTGTTTGCTAGTTATAATATAGGTTAAAAAGTTGTGAGTCTCACATATTAAATGAAAAAGCTTTTGAATAGAATTTGTAATTAACAAGTTCATGTAAAATACTTTGCATTGAAAAAACTTTTACTATAGTCTTTTCATTTTTCAAGAGTTTTTTTAGTTGAAAAAGCTCTCCAATATGAGTGTTGATTATTGTTAAGTCTTTCACATTTCCGCACCATTACTTGTTGTCTTTAATTATTGTTGAGCAAAATCGATATTTCAAAGTTAATCTTAAATATCTCTAACTTTGCATTTCCAACAATTGGTATCAGAGCCTGTGCAGCTGTTTATAAGGTTCTTCTCGCATTTCTTACTCAAGCCTTAGCTTTTGTAACAGTTGTTGAACCCTCTATAAATATGTTGTATGCTATAGTGCTCACTTTTCTAAACTCAAAATTTTCAAACATGTTTTTTAAAAGACTTTGACAACATGCAGATGAATTACTCGCTTAACGTTGCCAACAGTGTCAGGAGTTCCACAATAGCTCCCATATTGATTCTAACTGAATATAGTGGTTGGGCAACAAGAATGCAGAATTATCTGAGGCGTCAAGCCAAAGATGTCTGCAGGTCTGTCGAAGAGAGACCTCATGTCCCCATATTAACTCCAAGAAACGACACCATTGCTGGTACTCTTGGAGGTGCAGCCGCTCAAGGTCGACCTACCCCTCTAGACATTGAGAAAATGGACAATGATCAAATCGCCTTTACCGAGATTTCTTGTAGAATACCCCCTGAGCTCTTTGATCTAATTCAAAAATGTACCACTGCTCGGCAGATCTGGATACTATTGCAAAATATGTTCCAGGGTACAGAAGAGGGTAAGGACA
The DNA here is from genome assembly GCA_023525715.1 of Cichorium intybus. Classification (NCBI taxonomy): domain Eukaryota; kingdom Viridiplantae; phylum Streptophyta; class Magnoliopsida; order Asterales; family Asteraceae; genus Cichorium; species Cichorium intybus. Next base: position 75,117,683 of record CM042012.1, on the reverse strand, counting down.
AGAAACTAACGGCAAGCCTCAGCGAGTATAACAAATTTTCTGCTCTTCCTGTAGAATCTCTCAGCGATGCCTTCACTCGTTTCTCACTCATCATAACACGTCTCCTGGGAGCAGGAGTTGTTAGATCCAACCAATAAATTAATCTAAGATTCTTAGAAGGGTTGGGCAGCGAGTGGACGATGGTGAAGATGATATTACAAGATTCTGGAAAGTTCAAATTGCTTAATATATATCAATTGTACAATAATCTTCTTAGACACGAAGCAACTGTAAAGTCTAATCAGACTCAACTATGTGGACATCTGGCTCTGGTAGCTGAACGCAAACTTCTAGTGTAGGTAATTCTCCACAGCAGCTGGTACAATCAGCAACGTACCAACAAGCTGCTGCTAACCTGACTTACATTCCTACCAACCAGAGTACATCTCATCAAGAGATAAGCCAACCTACCTATCAACCACCTCTTCAACAGATTACTTATCCAAGCTACCATAAACTGTCCTACCAAACGCCTGTTCAAATTCCTCAACCTACCTATCAGTCAAACAATCCACCAACCTTCACTTTACCTGCTCCTTCTAAATCCTATTATTCTAAAAATGAGGATGAAGAAGAAGCAGCATATCAACACGAGATTGCATTGATTAGCCAAAAGTTCAACCGTATTTCTGCTTTCAGTCCTATTAAGAATGTGAATTAAATTTTGTTAAATTTATTAACCGATTATGAGGATTAAATTTCCAAGGAATATTTTATTCGTTTCTTAATCGAATTTGATGTGTCACAACCCGATTGCACCATTGCTTTTCATCATGACTTAGCATTAAATGCTAAGTCACATATTTTCGGCTGTGTCCCCTCACACAATACGTCAAACGGTTTCTCGAATTCAAAAAGGGGTATAACTATACCACACCCCTCATTCCCTTATCTTTACTCTCAAATATTCTCTCTCACTCAAACCCACCGGACAACAGTTCATCTTCTTCCCCAAGCAAATCGCCTTCTAGGGTTTCCTTCTTTCTTAACCGCTAAAGACTGCTGCCGCTGCTGCTCCACATTCTCTGTTCGCCATCTTCACCGACTGTTCTTGGTGTTCCAAAACGCTTTTGAACTTCGTCTTCTCCGACTCTGGGTGACTGTTCCTCGCTACTACTGCGCTTCTAGGGTTACGCCATCGTCGCTGTTCACTCGTCTTGTTCGGATTCGACAACCACGTCTCCGGTATTCTCCTCAAGTTCGTCTACTGTTCTTGGTGTTCTTGATATTTTTTGTGAATTTGTGCCATATTTTGCTTTGGGTAATCTTATTCGTGTTATGGCCACTTCATCTAAAAGTGCCCGCGGCTCTGCTTTCGGTACCCTAACCATAGTCATTACAGCTTGTGATCCACATATTGACCCAACACCCTCTAGCTCGAGCTTTGTTTGCTCCCCCACCTTCCATCCCTCTGTCCTTGTTAGAACAGGCAGTGGTCACGGCTTCAAAGCGTGACCACATATCGTTGTTACCCTATCGAATGATCTGAAGATCACCTTGGATAAAGAAGTATTTGCATCTGCTCTTGGTCTTTCATATCATGATATCCAATTTGATTCCCCATCACAAACCGAATTTGTGACAACCGTCAAAATTCTATCAACAAAAGTCAATAAAAGTCAATGAAAGTCAACTGAAGCATAAATTAGGTTAAAATGTTGAAATGTAATTTTCATAACCTTTACATTGTATTATTGGATATTATAATACTACATGCGCTAGTTGAAATTAATTATCGAGTAATCACTATAAATACGTGTAATAAATTACATTAGCGTAGAAAGTCGATAAACGCACAAATATTATTTTGATAAAAGTAATATTCATAACACGATGTGTTCGTGCTCACGAATCCGAAGACGTATAGAACGTCGAAAACGGAGTTCGCATGTAAAAGTTACAGCAGTTCAATTGCTGGGAACAATAAATGTACACAGGAATTGGGCATTAAAATGCATTACGAGGTGTCTTAAACATTAAATATGAAATATCGGAACACATATTATATAACGTAATATGGTATAGTATTTAATTTCATAGCTCAATTATTTTTCCGGTAAAATGTCAAATATCGCGTATTTGGAAGGTTACCGTGCTTAGACACTTATATCTTCACCTAACGAATTGGGAATCAATCTAAATAGATGTTTACTAATATTTTTATGGTAAATATTGATTAAAATATTTATTAGTGATTATGTGAAAACCCGAAAACTTATATCAAGTAAGTAGAATTATAACTTATGTAATACTTAGTTGCTATATTTGAATCTTTATGGTAATAATATTGTGTGTTTGTGGCAAGAGTGTAAGAAATAAAAACCTTAAAGGAGATGATAGGAGTTTTGGACCAAAAGTGAACAAAACGGGATTAGAAGGACCAAATGGTCATTTAGGTAAACTATGGAGGTATAAATAGAGAGAAACTTCTATTCCTCTCTATTTGAGTCGTGAATTACCTCCAGCAAAAGAAAGAGAGATCGAGACCTTGAAGATTCTGAAGGATTGAAGCAGAAATTGAAGAATCAAGTTTGAATTTGTGATTTCCATGTCATCTAAGGTTAGAATTTCATCCTAGTAAGCTAGTTAAACAATTTTGAGTTGTATTGAATGGGTAAAAAACGAAATTCAGAAGTTGAGTGAGGTTTGTTCTAAGTTTCTAACCTCTAAAACGTGTTCTAATCATCATTGGAACTCAATTCCACCTTTAGAAACAATTAGAAGCAAAGGAATTAACAAATGTGTTCATGAACCCTAGAATTCGGGTTTGTGAGGATTGATTTGATTCTAATGTTTATGGAGTAATAAGTGTTATATAGGAGGTTTAGAAGTACTCTAAATATCATGTTTTAACCTTCAATTGAATCGGGTTTGAGCTGAAACCAAACAGACCATAGATCAAAGATTGTGCAGGAAAAAAGGGTTGGGTCTGTAGCGTCACACGACCCCGTGTGAAATCAAGCAGTAAGTCTGGAAGTCTTACACGACCCCATGTACTCTTACACGACCCCATGTGAAATCAAGCAGTAAGTCTGGAAGTCTTACACGACCCCATGTACTCTTACACGACCCCGTGTGAAGCAAGCAGTAAGTCTGGAAGTCCAACACGAGCCCGTGTGACCTCTACACGACCCGTGTGACCTGGAATTGTATAATTCACTTCCATTATGACCCTAATTGAGTAGTTTGATTCTCTAATCTTTAGTATATGTTTAATATGGTATGATAACATGAAAAGATAAGTTCATATCATGATACAAACAAATTGTATATGTGCAGATCAAGCAATAGAGAAACAAAGGAAGGGAAAAGAGGTGTTGAACACTTAGAAATTCCTTGCAAGATCTAAGGTGAGTATGTGTTTATTTAATATGGTACATAGAAAATAATTTTTCTTTATTCATTGTAAAGTATCATATGAAATTCAAAGCTATAGAGTTAAAGATAAGTTTATATTAGAATGATGATATTTTCATACATTTGCATGATAGTCAAGGTTGATATCATTATATGATAATAGTAGAATGAGTATGAGTTACAGAGTTAAAGTATTATAAAGAGTTGTCCGGACTAGGACCTTACCCGCTTGAAGGGGGGCCATAAGACACTACTGGGATGGTACCTCCCTTTGCGAAGTAGTGATCTTAGCACGCCCTTATGGTTGAGATTTGTTCTTTTCCATGAACGGAGATTTATTGGCACACCCTTGTGCTTAGATTAGTTCTTTTCCACGAAGGGAGATGAGTCTAGCACGCCCTTACAAATGGATTAGTTCCATTCTGTGAAGGGAGATTAATTGTGAGAATTTTTTTCATATAGAAATGAAAAGTAGAAAGCCTTGTTCTTAAATTAAAAAGAATAAGAAGAATTTAGTTGTCAGTTTAATTGTTATCCACATTACTCACAAGACTTTATGTCTTATATATCTTTGTTTGTTTTGGAAATGCTATGTTTCCAGGTGAATAAGCATAGAAGATTTTGGAAGGACTAGAAGACTTTGAGTGAGACCTATAATTATGTTTAAACTATGGTAATGTAACTTAGTTGAAATACCCCGAGCAGTGTTTTGAATGAGGTAATGGATTTTGTTAAACCTCATTTTGTAATGTAAACTTTGTAAATATAGTTGTAAACTTTTGATTTGGAGAAATGGGGTGTTACAAATTATATCTCCCAAACTTATAAAAAATACGCAAAACGTTTTACCGTTTTTATATAAATACATAGGTTTATATAATACTTGGGCATAATTTATAAAAGACTTGAACACCCCTACCCCCCCCCCCCCTCCATGGCCGGCCAAACCACCCTACCCTACCCTCACCATCATCTCCATTAGATTTACAATCTAATATAATAATATATAAAGTATACTTTAAATCTAAAAAGAAGATACACCATATCTTGGATGGTTCCCATGCAATATCACCACCTTCTCCCATCCTCCATAAATGCGGCCATAGTGTGGCCATTTCACACCTTCATAGGATCTTCAACTCTCTTGCTCTCATTCTCTCAAAATCCTTCAAGAAGTTCCAAGTGATTTCAAGCTTTTCCAAGAGTTTTGCAAGAAGATCTCGGTAAGTTCATGTTCATTCCAAGCTTCCAACATCATTTCTACCATCATTCTTTGTTGATCTTTTATTCACACACTTGATCTTGAACCATAGATCATCTTGAAGATCAAGCCATTTCCAAGTTGCAAAGCTTTGGTCTTTTATTCTCAAACTCAAGATATGCTCCAAGGGTGAGTTCATACCCCTAATTTTCTACTCTTTTTAAGTGTTTTAAGGGGGAGAATTCACGTCTTAAAACGGTAGGTTTTACTCTTGAAATATGATGTGTTCATATGTTTGGTCATCTCACTAAAAAAGTGTTTTGCATAAAAATGTGTTAAGATAAACTAAAATACATAATTTAGTTCCAGAAACTAACATACATAAAAATGTGTAAAAAGTGTTTTTACACACCTTTGTCACTAACAAAATTTCATGTTTTACTTTGTTGGTGAAATGGTTATAAAAATGATACACTATATGATCTTTTGGCAAAAGACATGAAAATACATTTTTCACTAAAATAATCACAAAAACTATTTTGTTATATAATGTTGGACAAATATAAAATTTAAAGGTTTACATAACTAAAATGGTCCAAAGTAAATGTGTCGTTACTTTCTTTACATGAAAAATAACCATTTATAAGAAAAACATTATTTTTGACGTAATAACGACTATTTGGACTTATAACGTCGTAATAAGCTTGGGAAATGACTTTTTACAAATAAATTGGTATTTAACACAAAAATAATCATTTTTAAAGTATAGTGTATGAAAAATTACCATTTGGAATGATTACCATCATTTTGACAAAATGACAAGAACTAAAAATGTTGTCATCACTTATGTAAAATGACCAAAACTAACAACTTGTCATGACTTGTTTGATAAATTGTAGATTTATCTTGTTAGTTATATTTAGTGCCTTAGATGTAAGAAATTACACATTTCAACTACATAACATCTTTTAGGCATAAATACGTTAACATGGCAAAAACATTTACATAAATTATAATGGGTATAATTTATGGAACAAACGACAAAGATACGACAGAAATACGAAAGATAATTATATAAATGTATAATTATTACATACTATAATTATCATGAGTACATTTGATAATTACAAATAGAAGGAGTTTTCAATACATTTACAAATAAGGTTTTACGCTATAATTATCATTGGTACATTTTGATAATTACAAATACAAAGGGATTCACTTCAGTACGAACTAGGATAAAACATCACGTTAGGTAGTTATGTAAGACATTTCTTCACAGTACTAAAAGAAGTAAACATTAAGTCTTGGATTGTAACATTAATCATTCATGAGCGAGATAGTTGTATATAGATCTATATGGGACTGACAATCCCCACATATGGTTGTTAGCTACAACTACGACCGACGGGTCAAGGGTGACAAATGTCTTAACACTGCGATGCCTGAAGAACGTCGTGCCAGTCCATCAGGTCATAGCGAGGTTATAATAACTCACATGAACAACAACGAATATCCTTGGTTTGGGGAAAAACATCTTCAAATGGTTTTATGTAAATATAAAACTACATGTTTCTTTATACAAAATATAAGTATGATTTTTACTTATACATATGAGTTTTATGGAATTAAAACTACATTTCATCAATATACAAATATAAGTAAGATTTTACTTATACGTGTGAGTTTTATGGTATTAAAACTACATTTTATCAAGTTACAAATATAAGTATGGTTTTACTTATACATACGAGTTTTATGGAATTAAAACTACAATTTATCAAGATACAGATAACTACGGTTTTACTTACACAAGGGTTTTATGGATTTAAAACTACAATAACGTTAAAGAAAATACTGTTTTTCTTGGTACATACGCTTGTTTTTCTTGGTACATACGCTACTGGTTTTCACAAAGGGATTAGTAAGTTTCTCATTACAAGAATCTTATGAACTCACCAACGTAATGTTGACACTTGCAAAATAACTTGTATTCTCAGGTAACAATTAGTTAGGTACGACTAATCTTTTGGGATGGGATGCGAAGACGTCTCTTTTGATTATTTTGTTATCATACTGTAATTGGGTTGAAACAATAACGTTCGAATAATGTAAATTTCTAATTATAATGTATGATGGTTGTTTATCTACTTATGTTTCAATGTATGCAATTGTTGTTATACTATGATTTGTTCTGCCCTCTGACGATTCCGCCATCGTGGTTTGGGGGTGTGACAAATTGGTATCAGAGCAATTGTATATAATGAACTAAGTATATTCATCCATGTAAGAAATACAACTATAGATACGGGGACTTATACCTCTGGCTAAAAATTATAACATACGATAATACTTTTAGAATATAATAGTATTCATATAAAAGTATACGCATACAAACAAAGATATTATCACAATACAACATTTCAAGAACATTGGAGTTTAAGTTGAACATTATGATTAGACTTAGTATAATATGTTATCAAATCATGGGAAGACGTAGCCTGATCAACTACGTTTGACTAGGGTTTGACCGACATATAACCAATTGTGAGCGTAATGGGCAACGAGGTAAAAACCCGAGAATCATACAGTAATTAGTAACCATGTAGAACATAAACGCTTTAATAATATTAGTTATTATTAAGAGTCACGTAGTTCATGCACTTATAAGCGCGTTTTCATTTTTATTAGTTATGGCGGGCTTTCACATTGGGGACCCTTACTATCCGACGATGGATGTGAACGGCTGGGACGAGGAAGATTCCGATGAGGAGTTGGAAGGAGGCCCGGAGGAGGAGTCCGACAAGGAATTTAACATTGGGGAGATCATTGATGAGCCCCTTCTACCACTCACCCATCGGGATGAGCCCCCACGATGGGCGGCTCAGCTTCACACCTGGGCAAGAGAAGGAGGCATGCGATCCTCGTTCGGTCTGCATCCACCGCAGCAACCCCCAGTCCTCAACACTCCCGTCGATCAAGCTCTCCCCGTCATGGTACCACATGTATCCCATTTGGACACTCGATTACAGGCCGAACATCACGAGGTGATGGAGGTAGGGGAGAAGCCCAGAACACAACGATAAGAGTGAGGCGAATCGACGAGGAATAGGATCGCCACCGAGAGACGATACTGACTCTGTAGGAGGAGCATATGGGTACCACGACCCGTCTACAGTCACTAGAGGAGAGGATGACCTCCCTAGAGCGACGAGTCGAGGCAGCCGAGGCTAGGGCGGTAGCTGCAGAGCAGTTGACAGATAGAGTTACTCATGAGGCGAGCCAGATGGCCGAACATCTCGTACGTATTCACCGTATTTGATAGATAGGATAGCCTATCGAGTAAGTGATTACAGTACTCGAATGTTAGGTAGGCTTATTGTATTTTTTTTCTATCTAGTCTAATAGTAGTAAGACGTGTCTATGAACACTCGCACTAAAAGTATTGTAACATGAATCAATTAAATGTTATGACAACTATGTCTTTATTTAAATCATAACGTTTGTGCCTTGTATGTGAGATGCTTACTACTACTACTTGCTATTTTGAATATATTTATGATAATGTTGGTCGAAACATTACAAAATACGTCATACTTTGATATACGACTAGTAAAAACTACAGTTACTTATGAACCTATCCCACCTATCCATAAGGCAGAATCATGTCATTGAGAAGGAGCCCAAGAGTCATTCCAAGAACGACGCCAACACCAACAACAACACCACCCCCACCCATGGACGTGGTCGCAATCGAAGCAATGATTGCACAAAGGGTGGCAGCCGCACTAGCAAACTATAGCGCCGAAAGGCAGGAAGGATCAGGGCATGGTACCAACTGTTCGCAAGGCGAAAGCCGAGGACACCCTCGCACGTGTACATACAAAGACTTCTCGAACTGCAAGCCCAAACTCTTCTATGGTAATGGAGGAGTGATTGCGATGACACAGTGGTTTGAAAAGACTGAGTCAGTATTCGAAATCAGTGTCTGCCTGAACGAATCCAAACTAAACTTTGTTGCCTGCACCTTCATGGACGCGACACTGTCATGCTGGAATGGTCACATAAAAACCATGGGTCTCGCTACCGCCAACGCCATGAGTTGGGAAGAACTAAAGATCATGATTCTGAAAGAGTATTGCCTAAGGGGTGAAATTCGGAACTTGGAACAAGAGTTGTGGAACCTTACCATGAAGGGCTCAGAAATAACAACCTACACAAATTGCTTCAACGACCTGGCCGTTCTATGCCCAGGAATGGTTACCCAGGAGTACGTAAAGGTAGAAAGATACATATGGGGACTGGCGCCCCAAATTCAAGGGATGGTTATCGCTTCCCGACCGACCACTTACGACAGCGCCAAGCGCATCGCCCAATAACTAACTGAATAAGGAATCCGCCAAGGAAACATGGTGCAGAAAGCCGACCCTCCTAAGGGAGGGGACAACAAAAGAAAGTTTGGAGGCAAGAAGAACGGGAAATTCCATCAGGGATCTCAAAAGAAGCAAGAAACAATGGCAGTCTTTGCCGCCATCACCGCCATAGCCCCTACCCAATCAAAACAGTATTTCGGGAATCTCCCAAAGAGCGAAAAATGCCATTTTCATCATACTAGTGCCTGCAGAGAGATGACCTGCTATAACTGCAAGCAGAAGGGACATACAGCCCGTTTCTGCAAGATATCGGCACATGGAACCAATCAAGCGTCCAACTCGGGTGTGAGTCGTGCTTGTTTTGGGTGTGGTGAAACCGGGCACTTCAAGAGAGATTTCCTGAAAGCAAAGGGTCCAGGCGGAGGCGGTCAAGGAAGGATTATAGCCTTGGGAACAAGGGAAGCAATTCAGGATCCTACCATGGTGACCGGTACGTTCCTTGTTAATAACTCCTATGCACATGTACTTTTCGATAGTGGTGCGGAAAGGAGCTTCGTTAGTCATAAATATAAAAAAAAATACTAAAACAAAACCATCAATCACTTAACGAAAATTACACGGTGGAAAAGGCTAACAGGAGAACCGAAAACACTAAAGAAATTTACCTAAGCTGCACCCTAACCCTAAACGACCATACCTTTCGAATCGATCTTATGCCAATGACTATTAGAAGCTTCGATGTAATAGTCGGCATGGATTGGTTAGACCCTCACCACACTGATATCATGTGCCATGAGAAAGCGATACGACTCACCTTACCGAATAACGAAACCCTCATTGTGTACGGTGACAAACCAGGCTAAAACCTCTGAATCGTCTCGTGTATGAAAGCACATAAGTACTTGCACAAGAAGTACTATGCTTTCTTAGCCCACGTCGTTGATAAGAAGAAGGAAGTGAAAGAAATCATGGACATACCAGAAGTCCGTGACTTTCCTGATGTGTTTCCAGAAGATCTTCGGGGGATACCACCATCACGACAGGTCAAGTTCAGAATTGACTTGATCCCGAGAGCGGCACCTGTGGCAAAGTCTCCATACAGACCGGCCCCAGCGGAGATGTAGGAGCTATCTAGTCAAATACACGAACTACTAGAAAAGGGGTTCATTAGACCGAGCTTCTCGCCTTGAGGAGCACCGGTTTTATTCATGAAAAAGAAGGATAGATCCTTTAGAATGTGTATTGCCTATAGAGAACTGAACAAGTTGACTATCAAGAACAAATACCCACTTCCCAGAATCGATTGCCTGTTCGATCAGTTACAGGGATCCAACTACTTTTCAAAAATCAATTTGAGATTTGGATACCATTTAGAGTTCAGGAGGAGGATGTTCCGAAGACAACATTTAGGACTCGGTATGGCCACTACGAATTTGTCGTGATGCCTTTCGGGTTGACCAATGCTCCGGTGGTGTTTATGGACCTTCTGAACCGCGTATGCAGACCATTTCTAGACAAGTTCGTGATCGTATTTATCGATGATATATTGATATATTCACGAAGTGAGGAAGAACACAGTCACCACTTACGATTGATCTTGGAACTACTAAGAAAAGAGAACTTGTATGCCAAATTCTCAAAATGTGAATTCTGGATAAGAAAAGTAGACTTCTTCGGCCACATGGTTAGTCATGAAGGGATTCATGTCGATCCATCCAATATCAAGGCGATAGAAAACTATGAGGCACCAAAAACTCCAACGGAGATACGCCAACTTTTGGGTCTCTCTAGTTACTACCGAAGATTCATCAAGAATTTCTCTAAGATAGCGAAACCTCTCACAGCATTGACACAGAAAGATGTCAGCTTCGACTGGGAAGACAAACAAGAGATTGCCTTTCAGACACTAAAACAAATGTTGTGTAGTACACCAATCCTATCTCTTCAAGAAGGCATGGAAGATTTCATTGTGTATTGTGACGCATCGAAACAAGTCTTGGGATGCGTGCTGATGCAAAGAGGGAAAGTCATTGCTTATGCTTCTAGACAGCTCAAGACCCACGAGGTCAACTACACCACTCACGATCTTGAGCTAGGAGCTATGGTATTCGCACTGAAAATATGGAGGCATTACCTATACGGAAAAAAGTGTACAGTGTTCACAGATCACAATAGTCTCCAGCATATCCTCAATCAGAAAGAACTCAACATGAGGCAACGGAGATGGGTCGAATTGTTGAACGATTACAAATGCGATATTCGTTACCACCCAGGCAAGGCAAACGTAGTAGCAGATGCCTTCAGCCGAAAAGAATACTTGGGACGTCGAGTAAAATCGTTAACAATGAACATATACTCACACCTTCCCACTCAAATTAGCGATGCTTAGCTTTAGGCCCTGAAACCGAAAAACATCACGAGTGAAGCCCTACAGAGAATGGACAAGAAGTTCGAACTCAGGGAGGACGGGACACGATGCTTCATGGACCAAATCTGGAAACCAACGTTCGGTGGCTTCAGAGAGTTGGCTCTGGAAGAGGCTCACAAGACAAGGTATTCCGTTCATCCTGGGTCAGACAAGATGTACCTCGATTTGAAGAAGCTGTACTGGTGGCCGAACATGAAAGCCGAGATTGCCACCTTCGTAAGCAAGTGCTTGACCTGTGAAAAGGTCAAGGTAGAGTACTAGAAGCCATCGGGTTTGTTGCAACAACCAGAGATACCCGAGTGGAAATGGGAGTGGATCACTATGGATTTCATAACGAAACAACCCAAGACTGCTGGTGGGCTTGACAACCATTTGGGTAATTGTTGACAGACTGACGAAATCTGCACACTTCCTACCGATCAAGGAGACAGATAAGATGGCGAAGATAACAAGGATATATCTCCAAGAGATCGTGAGACTGCACGGTGTGCCAATATCCATCATCTCGGATAGAGACAGCTGATTTATCTCGCGCTTTTGGCAATCGCTGCAGAAGTCCTTGGGAACCAGACTCGATATGAGCACAACTTACCATCCACAAACAGATGGCCAGAGTCAACGAACCATCCAGACATCGGAAGACATGCTTCGTGCCTATGTGATAGATTTTGGCAAAGCATGGGACGTTCACTTGCCACTGATTGAATTCTCCTATAACAACAACTATCACACTAGCATCAAAGTCGCGCCGTTCGAAGCTCTTTACGGGTACAAATGCAGATCACCATTGTGTTGGGCAAAAGTTGGTGATACCCAACTAGCTAGAGGTCAAGTGATAAACAGCACACTCACCGACCCAAAGATTATACGAGAAACAACGGAAAAGATTGTCCAAATACGGGAACGATAGAAAGTGTATCGTGATCGACAGAAGAGCTATGTAGACAAAAGACGCAAGCCTCTAGAATTCCAAGTGGGTGACCGAGTCATGTTAAAGGTCTCACTTTGGAAGGGAATGATACGCTTTGGTAAAAAGGGAAAACTTAACCCAAGGTACATAGACCTTTCGAAATTCTAGCTAGAATTGGTCCTGTAGCCTACAATATTGAGTTACCCCAGGAGCTAAGCAGAGTACACAACACTTTTCACCTGTCAAATCTCAAAACGTGTCTATCCGATGAAACCCTGGTCATTCCTCTGGATGAAATCGAAGTCAACGAAAGCTTGCACTTTATAGAGGAACCAGTGGAAATCATGGATAGGGAAGTCAAGAGAACCAAACAAAGTCGCATTCCAATTGTAAAGGTCCCTAGAACGCTAAGCGGGGACCTGAGTTTACTTGGGAACGCGAGGATCAGATGAAACAAAAGTATCCAAAACTATTTCCAGGTGAATAAGCATAGAAGATTTTGGAAGGACTAGAAGACTTTGAGTGGGACCTATAATTTGTGGTATGTTTAAACTATAGTAATGTAACTTAGTTGAAATACCCCGAGCAGTGTTTTGAATGAGGTAATGGATTTTGTTAAACCTCATTTTGTAATGTAAACTTTGTAAATATAGTTGTAAACTTTTGATTTGGAGAAATGGGGTGTTACAAATTATATCTCCCAAACTTATAAAAAAATACGCAAAACGTTTTACCGTTTTTATATAAATACCTAGGTTTATATAATACTTGGGCATAATTTATAAAAGACTTGAACACACCTACCCCCCCCCCCTCCATGGCCGGCCAAGCCACCCTACCCTACCCTCACCATCATCTCCATGATTTACAATCTAATATAATAGTATATAAAGTATACTTTAAATCTAAAAAGAAGATACACCATATCTTGGATGGTTCCCATGCAAGATCACCACCTTCTCCCATCCTCCATAAATGCGGCCATAGTGTGGCCATTTCACACCTTCATAGGATCTTCAACTCTCTTCTCTCATTCTCTCAAAATCCTTCAAGAAGTTCCAAGTGATTTCAAGCTTTTCCAAGAGATTTGTAAGAAGATATTGGTAATTTCATGTTTATTCCAAGCTTCCAACATCATTTCTACCATTATTCTTTGTTGATCTTTTATTTACACACTTGATCTTGAACCATAGATCATCTTGAAGATCAAGCCACTCCCAAGTTGCAAAGCTTTGGTCTTTTCTTCTCAAAATCAATATTTGTTCCAAGGGTGAGTTCATACCCCTCATTTTCTACTCTTTTAAAGTGTTTTGTGGGGGAGAATACAAGTCTTAAAACTATATGTTTTACTCTTGAAATATGATGTGTTCATATGTTTGGTCATCTTACTACAAAAAGTGTTTAAGGGGGAGAATACAAGTCTTAAAACTATATTTTTTACTCTTGAAATATGATGTGTTCATATGTTTGGTCATCTTACTACAAAAATGTTTGGCATAAAAATGTGTTAAGATAAACTGAAATTCATATTTAGTTCAAGAAACTAACATACAAGACTTTTACTAGTCGTTCTCCCTTCTTCCACTGTTACCGGCAGTAGTTGCAGCGACTGTATCACCGATCTCCGCCTACCTATGATGCTTTCAAACCAACATCACAGGCTTTGCTCAACCTGTTGCTCCACAACAACGTTCTTCAAGGTCACAGTCGCCGATGTTATCTCCCGGACTTCCAATCTCTCCGATTCAGGTTCATTTTTTCTTTCCTTAACCCTAATTGCTTTTAATTTCTCAAATTGACAATCAATTTTAGATTTTTGCTTCATTTTTGTTCTGAACATATCATTCTAACTGTCTACCCTTCTCATTCTTGTTGTCTGCCCATTTTTCCATTAACATTTTTGTAGACTAATGTGCAATTTAACTTGATTGTGTATTAGGTACATTGCTATACCAGTTATACCAAGTTATCCAATTATTATTATGTTCTTTATTGCTCTTACTTATTTTTGCTTGTGTGAGTTGTTTAGATTTTTTAATCCTGTTAGAATACTTGCCATTATCCTTGTTTGATTGAATTCAACACCCAACAAGTGGTATCAAAGCAGGACAGCTCGAAAACTTGTTCTAGATATATCATTTTTCTTATTACAGTTTTAGATCTAGCTCGTTTCCTAGATCTAGGTTTCCGTAACTGTAATTACACTCAATTGACAAGTTTTTCTGAAAAGATCCAGTTGAAAATCAAATGAAATGGCCGACTCTACAGCGACTTATGCAAACATGTTGAACTATGCTAATCTCATTGGTTCTGCAACTAAGGCACCAGTTCTAGTAACTTCTTACTATGATTATTGGTCAGGAAGAATGAAGGACTACTTGATTGGGCTTGATAAAGATCTATGGAGGTTTGTAACTGAAGGTCCTCATACTGATATTGAGGGTCGCTTCGTTGTTGCAGAAGGAGAAGATACTGAAGTTCTTACAGCAGCAGATCTGAAGAAAATAGAAAACGATGAAAGAGCTATGCGTGAACTCCGAAGTGGACTAGGTCCTGATGTGAGTCATCACATAGCTGATGCTAAATCTGCCAAAGAGATGTGGGATAATTTAGCCATACGATTTGCTGGTGACAAAACTCTTTAGTCAAGCAAAGTTCAAGAGATTTTGGCTGACTTTGGTAACTTCAAACAAGAAGAGAATGAGACACTTGAACAGTCCTATGAACGCCTTAGCTCTATGATTTACACTCTCAATAAGTATGGTGAAACCAGAAGCCAACAGGAAATCAACATCAAGTTTCTATACAGTCTTCGAAAGGAATAAAGACCTATCATGTTAATGGTTAAATCGTATGAGAATATTGAGAAGTACAAGTTAGCTGCTCTATATAACTTGATAAAATCACATGAACCTGATATTGTTGGAAGAAGGAGTGAGAATGCTGGATCTCTAGCCCTTGTTTCAAAAAGAGAAGATGAAGATAGTGATGATGATCTTGATGGGTACATGGTTGACAATAATGGAGAAACAGTTGCTCTATACACTACAAACAATCGAAGATTCAAGAAACCATTCACCAAAAACAACTCTGGAAAACCCTTTGTGAAGAACTTCAACAAATCAAAATTCAATCCAAAACCAAACCTGAAATTTACACACCGAAGGAGGAAAACTCAAAATCCCCCACTCAGAATCCAACTCCAAAGCCAACTGAGACAAAGACTTCGTAGGTACCCAAAGAGAAATCTGAAGATAAGAAAACTGTTTGTGATTCAGGATTTGATTGCAACTATTGTCATAAAAATAATCATTTTGCTAAGGACTGCATGTTGAGAAAGAAGAATGAGAAACAACCTCAAGTGAAGGATGAAGCTTATTATGCTAGAAAACTAGATGAAGCAAGAGAGAAAACCAAAGATCTCGCATTGATGGTTTCAGAAAATCACATGGAAACATACCAAGTATGGTCATCCGACTCTGAAGATGATGAAGTGAGAAAGCCAACTCATAATGCTTTCATTGCCTATGATGTCGGTAAGAGCTGCCAACTCTGAAGCCAACTGAGACAAAGACTTCGGAGGTACCCAAAGAGAAACCTGAAGATAAGAAAACTGTTGGTGATTCAGGATTTGATTGCAACTATTGTCATGGCAAGAATCATTTTGCTAAGGACTGCATGTTGAGAAAGAAGAATGAGAAACAACCTCAAGTGAAGGATGAAGCTTATTATGCTAGAAAACTAGATGAAGCAAGAGAGAAAACCAAAGATCTGAAAATGGTTCTGAAAGTGACTCGTATATGGAGGAAATTGATTGTTCATCTCTGTCTTTGTTAAAATCATCCTCCACATCTGCATCACCCTCCGAAGACACTTCACAATTGTCTTCGGCTGACAAAGGCAAAGCCAAAATTGATTGTGAAAATGAAATTTCTGAAAACAAGGAAATTGTTAAAACCAAAACTCAAGTTTCTGATGAAAGTGTGTCCTACGATCAATATCTCAAAGACAATTCAAAAAGACTGGTCCATGTTACTTGTATCTATCCGAAGATTTCCTATTTCAAAAATGCTATCTTTGTGAAATCTGGGGGTTTACCTTTAATTGAGAATGATCTGGAAAAACTTCTTGAGGAGGATAACTCCACAGTTACTGAGGAAGGATTCTTCTCATCATCAAAAATGATTGAAAACAACATGATTGAAAAACTCGAAGTAAAAATAAATGTAAGAAAAACAAGAATTGTATGGCCACAACATATACAATCGTCTTTGCTATGAAAAGGAAAAGATTCCCAAAAACATGACTCATCTTCTAAATGTTAAAAATGATAATCACATTTACGCTAACAGAAATTACAAACAAATTCAAGTTATGAAGAAACCCATAGCTCCGAAGATGGATGTTTTTCAGTTAATGGAATCTTGTGAGAGTGTACCACTTACACAATCTTTTGAAAATGCCATAAAAAACCTAAGATTATTGTCTCCAAACCTTCGATACAAAAACCTCAGATTTTGAAAATACCTCAAACTCAAAACTTTGCATCAACCTCCAAAACAAAACCAGCAATTGTGATTACAAAACCAATTCAAAAACCAATTGCTGCGAATTTGAATACCAAACAAGTATCAAACCTTGTTAAAAGAAAAACACCCTTCGTAGTTTCAAAACCAACCACTGCGAAGGCCTCAACTTCTGGAACAAAAGCAATGGATACAAAGGATTCAAACGTTAAAAACCAACTTTTAAAACCATCCTTCGTTCCATCGAAACCAAACTTTCCAAATCCCAAGTTTCAAAAACCAACAAAGAAGACATTTTCAAAAGGCGCAAATCTGATAGATACATTTCATCAATGGCTAGACAAAAATTGGATTTGTTCAAGGATAAGAATCTCTCATTAAATGATTTCAAACTCGCATACAAAGAGTACCTATGTGCTTCTACGTTATGTAGTTCAATATCAAGGAAATCAACAATTGAAAATTCGAATAAAAAATGGAAAAGAAATGACTTGAAACAAAATTTAACTCTGAAGTGAAAATCTTCAAGGTCATCAAACTCTTCAAAATCAACTAAAATCAAGAAAACTTCAAAAACTGCAAAATCCAAATCATCTAAACAAATGTGGGTTCCGAAGACTACAAACATTTCGATTTCTTCGGACTCATTCATTTTGACAAAAAGCACTTCGGAATCATTTTCTAGCTCTTCGGTATCATCACATGAAACTTCTGAGAACATGATCAATTTAAATGCAAATGATATATCCGAAGAGGCCATTGAAAAGTGGATTCAGGAATCCTTTGCTTACCTTGAGGACCCAAGATTGATTGGGTGCCAACTCCTTCTTGATTGATTACATGTCATGTCAAATGAGCGGTACGATGCGAAATGGTACATGGATAGTGGCTGCTCAAGACATATGACTGGGAAGAAGGAGTATCTCTGGGAGTATAGAACACAATATGACGCAGTGAATGTTCGCTTTGGTAACAATGAAACCTGTCCTATTCGGGGTTAGGGAAAGATAACAAATGGTCATTTCACAATCAACAGGGTGGCATTTGTGAAGGGTTTTATGCAAATCTATGAACTAAAAATCCTAAGTTCACATGCAACCTATAAGGATCTATGTTTTCTTCTAATTGAACATATAATAATTCCTAAAGGCTTATAAGAAATTAACTAAAAGAACAAATCAGAAAAACTAACCTTTTAGGATTTCTTGGAAGCCAAGCAGCACAAGTGTCCTGCCTCAAATGAAGTCACACCCAAGGAGCTAGGGAAAGCCACGAAATTCTAGAGAGTTTTGGTGTAAATTGGCGCAGAAGAATGAGGGTCTGGGGCTCCCTATTTATAGGCCCCAACTGATAACCAGATAAGCCTTTAGAGATAAACCTTTTTGAATTCAAATAAGATAAACCTTTATCTTATCAATTCAAACCTATTTATCCTAACTTATTATTTTCGAAATTTTATATTTTTATATATATAATTTCGCTGATTATATCTTACCAAAAATGTCACTTACTCAACTATTGAATAATTATAATTTCAGTCCCTGTACCTTTAATTAATTAAATTAATCGCCAAATTAATTCCAGATTAATTTCTAATTAATTAATATAGTTTCTAATTAATATATTATGTGACAATTGTAAATTTTGGTCAACAAAAGTCAACTGTAGTCCAACGAAACGTACGTCAATCTATATGTTGAAAAGTTATTTTCCATGACTTTTCCAATGAATTATTAACATTATAGCATTACGTATGCTAAATCAAAACAATTAGCGAGTAAAAGTCGAAAATGCGAGAGCAGGCTACTGTAGCGTAAAAAGTCGATAATCGTACAATTATTATTTTGAGAATAATAATATTTATAAAACGATCTACTCGTAAATACAAAACTGTGGATATATAGAACGTCGAAAACGGAGTTCGTATGTGAAAGTTATAACGATTAAACCGCTGTGAACGGATAAATGTACACAGGGTTTGGACTCAAATTTCAAAATGTGGTGCCTTAAACATCATATATGAAATAACAATTCATATGATAAGTGACGTAATAGTATCTAGTATTTAATTTCAAAGCTAAATGCAATTTCCGGTAACATGCCGAAATTCGCGAAATCGGAAGAATACTGCGCTTAAACGCGTATTCCGACACCCAACGAATTATATTTCAATCAAAATAAATGTTTGACAATGTTTTATACAAAATAATTATTTAGAACTTTGTTTCCTCAGAATCTCACAAAATTTCACTAAAACGTCTTACTATTTTATAAAAATCACACATTTTTATAACTACATTGCTATTTTTATAAAAACCAACCCACCCCTACCCCCACCCTACCCCCATCGACAGCCATGAGGCCTCCAAGAGTCACACCATATCTCCACTTCACTATTCATGATCTAGGCACATTAATAAAGCTAGTAATTTTATAATATGAAAAATCAAGTGCCAAATCTTTCAAAGAGGAACTAGTCATTTCCATTTGAACCAAGTCACCAACCTCTCTTCTCCTCTCCCTCTTCCCTTGCTCTCGGCCTCAAACACCATCACCATCACCATCTCCAAACTTCAATTCCAAGCTTCTTTCACAAGTTCAAGAGGTAATCTTCATCCATCTTTTGATTCTAAACAACATAACACAAGTTTTACACCTTTTGCACACACTAACATCCAACAAAATCCATTAGATATTAGATTTGTCCAAGGGTCTTTGAGTTCAAATCTTCATCATCTTCAAAGATCTTTCAAGCTCTCTTGGTAAGTTATGATCATCTAGTGATTTAAGTTCTAAATACCTTCATATACTCTTTTACACACACATACTCACGAGAATCCATTGGATAATAGCTTTGTCCAAGGGTCCTCCGGGTCTTAGAACCAAAATCTTCAATCTTCTTCCAAGGAATCTTAAGATCCACACTCAAGGTGAGTTCATACCCCTCATTTTCATATTTTCAAACCTTTTTGGGGGAGAATACAAGTTCCTTTACTATAAATGTTGTTTTATCCAAGTTATATATGTTTAAATGCTATATATGATGTTTTACACAAGTTCATAAAGTTAGTATTTGAGTAAAAATACCATTGACATGAAATATGGATAGATCTTTGTAAGATGTTCATAATGATACATAATATATTTGTATAAAAGTTACTAAACTATATATGAAATGTGTAACATGTTAGATCTTGGACAAAAATGTTATAAGTTGAATTTGGCATGAAATATGAATAGATCTATGTTTTATGAACATTTTGACAAGTTAAGATGTGTAAAGATTACAAAACTACAAATAAAGTGTACAAAGATACTAGATATTGAATAAAAATGTTATAAAAATGAAAACTAGTAAAAACTACGTTTTTATAAATAAAGGCACTATTTTCTAGAAAAAATGGTTATAATCAAGATATCACACTATTTTTGTGAGAAATATCTCAAAAGATGACATTTATAATCTTTGAAACAAGTTATTTCGCTATCGTTCGTAAAAATAAGGTTATTACGACGCAATTACTAAAAATAGACTATTATTGGAATAGTTTATGAACAAAGGGTTATTATGACATTTAAACATGACAAAAATAATTATATTAAAATATATAATTATTATACTTTATTATATTATCATGGGAAAAATGATAATGGACGATTACAAGAGTTTTTATATACAAATCGTACGTAAACAAGTTGATTGGAATACATACATTTTTGTGAGATGAATCTTCACAGTACTTTTATAAGTACCTACTATAAGTCCTGAATTTATATAACCAGAGTCTCGGTAAGAGAGCGCGATATTTGAGTATAGATCTATACGGGGCTTGACAACCCCGCACCTGAGCTGCTAGCTACAGCTTGACCGGCAGGTCTGAGGTGTCCAAATGTCTAACATTCCGACGCCTGAAGAACGTCGCAGCAGGCCAACTAGTCACAGTATGGTTATATGGTATCTCACATGGGAAAATAATCAACTTAATATTTTCATAAATTGTTTACGTGGAAATACACATTTCAACGAAAGTACACTACAGTTTACATATTACATTTTAGTCTTTGGGATTTAAAGACTTGGACATTTTTATGAGAAAATATTGGATTTTCTTGGTTTTCAACACTATCGTTTACAAACAAAGGATATTTCTTATACAAAAATCTTATGAACTCACCAACTTAATTGTTGACACTTTTTCAACTACTTGTATTCTCAGGAAATTGATAAAGTAAGTTCAAGCGCTACAAGATGGGACGTTATGACGTCATTTTTGTCTATTTTGGTATCATTTCAATTGTATTTGAAACATGAAACAAGTAAACTTTGTAACATTTGCAGTTGATTAAATGATGGTTGTGTACTTGGATTCCGCTATTGTGTAACTTTGTTATGATATTGTTCATGAAGTCATCCACCCTTGAACTATTCCGCCAATACGGTTTGAGGGTGTGACATATTATCACTTTAATATATTAATGAACTATTTATTTTATTTCTATTGATTTATTAATCATATAATAAATCAATATTTCTCTCTACTGAACTTTCTGACAAACCTCTAGCTATGAGGGCAACCCAAATGGACTTTGCTAATATTAATTAAGTAAATACTAATTATTAGTCATTGCTTAGACACCTAATCCAACAGTCTCCCACTTGGATAAGTTTATGACTATAATTACTAATTTACCCTCTAATTAATCAGCAAACTATAGCTTCCCAGAAACTGCTGCCGAACTCTGACCCAGTCAGTTCTGTCCATAGATAAGTGATCATATGATCCTTCGTCCAACAAGATATTTTCAGACACGAGACATGGATTGAGATCAATCTCTGTCCGATACTCTGTTTCCCGATTTTATGATTCTGCTTATGACTTTAGAACTTCTAATTGAACACATCAATTTAGTCCAGGCTGGCCAGCACTTTAGTCAACTTCAAAATCATCGAGAGGCCTACAGATATCTGTTTCCCATCAGGGTCAAGGAACGAATAAGTTTCGACTCATATGATTATATCTTTTACCAGTCAAATCATTCACAACAACACGTTTTATAACATCGAGTTACCGATGCGTTTTCGTACTATCAATGAACAACTGCCTTTGTAAATTTTAACTCATATCTCTCCACTTCAAGATCATAAGATATTATCGTCTCAACATTGCTAGTGATATAATCCATGAAGCAATCTATTGAGCGTGGGTTTATCCAATACTCAAATCTCTATTTCTAAGTACTCATGAATGTTGTAGCAATCCTATTGCTATGTCTAACTCCTTAGACAGTCTACAAACCAATTCATGATAGTCTTGATTCAATACTTACTTCCCAAAGTATGAGCGACTGTGGACCTTTCTGAATAATTAAATTATTCGGGAAGTAAAACATGTGAAATTGAAACATAAGGATCTGACTGGCAGCCACTCCTGCTTATTACCAAGTCTCCACAAGGTAATCACCAAGTCGGACCTTGTCATAAACTATTATCGGTTTCATGATTTCTTTTAAACTTTCAATTCTAATTTTACAGCTATGTATTTATGAACCTTACACTCTTTCTATGTTTCCAAAGTATCTTATACTTATACACTTTATTGCAGATGATCCAATCGGATGCTCATCCGATAACATCTCAATATGTTATCCTATCAATTTCTCTTCTAACTCTATTATGGTAATATGTACTGTGACTTCCTATGGTTCTGGGGTCTTTAGTCTACTTGACTGCACCCTAAGACTATTTCGAGGTGTTATGATGTGCCGGTAAACCACACGCACTCCATCAGAATACCAATGGGATTCTTTAACCATGAAGTCCTTTAACGTCATGACCTGACGTTAATAATTACCACTTTGAAAAATCTTTCAAAATAACCCTATCACTTTCACCCCAATTATTTCCCAATGAATTCTCACTTGAGTTCAAACAATCCATCCAGTATTCCTAGCCAGACAATGTCCTGAATCCAACTTACTATGCCCTAAGCATCAAGTCATCAGGGCATGTTCATGACATTATGATCGATCCAAGAAACTTGTGGAACCCGATCCAATCTTATTTCAAACCCTTTCGGAATCCAAAGGTTATTTATAATCCTTGTGTCATAATTTTCGAAAAAGCTATTTTCTTTCGGAGACTCTTCTCATGCATCTTGAATCTTATCAAGATCATGATGGCTAGGTCTATGCTAGCGATTTCATCTATCTAATAGATATCTGTAAATTACGTGAGTATGTTGCACCTTCTTAATTTCTTTCATGCCAAGTCATCACACTTTGTAATGATAAAAAAACCCTTTCCTGAGTCTATGCATCTTGAATCTCACAAGATCATCTTGGCAGAGTCTGGATCTATCTCATACACGTTTACAACCACCTGAGTATTCCTTATTTCTATTAAGTCTTTCATAGCGATCCGTCTCTTAACACCAAGTCATTACAATTCGTAATGAAAAGAGACGTTTCCTAGAAACAGTATGAATCCCACATATGGAGATAGTAGATAACGGCGACTCCCACTGGCTTTGACACGGTTATAGACTATTCACAAAATCCAGGACTTATGGCACATTTTGAGAATTCAAACCTTTCTGACATTTTAATGGAAATCTTTCAGTCCTTTCTCAAAATCCAATATTTTTGAGAATCTGAATATCCTTTCTTGCGAGATGCCCGTGGGAAAATCCCGGACCTATTTACCTTTGTACTAAGACACCCTTTGTGAGTCCCTATTAGTGTGCCGGTTATCCACACGCGCTCCATTAACGATTCACAATGTGCCATACTGTATCCTTTCGGATTTCATCTTCTATTGAGAGTGCTTCTCCCAGAATCAATTACTTGACTCTAAGTATCGTCTCACTCAACCAGATGTTCTGAAGGTATGTATATGTCCATGTTGCTTTCTTTCGATGATTCAGTTACTCCCACTGGTTTTTAGACCAAGTGTAAAATTAATCAAAATTTCACATAGACTGTGTCTCGCCCTAAGGTTCTCTTGTTTGGCAGTAACCGGGCTCACCAATGCTTCCAAGTAGTCGGATTATAAATCCATACCAACTATAGTGTTTTACCACCAATCGGTATGTCACCCTGATCATAACTACTTATGATGGTGATTAATACTACTGGCCAAGAGGAGGTCATGTCGGTTGCAAAATAGAAATCTGATTTCTGCTCCAAGCCTAGTGATAACTAAAGGTTCTTTAATATGGCTAATCCTAAACTCATTTAGGACTGTCCCAACTCCCATTGTTTCCTTAGACCATGAGTTCTTTCTAAAAGAGCTCTTCTTTTACAGTTATAGTAGGATAGCCAATGAAATGACAATGCTGATCACGTTCAGGCTAGTCATGAGGTTCGGATGAACACTACAAGACCCTGGACTTTCTATGTATAAGGTGGGATAATCCCAGCTTTACATTTCAGACAATGTCTGCAACACCTACTTAGTCTAGGATGTGGTCGGGATATGGTTAATATGGACTGACTGATATAGTATTTAACTTATTGGAAACTAATTGGCAATGTATCTCATACATCGAGGATCGAACTGTTTCGACCAATGCTCCATTATCTTCCCTAAGACACATTATAACTATTAATGTTCTTGGAAGAGAATGAACTATGAAACTTTTTTCTCAGTTTATGTTGTTGCTCAGGTTCTGTGGAACTTGTACTTCCTTTGAAGTCCTTGAACTGTTCAAGATTTCAATTCAATCGCTTCTCCCGATAAGCGAAGTCATATTTGTCATACCGAATGATAAATATCGTGAAGTACAAACAATTGTGTCCTTTATCAAGATTCGAGCAATACACAGCAACAGGTGTGTTCGTTGCTCTTAATCTCAATGTCCTTTACATATTTATGTAGACTTATGACTTTGTTAACTTTGCTCAAGACTTGCAATCTTCAGCTGACTCTAAGTCAACTGATTCCAAAATCCTATCCTCTGGACCTTTGGGTGATTCATTTCTTGCCACATGTGCTTTATAAAGAACTTAATCATCATCTGACTCTAAGTCAGATGATTCCAAAGTCCTGTCCAACTGGACCTTTGGTAGATTAATTTCTTGACACATTAAGAACTCAATTTATCAAGTGACTTTAAGTCAAATGATTCCAAAGTCCTGTCCAACTGGACATTTGGTTGAATTGATTCTTATAACATTTGTATTAACAATCATAAATGACACAATTCTTGAATCCAAACACTTTGGATGCATCAACATTCAAGTTATTACTAATCATACATTCAACACATTCATATAACATTTCAAGGACAATTTCATACAACAGTTGTTAAAAGAAAATTGACCATTTTATTAAAAAACAAAAAATCCTTGAACAATGTAATATATGATAGATAATGTCAAAACGCATCTAAAGGCTAATAACAATATTTTAATATCTATCTAAACTTCAAAACTGCACAAGCTGTAGATCCAATCCATATGTTCTCCTATGCGCCAGAGTCCCGTGCCTTCTTGATTCCCTGCATACAAACCAAAATGTGACTATCACATTATGTATCAAGAAATCTTGGAACAGGAGTTTTGAGGTTTTTAGATATACCTGAGCTTTCAAAAGAGTTGGACCGTCTTCCAATCTTTCCGTGACTGTATCCGATTTAGTGGATTCCCAGTTTAAGACATGTCCGGGCGATCTCGACCGTTTCTTGTTACGTCTCTTCACTGGACTTAATCCAGAAGTAGCTGGGTAATTAGAGCTTTGCCTGTCCAAGAGTGACTCATATAAAGTCAACAGCGGACGCATTTCCATGAGGGTCCTTTTCTAGTCTTCCTTTCTATACGTCTAAATGAACAGATCGTACTTGCTGGTCAGCGAGGCGGGTAGAATGTTAACACTCTTTTCCTGACTCATGGAATGACCAAGTTTGTACAATTCGCCTATGTACGCTTCAATCTGAAGAACATGCAAATTGACGCTACTTCCTGCTTTCAGCTTGCACTCTGCAAGTCTTTTGAAGATCCTAGCTCGTTCCTCCAAAAAGTCCTCAACCAGTTGCATTAACTCATATGGCCCCAAGGATTCAAAATCCTTGCGGAACCCGGGGTCAATGGTTAATAGCATGAGGTCACGAATCTCTTTGGATTCATCAACTAAGAGGTTATGCTTATCATAAGAACCTTTTATGATGACTTGTTCCGGTGGGACCGGGATCGGATACTCGGTGAGATGTAGCTTGCCAGAAATGCTGAGAACCAGTCTCCAATTACGAAGCCATTCCTTACAGTTGAGGCCAGTCAGCCTTTCCATATTTGGCAGGTGCATTCTGATGCTTTCAGAAATGAGTGAAGGAGGAGAAGGAGGAGAATTGACACTTGACATCTATAAAATAAACAAAATTTATTAGTTTAATTGATCCTTTTAAATAATTACCCAATATGTTATTTAATAAGGCTAGGATCCAAAATACCCCAATTATGGTGTGAAGAGGGATGCCGTAATCACAACATAATGGTCATTGAGGTAGATAAACACTTATCGATTTCATCTTATGAAATTCCTAGATCTGTTGAGATTCATTAAACTTTTCAATGGCATGTTTAATCTCGGATATGCTCCAATGTTTGTGACTGGGATGCCGAGGATCACAAACTGGATGTGAATAACCATGCAAATTAGCTTGATACTCTCGGGTTAATTATCATCTCTAATTGATGTGCCGGTAAACCACACACGCTCCATCAACAATGATAACACCCGGTAAACCTATTGCAACTCTTTATGAACCCCTATTGGTGTGCCGGTAAACCACACACGCTCCACCAATGTTTCATAAAGTGCAATGTGCAATTTCATGGATTAGCACTAATTCACATTTTTCTAAAGTAACTAGATTTGGGTTTTATTAAGCTGTTCCGGTACTTTGAATAATATCATTATACTTTTAATGAGATTAAGTTGGTCCTATCAAACCCGTTCGGCTAACGACCCTCCACTGATCAGGCGAGCGGCGGGTGAGAGTGGACACCCATTAGACTGTCATTTTATAGGCAGTCTCCTTATACCCACTTTATAGATCAGCTTCGCGAATGAGGCCTACTATTGATTTGACTAACCATTAAATCTTATACATATAATATTAACCTTTAATTATAATATATATAAGATGAATTTTAAACCTTTTAAAATGTTTTTGGTTTATCTTTTAATTTATTGGAATTTAAACTATTAAATTTAAAATTAAATTAAACCTTTTAAAATCGATTTAATTATCCTTTAATTAAACCATTAATTAAATTAATTAAATTTTGATATTTTAAACCTTTTAAAATATTTTAGGATTTATCTTTTAATTTTCGCCAATTTCAAAAAACAATTAAATTAAATTAAATCCTTGAATTATCTTTTAATTACTAATTAATTAAATAAATTCAAATGTAGATAGGTTTTACCAAATTAATCAAATTAATTTAAACCTATCTTAAACCCCCTAATTTTCGATTTCAAATAATGGGTTTAAGGTTATCCATTTAATTAATCAAATTAAAGTTACCAAAAATAGAATACCTTCTAAAACCCTAATCAAATTTTCGAAAATCAAAAAGGGGGAGGGGCTAGGGTTTTCAAAACCCTAACCCTAAATCGATTTCAATAAAGTTAGGGTTTATAAGCTTTAAACCCTAAAATTAGGAAAACAATTATAGCAATGCAACAAGAAAACAGCGAAAATGCTATGATACCATTGAAGGGTTTTATGCAAATCTATGAACTAAAAATCCTAAGTTCACATGCAACCTATAAGGATCTATGTTTTCTTCTAATTGAACATATAATAATTCCAAAAGGCTTATAAGAAATTAACTAAAAGAACAAATCAGAAAAACTAACCTTTTAGGATTTCTTGGAAGCCAGCAGCACAAGTGTCCTGCCTCAAATGAAGTCACACCCAAGGAGCTAAAGAAAACCACGAAATTCTAGAGAGTTTTGGTGTAAATTGGTGCAGAAGAATGAGGGTATGGGGCTCCCTATTTATAGGCCCCAGCTGATAACCAGATAAGCCTTTAGAGATAAACCTTTTTTAATTCAAATAAGATAAACCTTTATCTTATCAATTCAAACCTATTTATCCTAATTTATTATTTTCGAAATTATATATTTATATATATATAATTTCTCTGATTATATCTTATCAAAAATGTCACTTACTCAACTATTGAATAATTACAATTTCAGTCTCTACACCTTTAATTAATTAAATTAATCACCAAATTAATTCCAATTAATTCCAGATTAATTTCTAATTAATTAATATAGTTTCTAATTAATATATTATCACTTTAATATATTAATGAACTATTTATTTTATTTATATTGATTTATTAATCATATAATAAATCAATCTTTCTCTCTACTGAACTTTCTGACAAACCTCTAGCTATGAGGGCAACCCAAATGGACTTTGCTACTATTAATTAAGTAAATAATAATTATTAGTCATGGCTTAGACACCTAATCCAACAATTTGTTGAAGGATTGAAGCATAATAGTGTAAGAATTTCACAGTTAGTTGTTGGAACTGGAAATGAAGTTACATTCAATCACCATGGGAGTGTTATTGCCAAAGGGGCCACAAAAGAAGTGTTGTTGAAGTCTGAAAGAAAGGGCAACATGTTTCCATTGAATCTAAAGCCTGTGAGTGGTAGGCAATTTCTATGTCTCTTGTCCAAAGCTAATTCGGATATCAACTGGCTATGGCACCGAAGACTTGCCCACTTGAACTTCAAATATATAAACAAACTCATGGCTATGGATTTAGTTCATGGTATGCCTGCACTCAAGTTCGATAATGATTCACTTTGTTCAGCTTGTGAACATGGCAAGTAAACAAAGCAAAGACATCTAACTGTGATCATCCCAAAAATCACCGAACCTCTTTCACTCCTTTACATGGATCTTTGTGGACCATCCGCAGTGGAGTCAATCAGGAAGAAAAAGTACATTCTTGTGATTGTTGATGACTATTCAAGGTTCACTTGGGTCTTATTCTTAAGAAACAAGTCTGATGCAGCTGAAGAAATCATTAATTTTATCAAGAAAATAGAAATAATGCTCAACAAGAAAGTCCGAACTGTACACAGTGATAACGGTTCGGAGTTCAAAAATCAAACTCTTGATGGATTTCTGAAGACAAAGGGAATTAGTCACAATTTCTCAGCACCTTATACTCCTCAACAAAACGGTGTTGTAGAAAGAAGAAATTGCTCTTTGTGTGAAGCAGCTAGAACGATGCTCAACATTGCAAACTTGCCCATGTACTTCTAGGTCGAAGCTATTTCTACAGCCTGCTTCACTCAAAACATATCATACATCCACAAGAGGTTTCATATTACGCCTTATGAAGTACTCAATCGAAGAAAACCCAATGTCAAGTTTCTTCATATCTTCGGTTGTAGGTGTTTTATCTTGAACCTAAAAGATCATTTGACAAAATTCAATGACAAATCAGAAGAAGGGATTTTTCTTGGTTATTCACAAGATTCAAAGGCTTATAGGGTTATGAACAAGAGGACTCGTAAAATTGAAGAAACATTCAACCTCTCGTTTGATAACTACTACATCAAGAAATCACAACATCCCTTTCCAATGTCATCTATCTTTCTGAAGCCAGCTGTTGATGCATTACCAATCACAACCTTTGATACTGACTTCAGTTTTCTCTTTGATCCACTTGTGAGGGCTGTGGACTCCGAAGCTAAAGCACCAGACAATCTAGTGTCCGAACTGTCCAAGCTCATAGATGGTCCTGAAGACTCAACACCAAGCAGTGTCCAAAGACCCTCTTCGGTTGAGGGGGAGAGTTCAAATGGATCCGCAGGGAATTCTGGTTTCGAGGGGGAGCCAATTAACCCAAGTCTCAACAACCCTCCACATGAAATTTCACACATCATGTCCCTCTATCCTTCTGTCGAGGGGGAGCCAGAAGTCACAACTCCAAACCCCTCAGATCAAGGAATGGCAAACTCTCCACCAGCTAATGTCGAGGGGGAGCAATTTCTAAACTCTTCTATCCAAACTTCTAACTTAAATACACCTCAAACAAATGTCACAAATTCAAACAATCATTTAATAATGGATGCTTTTCCTTCCACTTCAGGGTATCCTTCAAACATTGAGGAAATTGATTTTGAAGGACCACCTGAATTTGATCCAAACTTTCATCCCTTGGATAAGTGGACGATAAATCATCCTCCATCACTTGTCATCGGTAATGTCCAAGATAAAGTATTGACTCGTGCACAATTTTACCAAAAACAACTTGATTTAAACAAAACTTCAGAGTTGTGCATGTTCAATGCCTTTATCTCAAATACTGAACCAAAGAACATTAAAGATGCATTTGATCACCCTAACTGGATTGAAGCCATACAATTGGAATTAGAAGAGTTTGAAAGAAATAAAGTTTGGAGGCTAATTCCAAAACCTGCTAATGCTTCAATTGTTGGTCTCAAATGGGTATATAGAAATAAACTTGACACCGAAGGCAATGTGGTTCGGAACAAAGCAAGGTTGGTTGTCAAAGGTTAATGTCAACAAGAGGGGATTGACTACGAAGAGACATTTGCTCCTGTTGCCAGACTCGAATCAGTTCGGATCTTTTAGCTTATGCTGCACATAAAAACTTTGATGTCTATCAGATGGATGTCAAATGTGCATTTTTGAATGGTGATCTCGAGGAAACCGTATTTGTTGAACAACCACCTGGCTTCGTAGACAAAGAAAATCCCAACCATTGCTATGTGTTAGACAAAGCTGTCTATGGTTTGAAACAAGCTCCTAGGGCTTGCTATGAAACATTGACAAAGTTTTTAAAAGAATCAAACTTCAAACAAGGTTCAGTGGATCCAACACTTTTTAGAAAGAAAGTTGGTTCTCACTTGATGTTAGTCCAAATCTATGTGGATGACATTTTCTTCGGATCCACTGATCCTAATCTCACAAAAGATTTGGAAAAGTTAATGAAAAGCAAATTCCAAATGAGTATGATGGGTAAGATTAATTTCTTTCTTGGATTACAAATTAAACAGTCAAAAGAGGGGATTTCATCAATCAACAAAAATATACAAAGAGGTTACTCAAACGCTTCAGACAAAAGAGGGGATTTTCATCAATCAACAAAAATATACAAAGAGCTTACTCGAGCTTACTCCAAAGCAAAGGTTCCATTACCTGCAGGTACAAGGCTGAATCTATCATTGGACAAACCGAAGACTGACATCCAGACGTACCGAAGCATGATTCGATCATTGCTTTATCTCACAGCCAGTCGACCAGACATCATGTTCGCAGTGTGCAATTGTGTACGTTATCAAGCAGATCCACGTGAACCTCATTTGGCTGCGGTTAAAACAATTTTTCGTTATCTTCACAATACGACTGCGTATGGTTTATGGTATCCAGCAAACTCAGGATTCTACATACAAGCTTACTCAGATTCGGATTTGGGTGGATGTTCCATTGATCGCAAAAGCACTTCGGGGGGTTGTCAATTTCTTAATGGAAAGCTCATTAGTTGGCAGTCAAAGAAGCAAACTTGTGTATCAATATCCACAGCCGAAGCCAAGTATGTAGCAGCTGCAGCTTGCACTTCGCAGATAATCTGGATTCAGGGTCAATTGAAAGACTATGCCATAAATATGAGAAAGAATACCATTGTTTTGTGACTCACAAAGTGCCATTCGGATTTGTCACAATCATGTTCAACATTCAAAGACGAAGCATATAGCTCTTCGCTATCACTTCATCAAAAGTCATGTTGAGGAGGGGAATATAGAAGTGCACTTTGTTCACACAACCGAACAACTGGCAAACATCTTCACAAAAGCCTTAAATAAAGAAGCATTCACACAAATTGTTCGAGGACTTGACATGATTGATGGATCTACTCTCACATAAATCTCAGATTTGCTCTTTCTTACCTTAATCTTTTCAATTACAAAATAAGAAGTTGTGCTGTTCCGCGGCATTCCGAAGCCCTTCAATGCTTCTGAGCCCATTGGAATAGACCTTTTGCTGATCCGCAGCACTCCGAAGGCATCCAACGCTTCGGAACCCCTCGGAACAGACATTTCAATCAAATAAAATTTCATGAGTGTTAATCTTCATTAAAACACCTTTTGAATTTGCATCTCAAGGATAAATATTCTCACTATAAAGAGTCTATTTCATAGAAAAACCAAAAACAAGAAAAACACATATTTCAATTATCAAAATTCTTGCATAAATGACTAAGTTTGACCTTCTTCATGAACTAATCAATTAAATGACAAAACTTTGATTTTAGATTCTGATAATCATACCTTATTGCACTAAAAGGTATTTGGGAATCGAATTGAAACAGTGGTAACTAAGCAGACTTCGGAGTGAGGTCAAGGCTGTCTTACACTACGAAGTCCTATTTGATTTTAATATCCTTAATATTGTGTATATCTCTAAGCTCCCTGTTGAACTTGACTCGCTTAACTGTAAAATTAATCAAGTAGTTGAAGCACTACTCAAGATAAATCACATGTTCCGAAATTTTCTTCATGAGTGATACCGGCATATGCTGATAAGCAAATTTAAAACTTTCTTCACTCTTGTTTCAAATCTGAACTATACGAAGACTTTCAAAATGGATTGTACAAGTTTTTCAAAGCACCACTAAAAAGGAAAATATGGTGACATTTTCAACACTTCGGATATGAAACTCCAAATTGCTAAACATGGTTTAACAATGAAAATTGAAAAACTCAAAAGAAAAATAGAAAATTTAAATATCAAAAGAATCAAAGACAATGAACAAACAAAAAGATAAAAGAACGAGTGCATAATAAAGAAAAATCAGTACTCAAAGGCTTATTCTACTGTCTTAAATGACAATACAAGGAACTCCTATAACATAGTCGAGTACCATGTAGAGAATATGAACATCTCAAGTAATCTATCTTAAATGATAATGTTGGGGTGGTGTACGAAGCTCAAAGGCTTGTCATCAGAGAAAAGTATCCAAACACCTCAACTGATGAAATGGGTTAAATTTTTCAAAAGGTTCTCCAAAATCAATCCAAATAATCACTTCATCTTCTTATGCTCAATTCAAAAGTGAAACTTTTCTAAATTTCAATGTTGTAAATGCCATCATCATTTTGTATGAAAAATTTGAAACATAAAGGGAAAATCAAAACTTTTTGCAATATGCGAAATTAAGTTCAACTTAGGGTGGTTAGACTTATGCATACTCTGACTGATGTTAACTCACACAGGCTTCAGAATGAAAAACGGACTTCCAACATGATCCGAATGATTCTGAATACTTGAATGAAAAATCTTGATTTCACAATGCTCTTGGAAGCTGTGGTTGAACGTCATAATGCAAAAGTAAAACAAAATTTTCAATAAAAGCAAAAGACTTCGGAGTATTGATAACATTTGTCACAAACACTCTTTATCCGAAGTGTTATCAATACCCTTCGGAATGTTTCTTAACACTTGATCAACTTTCAAACCCGAAGGACACAAATAACTGTTACACTTGTCCTTGTTGGTCCAAAGTTAATTAATTGTTCAAATGATTTTCAAATTTGTGATAACTGCACAGAGACAAACATTCGTTTAAATTTAATGAACGTTAATGTACAGCTGATATTCAGAAAATCATGGAGAATCATAACAAAATGATCGTGTGTGAAATGGTTGTTTCATTTTAAATAATCATGACTGACACACAGACGTTTTCGTCTTTGCAAAGATAGTGGAGCGTATAACTGCTGATGTGTCACTCTCTAAGTGGACCTTTTCAAACGCGCATTAAATGGCCTTGGGACCACGAACGCTATATATATCACACGCTTCTTCAGTTTACCTCTTTACGCGAACATAACTCTCAAAATTCCTCTGCAAAAGTACTCTCTAATCCCTAACTGCTCTTCATCTTCTTCACTCAACCATCAATGGCGACTGAACGATCTTCTCAAAACACAGAGGCGATGTCGATTCCGGTTCTAAAAAGTCAGTCAGTGAACCTCTATCTCCGATCAGACCTTTCACTATACCCCCAACCTCTCCTTACTATGGTGGAATGTCTCAAATAGTCCATTCTTGGTCACGCCTTGACTTACACGCCCTCAATTCCTGCAACTCTTGTTCACAGGGCTCATTACACCTCGAATGTCCTGTTTGATTCTGAAAACAATGTTAAATCCATCTACTATGAAGCTGTTGAAGCCGATGGTAAAGTTAAAAGAGTCCAACTGACTAAGGCCAAGTTTGCTGATGCCATACGCCTGCCAATCTATGACTCAAAGGAAATTGTTGTCCCAACTGGCGAACAGCTTGTGGACATGTTCAATGCCATGGGCTATGAACCACAACTCGAAAGCATCAGCACTTTCAAGAAGAAGCCTGATCTTTGGAGATATCTCTTTGGCATCTTCTTGAAATGCCTCTCTGGAAGGACCTCAGGCCAAGACTCTGCAAGTCAGACATTCCTAAGTCTTCTTTATGGAATCTACTATGATGTTAAAGTAGATTTTGTCACAATTCTATGGTCTGACTTTTGTTCGCACATCAACCATTCACTAAAAGGAACAGAGATTTCCAATGCAAGATTCTGGGCTATGGTGGTTCATGAACACTACCAACAAGCAAATTTCATCTATGATCCTGCTCTTACCGAAATGAGGTACACTTATATTATAGTCCCAGCTTTAGATGAAAAACCGGCTGTATTTTATGCACAAATTCCTCCTGAGATGCTACGAAAAGTGTCATTGGATTGTGATGAGGTTAACATGTACCGTTCTACTCTTGTTATGCCATATGCTGTTCGTGAGATTACTCAAGCAGCACCAGTCAAAGCCTCTGAAAAGCCCAAGGGAAAGAAAAAGGCAACAGGGGGACCGAAAAAGGTCGTGAGAAAAAGGAAGCTTCGGAACAAACCACTCCGAAGCGAAAGCAACCAAAACGCACAAGAAAACTACTAGTTGTGGATGAGTCTTCGGAGTCAAACAGGACTCCATCCGCAAACATCCAGGAAGAAGAGGAAGAACAACACCAATCCTCCCCAATACATGACACTAGACCACCCACTCCACCAAATACTACAGCTCCACCTTCTCCACCTCCAACAACTGCCCCATTCACTTCCACCATCCACACTACATCTTCGGATGTACCTCCTATATCAACCTCCACAGAAACTCCACCAGTAAAAACCAAACAAACCTCTGAACCCATAATCTCCTCCATGGAAATTCCTGCTGTATCAACCACTCAAAGCTCTAAACCCATTACATCCAACATAGAAAACCCCACTCTCTCAGCCCCTCAAACATCAGAACCTATCATCACCACTTCAGACCCATTGTTAAACATTCCTTCCTCTGGTTTGGATACATCTTTGCCTGATTTTCCATACCAAGAAGATTTTGATTTTGAAACCACCTTTCCCTCAAAACCTCCATCATCTAAAGAGGCAATGGCTGCTTTTCATATGGCTCCAATAACAATAGAAGATACTGATGATGACAATCTAGATGATTCAGATTTTATTTTTGTGAAACAATATAAAACACTCAACCGCAAGCTAGATGCTCTTCTCCAAACTCAAACTGGATTTGATCCTTTAAAGAAACCTGAAGGGAGTGTTGGAGAGCAAATAGCTGAAGCCAAGAAAGCCTTGTCTGAAAATATTGAAGAAATGGTCAAGGGCTCTGAAAAACAAATCATGGATCAACAGGTCCATATTCAAAGCATTTTTGAAGGCAAGTTCAACACTGCGGTTGAACAAGTGGAGGAAAGGCACAGGCTCCTTAAGGAGCAGACTGAGAAGAAAATTGATGCACTTGTTGAAAGAATGGAGTTATCCAACTCCGAAGTGATGAAGGCTCTGAATGAGCTTCGTGCTGAAACTAAATCCTTCAACTCTCAATATCAGACTGGCTTTGCAAAACATTTGTCTGATGCCCATAAGAGAATTGAAGAGCTAACTGCGGAACAGTCAAAATCCACAGTGGCTGTGTTTGCAAATGAACTCCGAAGGACAAACTCAACACTCACTTTGGATGTGGTGGAGAAGTTAAAACTCACTCTTCAGCCGATGATAAACGTTGCTATCAAGATGGAAAGGGCTCAAACTGCCAAATCGAGACCCCTACTGATTGCTCAGGATGAGCCTACGGTTCAACCTTCACAAGGGGGAGAATCAGAAGCATCAGGGTCTCGTACCACTGAACCAGCAACAACTTATCAACCAGTTGCCTTAGGCATACCAGCCTTCATACAACCAATCCTATCCAAATCTGGTCCTACCTTTGGTACCACCATAACAACAGATGCAAGTGGTTCTGGTACGAAGGATCAAGTGAAAGAATTAAGGATTGCTCCTGACATGGAGCAAGTCCACAAAGCGAGAGAAGAAGAATATGAGAAAATACGTGTGATCAACAACATCGCCCAAGATAACTAGACTTGGACTTCGGAATTGATAACAGATATTGGCTTTACAGACTTCGGAGTATTCAACAGGCTTCCTCTCCGAAGTTATGACACAAAAATCTCTATTAATCGACAACTGGATTTACCCTACAATCCAAAACCATTTGCCTTTCTTCAATTTGAAAGGAATGTTCCGAAGGATCAACTCGCCGCATACAAGAAAAGGAAAATTGCATTCCATACAAAGTTCATTCAGGCTTCGACTATGTATGGAGTGAAAAAAGAATTGTTAAAGTTATCTCAATCAAGAATGGAGAGTTGTACGAAGGATTTCAGAACATTGAATTCTTTGTACTTCGTGGATCAAAAGAAGAAGGATCAAGATTTAGTATTGCAGACTTCCCAATTATGAATCCAACTGATTTCATAAATCTTCTTCATCTTCTAAAATCTTCTGCTGGAAATGAGGCTGAATCAATGACGGTCTTCACATATGCAAAGAACTATATCTCTTCCTTCTTCCGAAATTATCTCTACAGATTTGCCAAGTTTGATGTTGAAGTGGTAGATCTCTTCGGACAATCTCTTGCACTGTTACACCCCCAAACCATGATGGCGGAAACGTCTGAGGGTGGATGACTTCATGAACAGTATCACAACAACGTTTGTACAATAGTGATCAAAGCAAACACATCCATCATATACATAATTGTAAATGTTACAATAGTTCAAAAGATTGTATGTTTTGAATACAATTACAATATTATATCAAAATACATAGTATGACGCCATAGCGACCCATCGTCAAAGGTTGTAGTTACCCTATCAATTTCCTGAGAATACAAGTAGTTTGAAAGAGTGTCAACATTACGTTGGTGAGTTCATAAGATTTTTGTATGAGAAAATCCATAATCCTTTTTCCTTGTAGAAAGATAGTGTTTGAAACCAGAAAATCCAATATTTTCTTATAAATGAGTAGTAGTCTTAAAACCCAAAGACCGAAAATGTATAGGTATTTGTATACTTGAAAATAGTATTACGTAGTTTTATTCTTGTATAAAACCGTGTAAATAGGTGTTTACTGGTAGTCGAATCGTAGATTTAATTCCACAAAAGTCGTATGTATAAGTAAACCGTACTTATATTTATATCTTTGATAAAACATAGTTTTAATTCCCATAGAATCAGTGTGTATAAGTAAAACCATACTTATATTTGTAACTTGTTAAAATGTAGTTTTAATACCATAAAACTTGTATGAGGAATCTCTTTCCTTGTAAAATGTAGTATTGTAATCCAAGAAAATCCAATATTTTCTTATGAATGTATCCAAGTCCTTAAAACCCAAGGACTAAAATGTATAGCATAGTTTGTAGTATAAAGCCATTGAAAATGTATATTTCCACGTAAACAATTTAATAAGTTGATTTCCCATGCGAGACGCCCTATAACCATACTGTGACCATGTAGGCCTGCTTCGACGTTCTTCAGGCGTCGGACTGTTATGACATTTGTCACCTCAGACCCGTCGGTCTAGCTGTAGCTAGCATCTTAGGTGCGGGGTTGTTAATCCCGTATAGATCTATACACAAATATCACGTTCTCTTACCGAGACTCTGGTTATAAATTTCAGGACTTATAGTATGTACTTAAATAAGCACTGTGAAGACCCGTCTCACAAAAATGTATGTATCAATCAACTTGTTAAAGTTTGTATATGAAAAACCTTAGTATTTGTCCATTATCATTTTTCCCATGATAATATAGTAATGTATAATAATTATATATTTTATATAATTATTTGTCTTCTTTAAAACATCATAGTAACATTTGTATCAACAAACTATTCCTATAATAGTTTATTTTTAGTATTCCGTTGTGAAAAGCATATATTTACAAATATATGTGAAATAACTTATTTAGATGGTTATAAAGAACTTCTTTTAAGATATATTCTCCACAATAGTGGTATAATAAATTGGTTATACCCTTTATTAATTCCAATATAATATTTCATGACTATCAAATAAAGAATGGCCATGTAGAAGATCACATGGGGAGGCAGGACCCTTTCAGCGTATAAGCCTTTTGGAAATCCAACAACCTAGCCCAAATGATCGGCCTAGACACCGCCCTCGTAAGTAGATCATTCAATATTATTTTTGGAATTATAATTGAATTGCTTAATGATGTTTACAAAATTCGCATTTCGTTTACTATTGTTATAAATGAGTATAAATAACTATTTTTATAGTATAACTTGTATTCTCCCCCTTAAAAACTTGAATAAAGATAAAAAGAAGGGGTATGAACTCACCTTAATGTCGATGATGATCTTATCACCAACTGTTGTTAGATCGCCCGACTCTTCGTGCTTCTAACTCGAACTCACTATATTTATAACTGAAATAGCTACTTCTAACGCTCATTCTTCGTATATTTCTATATATATATCGAAGAATCTTCTAACAATACTATCTAGTGATATATAGATCGAGATCTGAGGTGTGAGGAAATGAGAGGATTGAAGCCTCTATTTATAGTAAATTTATTTTCGTATTGCGGCCCTCAAGATACAAATATATGACTTTTATGGCTTTTAGAATTTGTTTATGACAAAACATACCCTTAAAATACTCTTTAAATAGATTTAATAGTTTTTATATAAAATAAATGATTTTTGTTTATAAAAATATAATCTACGAAAATCGTAGTTTAATAATATCATCTTTTTAACTAAATGTCTTTAATGAATTAACGAAAGGGTATTAATTGTAAGTTTAATAAAAATATAGGGTTTAAATGTAAATACACTTTCAATTTAAAGAAAAAGAAAATATTAAATATAAAACTAATATCAATAATATTAAATTTTGACGTCAGATTGTTCGTATCGACGATACCGTATTGACGGTAATTTTTCCGTTTTATGAAACGTCATAATATTATTGATAAATTTAAAAATACGTATTGAATACGAGGTGTTCGAAATGAAAATACAAATTTTTTGAGGGTAAAATGTGTAAAATTGATTAAATAATGAAGTGGGACCCACTTTATATAGTAATAATAATAATAATAATAATATAAAGCAAATTGCATTTTGGTCTCCGTAGAGACTTTGAAAACTTATTTTTTTATTTTTTTTATTTTTTTTATTTTGTATATAAATATTTTAATAATCAAACGTCGCTTTCAACTTAAATTAAACACTTTTCTATCATAACTTTTTATATATAACGTTTGGTAAAAATATAAATACATATTCGGAACCGTCGTATTTTTATCTACGTTTTGATATAAAATTTGTAATATTCTGAAAAGTTTTAAAATTTTACCGTTCACTATTCAAGTCGGATACTATTCACGACGTAATTTTTTTTTATATTTTATATTAAAAACATCTAGCTCAGCAGGGTTTGTTCGTATAATTGATTTGAATTAGCATATGTAGTATTATAATATTCAATAATACATCGTATAGAGATTATGAAATTTACATTTCAATATATTGACCTAACGTACGCTCTGGTTGACTTGAGTTGACTTTCGTTGACTAATTTGACAGTTGTCACATGCACCTCCACCAACCACCATTGAAAATTTTGATCATCTAAAAGCTAGGCAGATTATGAAAAAGCCCTCGGGTGTGGTGTTTAAGGGTCTATCCAGCGACAACGAAACTCTTATTACAAAATTCTTTGAGATCGACTACAAGGGTCTTTACCCTTCGGACTCAATCAAACAAGTTTTGGCGTTGGTGAATAATTGTTTTGTAAATAACTGGAAAGAGAAGAATGATGTCAAGGAACACCTTAATTGGTGGCTATCTATGAGGTATGCCCTGAGACAAGCTTACAAAGATAACTACCCACGATAGGCTTCAGATGCACTTCACACAAAGGGGAGATTGTTGAGATAAGTTTGTGATGAAGTGCCTCCATATCCGAAGACCTGAAGTTTTGATAGAAGACCCCGAAGTCTGAAGACTCCGAAGGGTGTATCCCAGAGGATCCGAAGACTTATCTTTGTAACAACCTTTTGGCAGCACGCGTGTGAGCAGACTACATGTTGCATGAATCTTTACTCTTATTGGCTAGTACACTGACAGGATATTCTCTGTAACAATTTGTACTATGCGTATCACTGATCAAGTATAAATATCAATGATACCTTTCCGTGTCGAGTGTGAGATTGAAGCTTCCCCATTGTAAAACCCTAATCATTAAATCCAAGCATTCGACACAAGTTATCCAATTCGTATTGTGTTCTTTATTGCTCTTACTTATTTTTGCTTGTGTGAGTTGTTTAGATTTTTTAATCCTGTTAGAATACTTGCCATTATCCTTGTTTGATTGAATTCAACACCCAACAGGTATAATTGGTCATTATTCAAATTGGGTTAAATTCAAGTACATATGATAACTAAACCTGCATTTGGCATGTTTAGATACAACATCTTTGTTTTTTATTTGGAAGTCGCCTAATTAATCAACAAATCGTTTTTGAAGGTGAAAATGGAAAAAAAAATTATGATTGGTCCATCATATCTTCAAAAATGATTATGTGAAATGACTTATGGTGGGAGTTATGGGCAATTGAAAATGTAGTTTTGTTTAATAAACTAGAAGATGACATTAAGAGGACAAGTGTTGAACACAAACTATTACACGACCATCCATAACCTGTGTAGATGTTGATTTGGAAATTGGAATTGTGTACGTTTTGTTCTGCTATATCTCTATTGTGAGGTTTTTGGTTGGACACGATGTAAAAACTTCAGATGCTGTCAATGTGGAAGCTACACTTAGACTATGGGGATGTTTCCTGATTTATTAGATATCAAAGTTCTGTGTTCTGTGTACACTGCCATCACAGGACCATCCATAACCTGTCAAGTCCAATACTTTTATATAGCAAGTCCAAAAAAATGCCGAGTTTTAAGTAGAGGGTACGTGAATAGTTATGCTACCTTTTATCATCTAAAATATGTCTCCTTCAATTATGAATGTGTCATGGTGATTTGAACATGGCAGAGACGGTCAATTGTATGTTATTGGCTTCATCTATGGTTAAAAATTTCTATTGATTGATTTTCGTAGTATTGACTATAGAGTTCTGGTCGTTTACCTGGTCAAAAAATTCTTATGAAATTTAGTCTTTGTGGTAAATTGTGAGCAGGTCTCGAGACAAGAAAACCTCATGTGACATTTCCTAAAGACCGAATCAGTTCAATAGAGGAAGGAAACAAGGAAACAAGCTCAATCCGAAAAAAGTGGCCCGGTTGGGAATAGTCATATAAGGGTTAAGATTTGGAAAAAATGGTGCACCAAAGACATCAAAAATTAGCAATGCACTTTCGCTTATTTATGTGTTATAAAATTCTACTTTGTACTTGACAACCAATACTTTTTTTTGTAATGAATTTTCTTCGTGTGTGTCTATATATATATATATATATATATATATATATATATATATGCTATTTTTATATCATGAGACGTTAATGTAATTTATTTGAATATTAGTACATTTGAATATATATATATATATATATATATATATATATATATATATATATATATATATATATAATGTCTGTCGTCATTTTATGTAGTAAAATAGCTGTCAAAATTTAAAAAAAAAATGTCAAAATTTACGACGTACAAACAGACTGTCGTAAATTTATGTCATTAACGTCTGTCGTAAATTTACGACAAACAAATGTCTGTCATCTTTTATTTATGACTGAGTTTTCAATGACAGACATTTGTCTGCCATCTATGCCCATCTTTTTGTAGTAGTGATAGATGTGAAGAGTATAAAAAATTATTGTAAGCAATCACATATGAGTTAACATCATAATTGCATTTGATTGTTCATCATATATGAATAAGAGAATAAATCATATGTGAGTTAATATGACAATCACATATGACTTAATTAGAAATCACATGTGATTATAGATGTGAAAAGTACAAAAAAATTATTGTAACAATAGTATAAAGAAGACCTACGGTCACACTTTTTCAGAAATCGTCCACTTACACTTTCGATTTTTTGCGTGACAAAAGGTCACGTAAAAATTTTTAAACTAGTTTTAGCTATATTTTACAGCAATAAGCGTAAACGTTGGTGTGTAGATTGTAATCGTTGATAATGATTTAACGTCAGACATTAGCGTTTTCCGAGCTACAGTTCTTTTTTTAAAGAAGAAAAAATTTTGTGATGGTTATTCTATGAGATGAAAGATACATATATGGTCACATAAAACAGTTGTTTATGTGTCTAAATCGTAGAGTGAAATTAGACAGATTATTTTATTGTAGCTAAAATCGAGTATATACGGCCACATTATGATTGCGTGTGACCATAGGATAATATTTTATTAGCAACTTAGTAAAAGAAACAAAATAAGTAACTATAAGAATTCTATGGTCACGTTTTAATTTTTTATGCGTGTCAAAAAACAAAGAAATGTGATGATAAAAGAGAAAGGTTATGAGTATAAGTCTTATATGGTCACACCATACTTTATTATACATGTCTAAAAGAATGAATCGATTTCAATGAAGGTAAAATCGAGTACATATGGCCACATAAATGATTTTGCGTGTCCATAGGATAGCGTTTAGACACTTAGTAAAGAATCAAATACAAGTAAGTATAATCATGTTATGGTCACGTCGTAATATATTATGTCTATCTAAAAACAAACAATTGTCATGATAAAAGAGAACTGTTGTAAGTGTAAGTATTATATGGTCACGGTATACGTGATTATATGTGTCTAAAATTGTATATAATATAATTAATCAGTAATAAGGAATGAAATGATTTGACCACTTAAATTATTTTTTGTGTCCATACGATTGGGTTAGCTACTTAGTAAAGGAAAATAAAAACAAGTAACTATAACCATTCTATGGTCACGTTTTAATTTTTTATGCGTGTCAAAAAATAAACAATTGTCATGATAAAAGAGAAAAGTTGTGAGTATACGTATTATATGGTCACGTCATACTTTATTATACGTGTGTAAAGGAATGAAGTGATTTCAATGAAGATAAAATCGAGTACATATGGTCACATGAAATGATTTTATGTGTCCATAGGTTAGCGTTTGGGGACTTATGTAAAGAATCAAATACAAGTAAGTATAACCATGTTATGGTCACGTCGTAATATATTATGTGTGTCTAAAAAAACAATTTTCATGATAAAAGATAAATGTTGTGAGTGTAAGTATTATATGGTCACGGTATACGTGATTATATGTGTCTAAAATTGTATATAATATACGTCAAATTATTATTACATTCACCCCAAAACTTTATGATTTCATTTGAACAATCCGTTTAGTGACCTCAGCCAGGTTGTGTCCCTAGTCTAACTTATAATGCTCCAAGCATCCAAGTTATCAGGATAAATCCATGACACTTATGATCGATCCAATAGTAGAAGCTCAGGATTCGACTTACTTCATTTTGTACTCTTTCTGAATCTGAGGATTACCCATTAATCCTTTGTCACAACTTTCAAAAACTCTTTTCTTGAACTCATGCATCTTGAATCTTATCAAGATCATACTTATACTGGCCAAGTCTTTATTGAAGACTTCATCTATTTAATAGATGCTTGTACCATGCGAGTACGTTGTATCTCCTTTAGATTTTTTATAGCGAATCATCTCTTAATGCCAAGTCATTACACTTTGTAACAATAAGAGATGTTTCCTAGAAATAGTATGTACGACATACATTGATAGGCAGATTACAATGATACTCCCACTAGTTCTGACATAATTATTGGACTCTTTCACACTATCACAAAATCTAAATATTTGACATATTTTAAGATTTAAAGATCTTTTCTTTCGAGGTGCTCATTAGAATCTCTTGAGCTATGTACCCTTTGTTTGTATATATCGGCATGCTCTAAACCTCTTGGTTGTGTCTTACATGCAACCCTTATGTTTTCCATTCAAGGAAAGCGGTTTAGATCATCCGATCTTGCTATGACTCACAGAGTGCAGTTATAGCAAACAATATCTTATAGACTCATTTCCAGCTTTTGTAAGTACATTTCTATCTATGTTGCTTTCTTTTGATGATTTAATTACTCCCACTGGTTCTTTAGGCCAGGTGTAAGATCAGTCAAAGTATCACATAGACTGAGTCTCGTCCTTATGTTCTCTTATTTGGCAGCAACCGGGCTCACCAATGATTCCAAGTAGTTGGACTGCTTATCCGTACCAACTTAGTGTTTTACCACTAATCGGTATGTCCCCTTTAGTAATCAGATCATAACACTTTATGAAGGTAACCAATACTACTAGACTGCGAAGAGAAGATTATGTCAAGTTTTCTTTTAACATGAATCTGATCCCTGGTTAAGTCCTAGTGTTGACTAAAGGTTCTCTCATTGGTTAGTCCTTGAACCTTTCAAGTATTACTCTTACTCCCACTAGTTACTTAGAATATGAGCTCTTTCTAAAAGGACTCTTCTCTCAAAGGTACTACGGGATGACCAATGAAATGACACTACTGATCAGGTTCAGGCTAGTCATGAGGTTCGGACGAATGCTGCCTGACCCCAGACCCTCTC
The DNA here is from genome assembly GCA_023525715.1 of Cichorium intybus. Classification (NCBI taxonomy): domain Eukaryota; kingdom Viridiplantae; phylum Streptophyta; class Magnoliopsida; order Asterales; family Asteraceae; genus Cichorium; species Cichorium intybus. The sequence goes on along the minus strand of CM042012.1, from coordinate 75,072,795 downwards.
TGTGTACAAACAAGGCATGAACCCTACTTTACACTTCAGACAGTGTCTATGCAACCTACTTAGTCTAAGATGTGGTCTTAAGTCTGTATATGTTTTTATGGTTTAACTAGTCGAATATCGAATTTATCGAAACTAATTGGAAGTGTATCTAATACATTGGGAATCGAACCATTTCGACTACTGCTCAATTTTCTTCCTTAAGACACATTACAATAATTTAATGTTCTTTGAAAGAGTAAAAACTGTGAAACGTTTTCTCAGTTCATGATTTAACTCAGATTTCAGCTTTCTTGATCTTATACTTCACTTTGAAGTCTTTGAATATTTCAAGGCTTCAATCAATTGTTTAATCTGATAAGCGAAATTATATTCGCCATACTTATTGGCAAATATTATGAAGTATAACTTGATTGTGTTTATTGGTAGATTTGGGCAGCTCATGAGAATTGATGTGCCCATAATCCTGTTTTCTTTTACATCTCTATGTAAATTATGACTTTGTTAATTTAGCCAAGATATGCATTCATCACGTTACTCCAAGTCAGATGAATCCAAAATCCTATCCCTTGTATCTTTGGGTGATGCATTTTTGCTTCAACGGATTTAATTAAGAATTTCATACATCATATGACTCTAAGTCAAATGACTCCAAAATCCTGTCCACTTGGACCTTTGATTGATGTAATTCTTATTTAAATTTTACTTTAACAATCATACAAACATAATTACTTTCATGTATCCAACACACTTTGGATGCATCAACATTCAAGTTATTGCTATTTATGCTATCAACACATTCATACAACATTGCAAGGATAATACATTCAACCATGTTCAAAAGAAAGGTCAATACTTTTATTAAATTAGATAATATCCTCAAACAATGCAAAATATGAAACAATGTTATATGCAACTACTAGCTAATAACAAAATCAAATATCTATCTAAACATCAAAACTGCGTGAGCCCGTGATCCAATCCAGATATGCTCCTATGCATCAGTGTCTTGCATCCTACCGAGTCCCTGCATATAGAGCAAATGTGAGTATCACATCCTGTATCAAGGAAATTAAGGATCAGAAGTTTTGAGTTATTAGATATACCTGAGTTGCCAAACGATTTGGCTGTGGAGCATCTTCCAATCTTTCTGTGACTGTATCCCACCCTATGAATTCCCAGTTTGAGACATCTCAGAACTGGTCCGACAGTCGACCTGGATCGTTTCTTGATGTGCCTCATCACCGGACTCAATCCTGAAGTAGTTGAATCAGTGGAACTATGTTTCTCTATGAACGACTCGTTTAGAGTCAACATCGAATGTATATCCATGATAGTATTTTCCTGGTTTCCATTCCTATACATCTGGATGAACAGAACATACTGGCTAATCAGCGAGTCGAGTATGATGTTGGCACTCAACTCCCGATCAATGGGATGAACAAGTCTGTACAGCTCGCCAATGTATCCCTCAATCTTGAGAACATGCAGACCGACACTACTTCTTTCTTCTAGCTTGCACCCTTCAAGCTCCTTGAAGATCCTAGTTTGTTCCTTTTCAAATGGTTCTCGGAACCTTTCCTCAACCAGCTGTGTTATCTGATATGGCCCTAGAAATTCGAAATCCCTCCGGATCTTGAGGTCAATGGTCAATAACATGAGGCTACGAACTTCCTCGGACTCATCAATCAAGAAGTCATGGTCATCATGAAGCTGCTGTGTGATGCCATGCCTAGGTAGAATGGGGAGTAGACACTCAATCAAATATGGCTTGCCTTCAAACCTCATAACCAATTTCCATTGGCGAATCCACTCCACATAGTTCAAACTAGTGAGTTGTTCCATATTTAACATGTACTTTCTGAAGCTCTCAGAAATGGGTGATAGAGGAGAATTCACACTAGCTTCAAACATCTATAAAATCAGAATTTATTATTTTAATTTAATCCTTTCAAATAATTACCCAATTATTATTTAACAAGACTAGAACCCAAAATTTCCCAGTTATGATGTGAAGAGGGATGTCGTAATCACAACACAATGGTTATTAAGGTAGATATACATTTATCAATTTCAGTCTCTATGCTAGATCTGTGAGATTTATTAACCGAGGTCATTGACATGTTAATCTCGGTTGTGCTCATCTCAAAATTCATAACAGGGATGTGTGGATCATGAATCAGATGGTGAATAGACCATGTAGAACTCTCGTGATGCCTGCCTCGGTTTCTAGAGGCACAAATCAGGCAAAATTCATAACATGCAATTTTCATGATTTTTCTAGCAAATGCCTATGGAAATTGAAAATTTCAGCTGGCAAAAACAATCACATTCAAGTTTTTGATCTAGTGTGCATACAACCTAAGAACAATGGCTCTGATATCACTGTTGGGATTTTTATAGATTAATATTAATCATACAAGCAGCGGAAGACAAAACATATTAAATTCCAAATAACTGAGCAAGATCATAACATGTTCATAATAGTTGCACCAACAAAACCATGAAATTGATTCATACCTTGTGGTTGGATGTTTAGGATCCAAACCAGAATCCCTCTATTCACACCCAAGGACACCGGAAGAACAAGCAGACAGAAACTTCCAAGCCTTGTGGAAATCGATCCAGAAACCCTTGGAGGGTTAGAGGAAATCGACAAAGAGCGAGATGGGAGGGTCTTTAGGGGGTGGCGGCACCTCTTAGGGGTTTTGGATGCCTTTGGGTGTTACCCAAGGCCTTTTTTATAGTGCAAGGCTCCCTAAGGTTCCAAACTTTGGAGCCTTTTGGCGGCCGTACCTTGTAGACTTGTTCTATTAATTAAACTATTAATTAATTACAATCCAACCCTTTAATTAATTCTCATAAATTAATTTTCCAATTAATTTATCAGTTAATTCTTGATCTAGTTTCTGATTAATTAATTTCTCAATTAATTAATAAACTGATCAATCCTCTTTATTTCTGCTACTGATTGTTTTTACTAGCCTGTGAGGGCAACCCAAATAGGACACTGCTATTATTAGAAACATCACCACAGTTGATGACCTGGACATATATCCAACAATATATTCATATTTCATGAGTTAAAGTTTATGATGTTAAATTGGATTGTTTTTATTGCCATGAATATTTGTAGACAATAAAGTGTAGACTGCTATATCGTGGTAAGTGGTACTGCTCATATCGCAATGGGTAAACAAACCATTCATGGAATTCCACTTCAAGAAGATTGCTATAGAGCTTCTATAGATGAAGTGATAAAGGGAGCAGCTTTTTTGCCAATTAAACCCTGAATACAAAACTGTTGGGGATGCAATTAATACTTTTGTTCCTTGTCAAAAATCCCTTGTCATATTGGACTCAATGGTTTGTTCCATAATTAATTATCAAATTACTTAATTGTTGATCTTTTATTTATACATGCAACATATAATTTTTGGCACATGTAGTTACCTGATTCCATACCCCCTCAACTTAAAGATACGCAAAGATGTAAGAAGGCAAATAAAGTTTATACAACTGTAGATGCCATTATGAAGAATAAGAAGGCCACACGGAGAAGCATGAAAAAGATAAATTAACCCTTTCACAACATTGTCCACTGATCATATACTTTAAATTTGATGTATCTAAATTCAAACAATATTGTAAATTTATACATTATGTATATTAACAATAAAACAATTCTCTTTTATCATGTTTTCTTTTATATTTGTTCATAAAATTTATTAAAAATGTGGCTAAATATGTCTATTCATAACTGTAGCTGTCCATTTATACCTGTCACTACAAGATATACAAAATTTTATGTCGCTATAGATTAACTGTAGTCACATTTATTTTTAGTTTACTGTCTGAATGATAGCAAACATCATGATAATAATAAAAACAGTGGCTATACACATACATTACTCACGATTTATGAAATTTTCTGTGTCCGTTAATACAAATTCATGTGACAATTGGACTATTGATAGTTACGTTGAACGATATCGTGTGTCGATATAGCACATACGGCTACACTTTAATTGATTAACCATTTGAAGATTATAAGCAATAGCCACGCTCACAATTTTTTGTATGTCTAGAGGATAACACATGTTATGGTTAACATAAATTTATGTGGCTAAATATACCAGAATAACCACCTCGAAAATGATTCGTGTGACTATAAAGAATTTGTAGTCATGTCTTAATTTAATATATGTGACTAAAGGGTAAATACAATTACACATTCTAGATAATTGTGTGTCAAAAAGACAAACAATGTCATGCTAATAAACGTTCATGTGATTAAATATTACCAAATATGACATTAACAATAGTTTCATTTTACCATTAGACGGCCAATAGTCACTATCCAAAAATATTTATGTGTATACAAAGACGTTATGGCCACAGTCATTCGAAATTGTGCTTGGTTACATCAACACATTTGTCCACGGTTTGCTTAATTAGCTGTGGCTAAAGACTCATACAAGCAGTCATTTAATGACTAAAGAATAGCAACGACCACAGTTGAAAGTACTTCATGTGAAAATTGGGTGTATTATAGTCACTAGCAATATTTAAATGTATGTCTGGAAAGACTTTATGGCCACACTTATTTGACAAATTGCTTTATTACAACAACACTTTTGGCCACGCATTTGTTAATTTCATGTGACTAATGTGTTAAATAATGTGTCTAAACCAAAGCAACGACCACGGTTATATGAATTTCATGTGTCCAATCATGAACGATCGTCACTATCGAAATTTACATGTGTGTCTATAAATAGTTTATGGTCACGGCAATTGAAGAAAATACTTGATACAACAACGTTTTTGGCCTCGGTTTGGATAATTGTATGTGACTAAAGGCTCAATAATTGAGTTTAGTATGACTAAACAATAGTAAACGCCATATAGTAAATTGATTCACGTCACCATTAGATTCAAAATAGCCACCATCAAAAACCAATTGTGTGTCTACAAACATTTTTAGTCACTTTTAGTCGAAATGCTTCATTAAGTTAACATATATTCATATCAATTAGTCACGCTTTTTAGATATGATCACGGTTTTTCGGTTGATACAGCCACACAAAATTAATGTAGCCGTATGGTATCTAAAATGGTGCGACTTTTGGTCACACTTCGGATGAAAAAATGTCGTGTGACTAAATACATATAGTCACGGTTTTCTTTGTGTGGCTATATCCGTTTCGTGTACTAGTGTAAGCAATCATATATGAGTTAACATGACAATCACATATGATTTTTCATCATATATGAATAAGAAAAATTTGTTGTAAGCAATCATGTATGAGTTAACAAGACAATAACATATGATTGTTCATCATATATAAATAAGAAAAGAAACCACATGTGGGTTAATATGACAATCACATATGAGTTAAATGGATATCAGATGTGAATATAGATGTGAAGAGTATAAAATATTAGTGTAGGCAATCACATATGAGTCAACATGACTATCACATGTGATTGTTTATCATATGTGAATAAGAGAATATAAGTGATTAAAACAAAGCTCCTGGGGAGCACATATTATAATATAAAATATGTAATTAGATCAAATCATATATGATTAAATAACTAAATTTTGTTAACATTCACATATGATTTTTTTAAGCTCCTGTGGAGCACCTATCATCATATATGTTTTTTGGTTCTGACATATATATATATATATATATATATATATATATATATATATATATATATATATATATATATATATATATATATATATATATATATATAATTATACTAAAGTTGTTTAATCACATGTGATTATAAATGTAAAGAATAGTAAATTTTACCTATTTCTTATTGAATTATGACATATACACAATTATAATAAATTTATTTAATCACATGTGATTATAAATGTAAAGAATAATAAATTTCACCTATTTCTTATTGAATCAAAGTTCTTTTTTTTACTTATTTTCTCTTTTTTGGTTCGGTTCTCTATATTCAAATTCTAAATCTGAATCTACAATTTGTTCTTCAATTTTTTTTTGTTTCTTTTGTTGTTGCTTTTTTTTGATGAACCAGCTTTAGATTGAGTTTTGTCAGTTTTCTATTTTGTTTGTTTTTCTTTGTTCTTCTGCCTTTTCTTGGAATCTTTTTTTTGTTTCTGGCTCTACAATGTTTTCAACATCTATAAGAAAGGCAAGAAGTACATATACAAATGCATTAATCATTTATGAACAAGTCACTACATTATTAATCATATGTGAGTGATAGAAACATTATATTGCTAATTATGTTTGATTGGAATCACATATTATTAAACAAATATATCATAAATCACTAAATGTTGTTAACATCTAAGATATCAATCACATGTAAACTAAAGAGCACCTTTGTCATTCTTATGTTTAAACCTTTTTATTCTTACTTCTTCTTTTGTTTCTTTTTTTTTGTTTCTTGGTTCATTCTTTAGATTTTTCTCTCGCTTCTTCATCTTTTTCGTTTTCTTCTTGCTGGATTGGTTTTTCTGATATGTAGAAATACATGTAAAGTTATAAAATCACATATGGTTAAATAAAGCAAACTCATAACTATTAGTATTAACATATGATTTAATTATTCAAAATATCATAAATAACTATATATTATTAACAAGCAATATATCAATCATATGTGAATTGAAGAGTACATTTGTCATTATTAGTTTTAGACCTTGTTAATACTACATCTTCCTCTGTTTGTTTTTTTGTTTCTTGGTTTGCTTTTCGGATTTTTCTACCACTTCTTCCTCTGTTTGGTTTTGTTCGTGTTGGATTGTTTTTTTTTTTGTGATATGTAGAAATACATGTAAAGTTATAAAATCACATATGACTAAATAAATACAAACTTATAAGAAAGGTACCTTTGTCTTCTTTCATTTTGGATCGTTTCTTGGAATCATTTTTTGCTCAATATATTTTTCAGTATCTATAAGAAAGATAAGAAATACATATATGAATTCATTAATCATTTATGAACAAGACACTACATTATTAATCATATGTGAGTGATAGAAAAACTGTATTGTTAATTATGTTTGATTTCTAATAAGACAATATTGTGAATTCAAGAGTACCTTTGCCATTCTTCTTTTTAGACCTTTTCCCCTGATTTCTTCTTATGCTTCGTTAAACAAAAACAAAGTAATAATTATAAGTATTAAGACACTACATTATTAATCACATGTGAGTGATAGACAAACTGTATTGTTGATTATGTTTGACTTGTAATCGGGTAATATTGTGAATTAAATACTACCTTTGTCATTCTTCTTTTTAGACCTTTTTTCTGACTTCTTCTTGGTCTGAAGTATACCTTTGTCTTCTTTGCTATTGGATCGTTTTTTGGAATCTTTTTTTATGAACATCGATCTTTTTCAGTATCTATAAGAAAGGTAAGAAATACATATATGAATGCATTAATCATTTATGAACAACACAATACATTATTAATCATATGTGAGTGATAGACAAAATGTATTTGCTAATTATGTTTGATTGTATCACATACTATGAAACAAATATATCATAAGTAACTATACATTGTTAACAACTAAGATACCAATCACATATGATTAAAAACAGAGTGTAGATAAAGTATAACTTTGTCAGATTTTTGAGGGTCTGTAACCCTTGCCACTTTTGTTTTTGTCATTTTTATTTGAACAATGTTTTCGCTCTCCCGTATTTCTTTTGTTGTTGTATAGAAATAAAAATATAATTAGAAATCACAAATGGTTAAACATTTTATTGTTGAAAACAAGTGATAATCATATATGAGTAAAGAAAAATTTATTATTATATTTTTGTCAATGTGATTAGAAAATTACGTATAATTAAAACTTGACATTAAGTTTTAATTACATTTGATTTTCTAATTATAATCACATGTGATTATAATTAAAACTACATCCATTGATAATCACATGTAGTTATATTAACTTTTACGTTTGTTTTTTTTGTTATATATGTTTTTTTGTTAATGTAAATTGAAAATCACATATGATTAAAACTTTTGGGATTATAATAGTTGTGAATCACATATGATTAAATCATATAATAATTATAAAACTTATGTTGTTCGTTACAACTCGCATATGATTAAAACATTTGTGAGTATAACAAAACATTTGTGATAACAAATTTGAACCACTGCTTATATCAGATGAATAATCACAATCACATATGTGAATGTAACTTTATATTATTGTCATAATTAATCTGAATGTAAAGATAACAATATATATGTTGGATTAGGTGTCTAAGCCATGACTTATAATTGTATTTATCTTATGAATAAAAGCTTGTCCTCATAGATGGAGGATAGATATATAGTTCAGTAGAGAGAATAGTTGATTTATTAATTGTATAATAAATCAATAAAAAATATATATATGGTTTATTGATATATTTAAGTGTTAATATATTAATTAGAAACTATATTAATTAATTGAGATTTAATCTAGAATTAATTGGATTTAATTTAGAGATTAAATTAATTAATTAAAAGGTGCAGGGGCTGGTTTGGCATTTATTCAATAGTTGAATAACTGGCCAGGTAAAACCAGGGGCCAAAATGGCGCCACCCTGGAGGCTCCTCTAGGGTTTGGCGAAACCCTAATTAGGGTTTTGGTAAGCCTGGTCCAAGTGGTCAAAAGCCTTGTCCAGTTGGAGGCTCCTTAGGGTTTCAGTTGTAACCCTAGGAGGCTATAAAAGGAACCCCCTGGCACCTCATATTCACGCCATCTCTCTCTCTCTGTGTTACTCTGCTGACTGATTCTTCCATCACTTGGGTGTGACTTGCATTTGAGGCAGGATACTTTTGCTGCTGCTTGAAAGGATCATAAGATCAAAGGTTGGTTTTCCTAATTCATCTTTAGAATTGAATTGTATTCTTTAGGTTTTTAGTTCTAATCTTCATAGAAGAAAACATAGATCAATATTAGGGTTGCATGTGAACCATAGGAATTTTTGTGTTCATTGATTGCATAGAAACCCTTCAGTGGTATCAGAGCTAGCTTGTTTTCTTGTGAATTGATTTGAACTGCATGATATCTGTTCTTGCCTCAAGGTATTTTGCGAAAATACATCCTTGGGAGGCTTTATTATTGACGGCTTGGCTAGGGTTTCCTAACCCTAGCCGCCATGCCCTATTGGTCCCCCCCTGATTGCTTGATTTGCTTACCATAATTATGTGTTGTTATTTTTGGTAACTAGATCAACTAAAATAACTTGAACCCTAATTCCTTGGCTTGATATTTTCGAGAATCATAGGGACAAATATAGATAAATTAATTTGATTAATTTGGTAATCTGTAACCTAGATTTAATTAGTTTAATTAATTGATTAATTAAAAGACCAATTAAATCAGTTTAAAGACTTAATTAAAATTTTCAAAAAATTAGTATAATTTGCGAAAATTATAATTTAATTAATTCTAAAATATTTTAATGAGATTAAAATATATCTTATATGTATTTAAAATTAAAAGTTAATTTAATATGTATAAGAAAATTGGTTAGTCTACCGCTAGTAAGCCTCATTCACAAAACTGTCCTATAAAGAGGGTATAAGGCGACTGACTATAAAATGTTAGTCTAATAGGTATCTACTCTTACCCACCGCTCTCCTGGTCAGTCGAGTGTCGTTAGCCGAACGGGTATGATAGAACCGCTAAGCCTCTTAAAAGTATAATGCTATAATTGAAAGTACTAGAACCCTAAACAAATCCCAATCTAGTTACTTTATGTTAAAAATGTGAATTGGTGCTAATCCATGCAATTGCACATTGCACTTTGTGGAACGTTGGTGGAGCGTGTGTGGTTTACCGGCACGCCAACTGGGGTCCGCAAAGAGTCGCAATGGGTTTCTTGATTTTGTCATTATTAACGGAGCGTGTGTGGTTTACCAGCACGTTAATTAGAGATGACAATTGACTTCAAGAGTACCAAGTAATTTGCATGGTTATTCACACCCGGTTTGTGATCCTCGGTATCCCAGTCACAAACAGCGGGGCATTCCCGAGATTAAAACATGCTATCGAACAGTTCGGTAAATCTCAAAGAAACTAGGAATTCCATTATAATATGATTATGTTTCCGCGGTGGAATTGGCTGAATCGTCATTCGCCTACCTTATAAAATTTGCAATATTGATTACGGCATCCCTTTTCGGTATTGTAGATTGTTATTGTAGGATCCTAGCCTTGTATTTATTCTTGGGTGAATATGAGGATTATTATTATTATTCTATCTAATTAAAACTACCTTCTTCTTGTTCAGATGTCTTCTGACCAATCCGTTCCCCACTTAAATCCCGGTAGTGTCACCTCGATTCTGTCATTGTGCTCAAAGGTGACGTTGGACGGTACCAACTATAATGACTGGATCCACAACATCAAAATGGCTCTAAGGTTTGAACAGAAAGAGTATGTTCTAGAAACTGAGCTTGTTGATGTGGACACTGAAACCACTACTCCCGAGGAAATCGCTGCGTACACTAAACACTCTAATGATGCAACCAAAGTGGCTTGCATCATGATCGCTACTATGAACCCTGAACTGCAGCGTATCTATGAGGACTATTGGCCTTACGAGATGCACAAAGAGCTCGCGGAAAGGTTCCGCAAGCAAGAGCGCATCGAAAGGCGTGAGGTTGTAAAAGCTTTCACTAACAGCAAGCCCAAGGAGGGCGAGTCCATCTGTGCACATGTGCAGAGGATGCATGGTTACGTGGAAAGGCTTAGAAAGCTGGAAATGCCGGTTCATGAGGATTTAGCAGTTGACATAGTGCTGAACTCCTTGCCCAGTTCTTATGACCAGTTCACACTGGCGTATCATTTGAACAACAACCAGGCAAACCTAGCTGAGTTACACCGCATGCTTCGTACGGCTGAGGACGGGATGAAGGGAAAGGCTGTGCTCCCTATTAACCCGCCTGTCCTAGCTATTGGCTCCGGAAAGGGAAAGAAACGGAAATACCCTCCTAAGCAGAACTAGAGGGAAAAGACTCATGTCGGGTCATCTAGCGGTGCCCCGAAAGGTAAGTCTTCCGGAATTCCACATGTTCGGAACCCTAAAGAGGCCGACTGCTTTTACTACAAGCAGAAGGGTCATTGGAAGAGGAGCTGCCCAACGTATCTGCAAGATGTCAAGGACGGTAAAGTGAAACCGTCACAGGCAGGTACGTATTCTATATCTGATAACTCATTTTTTTCCCGTTCATGGGTCCTTGATACAGGATGTGGTTTTCATATCTATTCTGATTTGCAGGGCCTAGAGGAAAGTAGGGAACTGGAGCATGGCAGACTGAACCTGGTCATGGGTAATAGGCGAACGTCACCTGTTACCAAGATCGGTGTTTATGGACTGATGCTGAGCAGTGGAGTTAGATTAGATTTACATAATTGTTGCTATGCGCCTGATATGGCAAAGAACATAATTTCTTTTCATGCACTATTTAGACAAGGCTTTTATTATGAATTCAATAAATTGAATGGTTCAATTTCGGTTTTCAAAAATGATGTTTTTATATTTAATGCTATGCCTTGTGATGGTGTTTATAAATATATTATGTGTGTTGATAATTATGGTAAAAATGTTTTAACTATTGATGCTTCAAGCGGTGTAGAAAAGGCATGTCTGTGGCATTGTCGCCTTGACCATATAAACAAGAAACGCATCGCCCAACTCCAAAAGGATGGAGTGTTGGAATCATTCGACCTCGGGTCGGATCATGTATGCGAATCTTGCTTACTTGGCAAGATGACAAAATCACCATTCAAATGTTCATTTGAAAGAGGTGAAGGTCTGTTGGATATCATACACACAGATGTGTATGGTCCCCTCAGAACAACCACTAAAGATGGCACGCGGTTCTATGTGACCTTTACCGACGATTTTAGTAGATATGGGTATGTCTACTTAATCAAGAATAAGTCGGATACCTTTGAAAAGTTCAAAGAGTTTAAGAATGAAGTGGAAAATCAATTGGGCAGAAAGATAAAGATGCTTAGATCCGACAGAGGCGGTGAGTATCTTAGTATCGAGTTTCTCGATTACCTTAAGGAATGTGGAATTGTTTCGCAGTTGTCGCCTCCAAGAACAACTCAGCTGAATGGTGTTGCTGAGAGGCGAAACCGAACCTTGTTGGACATGGTTCGTTCCATGATGAGTCGAGCCTCACTTCCAATCCATTTCTGGGGGTATGCCTTAGATACTGCCGCCCATATCCTAAATCTTGTCCCAACCAAGAAGGTTATGAAAACACCGCACGAGATGTGGACGGGGAAAGTTCCCTCGTTGGCACACATCAAAGTCTAGGGCTGTGAAGCATTCGTGAGACGAGATACTTTAGATAAGCTCGCAGAAAGAAGTAAGAGGTGTTACTTCATCGGATACCCGAAACAGTCTTTTGGATACTTGTTCTACAGACCGAGCGAGGATGTGGTCTTTGTAGCGAGATGGGGGTTCTTTCGAGAGAGAGAACTCATATCCAAAGAGGACAGTGGGAGTACGATCGATCTCGAAGAAATTCAGGAGACACCCGATGAAACAACCTTGGAAGAAACTAGCAACCAACATGAGGAAGAAGTTCCTGTTGGACCCACCGACATTTCGTTGCCCCTTAGGCGTTCGGGTAGAGTTAGCATGCCGCCTGAGTTCTATGGTTTCCATATTACTTCGGACGGAGACACGTTAGTCAGTGATCGTACATTGACTATTTTGGATGAGCCAGCTAACTACCGTGAAGCAGTGGCAGGCCCCGAGTCTGCAAAATGGAAAGAGGCAATGGATAGCGAGATAAAGTCCATGTATGATAATCAAGTTTGGAACTTGGTTGACAATGTATCGGGTCGAAAGACAGTCGGATGCAAGTGGATCATCAAAAAGAAGTCCGACATGGATAGAAAAGTGCATACTTATAAAGCTCGGCTGCTTGCGAAGGGATTCACTCAAACCCCGGGGGTTGACTATGATGAAACCTTCTCACCAGTAGCCAAGATTAAGTCAATCAGGATAATGCTTGCCATAGCTGCGTTCCATGATTATGAAATCTGGCAGATGGATGTCAAAACCGCTTTCCTTAACGGGAAACTGACTGAAGATGTTTACATGAGTCAGCCAGAAGGTTTTGTAGACACAAAGCACCCTGATAAAGTATGTAAGCTTGAAAGATCAATCTACGGGTTGAAGCAAGCATCTCGCAGTTGGAATCTTTGCTTCCATGAGAAAGTCAAAGAGTTTGGCTTCTCTAGGAGTGAAGATGAGTCCTGTGTATATGTCAAGGCTAGTGGGAGTATAGTCACTTTCCTGGTGCTGTATGTTGATGACATACTGCTCATGGGAAACCACATTCCGACCTTGCAGAATGTTAAGGCTTGGCTCGGGAAGTGTTTCGCCATGAAAGACCTAGGGGAAGCTGCTTATATTCTCGGGATAAGAATACTTAGAGATAGAAAGAGAAAATTGATAGGTCTAAGCCAGTGTACATATTTGGAAAAGGTGTTAAAAAGGTTTAACATGGAAAATTCCAAAAGGGGAGAGTTACCGATCCTAAGTGGTGTTAAATTGAGTAAGACTCAAAGTCCGAGTACCGATGAGGAAATAGCTGAAATGAGTCGGGTACCTTATGCTTCGGCAGTAGGGTCGATCATGTATGCTATGACATGTACTCGTCCCGACGTATCCTATGCACTGTGCATGGTTAGTCGGTTCCAGGGTAATCCTGGAAAAGCACATTGGATTGCAGTCAAGAACATACTCAAGTATCTGCGAAGGACAAAGAATATGGTATTAGTCCTTGGTGGCAGTGATGAGTTAAAAGTGAGTGGATATACAAATGCCAGTTTCCAGACAGATAGGGACAATGGACGGTCCCAGTCGGGCTGGGTATATCTTTTGAACGGTGGAGCGGTCACTTGGAAAAGTTCCAAGCAAGAAATGGTGGCTGATTCAACGTGCGAATCAGAGTACATCGCAACAAGTGAAGCGTCTAAGGAGGCGGCTTGGCTGAAGAATTTCATCGGGGACCTTGGAGTTGTCCCGAGCATTCAGGAGCCGGTGGAACTTTTCTGCGATAATAAAGGAGCGGTCGCCTTGGCAAAGGAACCGCGAGACCATGGAAAGTCCAGGCATATCGAAAGAAAGTACCACTACATTCGACATCAAGTAGAAGAAGGGCACTTACTGGTTAAGCAAGTATCATCCGAGGACAATCCTGCAGATCCTTTGACTAAGGCTCTGAATAGGATCAAGCACAATCAGCATGCTCGGAGCATTGGATTGAAGGATGATAATAGTTTTAGTAATTAGATAGATTAGAAACTTGTAACAGTATAAATGTAATTGACTCGGTGATTTTATAATAAAGATTTATAAATGAGTATTATTACTGCCTTTGTCAATTGTTTATTTCTGTGTTTCTATATTTGCATGTTTAACTTCCTTAATAATTAGATTATTTAAAATTCCACAGTCAGTCATACTGTTAGGAAGCAAGTGTGAACTAAGACTGTCATGAATTGGTTGCAGACTGTCTAAAGAGTTAGACATTGCAGTGAGACTGCTGCAACGTTCATGAGTACTTAGAAAATAGAGATTTGAGTATTGGATAAACCCGCGCTTAACAGATTGCTTCATGGATTCTATCACGAGCAATGTTAAGACGATAATATCCGGTGATCTTTAATTGGAGAGATATGATCTGTTATTTGCGATACAAGTGCTTAATGACAATACGAAATCATGCAAGTAACTCGGTGCTATAAAACGCATTGTTGTATGTATTTGGACCCGCAAAAGTTATGGACATATGAGTCGAAACTTATCCGTCCCATGACCCGATGGGAAACAGATATCTGTAGGCCTTTCGATGATTTAGAAGTTGACTGAATGTGTTGGCCAACCGGGACTTAATTGATGTGTTTAATTAGTAGTCTCTAAAGTCATATGCAAATCAGAAATCGAGAAACAGAGTGTCAGACCAAGATTGATGTTAGTCCATGTCTTGAGTCTAAAAATATCCTGTTGGACGGAGGATCATCAGATCACTTATCTTTGGACAGAACTGACTGGGTCAGAGTTCAGGCAATTAAAGTCATAGACTTATCCAAGTGGGAGACTGTTGGATTAGGTGTCTAAGCCATGACTTATAATTGTATTTATCTTATGAATAAAAGCAAAGTCCATTTGGGTTGCCCTCATAGATGGAGGATAGATATATAGTTCAGTAGAGAGAATAGTTGATTTATTAATTGTATAATAAATCAATAGAATATATATATATATATATATATATATATATATATATATATATATATATATATATATATATATATATATATATATGGTTTATTGATATATTTAAGTGTTAATATATTAATTAGAAACTATATTAATTAATTGAGATTTAATCTAGAATTAATTGGATTTAATTTAGAGATTAAATTAATTAATTAAAAGGTGCAGGGGCTGGTTTGGCATTTATTCAATAATTGAATAACTGGCCAGGTAAAACCAGGGGCCAAAATGGCGCCACCCTGGAGGCTCCTCCAGAGTTTGGCGAAACCCTAATTAGGGTTTTGGTAAGCCTGGTCCAAGTGGTCAAAAGCCTTGTCCAGTTAGAGGCTCCTTAGGGTTTCAGTTGTAACCCTAGGAGGCTATAAAAGGAACCCCCTGGCACCTCATATTCACGCCATCTCTCTCTCTCTCTATGTTACTATGCTGGACTGATTCTTCCATCACTTGGGTGTGACTTGCATTTGAGGCAGGATACTTTTGCTGCTGCTTGAAAGGATCATAAGATCAAAGGTTGGTTTTCCTAATTCATCTTTAGAATTGAATTATATCCTTTAGGTTTTTAGTTCTAATCTTCATAGAAGAAAACATAGATCAATATTAGGGTTGCATGTGAACCATAGGAATTTTTGTGTTCATTGATTGCATAGAAACCCTTCAATATATGCTTTTATGAAGTGGTCCCAAAATTATCTAACAATCTTTGGATATGCAAATTCAATAATTTGGAGATCGATTTAGTGATGTAAGCAATGAATCGTTAGAAAATATGGCGACTTTGAGTAATTGTGATTCATTTTATAGATTTGATAGATCACAGTTGTTGAAGTTAAGTTAGATGTACCAAAATGACTTTAATGCTTCGAAAATGGTGCATCTTGGGGTCAACTTGATATCTATTATCACCTTTTTGGTACATAATTTCCTAATTTAAAGGGAATTGTGAAGCCTTTTCGTTTGATGGTGGAACTAAGGAAACATCATTCTTTTCCTCTGGTCTATAGGTTATTAAAGCTAACTTTGGTTTTGTCTGCCGCAACCGCAACCTTTGAAATATCTATTTCTGTATTGGAACTCTTGAAGACCGACTTGCGTAATAGAATGAATGACAAATTTATGAATAATGCTTTAATTTGTAGTGTAAAAAAAGAAGCGCTTATGGATGTTAATATTGAAAATATGATGAGTCGCTTTAGAAAAATGAAAAACCGAAGAAGTCAACTTTAAAATGTAATGTGTACTTGTCTAGACTGGTTCGTCTTTTGTCATATTAGATTCGTGTCTTTTTTCTTGTCATATATTTTGGAAAAAAATTGTGCTACAACTAATATTTTTTCCTAGGTCTACCACATTTAAGAAGAGATAATTAATTATGAAGGTAACAAACATTCAATTTTGTTTGCATTTAATCACTTTTTTCTGTACACAAGTTACCAGTGAATTTATTTTGTGTTCAAAAAATACTTTTGTGTTCAAAAAATACTTTATGACCAGCATTGCTGGTCATAATAGTATTTTTCTAATATCATAAACAAGTTTAGTGATATATGGTATACAAAAAATAAAATAAAATAACTAAATATGAACAAAAATAAAATTTCGTTATCCTTTTAAAATCTATATCTATATCTATATAACTCTTATAATGGAGGCCATTCAAATGATATAATGCAAGATAGCTCATATACTAGCACCACATTCATTTGAAACTCCCACTACAACTCAAGAGTTTTCTAATTTATATGTACTTAATATTTACAACTCAAGAGTTTTTAAGTTATGATTATTAATTAGTAATGACTTTTTATTTTCCTCATTCATACACATTGTAACTTATATTAGTAGTATATAAGTAAGTTTTGCTCACAAAAAAGATACATGTGTTTGAAGAGATTTGTGATTCAATATGAAGAGTTGAAAAAGTTAGTTTGTGCTTATATAAGATCATTCAAATATTCAAATCATACTTGCTTCTCTTTTCTTTTTGGTTACTCACACTTTTGTTTCTCATTTTTTTAGATTTTGTTATGTAGAGTGCATGAAAACGAAAAATAAGGTGCAAATATGTAAAGTTATATGGCTTCAATTTTTTTATGTAATTTATTCATATATAGTTCGTTTTTCTAAATTTTTAGAGAACATTTCTATTCATATGTTTATGATTGATATTATGTTGTCATGTTTTTTTTGCACATTATGATTGTCATGATTGATATTATGATTGATATTATATTGTCATGTTTCTCTAAAAAAAATAGAACCTTTCTATTCATACATGTATGTTTTTATTTTTTCATGTTTCTATTTTAGTTTTTAGCACAATGTTATCGTGTTTATATGTATTTTGAGATAATTGTATTTTAATTGTTTGTTTCATTTTCAACTTTACTTATTAAAAATAATTGTTATATACATAAATCTCATGGTTAAATAAATGTAATAAGAAGAGAAGTTGTTGATGAATGTGTGACTAACAATCTTAAACTTATGATAAATCAATAGTATAATTGACTTTATCGATCGGTTAATTAATAGGCTCTGCATATAAAATAATACTAAAATATTTAAATCATGCTTCACTTCTCTTTTTAGTTACTCATACTTTCGTTTCACATTTTTCAGATTTTGTTATCAAGAGTACTTGGAAAAATATTAATATTATATTGTCATCGTGTTTCATCATTCATGTTTCTATTATAATTGTTAGTACAATAATGTTGTATTTATTTGTATTTTGAGATAATCATATTTTAATTGTTTGTTTCATTTTTAACTTTACGTATTAGAAGTAATTGTTGTATATATGGATTTTATGGTTAAATAAATGTAATAAGAAGACATATTTTTGATAAACAGGTGTCTAAAGTTCATTAGTGTAAACCATTAATGAGACTGTTAAAAAAATTATATTATTTTACTCATGTTAAAATTTTTATTTTATATAGTTTTTACTTTTAAATTGATTAATCTATAAACTTAGTCATGAACTTAATGAAAAATAACAAACTTATTTTATTTTTATTATTTTCATCTTCAAAAACTTAAAATCTAAATTACATTATAAAATCCAAATATAACTCCTAAAAAGTTAAAATTAAACAAAAATCAAAACCAAAAGATCAGCCATATAAAACTTCATGATTAAATAAACTATTTTCAATTAAAGTTTATATTTGCAATTTGATGTGAGGATTAACTGGTAATTACTAAACAATTTAATCATAATTATGTAAAGAGATGGATAAGAATAAAAGAAATGAAAAATCATAAAATATTAAATATCCTTACTATGATAAATAAATTCGATATAAAACTTACAGTTATATAAATCATTTTAGATATATAACACACAAGATATTAGAGGTCTATAATTAAGTCTTTAATATTATGTCTTTAGGTTTTTTATGTTTGACTATCTATATAAAATTGAAATCAAAAAGCTTATTATGTAACCTTTTTTAAAATTTGGATGCAAATATTAGTATTAATACATGATATGTATTATGATACCCATTTATATTTAGTATTTTATGTTTAGATTAGATATAAAGTTGTAAAGTTCATGTGACCAACCAATATTTTTACTATATAATTTTATTCTTGTGCAACGCGCGGGCTTACGCCTAGTATTATATATAACTAGATGAATGCCCGCGCGTTGTGCAGGGAAAAAATTAGTTAGAATATAAATAAATACATGCTATTTTATCCCAAATTAAAAAAATTATATAGAAAAATATTTTCATTATTTTTAATTATATGATAATACATACTTGTGTCATAAATTTGGAAGACAACGAATGTTAATGAATAAATACAATGTATCAAATAAAAATCAAATTAATGTGGTTTAAGATAAAGGGTTATCTCAAACCACATAAGTTTGGTAGTCTACCAACAGTTTGTGCTTGGATAAAGTTTTTGTAAAATTTCAAATTTAATTTTACTTTTATCTGTTTTAAAATCAATTTAAAGATTGTGTATTTGGTCATGTTTTAATTTCAAATATTTAATTTAAATTAATAGTATGCTCTTTTCTAAATAATGAATGTAAATTAATTGTATTATATATGAGAAAGATAAAATGTCATATGTGTATGTGAAACAATGTGAGATAAAGAAAAAAACCTCAAATTTGTGTGGTAAAAGATAAATCATTTATATTGAACCATATTGATTTGAATGACTTCATTTATAATAAAAAATAAATATAGTTAAAATACTCGAAGTATATTTATTGAATGACCTCTGAGAAAATTAGAAATCGTCATTTTTGACCAATAATATTGCATAATAAATAAAAGTTCAAGATTGCATTATTCAACACAATGCATGCGATTTTGTGCAACATGATGAACGAATCCATATCTCATCTCGGATCGACTTGCTAAATATTTAAAGCTCAACTTCATTAAAAAATAATAAAATTTTAACTATATATTTCCTTGAATTTTACTATTTGGAAATGTTTCCAACAATGAAAAATATATAATGATCTATATAATTATTTTAATTTGAGGGAGACCTTTATTTATAGAATAAAAATGCTTCTTGGATTGGTTTATCATGACGATGTGGGATCAAAATTTTCTTTATAATGTGTTATTTTGTGTCATTTTCTCATCCCACATCGCTTAAGAACACAAATGAAGAGAAATCAAAAATCTATAAGTAAAGACACTAATATATTTCTCATCCCACATAACTTTAGATACAAATTTCAATGGAAAGAAAATATCTATAAGTAGAGTGGGTAAAATCATTTCTTTAATATCTTTGTTCTTTTGTGTTTTTTATTATAACCAAATTAGGAATCGGTTGCAACATTCCAGGAACCTTTGGTTTCAGTTTTAAGACCATTTTCCTAAAATTTCGACGGGTACTCACCGATGTCCACTATGATACAATTTTTTCTAATAAATTCAAATTAATGTGGTATATGATAAAAATTGATTAAATAACATTTATTATAATATTTATATAAACAAATTTTTTTGAACTTTAAACGATTACCTTTTAAAAGTTTCTTGTGCATCAATCTTATGAAAGCAAAATAAAATGTTTAAAACATTGTCATCACACATTGAGCTGTGGCACACGACTTACTATGAACTTGCAACTCAATTGATTTTTTAATAGTTTTTAACTCTTTTAAATATTCATCTTTTAGTTTAAATGATTTTTGAAGTTAAAACAAAATAGGATAGTTGTTGAAACTTTGAGATAAAAACACTAATTAATAATAGATTTTGAAAACAATGGTACACTAAAGATTAATAAGAGAACCTAAAAAGTGGTACCATATAAGGGAAAACTAAATGTTATATATGTGCAACGCAACATCCTTGTCACTATTTTACAACATACTTTAAACTTGTAACCTAGCAAGTTTTCAAAAGTTTTTTTTTGCAATATTCATCTTCATTTTGAGTTTTAATATTTTTTGAAACTAAAACCTATAAATAGAAGCCTTTATCACTTTGAGAAAACATGTTTGTACGATAATATGATATGTAATTAATATTAGACTTTGAAAATCATATTATGATCAATATTAATGTTAAACCACATTGTTTTGAATAATCTCATTTATAATAGATGGTTAAAAGGTTAACAATTGGAAATTTGTACGTATATACATATTGGTGAATTGAAAAATGTTTACACAGGCATCACATTTTACAAACAACGTACTATAAATTTCCAACCTAGTCAAGTTTTTAAAAGTTTTAAGTAATTTTAAAATCTCTACGTATATACATCTTGGTGAATCGAAAAATGTTTACACCGGTGTCACTTTTTAAAAACGACATTCTATAACTTCCAACCTAGTCAAAATTTTAAATGTTTTAGTAATTTTAATTTTAATTTTTGAGTTTCAAACTTTTTATAGTTGAAACTAAATAGTAAAAATTTTTAAAACTTGCGATAAAAGCATGTTTTATGATAAAATGATCACTAACTAATAATGGACTTGAAAGATCAAGTTTGATGGAGAAAGAAAGCAAATGTATTGTATTATATAAGAGAAAGATAAATGATCATATATGTATGTGAAGCAATGTGGGATAAAGAAAAAACTTCAAATTAAAAAGGAAGTTGAAAGGTTGGGGGTTTCAAATAAATGTGGTGATAGGAAAAATGCTTCTATTATAATATATATAGATTCGTAGCCTATAGCCTATAGGTCGTCCATCTTCCGGGACGAGAGCATACATCCGGTACAAGACTTGTATTATAAGAATTAAAAAGAAAATCTCATTTGATATACATATTAAATGAAAACTTTAAAAGTTGTAGAAACTATTTTTTTATTTATATTTTGAGGAATGATGATGAGTTTTTCAGATTAGGACAACGATATATATGGGAACCAAAAGTCTAATTTTATGTCCATATTTTAAGAGGTGGATGCAATTTAATTTGATATAAGTAGACAAAGGCACAGTTGCATGTGTGTGTGGGTGGCTCGTGAAGAGATAGAAAAGAGGACACAAGAAAAGAAAGATAGGTGTTTTTGTCATGATATATGTGTGCTTGTGTCTGTGGGGCTAAGTAAAAAAGAAGAGTTTTTGTGTGTGTTTGTGCGTGTTTGCCTTTTTACAAATCTTTTGCCTCGTTGTCTCTGAGTTGTTGAAATATCTCCTCTCTCTTTCCTTGATCTTTTTTCTTTCTTTCTGATGGACTCAACGAGGAGGATTCCAATCTCTATTCCAATCTACCCTCTCTTCTTTCCACAATTATTGCACTACTTGCAGTAAAACCCTTCTTCTATCTTCTCGATTAACCCCATCTTCATCAAGTAAATAATGAATGGTGGTGCTGC
Organism: Cichorium intybus; assembly: GCA_023525715.1. NCBI lineage: Eukaryota > Viridiplantae > Streptophyta > Magnoliopsida > Asterales > Asteraceae > Cichorium > Cichorium intybus. The sequence goes on along the minus strand of CM042012.1, from coordinate 75,050,652 downwards.
ATCTCTTAATTCGGATGAATCTGAGTTCGTTGAAGTAGATCCTACAGGAAGATATGGAAGGGTAAGTAAAAATCCAATGTTTTTTCCTTCCCCCCTTTTCTGATTTCATTATGTTCATCTAAGTCCGTGATGACTTAAAAATCTCCGATTTGTCTTGTTGCAGTATAATGAGATTTTGGGGAAGGGAGCTTCGAAGACAGTGTAAGAACTTGTTTAAATTTCTTCATTCGTTGATGGGTTTGAGATAATCATGCCGGATTTACCGATTGATTTGTGGTTTTTTTTTTTTTTTTTTTTTTTTTTGTTAATTTTGAAGTTATAGGGCTTTCGATGAGTATGAAGGAATCGAAGTGGCCTGGAATCAGGTAAAGCTCTATGATTTCCTGCAAAGTCCCGAGGATCTTGAGAGGTTATATTGTGAAATCCATCTACTTAAAACCTTGAAACACAACAACATCATGAAATTCTACACATCTTGGGTTGATACCGCGAACAGGAACATGAACTTTGTCACGGAGATGTTCACTTCTGGTACCCTTAGACAGTAAGTTGATTCCAAAATCTTTGATTATTTAGGTCTTTCTTGATCTGATTTTTTTGATTGATTTTGGGTTAGGTATAGGCAGAAACACAGGAGGGTTAATCTGAGAGCAATTAAACATTGGTGTAGACAGATCTTGAAAGGCTTGCTGTATCTTCATAGCCATGATCCTCCTGTTATCCATAGAGATCTTAAATGTGATAATATATTTGTTAATGGGAATCAAGGAGAAGTCAAAATCGGTGATTTAGGTCTTGCTGCTATTCTCCGTAAATCTCATGCTGCTCGCTGTGTTGGTAAGTTCCTCAAACTAATATTTTCTTTTCTTTTAAATCAATTTTCTTGATGAATGCATCTTAAAGAGGCAGCATATGTATTTATGGAAGGTTTTTAGTAGTAGGTCTCTTGATGGTTGCCATAATTGTACTCCATATAAAGTAGTTCATTTATGTAACGGCTCGATTCTTGTAATTCACAAATGCATTTAACTCATTTCGTATAACGGTTAAACGCTTAAATTCAGCGGATATTACGCACACGCAATGGTGGTAAATGGTAATACCGTACGTATGTCCGGATTCCCCTTTCCTACATTTGATATTTGCACGGTTGTTGGTTCCTGGGTGCTATCTTTGCAAAAACAAGCAAGGGTTCGAGTCTCAGCAGTCACGTCACCGGTTGCAGTGTGGGAGTTTCAGTTCCAATATGGATTGGACTTCTTGTGGGCACTGGCTCTCTGTGTCACATGATGCTCTCGGGGTTTTAAGGGTTGTTGGAAGAAGAACCCATTTGCAAAAACATTTGATATTTGCAACTTCTTGTTTCCTCTCAGGAACACCGGAATTCATGGCCCCCGAGGTTTATGCTGAGGAATACAATGAATTGGTCGACATATATGCATTTGGAATGTGCATTTTGGAGATGGTCACATTCGAATATCCTTATAGTGAATGCACTCATCCCGCTCAAATCTACAAGAAAGTTATTTCGGTATGAACTTCTTATATTCTTTAAAGCCAAATCGAATTCAAGATATGATAATAAATTAATAATCATAATATAACCTTTTCTGTTCCAAATAGGGGAAAAAACCGGATGCGTTGTACAAAGTTAAAGACCCTGAAGTGCGACAATTTGTGGAGAAATGTCTAGTTACAGTTTCTCTTAGGCTTCCGGCAAAAGAGTTACTTAAAGACCCCTTTCTTCAACCGGACGATTATGGTTACGATTTGAGGCCAATTGATTATTGGACAGATTTTGACGGGATGCCCCTAATGAATAATCATTTAATTACCAACAGCCCACCAACCGATAACTACTCAAACTATCTTGGCTATGAACTCGAAGGAAATGAAATTGAATTGTTCACAACCCAAGAACAAAACCATCTTGAAGACATTGATATTTCTATCAAGGGAAGGAGGGGAGAAGACGATGGTATCTTCTTGAGGCTAAGAATTGCAGATAGAGAAGGTATTTTCCTTTTTCTAAATTGAGTGAAAAAATGTTAATATACGTCCATAATTTTGTTGATTTAGCCATTTCACTTTTATTTTCTAAATTGAGTGAAAAACCAAAACAGAGAAAAGCCCGACTTGCTTTCACCATTTTATAGATTTATCCACTAAACTAATTTTATTTTCTTCTGATTGTTATAGTAATGGTAGCTACATCAGTAACAACAATAGTTTAGTGGTGAAATAGATAAAATGTTGGAAATATGTAATGTTTTGGGTGATGATGGAAAATGTTTCTTAAAGGGTGACAAATTATATTGGTTTAATCATGGAGAAAATAGTTAAATCAACTTAATAGGTAAAATGGTAAAAGTATCAAGTGTTGTTCTGTATTTTCCCTTTAACAATCGAAAACTTGTGTTATAAGCTATTATTGGTGACTATTTGCAGGGCGTGTACGGAATATTTACTTCCCCTTCGACATTGAATCGGACACAGCATTTAGTGTCGCAAACGAAATGGTTTTCGAGTTGGATATCACGAATCAAGATGTTCATAAGATAGCCGACATGATCGATGGTGAAATCTCATGCTTAGTGCCCGAATGGAAAAAGGGATCAAGCCAATCAGAAGAAGAAAGCCCGCATCACGAAAACAACGGTTTCTGCCAAAGTTGCGAGCCAAACGGTTCTCGTATCAACTACTTATCTGCACGGAGCAGCAACGGAAAAAACCTACTTCACTGTTCACGCCACCATTGTGCCGCCATCCATGGCCGCTTTGAAGAAATAACTTATCAATTTGAAGGGTCCGAGCATTGTGTCACCGAGGGTGCACCTGTGGTCTCTAGCCAATCGGATGGATTACAGTATTCTGATATATGGGCCCACCACGAAGGACCTGAAGTGGGCACGAGCGAATATCAATCGTGTACCGAAGATGAACAGGGAGAGAGGGAAGTTGTGAAGGCGGTGAGGTTAAAGGTATTGGAGGAAACTGAAACTGCTCCTCGGGAACCGGATTTTGCAGATGATTATGAAAACGAGATTAGACAAGAACTCAGATGGCTCAAGGCTAAATATCAGATGGAGCTACGGGAGCTTAGAGATAAACAACTAGGACTTACACCAAAAGTTTCTTCCGTCTCAAGTAAACACACCAAAGATAAATCATCGTCTTCTTCAATAGAACACAAGGATGATGATCATTTACTAAAATCATTTGCTTCGGGGACACATTTTGTTTCTTATTCTATGAATGATGGGACATGCGAAGAGACGAGTTTTGAGGAAAGTTACTTGCTTCCTCAAGCTCTTCATAGGGCAACATCTCTTCCTGTGGATGCCATAGATGGTTGAGATGAGATGGGATTTATTGGCCTGGATTCTTTTTTTGGACCCCAAGAACAATAAGGTGATGATGATAGGTTGTTTTTGTTTGTGATATTTTGTACAGCCCTCAGCTCAAGGTGGAAAATACCGTATCTTTGAGATCTGTTGTGAGAGTGTACATTGCCATCTAATGTCATACTTATACATGGGGTTTTCCCAAAACCATCATCTATTGGGTAAATTACCTGGACCATGCTTGGAAGATGTATATTTATTTGATTACTTTTTGATTTGGAGGGACTGTTGAATAAAACTGTGCTCTCTTCCTATATCACTCATCCGATTCGGTTAATAAACTACCCGAGTAACTAATTTAGAGTATATATACACTTCTGGTAAGGTGATCATTCTTTCTTTTTAGCCAATGTTTTAAATCCCGGGTTTTTAGTTTACCCAATATGCTGACCAAGTCATGGGTCAACCGCCGTGTCAACCTTATATTATATTTTTCAACGTATAAAACAAAAACAATGTAATTACACTCTTTTGGTACCAAAAATAGAAATTTTGCCAAGTTTTTATATTGTAAATTTAGTAACATGACGAATCAATGGTGGGCTAATTTTAGAAGCACAAATCTTGTTAGTTCAAGTTTTTAAGCCCAAATTTTAATTTATTGTTTCAACCTGGGTTTTTAGTAGTTTAGGGTCATCGCCCTAACCTGGTTCTTGAGAAATCCAAGTCACAATTTGACAAAATCATACATACAATTGACTTACTCTCTTCACCATGTCACAGTCCAACCAGTTGACCTGGTACGGTCGAACTGGGTTTAAAATATTGTTTCTTACCATAATGGCGACAAACATCATGTGATTAGCGATGATACTTTGATGCAATAAGAGACTTAGTTTGTAGAATGTATCGAAAGAATTAAAATTCATCAAAGTAATTGAAATCAAAAGGCAATATAACCTTCCCCATCCCAAACCTGTCTATGCTTCCTATCCATGTTCAACACCTGTCTAGTCAGTCTAATCCCTGATGGGTTTGGGGGAAAGAATCCATGTCAGGGGTATGAGACTCGTTGTGTACTAGGGGTGAGCAAAAACCGAACCGCATGGTAAAAAAACCGAAAAAACCGCAAAAACCGAAACCGATTAACCGCAACCGAAACAATAACCGACGGTGAGGTTTTCAATTTTGAAATAACCGCAAAATTGCGGTGCGGTGCGGTTATATGACATATGCCGTACCGAAATAACCGCAACCGCACCGCATTCAATAACCGCAAACATAACCGCACCGCTAACCGCATAATTGAATAATTATATAGTTTTTATATTAATTAATATGTAGTTGTAACTTGTAAGTTTGAGAGATGTGGTTGTTTATTTTAATCTTTAATTGGTTTAATCGTAAAACAAGTACCAAATTCATATGGTTAAAGAGACCGCACATAATAACCGCACCAAATAATCGCACCAAATATATGCGGTTAATAACCGAAACCGCAACCACAAAAACCGCAACCGCATAAAATAACCGCATAACCGCACCGCGCTATTAACCGCACCATTTGGTTATTAAAAATTTAATAACCGCATTTGCGGTTAGCGGTACGGTTTTGGCCAATAACCGCGCCTAACCGCACCACGCTCACCCCTATTGTGTACGTGTTTGGTCAAAAACTAGGCATCCTTGTCCGGGGGTATATGTTCAATTAAAAAGAAATTTAAAAAGGTGCATTACCATAGTATAAAAGAATCTTTACCTAACATAGGTATAACTCGATTATAGAAAAATTGAAAATACAAAATTCGTAAATAGCAACATATCATAAACTACAAAAATCACGTTCAATATTTTTTGGTATGTTCTTGTACACAAAAAGTTGTCATCTTAGAAATTTACGTTCATGATTAGATGTTCATAATTCAAAGTATCAAAGTCCACAAAATTCGATCCTATACTATCATGAGAAAAGTTGACACCAAGTTTGTATAATATAAACATTTAATTATTGAACAACAAACATGTTATTTCGCCATCTTCAAACGTTATTTTATATATATATCTATACTACCTTAAAAAGGAAAAATGGTTTCTAAATAAGGAAACTCTTAAAATTAAGAGATACAAATTATCATACACAACGTACATGTTCTATATGCATATACAATTTTCCATCGCTTAATATCGGTCAAACCTTATCTCACCGTGAAGCAATTGAATCAGAATTTGAATGGAAACAAACGCCTGCGAGATATAGGGAAGTCGTCGCCTTCACCATCCATTTAATAATGAAGATCCCATAAAATCAGTTTCCTATCTTCTAAATTTTTCCATATAAACCCTTCACCATAGTTTGGTATGTTGAGTGTGAATCCACGTCAATGTGGTCCACAATAAAAGTTAGTCAAAGTACAAAAAAAAGCAAGGTTAAAAAGCAACGGTGATCCGTTTCTTACGGTCCGTGTTTTGTGCTTTCCTTTTTTTTGTCTCTCTCCATTCAATCTTATTTAAGATTGTAAATCTGTAGTTTGTATATACATTAGAAAGAAATAAAACTTCTTGTTACCCAGAGTGGACGTAGGTCAGAGATTGGACCGAACCACTATAAATTTTGTTGTTCTTTTGTTTAGCGTGTGTTGTGTATTCGTGTGATTCTCGTGTGTCGATCCTAACAAGTGGTATCAGAGCTTAGGCTCTTGACCGTTTCACACGAACCAGCAGAGATGAAGAAGGAAATTGCTGACCTGTGAGAATCGGAACTAGTGCTCCGATAAGAAACCATCGTCCGCCGCTACTATTCCGATTTCCGCCACTGCCGCTGGTCAACCTGCGACACCCGTCGCTATTTTCCATTGTCATCAACCGCCGCTATTCAGTTGTCATCACCGTGACCAACATCAAGTCATCCCGCCTCCACCGCTAATTGCCACCACCGGTGGTTTTATAGAATCTGGACTTTGTGTTTGGGTTTCTCTTTTAACCAAAAGTTTTTTTTTGGAGAAGAAACAAAAACAAAAAAAAAAAAATTGTGCAGAGAAGAAGAAGCACGCTACAAGAGAAAGAAAGAAAAAAAAAAGGTGGGTTGTGTGCATTGTGTCGTGCAGAGGAATTAAAAGCATATTACAAAAACAAAAGGTAGTGGAAAAGTTCAGACAAAACATCATGCGCATAATTGATGTTCCAACAAAAGTCAATCTTGCAGTTTAGTCCCTGAAGTTTTAGAAAATTGCAGATTAGTCCCTGAAATTTCAGAAAATTGCAGTTTTATTCCTGAAGTTTCAGAAAATTGCAGTTTAATCCCTGAAGTTCCAGAAAGTTGCAGTTTAGCCCCTGAGCCTTTAGAAAATTGCAAAATGGCAGAAGATGGTAAAATCAAAATTGACAAGTTTGATGGAACCGATTATGGATTTTGGAAAATGCAAATTGAAGATATGTTGTATCAGAAAAGTTTGCATTTACCCATGTTGGGCGTTCAACCAGATGATATGTACGATGACGAATGGAAGCTGTTGGATCGACAAGCTTTGGGTGTAGTTAGGCTTTCATTGGCAAAGAGTGTTGCGTATAACATTGTCAATGAAACAACTACTTTTGGAGTATTTAAGGCTTTATCCAACATGTACGAGAAGCCGTCCGCTTCCAACAAAGTGTTTCTCATCAAACAATTGGTTAACACCAAGATGAAGGAAGGCATGTCAGTTACCGCTCACATTAATGAGTTTAACTCGATTATCTCTCGTTTAGCCTCGGTTGAAATAAAGTTTGAAGATGAAGTCCAAGCGCTCCTCCTTTTATCATCCTTACCTGATAGTTGGTCAGGCACAGTCACAGCTGTTAGTAGTGCATCCGGCACTATCAAACTCACTTTCGAGAGCATTCGTGACTTGATCGTAAATGAAGATATCAGACGAAGAAGCAATGGCGAGTCTTCTAATTCTAATTCTCTATTGCATACAGAAAGTAGAGGAAGAAAAAACGAAAGAGGACGAAGTCGAGGCAGATCTAAGTCTAGAAAAAGGGGACAGTCAAAAACCAGAAATGACATTGAATGCTGGAACTGCAAAGAAAAAGGTCACTTTAGAAATCAATGCCCAAAACCAAAAGCTACAAAGAAAGAAGTAAACAATGTATCCTCTGAAGAATCAGAAGATTGTCTCATATGTTGTGTTGAGAACTCAGAAGAATCCTGGATTATGGATTCAGGTGCTTCTTTCCATGCTGTTTCATGCCCAGATATGGTCAAGAATCTACGAACAGGTGATCATGGAAAAGTTCGTTTGGCCGATGATCAAGTGCTTGATATTACGGGTATTGGAGACGTAAATTTGAAGACCTCCATGGGAACCACTTGGACATTGAAAGATGTCAGGGTTATTCCAAACTTGAGGAGAAAGTTAATTTCAGTTGGTAAGTTGGATGATGAAGGTCTTAATGTTAATTTTGGTGGTGGACAATGGAAAGTGCTCAAAGGCAACTTGGTGATTGCTAAAGGAAAGAAGAAAGGCACTCTATACATGGTAGAGGTACCTGGTGATGGTGTTCATGCCGTAACCACTAGTCCAAGTCCATCTAATCTATGGCACCGAAGACTTGGACACATGAGCGATAAGGGATTGAAGATGTTGGCTCAGAAAGGGAAGTTTTCAGACTTGAAGAAAGTAGAAACTGAATTTTGTGAATCTTGTGTTCTCGGGAAACAAAAGCGGGTTACTTTTGTAAAGACGGGGAAGACACCGAAAGCTCAGAAGTTGGAGCTTGTTCACTCTGATGTATTTGGACCAACACCAGTTTCATCCCTAGGAGGCAAAAACTACTATGTAACCTTTATTGACGATTCAACACGCAAGGTATGGGTCTATTTTCTTAAGAATAAATCCGATGTATTTGACACTTTTAAGATATGGAAATCTGCTGTTGAAAATGAAACTGATTTGAAGGTAAAATGCCTGAAGTCGGATAATGGTGGTGAATACATAAGCAAGGAGTTTGTTGACTATTGTGTCAAGCAAGGAATAAAGATGATCAAGACGGTCCCAGGAACCCCTCAGCAGAATGGCGTAGCTGAGAGAATGAATAGAACTCTGAATGAAAGGGCTAGAAGCATGAGATTGAATGCCGGTTTACCTAAGACATTCTGGGCCGATGCCGTTAACACTGCAGCCTACTTGATTAACCGTTCACCGAGTGTTCCCTTGGATTTTAAATTACCAGAAGAAATGTGGCAAGGGAAGGAAGTAAGTCTCAAACACCTGAAAGTATTTGGTTGTACTGCTTACAGTTTGTTAAAAGATGGTGACAGGGATAAACTTGATTCAAAAACCAAGAAGTGCACATTTATTGGTTATGGATCAGATGAAATGGGTTACAGGCTTTGGGATAATGAAAGCAGAAAGGTAATCCGAAGCAAGAATGTCATCTTTAACGAAGCTGAGTCATACAAAGACATAAACACCAAAAGTCCAGAAGTCCAGAAGGAGTACGTTGAATATGAAGGTGGTGAAAAGAATAAAGAAGCTTCAGTTGAAATCCCTGAATCTGGGGATGATTCAACTGACAGTGGGAGCTCAGAGGATGATTCCAGTATTGACTCTGGAGATGAAGAAACCAGTCCTATAGCTCCAGAGTCCCCAGCCACACCTCAAGTTCAACCAAGAAGATCTTCCAGAGTCACCAGACCACCAAACAGATACTCACCATCTGTTAACTATATTCTCCTGACAGAAAATGGTGAACCCCAGTGTTACTCTGAAGCTATGGGGTTGAAAGATTCATTGCAGTGGGAGTTAGCAATGAAAGATGAAATGAAGTCGCTTGAGAAGAACAAGACCTGGTTTCTAACAAAGCTTCCATCCGGAAAGAAGGCTCTTCATAACAAGTGGGTTTTCAGGGTCAAGGATGAACATGATGGTACCAAACGGTACAAAGCAAGATTAGTGGTTAAGGGTTTTCAACAGAAAAAGGGAATAGATTTCAATGAAATATTCTCTCCAGTAGTGAAGATGACCACTATCAGACTTGTTCTCAGTATTGTAGCAGCAGAGGGCTTGCATCTAGAGCAGCTAGATGTCAAGACAGCTTTCCTACATGGTGACCTAAATGAAGACATTTACATGTTACAACCAGAGGGTTTTCAGGTTAAAGGCAAAGAAAACCTAGTGTGTAAACTGAAGAAGAGTTTGTATGGTCTGAAGCAAGCGCCCAGGCAATGGTATTTGAAGTTTGATAACTTCATGAGAAGAGTTGGTTACAAGAGATGTGACAATGACCATTGTTGTTACATTAAGAAGTTTAAGGGTTCTTATATCATTCTACTACTCTATGTAGATGATATGTTGATTGCCGGTTCAGACATGTCAGAGATCAAGAAGTTGAAGAAACAGATGTCTGAAGAGTTCGAAATGAAAGACTTGGGAGCTGCAAAGCAAATACTTGGGATGAGTATTTCCAGAAACAAAGAAGATGGCTCTTTGACGCTCTCCCAAGAGAAGTATATTGAGAAAGTATTGGAGAAATTCAGCCTTAAAGATGCCAAGATCAGAAGCACACCTTTAGGAAGTCACTTTAAGCTTTCTAAAGTTCAGTCACCCAAATCAGATAAAGACAAGAAAGAAATGGCTAAAGTACCTTATGCATCTGCAGTTGGTAGCCTCATGTATGCAATGGTATGCACGAGACCAGATATCGCTCATGCAGTGGGAGTTGTTAGTCGGTTTATGTCCAATCCGGGGAGAGAACATTGGGAAGGAGTTAAATGGCTGCTAAGATATTTGAAGGGAACTTCAAAGATGGCATTGCATTTTAAGAAGAGAAATGTTATTCTAAAAGGTTATGCAGATGCAGACCTTGGTGGTTGTAAAGATTCATACAAAAGCACCACAGGGTATGTCTTTACAGTGGGAGGCACTGCAGTGAGTTGGATGTCTAAACTTCAGAAAAGTGTTGCCCTTTCAACCACAGAAGCAGAGTATATGGCAGTTGCTGAAGCAAGCAAAGAACTTATATGGTTAAAGAATTTCCTCATCGAACTTGGCAAAGAACAAGATGATTGTGCGCTATTCTGTGACAATCAAAGTGCAATTCATCTTGCAAAGAATCCCGTCTTCCATTCGAAGACAAAGCACATACAGTTGAGATATCACTTCATCAGAGAAAGAATTGATGATAACACTCTGAAGTTGAATAAGATCAAAGGAACTGAAAATCCAGCTGATATGTTGACTAAGGTTGTCACCTTAGAGAAGTTGAAGCTTTGCATAGCTTCAACTGGCCTTCAGGGTAATTGAAGAGAAGGCCGGGTAACAAGGATGGAGTCAAGATCAAAAGTGTTTTACAGAAATACAGATGCACAGTTGAAGCACATGTGAAGATTGTTCCGTGGCTTCAAGTGGGAGATTGTTGAGTGTGAATCCACGTCAATGTGGTCCACAATAAAAGTTAGTCAAAGTACAAAAAAAAGCAAGGTTAAAAAGCAACGGTGATCCGTTTCTTACGGTCCGTGTTTTGTGCTTTCCTTTTTTTTGTCTCTCTCCATTCAATCTTATTTAAGATTGTAAATCTGTAGTTTGTATATACATTAGAAAGAAATAAAACTTCTTGTTACCCAGAGTGGACGTAGGTCAGAGATTGGACCGAACCACTATAAATTTTGTTGTTCTTTTGTTTAGCGTGTGTTGTGTATTCGTGTGATTCTCGTGTGTCGATCCTAACATGGTAAACCCCCCAATGCCACTTCTACCCACAGCTACTCTTCGGAAAAGCGTCTATGCTATGATTTACGGCTTCCCACCACCAACATCTTCGTCTCTCCTTTCTCCAATCGCTGCTTCGTTATTTCACCATCTCTGTACAAAACCTAGCAAAAAATAAAGAGACGATGAGTGATTTCACTCGTTAAGCACATCGGTGGTAAGAAATAAAGACAAAACAACCCTAACACCGAGCATCCGTCCGACTCCATCAGCCTCCATAGGAACCCTCAAACTCAACTCCTCCGTCAGCCGCTACCGAAACTCTGGTCATAGACTAACACACATACATTTGGTTTCGATTTGCAATTTGGTTTTTGTGATTTGAACTGTTTATTAATAGATCATTCGATTTGTTGTTAATGCTTCATACATTTGGCTTCGATTTGTTTTGCAGCAATCTGGTTTTGATTTTTTTCTTTTAGAGGTTTGCTTTGTTTTGCAATTTGGTTCCACATGTATAAACTGAAGTTGGATCTAATGCAGGTTGTAACCAAATTCAGAAAATAGAAGCGTACAGGTTAAACAAAAAATACTATCATTTCAGATTAATTTGTCTATAGGAGAACACACATCAATTGCAATCACAACCAGGTATGTTTTTGTTGAAAATTGTGTTATTTGGACAAATTTTTTAGTGAAAGTTTAGTGTAGTTGGGTTAAACCATTTTATATATCCTGCTATATGCAGGTACATAGCTATGTCTCGCATTCATCCCTATTTCAAAACGTGTTTACTTCCATGGCAAGAATAGACAACAATAACCTTAATGTTCACCCCCTTCCCCGGACACCTGGACCTCCCAAACGTGTTTTATGAGGGTTTTCTTTTGGATGAAGAGGCAAGAGACAAAGATGATAGAGTGAAAAGAAGTAATGGAAGGTATTCTTATATTTGGGATCTTTGAAACCTGAACTTTAATGTTTACTAATTTCTTCAATTTCATTCTAAAACTCAGGTTTCTGGTCGTTTTTTATATTATCCCCTTCGCATCCTCTTCCTTGATCCCCTTTAATAATGTGTAAAGATTGCTTAATCCACTTACAAAGGCATAACAGGAAAAGAAAGTAATGTGTATCTAAGTATTGATTTTTTGTGCTTTTAAAAATGGATCAATGTTGTTGCGTGCCCAGAACGGTACACATTTGCCAAAACGTCTGTTGATCTTGAAGCTCTGCTTTTGAACGAACGACATGAAGTTTTGGTCTCTTTCATGAATAAACTCTGAATCTTAGAGTTGACGTTGAATGATCTTTGATTGGATTTAGGAAAACTAAACTTTAATTCTATTTTTTTCAAGTTGAACTTTGATGGGGTTACGAAGATATGGTTAGATAAAACTTCTATCAGCTTGATATGGAATATGAATACAGGGGTAGTTGATAGAATTATTTTGTTTACATTTGTATTTACATACTTGATTTTAACCCTTTCAATTCATTCTCAGAACGGTATTTATTTATTTCTAAAAATATTCAATTTCAGGGAAAGTTATCAATAATATACTTTGGGATATCAGATTTGAAGGGAGTGGTCGACTTGGGGCATGGAAGAACAACTTATATGTCTTGTGATACAGTTAGTTATTTGACTTATTTCATTCTATATTTGGGTATTATAATACTTAAAATACCAAGGTATTATTGATGTGTGTGCTTGTATTTATGGCTTTATTTTTTTTGGTATTTTAAAGCAATTTTGGTCCCTCCATAAATCCTGTCCGCCACACTCAATGTCGTTGCCACCATTGTCACTCATCACGTCGCACCCCTGCCATCGAAAGGAAATCCTACTATTCAGGTATACATTAAGGTACTACTGATCTGGTATGCTCTTCATCGTAAGCGATCAACTGGATCTCATTGTTGCTACTTTTTGGGTGATTTAGCCCCTAGCTCTTGGATTTCATCCATACTTTTTCTAAATTATTCTTTGAGTTGATTGTGTATTTTATCTTTTCATTAATTGATTTCAGCTTTCGGTTGAATAAATGTGAAGATCATGTATGTATATTGGTTTTTCAAATCACCTATTTGCTAAACACGAGGTAACTTTTTCGAAATTATTTGATATATAATTTATATTGTGGGTCATGGAATCTACAAGTAAACTATGTCAAATTCCTTGAAATTTAGTTTTTGCAATACAGAACAAGCATCTGAATGACCAATTTTCATGAAGAATGGGTATGCAACTCTAGCTTATCCTTTTTTCAATATGCCAGTTGTATTTTTTTTCATTTACAGTGTGTCGATTTAAATCTAAGGGGGCACGAGGTTGTACAGGTGAGCCGAGCTTCGAGAAAATTCAGAGGTCAGTGTGTTCATTGGAGATCAAAGGCGGCAGTACCTCAATAGCCTTCAAAATTATGAAGCTTATAAATCAAGATTTTTTATTCATTTTAGTTATTCTTTTCTGGTTTATTTTGATTTTTTTATATTTGCACTGTGTTGTCACATTTAAAGTCCTACATTCTTAATTTGCTTGGGTTTTCGTCCATTATAGTTTTCTACTTTTTTTGAAATTTAGAGAGTTCAAACATGTTTATAGTTTTTGAAACAAAAATGGAGATGATAATTTTCAAATAATGCTTTTAAGCAGCAGAAGAAGATGATAATTTTAATATTTCTTGATATGAAGTGTCCATATGCAGGTTAGTGATTCCTTTTGCATGAAAAAATAAAGGGCTAGAAAGGGGTTTGCAAGGAGATTTATTTGATTACCTATAAATACAAGCATTTGATTCATTTGTCATAGAGGTAAAACTGCAAAAGAGTGGGAGCATACGCTTCTCCAAGACTATACGAACAAGGAGTTACATGACTAAAATAAACATTTAAAGTAGTTTTAGTTGGAACTGAGAGTTTTTGACGGATTTGATACAATGACTGCTGAGGATGAAAAACATACAGTCCAGGATGATTAATTTTGGAAGATATTAGATTTAAGCTTTTGGGTCTTAATGTTGGGACAAAAATGTTTAGATGAATAAGAATGTGCATGAAAAATGGCGTTGGCCAAAGTCACAATCTTAATTTTTGGTTTTTCTATGCAAAAATAAAAAACTTGATTTTGAAATTTTTGGTTATCGACAAATGTCTTTTGAAGTTTCAAGTAGCCGTGGTTGGTTCTGGTAATAAAACATAAGTACAGTTGCACCTCAAAATCTGCAGTTTACCATTATTAATAGGTCTTGACTATCTATACAAAACGAACAACGACAGGTTGGAGTCCTGGTCCAAACTTGTGGATTTCACGTTTTTTATATATATTTGAACCAGAAAGAAATATACCTCTATGATGTAATTGTGTGTAAATTTGATAAAATGTTTTTTATGCATTTATCAGATGCCAATGAGTCTACGACTATATAATTGTGGTGTTAATAAATTTATGGTGGAGGCAAAATGCGATGCCTCATGTCTAAAGCAATAAAATTAATTTGGAAGTTTTAAACTCATTTCAAACCACTGGTAGAAGTTCTTAGGAGTAAATTGTATATTAAAGGACTTCAGCTTTGATTTATTATTAGCGTGTTAGAAGTTGTCGCACTATGATATGATATGTCGTTTGCAATTTTCAACAATGAAATGGCTTAATTTTAAATTAACAAAGTAAGTTGGTTAAGATGATGACCAATCAACAGTGTTTTATACTTTAAAATTTAATTAATTATTTTGTTTGATTAAATATATTAAATAAAAATAAATTTTGGACAAAAATATTATTAAAAAGCTTTTGCCATCCAAGTGACATGAAAAATTCCAATATTGCAAATCAAATTAATAAATGACAACTCAACCTACTTTTTAAGGTGTTTATTTTCTTTTTAATGTTTGTGGGTAAAGTGACAAATAAGTTTGGTCCAAGTTTTTTGATATATGGTGCAACTAAAACTGAACACTCTTGAAACCGAATATAACTATTCCAATAACTCATAACCAAAGTAAACTAATATTAAAAAAAAACTAATCACCGGATCTTGCTCCCCCCCCCCCCTCCTGCTCTTCATTAGCTTCCGCCGCATTGCGCGGGTACACTACTAGTATATATATATATATATTATTTGAATGTGTAACTAGCAAGAAATGAATACGAGTATAATTAGAAATTATTCTATATGTAAGACAAATGACATAAAATGAAGATGGGTGCAGAAAAATTATACCTAAGTTTGCATCTCATAATCAATCAGATGTACAAATAAGTGTTTCGAGTGTATGATGACAAAGTCTATTACGATGGGAAGTAATGTACCTTTCATGGCAGGGTTGGTAAACATAATGTTATGGAAAGGTCCGGACATGGAAATAGATTGGGAAAAGATGGAATTGAGTTTGGGATTTAAACGAAACAAAAAGGAATAATAGTTTTGAAGTAGAAGTGACATGTATCACAATTAATGTTGGTATATGGAAGCCAGAACTAAACTACCGAAATTCAAAATGATTATTGATGTTGTAATAACATGTGTATTGGAAAATTTATTGTTATGGAAAGGTACATAGAGGTAAACATATTGGTAGTTTAGTGAGCAAAAAGCGTACCCGGAACCGCTGGACAAAGGTGAGATTGTTGTTAGGCAAATACATAAGAAATCTTATTGAGTGTGAAGTGAGATTGATGATAGATTGTAGGTGCAAGAGATTAACAATGGACTTTAGAAATCTTTAATGAGAAGAAGTGTGACTGTTAAGCGAGATTGAGCAAAGCGTACTGATGCGTGCAAATCAATCCTCTGGCAAATGCCAAAAGCTTGAAGTGTAAGATCTTATTTTAAATTTATAAAACCGGTCTTATCTCAACTAGTGACCATTACACACCGGGTAGTGTACCAAATCGTGTAGTAGTATAGCTTTGGTAAGAATATGTGTCGAACTCTTGGGGAACGAGTATGAAACATATTAGCTCATTTGATTACTGGTTATTCTAAAAACAGAAAATAAAAAGGGGGAATTTGATATGAAATGCAAAACGGAAAAACAAAGGCAACTGATATGGAAATTGATTTGGACAACAATTCTGAAGGTATTCCTATTTAAATATGATTCCACCATTCTATTATGATTAATTTCTATTAAGTGACATGGTTATTAACCTGATGTTCATTGATTCCTAAGTTGATTAGTTCCCTTGATCCATTCACTAATCCTAATTATTCTAAAGATATCTAATCGCAATGGTCATTAAACTAATAATCCCTATTACCAGTCATTAAACTAATAATCCCTATTACCAGTCATTCAGTTCAAGTAATACGAACTGAATATCTTTCCAATTCCGACTGCTGCTCCAGCAAAGACAAGCTTTCTGCCTTTCTTCTGTTCTCAATGTAGACAAAACGTCGACCTGAGGGAGACAAAAGCGGAGTGCAAATGCTTAATACTTTATAAGATTAGAAGGCATTGATTGAAGTGGCGCTCAACATATTAATCTTAATGGTCATGATAATTAATTTTTTGCACATAATGGTCATCCAATGCATCTTGCACATTAAAGTACATTACTTTACTATCTTAACCCTAGGATTTGGTCAATCTCTAGTCACATCTATGTAATGGTCATAGAACAGTCATGATTTATCATTCAAGTCAAACAATCAGATTGGTCCTCTAGATTGAAATAACTTAACAATAGAACGATAAAGACTCAAACTTTAACACATAATGATCATTGATTAAACTAACAAGATAAAATAAACAACTTTCAATAACTGAATAGCAATCAATGCATAAATTTAGGGTTTATTCAAAGTCGAACAAAAACATGTTAGATTAATATGCCCAAGTATGATAAAAGAATGATATTACGAATAACATATGGTCCTATAGGGTCACACCAATAACAAGTTAGACATCTTAATGATCATTTTATCATAATGAATAAAGATTCTGGATAAAATGTTATAATACTTGTGTTTATCATTTTGTGTGTAAAACGATATAGAATCTAGGATTAATTCATATGATGTGAATTAATACAAAAGAGTATAAATATTTAATGTAATTATTTATATAATTTAAAGGTTAAATATAGAATCAAATAAGTTTGCTAAACACTTGTTTATTTTAAATGTTAAATAAATAACATATATATATATATATATATATATATATATATATATATATATATATATATTCAAATAACATATATTAAAAGGTTTAAATATATTGGAAAACATATTTGATTAAATGGAAATGATTTTATATTTTTATATACAAAACTTATGTTTATAAAATATAAATTCAATAAAGAGAGAGAGAGAGAGAGAGAGAGAGAGAGAATCTCTCTCTCTCTCTCTCTCTCTCTTTGTGTGTTCTCAGCCAACACAAGGAAAATAAAGAGGTCCAAAAAAGTATATTGACCTCCTCCTTTGTCCATTGCATGCACTCCTTTTGACTATGACATTCTAAAAGGATGTGTAGGTGTGAGCTTTTAATAAGTGTTGGTAATTTTGAAGAAATTAATGATATTTTCTTCTTCTTCTCACCTTGTCTGAAACTCTCTCCATCTCTCTCTACCTTCTGTCAATTGCTAGTTGATTGTAGGTTTCTTCTTTCACTTATCTCTCTTAGATACCATAAGTTGTTTTGGTTTTCTAAGCTTAAGAGAGAGAGAGAGAGAGAGAGAGAGAGAGAGAGAGAGAGAGAGAGAGAGAGAGAGAGAGAGAGAGAGAGTGAGAACACAAGTAAGGAACTAGCATTCCAATGTGTTATACAACTTGTAGCGGATTACCACTAAAGAATATACAACACCTAAGTTAGGTCCAAAGACTAAAAAGGTTGTAACTTCTTATTTCTTATGTTTTTGAACTTTATCTTTACATGCATATAATCTAATATCATTATGGGTGTAAAATGCTTTTATGTTATTTTTCAACTTTTTTATCTTACGTTGCAAATTTTAGTATTACATGTGTTTAAAACATCATCATTTGAACACTAATTCTCAACAATTGGTATCAGAACCTTGACTATATTGCATCTTTAGATAATATGTTTATTTGGATAAACTTTGTTTTTGGAAGCCATAGGTGTTTTCGATCTTGTATGAAATGTTTATGCATGGCTTTTTGGCAACATGCTTGCTAGTTTTATGATTTTATGTAAACAAAAATTTAACATGTATTTTGGTTACATAAATGTTTCCTTAGAAAAACAAAGTGTTTTTTACTTATGATTTTATGTGATAAAATGTGCTTAAACAAGCCATGGATCAATTTGATGTGTGTTGCATTGATTTTCGATATGGTTGTAATGCTGTTTATTTTCAAATGGTTTGTAATAGTAAATAAGTTTATCTTCATTTTGTTTATTTTTTCATTTTCTAAGTATTAGATTAGTACTACACTAGTGTATATTACTTGAAATGTAACAAGAGATGAAAATGGATACCATTTTGGAGAACACGAAGTCGAACCAAATTTTCTACTTTTTGTCATGCAGCTCTCGGCCAAGAGAAGAGAAAACCAAAAATTTGGTTTTTGATATTTTTATCCTACACTTCATGGAATACTCATCCTCTTGCATGCATAGGATGTTATAGCAAGTGGGAGCTTCAACAACATCAAGTTTGAAAATCTTTAGTCCTTATGTCCCTTAGGAATGGACTTGTTATTTCATGTTTGGCTCACATGAAATAATAAATAGTTAATTCATGCATGTGATGATTGTATGTTGTTATTATTACTTGTATGGATGAAAATAGAATTTTTCATGCTAGACAACCTAAATAGTAAAACATTTATCACCATGGAGTTTGCATATGCTTCTATATCCCAATAACCCAAGTTAATCTCATAGACCAATCTCATAATAATGGCTCCAATTTGGAATCAAGTGCCGATTGAACACGAAGTACTATACATATAATTCCAAATCCAGGCCTGGTGGGCCATATACACCAGACCACATGAAGGGTAGCTAGTCTAAAAATTCCCAAAATACAAGTCTAAAAATTCCTAAAATACATGTGTTTGTAAATATATATGATTATAAGATTTTTCATAAATACCATTTAATATTGGAAAAAAATCAAATAATCCTATGACAATTTATAACCCAAGTAGTTGATTTAATATTGCTAAGACATTATAAGTTAGATGGGAATCTCATTAGAACCTTCGTGTCTCGTAGGACACGAGTAGGAATCATTCCCGTCTACCCGAGCAACCGAACTTTTGGAACACTCATCCCATTTGTGAGTTTTCACAACCCGTTTTTATAACTATTTTATGTTTTGGGGGAAAAGCATGATATTTTTACTTTGTTTTAACGTTCTATTGACTTACAAACTTGTGAACTAATTAAAGACTATTTGTTCATCCATACATACGGTATCGTGTGTATGATGATGTTTGTTGCTTGAGAATCTGTCAAAGAAAGGTCCCCATGTCTTTTCATAGAAATTAACTCCTTTGGAGCCGGTGATTGTTATGGATAGTACTATTTTGGGAGACCACCCCACTCACACATGCCAATGTGGTGCATTTCACCATTGTCACGTATGTTCGACAGAGCATAACGTTGTCGGGGCTGTCAGTTTAGGTTTGGATGTGAACTCAAGGCAATAACATAACGAAGACTTTGTATATTTAGTGTTCTAGTACTTGAATATCTTTGGAACATACCCTTTGGAATTACATTGTTGTTGCAAAACCCGTGATACTCACCAATTATTCCTATAGTTGACACACTCTTTTTTTTGTCATGCTTTTAAGGATCTGGTTAGTGAGTTGGCACTTAGAAGTACTTTTGGTCTTGTTCAATAAGAGTGCTTGATCTGAATAATTTATGCATCTTTTGGAAACTATGTTTGATTAACAATGTATTATCTTGAACAATGTAAACTTTTATTTTAGTTGTTATGGTTGG
Organism: Cichorium intybus; assembly: GCA_023525715.1. Lineage (NCBI taxonomy): Eukaryota > Viridiplantae > Streptophyta > Magnoliopsida > Asterales > Asteraceae > Cichorium > Cichorium intybus. Next base: position 75,030,689 of record CM042012.1, on the reverse strand, counting down.
TGTTTCTTGAACCTTATGCTGTCGTATCTCGTGTTTCCGCTTTAGCAAGGTGTGACAGTCTAGCCCCAAAATGCGGATGTTACAATTCAAATTAGGCTTTTTCTTATTTTAATAACGAAGAGTGTGATCACTACTCATGGTCATTGCTTGATATGAATGTAATCACTTGTTAGCTGAAAAGGCCCTCTGTCTAGAGGAATATAATCAGCCAATTTGAATCATGTGTACGGCTACTGGTAGTTCTTAGAAATTGTGAAGCATGTACCCAGATCTAGATAGCCATTACCAGAAATATGGCAATGAATATGGACAACCATTATCCAAGAGCTTTGAATGTCCTGCTATTGAGCTTCTCAACATTGTAACGTGGACTGGTTCTGTCATTAATGTTGTCATACATTGGTTTATGGGTACTATTTCTGTTAAAAAATTTCCGTTAAGGACAATTTCCGTAATTTTCTATAAATCGGCAATATCTATATGTCATTCTGAAGAATTATATTTTTAGGTATACAGACTAGGTTGCTAATATTACCTTTATTTACATAGTAGGATGTTAAAACCAACTTTGTCATTTATTTGAAGAACCACCTTTAATTTGAAGAACCATATTTTATAAGTAAACTTGGTTGCTAAATAATTAATAATGTTCAAAAGTTGATTGCTAAAGGACAACATTTAGCAATCTTTTGAGGACAATAACTGTTTTTTATGTTATTGTTATTCATAAATTTTGTTTGCTTCAAATCAAAACATGTTCTAAAAGACCATTACAAAGTATATTGCTAATTCCATTGTAAACAACATTAACACTTTAACAAGTCAATACAAAAACTGTTTGCTGAAAAGCAATATGTTATCATACAACATTAACAATTTCATCCCACTTTAACACTATAATACTTGGTTGCTAAACTAATGCCATTGTTATGAAAGTAGGTAGCTAAAAACTACTTTATTAGCAAACCAGGTTACCTAAAATAACATCATTGTCCTCCCAAAATATGTTTCCATCCCACTGTAACACTTAGTTTCTAAAAAGCAATCTGTAATTCGTAAAGATTAACATTCAAAAAGCAATGTTATTGATAAAAGGCTGCAAACAACCTTTCTGTATTACTCATTATGTATTCATCCGACTATAACACTTCATTACAAACAACCAATTTCATCCCACTTAAACAATATAATACTTGGTTGCCAAAATGATGCCATTGTTATGAAAGTAGACTGCAAAAACTATTTTATTAGCAAATTTAGTTGCTAATAACCATTTTATTAGCAAACTTAGTTGCTAAAAACCAATCGACTAAGACTTAATACAATTTTACAAACAAACATATTACTAGTATATCAAACAACAACTCTAATAATTTACATTGGGTTTTTCTAAACACAAAAATTGTTTAAGGTTTTTTTGGTAATACCAAATGTAATCTCATATTCTGTTCGGTAAGTATTTGCTCTTTTTTTAAAAGTGGTTAGAAGTTATTAATGTGACCATTTACCTTAAAGGGCTTTTTGTCAATAGTAAAAGTTTGTGTCTGGTAAGGATAGTGGTAAGTGTCATGGAGTTGAGGAAACTGAATCACATATGTTAGAGTGACTTTGTGATTATGTAGTATGTGTATTGGGATCATTTAAAAAGGAAAATTGGACATGAAGTCTGTTCCAGTATAGTTAGTGGCACTATCAAGTTGAATAGAGGTGCCAAGTATAAGTATGTTGCTGTATTTGATAGAAATCAGAAAGTATGTTGTAGTGTAAGCGACGCTATTAGGATGAGTTTAGCGACGCTACCTAAGGGTGCTAGCGGTGCTAGGTGTAAACCGACATAAAAACTTTAAGAGTTTGTTAAGGGTCATTTTATGAAGCCCAAGTACTATAGAAACGTCATTTTCTGAGCAAGGATTAAGGAAGAACCCTGGAGATTCATGGAACACTTGAAAAAGGGATTGAAGGCTTTAACCAAGAAATTGAAAAGGGAACTATCTCTTGCATTATTTGATGTAAGAATTCAACTTGTTGCTTTTGATTTCGAGTCAATCTAGTTGAAATCTTGTAGTTACAGAGTATAGAATGCAAATTACCTATAATTAAAGAGATTAGAGAGAAATACATTGAAATTAGCTTGGAAAAAGGGGATTGACCCAAACCCTAATGTGATAAACGATTGTTAACTTATCACTAGCCCTAATTTTAGCTGGATCTTGTGGAAAAGGACCTAGGATGAGGTCTGGAACGATTAAGTGGTCATAGAATGGAAGGAGGTTGAACAGGCTAGATAGCGACGCTAAGGTCTCGAGCCTTGGCAAGGATCACGAGACCTTTAAGGATAACGGTGCTATCTGTAGTGGGTAGTGATGGGTTTTAAGCAAACTATAAACTTAAAGCTCTTAAGTTCACATGCACCCTAAATGATCTATGTTTTCATCATATTGAACCTATAACTAAGAACATAATAAGAATCAAAATTTTCATAAGAAAACATACCTTTTGATCCTTAGATCTCTTGGAAGCTAGCACCACAATTGTAATGCCTCTAATGGCTCACACCCAAGAACTTGGCAAGTAAGAAAGCAAGAGAGAATAAGGGTAGAACCCTTGAAGTTTCCATGGAATATGGGGTGGGGAGGGCCTCTATTTATAGTCCAAAACTGATAAGTCTTATGACAGATAACTGCCATAATTAAGCTTCTGATATGATAACCCATTTATCATACAAGCTATTTGACTTATCATTACCATAAATAAGAAAGGCTCCATAATTAACCATACACACACACACACACACACATATATATATATATATATATATATATATATATATATATATATATATATATATATATATATACCAATTTCTTAACTATTGAACACTTATAGTTCAACCCCTGCATATTTAATGAATCCAATTAATCCCAAAATTAATTCAAAATTAATTTATGATTAATCCTTAATTAAATATCATAATTTCTAATTAATATATTATTCTCATAATATATTAACAAATTATTTATTCCTTTTTTCTGATTAATATATTATCTCCATAATATATCAACCTCCTTTTCTCTATATGCAATCTTGTCCTCTGCTAGGTTATGAGGGCAACCTAAAACGACTGTGCTGCTATCAATTCAAACATATGTATCAATTATAGTTATGGCTTAGACACCTTAATCCAACAGTCTCCTACTTAGATAAGTCTATAACTATAATACAATATGGTTTCCAAATTGATCAGCAAATTGTAGCTTCCAAAAGCTATTGCCGAACTCTGACCTAGTCAGTTATGTGTCATAAGATAAGTGATCATACGATCCTCCGTTCTTACAAGATATCATTCGGACTTGAGACATGGATTAGAATCAATCTCAGTCCGATACTATGTTTCCCGATACCATGATTTGTAATGACATAGGACTTCTAATTAAACACATCAATCAGTCCTGGCTGGCCAACACAAAGTCAATACCAAATCACCGAGGGGCCTACAGATATCGCTTTTCCTGTTAGGGCAAAAGGAACGAATAAACTTCGACTCATATGTTTGTGTCCTTTACTCATCAAATCTCGCACAACAATACGTTTTATAACATCGAGTTACTGTACGTATTATCAATGCACAACCGATTTATAAATTTCAACTCATATGCCTCCGTTTCAAGACCATATGATGTTATCGTCTCAGTATTACTTGTGATATAATCCATGAAGTAATTCTCTGAGCACGGGTTGATCTAATACTCAAATCTCCATTTCTGAGTACTCATGAATATTGCAACAATACCATTGTTATGTCTAACTCCTTAGACAGTCTACAATTCAATTCATGACAGTCTTGGTTCACTACTTACTTCTGAAAGTATGAACAACTGTGGATATTTTGAATAATTGAATCATTCAGGAAGTAAAACATGCAAATTGAAACACTGATATGATAAGTAGCTACTCCAATTGAAACACTGATATGATAAGTAGCTACTCCTGCTTATTACCAAGTCTCTACGAAGCAATCACCATATCAGATTAATTATGATACTATTATATGTTTCTTGGTTTCTATTAAACTTTCAATTAAGATATTTATATGTCTTTTCTATCCAAAATGACTTTCACTCTTTCTATGTATCCTAAATGTCTTACATTGATACACACCGTTGCAGATAACCCGGTTGGATACCATTCCGACGATTTCTCAATGTGTCATCTTGGTTTTCCTCTCCTGACACCATTTCTGAAATGGTGTTATGTACTTTGACTTCTCATGGTTCTAGGGATCTTTAGTCTATGTGACTTCACCCTTTCGGTGTCAAGATGATTTTAAGGGGATAACTGACGTGCCGGTGAACCACACGCGCTCCATCATTATCCCAACAAAACTTTCTAACCATGAAGTCTCATAGTGTCATATGTTGATGTCAATAATTACAGATTTGAAACTCATTTCAAATTATTACATTCCTCCAATTATCGCACAATGATTTCTTATGTGTGTTTAACTGTCCTTTTCAGTATTCTCAACCAGGTTGTGCCCAAATCCAACTTACTATGCTCTAAGCATTAAGTTATCAGGATTATGCCATGACACATATGATCGATTCAATTCGTGGCAGATTATTGAATCTGATTTTAGTTCTTTTCTGAACCCTTTCAAAATCTAAGGATTACTCACTATCCTTGTGTCATGCTTTTAAGAAAACTCCTTTCTTTAGTCATGCATCTTGAATCTTATCAAGATCATACTTATACTAGCAAATTCTTTACTGACGACTTAATCTATCTGATAGATACTGGTAACCACTTGAGTACATTGTATCTCCTTTAGATCTTTCATAGCGAATTGTCTCTTATGTCAAGTCATTACACTTTGTAATGATAAGAGATGTTTCCTAGAAACAGTATGTAATGGACATACGTTGAAAGGCAGATTGCAATGATGCTCCCACTAGCTTTGACATAGTTCTGGAACTTTTTTAGACTTTTCACAATATCCAAATCTTTTGGCATATTTTGAGAATCAAAGTTCAGAACTTCTGACATAGTTTATAAGACTCCTTCAGACTGTTCACAAAACCCAGACCTTTTGGTATATTTTGAGAATCTGAAGATCCTTTCGTGCAAGGTGCCCGTCAGACAAAAAATTTCGGGTCTATGTACCTTTTGTTTCGGCATGTTCTGAAACCTTTTGGTTGTGTCTTACACACAACCCTTGCGGTTTCCCATTTAAGGAAAGTGGTTCAGATCTTCTGATCTTGCTATGACTCACAGAGTGAAGTTATAGCAAACAATATCCTTTCAAATATGTTTTGGTTCCGTTGAGAACGTTTCTCTCCAAGTCTATCACATGACTTTGATCATCGCATCGCTCAACCATTCCTTCTAAGAATGCAGGTACATTTCCATCTATGTTGTCTTCTTTTCATGATTCAATTACTCCCACTAGCTCTAACCTAGGTGTAAAATCAATCAAATTGTCACATAGACGGAGTCTCGCTCTTAGCTTCTTATATTTGGCAGCAACCGGGCTCACCAATGCTTCCGAGTAGTAGGATTGCTAATCCATACCAATCTTAGTGTTTTATCACTAATCGGTACGTCACCCAGATCATAACACCTTATGATGGTGACTAATACTACTTGTCTGCAAAGAGAAAAGTATGTCAGATTTAACAGGAATCTGATTCCTAGTCAAGTTCTAGTGATGACTAGAGGTTCTTTCACTTTGGCTAATCCCTGCCCTTCGGGATTATTCCAGCTCCCACTGTTCCCTTAGGATGCGAGTTCTTTCTAAAAGGACTCCAACATGACCAATGAAACGACATTGTCAAACAGGTTCAGGCTAGTTATGTGGTTCAGATGAACACAACATGACCCTTAGACCATTTTCCGTGTACAAGTAGGGTTGAACCCCGTTTTACACTTCAGACGATATTTGTGTAACCCACTTAGTCTAATATGTGGTCAGAATATGGTTTTACGGTCTGACTGGATGAATATCGAAACTTGTTGGAAGTGTATCTAATACATCGAGGATCAAACTGCTTCTGATCAATGCTCGGTCATCTTTCCTAAGATACATTATAACCATTAATGTTCTTAGAAGACGAAGAACTGTGAAACAATTTCTCAGTTTTATTTTACTCAGGTTTTGTTGATCTTATACTTCCTTTGAAGTCCTTGAACAGTTCAAGGTTTCAAACACTCTATTATATCGATAAGCGAAGTCATATTTGTCATACCAATTGGCAAATATCATGAAGTATAATTTATTGTTTTTTATTTATAGATTCGAGTAATTCACTAATGTGTTCATTGTTCATAATCTTAATGTCTTTTACATCTTCATGTAAATTTATGACTTTGTTAATTTCTTCCAGATATGTATTCTTCGTTTGACTCTAAGTCAACCGATTCCAAAATTCTATCCATTGGATCTTTGGGTGATACATTTCTTGCAACAACCAACTTTATCAAGAACCCACTTCATCATGTGACTCTAAGTCAAATGATCCCAAAGTCCTATCTACTTGGACCTTTGGTTGAAGCGATTCTTATTAAAATCTAACTTTAACAATCACATAACATAATTCATAAATCCAACACACTTTGGATGCATCAACATTCAAGATATTAATCAATACATTCACACAACATTTCAAGGATAATTTTAAACAACCATGTTTGAAAAGAAAATAACTTTTATTAAATCAAAATATCCTCAAACAATGTACTATGTGAAAAACAATACTATCTACTGGCTAATAACAATATCAAAATATCTAACTAAACTCCAAAACTGCACAAGCCCGAGATCCAATCTGAACGCGCTCCCATGCGACAATGTCCTGCGTCCTACTGAGACCCTGCATACAAAGCAAATGTGACAATCACATCTTGTATCAAGGAATTAAGGATTAGGAGTTTTGAGTTTTTAGATATACCTGAGTAACCAAACCGTTTGGCTTTGGAATGTTTTCCAATCTTCTTATGACTATACCTTGCCACGTGGATTCCCAGCTTAAGACATCCCAGGACTCGTCCGGACGGACTCCTGATGTGCTTCCAAGTTGGACCCAATCTCGAACTACGCCTTCTCATGAGCGACTCATAGAGAGTCAATAAAGGAAACATTTCCCTGAAGGTCTTGTGTTGGTCCCTTTCATTGTATACTTGTATGAACGGTTCATACTACTTAGGCAGAGAGGAAAGCAAACCGTTGATACTCATTTCATGATTTAATGGATGACTAAGCTGGTACAACTCTTCCATGTATCCCCCAATCTTGAGGAAATGTAGACCAACCTTACCTCCCTTTTTCAGTCTAGTCTTACCAAGCTTCTCGTATATCCTAAGTTTTTCCTGAATGACTAGTTCTTGGAACTTTTCATCAACCAGTTTTATCAACTCATATGGCCCCAGGCATTCAAAATCCCTGCGGTTGGCGTGGTCAATGGTTAATAACATGAGGAGACGAACCTCTTCGTTCTCATCAATCAGGAAGTCATGGTGGTCAATCAACTGCTGTGTGACCCCATGCTTAGGTAGGAAGGGAAGTGGATAGTCGATGATGTATTGCTTATCTACATATCTCATAACCATTCTCCATTGGCAAAGCCAATCTATGTAGTTCAATCTAGTTAGCTTTTTCATATTAAGTAAGTACTTCCTGAAGCTCTCAGGAACAGGTACAAGAGGAGGAGGAGAGTTGACACTATATTTAGACATCTATAAAATCAAATTTTATTAGTTTAACGTTTTGTCATTATAAATAAGTACCCAATTAATATTTGATAAGGCTAGGACCCAAAATGCCCCAACTATGGTGTGAAGAGGGATGTCATAATCACAACATAATGGTCATTAAAGTAGATATACTTTTATCAATTCCAGTCTTATGAAATTCCTAGATCTGTGAGATTCATTGATCGAAGTCAATGGCATGTTTAATCTCGAATTATGCTCTTCTATTTGTGACTGGGATGCCGAGGATCACAAATAAGATGTGAAATAACCATACAAATTACTCGGTAACCTCAGTGTCATTTATCATCTCGATTGATGTGTGCCGGTTATCCACACACGCTCCATCAACAATGATAAAAGACATGAGATCCTATCACCACTCTTTATGGGTCCCTATTAGTGTGCCGGTTAACCACGCACGCTCCACTAACGACCCACAAAGTGCAATGTGTAACTTCATGGATTAGCGTACATTTCACATTTTCCTAAGTAACTAGATTGGGATTTTTGAAAGGTTTTCTGCAAATCTATGAACTAAAACCCTAAATTCACATGCAATGTAGATTGGATCTATGTTTTCTAACTTTGAACATATAATAAAATTCCTAAAGGCCAACATAAAAAATTACTAAAAGAAATAAATCAGAAAATCCAACCTTTAGTTAAATCTTGAAGCTGAGCAGCACAAGTGTCCTGCCTCAAATGAGATCACACCTAGGTAGCTAGTAGGTCACAAAATCAGAGAGAGTTAGGGTAGAGAATGGCGTGAATAATGAGGGTCACAGGGTCCCTATTAATAGCCTCTAACAGATAACCAGATAAGCCTTTAGAGATAAACCTTTTTGAATTCAAATCAAGATAAACCTTTATCTTTTAATTCAAATCTATTTATCCTAATATATCATTATCGAAATTATGGTTTGTCCTAACCATAATTTCGTTGGCTTCTATAACTGCTAAAATTGTCACTTACTCAACTATTGAATAATTACAATTCAGCCCCTGCACCTTTAATTAATTAAATTAATCACCAAATTAATTCCAGATTAATTTCTAATTATTATATTATCAACATAATATATTAATAAACCTTTTATTTAATTTATATTGATTTATTAATCATATAATAAATCAATCTTTTTCTCTCCTGGAAATTCTGTCTAACCTCTAGCTATGAGGGCAACCCAAATGGACTTTGCTTCTATTAATTAGGTAAATATAAATTATTAGTCATGTCTTAGACACCTAATCCAACAGTCTCTCACTTGGATAAGTCTATGACTATAATTACTAATTTATCCTCTAACTAATTAGCAAACTGTAGCTTCCTAGAAACTGCTGCCGAACTCCGACCTAGTCAGTTCTGTCCATAGATAAGTGATCAAATGATCCTCCGTCCAATAAGATATTTTTCAGACTCAAGACATGTATTAAGATCAATCTCGGTCTGATATTTTGTTTCTCAATTTCTGATTTGCATATGACTTTAAGACTACTAATTGAACACATCAATTTACTCCTGGTTGGCCAACAATTTCAGTCAACTTTAAACTCATCGAGAGGCCTACAGATATCCATTTCCCGTCAGGGTCAAGGAACGAATAAGCTTCGACTCATATGCTTTATATCTTTTACCAGTCAAATCACTAACAACAACACGTTTTATAACATCGAGTTACCGATGCGTTTTCGCATTATCAATGAGCAACTACCTTGCAAATTATAACTCATATGTCTCCGATTCAAGATCATAAGATATTATCGTCTCAACATTGCTCGTGATATAATCTATGAAGAAATCCTTTGAGCGCGGGTTTATCCAATACTTAAATCTCCATTTTCTAAGTACTCATGAACGTTGTAGCAATGTTGTTGCTATGTCTAACTCCTTAGACAGTCTACAAACCAATTCATGACAGTCTTCATTAATACTTACTCCCAAAAAGTATGAGCGACTGTGGATATTCTAATAATCATATTACTCAGGAAGTAAACATGAAAAATGAAACACAATGATAAATAATTTGACAAATAGCATTAAACAATACTCATTAATAAATCTCTATTATTAAATCACCAAAGTCAATTACATTTACATTGTTACAAGTTTCAAAACTTATCTAATTACAAAAACTAATATAAACTCTTAATACAATGCTCCTAGCATGCTGATTGTGCTTGATCCTACTCAGAGCCTTTTTCAAGGGATCTGCAGGATTATCTTCAGATGATACCCTCTTAACAAGGAGATGACCTTCTTCTACTCTATGCCGAATGTAATGGTACTTTCTGTCGATATGCCTGGACTTTTCATGGTCTTTCGGTTCCTTTGTCAAAGCAACCGCTCCTTCGTTATCGCAGAACAGTTCCATAGGCTCCTTAATACTCGGGACTACTCCAAGGTAACCGATGAAGTTTTTCAGCCAAGCCGCTTCCTTTGACGCTTCACTCGCTGCTATGTACTCTGATTCGCACGTAGAATCAGCCACCGTCTCTTGTTTGGAACTCTTCCAAGTAACTGCTCCTCCATTCAAAAGAAATACCCAGCCCGACTGAGACCGACCGTTGTCTCTATCTGTCTGGAAGCTGGCATCTGTGTACCCGCAAACTCTCAATGTATCACTGCCACCAAGGACTAGAACCATGTTCTTCATCCTCCGCAGATACTTGAGTATATTCTTAACAGCTATCCAATGCGCTCTAACAGGGTTTCCCTGGTAACGACTGACCATGCTCAAAGCAAAGGACACGTCTGAACGAGTACATGTCATAACGTACATGATAGACCCTACCGCCGAAGCGTAATGTACCCGACTCATGTCAGCTATTTCCTCATCTGTACTCGGGCTTTGAGTCTTACTCAACTTTGCATTACTTTGGATAGGCAGCTCTCCCTTCTTGGAATTTTCCATATAAACCTCTTTAATACCTTTTCCAAGTATGTACTTTGACTAAGTCCTATTAGTCTCTTCTTCCTATCTCTCAATATTCTTATCCCGAGAATATAGGCAGCTTCTCCTAGGTCTTTCATGGCAAAACACTTCCCAAGCCAAGACTTGACATCTTGCAAGGTTGGAATGTCGTTTCCATGAGCAGTATGTCATCAACATACATCACCAGAAAAGTGACTATACTACCACTAGCCTTGACATACACGCAGGACTCATCTTCACTCCTAGAGAAACCAAACTCTTTGACTTTCTCATGGAAGCACAGATTCCAGCTGCGAGAAGCTTGTTTCAATCTGTAGATTGATTTCTCAAGCCTATACACCTTATTAGGATGCTTTGTGTCTACAAAACCTTATGGCTGATTCATGTAAACATCCTCAGCCAACTTTCCGTTAAGGAAAGCGGTCTTGACATCCATCTGCCAAATTTCATAATCATGAAATGCCGAAGCATAAGGTACCCGACTCATCTCAGCTATTTCCTCATCGGTACTCGGACTTTGAGTCTTACTCAATTTAGCATTACTCTGGATTGGTAGCTCTCCCTTTTTGGAATTTTCCATGTTAAACCTTTTCAATACCTTTTCCAAATATGTACACTGGCTCAGACCTATTAATTTTCTTTTCCTATCTCTCAGTATTCTTATCCCGAGAATATAAGCAGCTTCTCCTAGGTCTTTCATGGCAAAACACTTCCCGAGCCAAGACTTGACATCTTGCCAGGTCGGAATGTCGTTTCCCATGAGTAGTATGTCATCAACATACAGCACCAGAAAAGTGACTATACTCCCACTAGCCTTGACATATACACAAGACTCATCTTCACTCCTAGAGAAACCAAACTCTTTGACTTTCTCATGGAAGTAAAGATTCCAGCTGCGAGATGCTTGTTTCAATCCGTAGATTGATCTCTCAAGCTTACACACTTTATCAGGGTGCTTTATGTCTATAAAACCCTCTGGCTGATTCATGTAAACATCCTCAGTCAGTTTCCCGTTAAGGAAAGCAGTTTTGACATCCATCTGCCAAATTTCGTAATCATGAAACGCAGCTATGGCAAGCATTATCCTGATTGACTTAATCTTGGCTACTGGTGAGAAGGTTTCATCATAATCAACCCCCTGGGTTTGAGTGAATCCATTTGCAACCAGCCGAGCTTTAAAAGTGTGTACTTTACCATCCATGTCGGTCTTCTTCTTGAAGATCCACTTGCACCCGACTGTCTTTCGACCCGGTACATTGTCAACCAAGTTCCAAACTTGATTGTCATTCATGGACTTGATCTCGCTGTCCATTGCCTCTTTCCACTTGGCAGACTCAGGGCCCGCCACTGCTTCCTTGTAGTTAGCTGGCTCATCCAAATTTATCAGTGTCCTATCACTGACAAACGTGTCCCCGTCTGTAGTTATATGGAAACCATAAAACTCGGGTGGCATGCTAACTCTATCGGAGCTCCTAAGAGGTAATGAAATGTCTGTCGGACCAACAGGAACTTCTTCCTCTTGTTGGTTGCTAGTTTTTCCTAAGGTTCCATCATCAAGTTTCTCCTAAGGTTCCATCATCGGATGACTCCTGAATCTCTTCAAGGTCAATAGTACTCTCACTGTCCTCTTTGAATATGAGCTTTCTCTCTCAAAAGACTCCTCGTCGTGCTACAAAGACCACGTCCTCACTCGGTTTGTAGAACAAGTATCCAAAAGACTGTTTTGGGTATCCAATGAAAACACATATCTAACTTCTAGCCGCGAGTTTATCATGAGACTCTCGTCTTACGAAAGCTTCACAACCCCAGACTTTGATATGTGCTAACGAGGGAACTTTCCATGTCCACATCTCGTGAGGTGTTTTGGCAACCTTCTTAGTAGGGACAAGATTGAGGATGTGGGCAGCAGTCTCTAAGGCATACCCCCAGAAGTGGATGGGAAGAGAAGCTTGACTCATCATGGAACGAACCATGTCTAACAGGGTTTGGTTTTGCCTTTCAGCAACACCGTTTAACTGTGGTGTTCTGGGAGGTGTCAACTGTGAAACGATTCCACATTCCTTCAGATAGTCAAAGAACTCGATACTAAGATACTCACCGCCTCTGTCGGATCTAAGCATCTTAATCTTCCTGCCCAATTGATTCTCAACTTCGTTTTTGAACTCTTTGAACTTTTCAAAGGTATTGACTTGTGCTTGATTAAGTAGATATATCCATATCTACTATAATCGTCAGTAAAGGTCACGTAGAACAGAGTGCCATCCTTTGTGGTTGATCTGAAGGGACCACACACATCTGTGTGTATGATGTCCAACAGACCTTCACCTCTTTCACAAGGCCCTGTGAAAGGTGACTTAGTCATCTTGCCCAAAAGACAAGATTCGCATACATCATCCGACTTGAGGTCAAATGATTCCAATACTCCATCCTTTTGGAGTTAGGCGATGCATTTCTTGTTAATGTGCCCAAGACGACAATGCCACAGGCATGCCTTTTCTACACCACTAGAAGAATCAATTTGTAACACACTATTTCCTAAATTGTCAACACATGTCACTATTTCATACACACCATCTCAAGGTAAAGCTTCAAAAACAAAAACACCATTCTTAAAAACAGAAATTGAACCATTCAAATTGTCAAAAGAATATTGAAAACCTTGTTTGAACAATGCATGAAATGAAATCATGTTTCTTGCCATATCTGGCGAATAGCAACAATTTAGTAAATCTAAGCTAACATCACTACTGAGCACTAAACTATAGACACTGATCTTGGTCACAGGTGACGATCTCCTATTGCCCATGACCAGGTTCAATCTACCATGCTCCACCTCCATACTTTCTTTTAGGCACTGCAAATCAGAACATATGCAAAAACCACATCCTGTATCAAGGACCCAAGAACAGTAAGATGATGAGTTTTTAGAGAAGTGTATATACCTGTTGACGACGGCTTCACTTTGCCATCTTTAATGTCCTACAAGTACTTTGGGCAGCTCCTTTTCCAATGGACCTTCTCTTTGCAATATAAGCAGTCGGCATCTTTGGGGTTAGAGACATGTGGAATGCCGGAAGACTTGGGTCTCGGGCCATTACTGGATGACCCGACCTGAACCTTTTCCCTCCAATTCTGATTGGGAGGGCCCTTCCATTTCTTTCCCTTGCGTTGTCCAATTGCCCAGACAGGAGTGCTCACTGAAGTTACACTTTTACCCTTTAGCCCGTCCTCTGCAGTCTGCAGGATATTATGCAACTCAGCCAAAAAGGTCTGAGTGTTGTTCAAATGATACGCCAGTGTGAACTGGTCATATGAACTTGGTAAGGAGTTAAGCACCATGTCAATGGCCAACTCCTCATCGACTTGCATTCCTAGCTTCTGCAGCCTCTCCACATAACCTTGCATCCTTTGCACGTGAGTGCAGACGGACTCTCCGTCCTTTGGCTTGCCGGTCATGAGGGCTCGGACCACTTCACACTTCTCGACACGCGCTCGCTTGCGGAACTTTTCCGCAAGGTCCTTGTGCATCTCGTAAGGCCAGTAGTCTTCGTAGAATCTTTGCAATTCAGGATTCATTGTTGCAATCATGATGCAGGCCACTTTGGTCGCATCATCATAGTGTTTTTTGTATGAGGCATATTCCTCGGGAGTAGCGGTTTCGGGATCAACTTCGATGAGCTCAGTGTCAAGAACATACTCTTTGTTCTCAAACCTCAAAGCCATTTTAATGTTCCTCATCCAATCATTATAGTTCGTGACATCTAACGTCACTTTAGAACATAGTGAAAGGATAGAAGTGACATTATTGTTGTTGGAGTGGGGTGCAGATTGGGGAGCAGAGTTATCAGCGGAAGACATCTATAAAAGAATGTAGTTTTTAATTAGATATAAAATTTCTTAATATTAACCCAAGAATAATAATAAGGCTAGGACCCAACTATATAATTCACAACTTAGAAGAGGGATGCCATAATCTAATTGTAAATTTTATAAAGGTAGGCGAATGACGATTCACCAGTTCCACCTTGTAAGATAATCCTATTATAGTGAAATTCCTAGATCTTTTGAGATTTATTGAACTGTTCAATAGCATGTTTAATCTCGGATATGCTCTACTGTTTGTGACTGGGATGCCGAGGATCATAAACTAGATGTGAATAACCATGCAAATTAGCTTGGTACTCTCAAAATCAATTATCGTCTCTAATTGATGTGCCAGTAAACCACACACGCTCCATCAACAATGATAAGATTGAGACACCCATTGAAACTCTTTATGAGCCCCTATTAGTGTGTCGGTAAACCACACACGCTCCACTAATGTCTCATAAAGTGCAATGTGCAATTTCATGGATTAGCATCTTTTCACATTTTTACTAAAGTAACTAGATTGAGATTTTATAAAAACTGTTCTAGTACTTTGATTAATAACATTATACTTTTAATGAGATTAGCGGTCCTATCAAACCCGTTCGGCTAACGACCCTCCACTGATCAAGAGAGCGATGGGTGAGAGTGGACACCCATTTGACCGTCATTTTATAGGCAGTCTCCTTATACCCTCCTTATAGATCAGCTTCGTGAATGAGACCTACTATTGATTTGACTTACCAATTTATCTTATACATATAATATTAACTTTTAATTATAATATATATAAGATGTATTTTAAACTTTTAAAATATCATTGGTTTATCTATTTAATTTTTTTTCGAAATTAACTATTAATTTTAAAATTAAATTTAAACCTTTAAATGATTTAATTTTATCTTTTAATTAAACAATTAATTAAATTAATTAAAACCAGATAAACATCACAAATTAATCAAATTAATTTAATCCTATCTTAACCCTTAAATTTCGAAATTAGCAAATAATGGGTTTAAGGTTATCCAATTATTAAATAATCACAGTTACCAAAAATAGAAAACCTTTTAAAACCCTACAAGCATAAAATCGAAAATCACAAGGGGAGGGGCTAGGGTTTCTAAAACCCTAACCCTAAATCGAATTGGACAAAATTAGGGTTTAGAAGCTATAAACCCTAAATTTTAGGAAAACAATTATAGCAATTCAATTAGAAAACAACCAAATAGCTCTGATACCATTGAAAGGTTTTCTGTAAATCTATGAACTAAAACCCTAAGTTCACATGCAACCTAGATTGGATCTATGTTTTCTTACTTTAGACATATAAATAAATTCCTAAAGGCCAACAGAAAAAATTACTAAAAGAAATAAATCAGAAAACCAACCTTTAGTTAAATCTTGAAGCTGAGCAGCACAAGTGGCATGCCTCAAATGAGATCACACCCAGGGAGCTAGTAGGTCACGAAATCCAGAGAGAGTTAGGGTAGAGAATGGCATGAATAATGAGGGTCATAGGGTCCCTATTTATAGCCTCCAGCAGATAACCATATAAGTTTTTAGAGATAAACCTTTTTGAATTCAAATCAAGATAAACCTTTATCTTTTAATTCAAATCTATTTATCCTAATATATCATTATCGAAATTATGGTTTGTCCTAACTATAATTTCGCTGGCTTCTATAACTGCTAAAATTGTCACTTACTCAACTATTGAATAATTACAATTCAGCCCCTACACCTTTAATTAATTAAATTAATCACCAAATTAATTCCAGATTAATTTCTAATTAATTAATAATGTTTCTAATTAATATATTATCAAAATAATATATTAATAAACCTTTTATTTAATTTCTATTGATTTATTAATCATGACTTAGACAATCTTTTTCTCTCCTGGAAATTCTGTCAAACCTCTAGCTATGAGGGCAACCCAATAATTAGGTAAATATAAATTATTAGTCATGACTTAGACACCTAATCCAACAATTTTAAAGGTTCTAGTACTTTGTCACTAATAGCATTATACTTTTAATTAGATTAGCTTTGTCCCATCAAACCTGTTTTGCTAACAACAGTCCACTGATCAAGGAAGCGGTGGGTGAGAGTGGACATTCATTCAATCGCCATTTTATAGGCAGTTTCCTTATACCCCCATTATAGACCAGTTTTTTGAATGAGGCATACTAGCAATTTGACTGACTTAATCTTATACATATAGGTATTAACTTTTAATATTAATATGTATAAGGTATATTTTAAAAAGTTTAAAATATTTAGGTTTGTCTTTTTACATTTTTTAAAATTTAAACAATTTAAATTAAATTTTAAAATTAAACCTAAAGTGATTTAATGTTTGTCTTTTAATTAACAATTAATTAAATTAATTAAATCACATAAGGATTAACAATTAAATCGATTAGTTTAATTCTATTCTTGCCTATCAAGTTTTCTAAAATAAGGGCCAAGCGTTTCCACTTATTAGATAATCACATTTACCAAAAATAGAAAACCCTAAGGAGGCTCCTCCTTATTTTCGAGAATTACAAGGGTGGAGGCTAGGGTTTCTAAAACCTGAGCCATAAGTCGAAATCCTTGAGACCAAGGATTTAAATCCAATAAATCCTTTTATCAGTTCAATAGAAAACAGATCTAAGCTCTGATATCACTGATGGGTTTTAAGCAAACTATAAACTTAAAGCTCTTACGTTCACATGTACCCTAAAGGATCTATGTTTTCATCATATTGGACCTATAAATAAGAACATAATAAGAATCAAAATTTTCATAAGAAAACATACCATTTGATCCTTAGATCTCTTGGAAGCTAGCACCACAATTGTAATGCCTCTAATGGCGCACACCCAAGAACTTGGCAAGCAAGAAAGCAAGAGAGAAGAAGGGTAGAACCCTTGAAGTTTGCATGGAATATGGGTGGGCCTCTATTTATAGTCCAAAACTGATAAGTCTTATGATAGATAACTGCCATAATTAAGCTTCTGATATGATAACACATTTATCATACAAGCTAGTTGACTTATCATTACCATAAATAAGAAAGGCTCCATAATTAACCATATATATATATATATATATATATATATATATATATATATATATATATATATATATATATATATATATATATATATATATATATATGTAAGTTCAAATACATTTTCTAAATATTGTGTGATTGTAGGACTGATTCTGGACCAATCATTTGTGAGGGGCACTTTAGTAAATTAATATAACAATTAATTATATTTATTTTCTCTCTCTACCAATTTCCTTATTATATGTTTGGTTAATATACCCTCCACCATTATTCTCTCTCTCTCTCTCTCTCTCTCTCTCTCTCTCAAAACCCTAACCCCAAATCGAACACCGGAACCCTGTGCAAAGCAGATGCCCAATTACAGGCCGGTGCTCACCACCGCCGACGGCGGCAGTGTTCCACGCAAGAACAAAATTAGCACCAGTAGCCCTGACTCTACGCAACGACAGCACCTCACCGGTCGACTTCATCGCCTCCGGTCATAGCAGATGTCGGCCGTTCCTTCTCCGACCACGCAGACCGATCACCCGTCCTCCGGCCACGCAAACGCAGATGAAACAGTGACCACTGCACGTTTTGAGAACGATAGTCTGTGGATTGAAGCAAATTGAAGCACGATCAAGTCGGTTTTGAAGCAATCGGTCTAATTTGCAGGTTTAAAAAAATCGATCTCCGCCTTTTTTTTCTTCTGGGTTACTGAAAGGCATTCTCAAAGAATGGGGATGAATGTCTATGAGAATGCAATAGCATTCCTTAAGAGAATGGTTCACGTTCATTCTCAGAGAATGGGGCATTCTCAGATAATGAGGCTTTCCATATAGCAGTTCTCAGCCCTCTGTAAACATATATAATCACTCCATTCTCCGAGAATGGTATAAATATTCTTATGTAACTATTTTTTTACGTCAACAACCATTTTACAAACCATTCTCTGAGAATAGTTCACATTAACCCAGTTTCTTCTTATTATTATTTTTTACATATTCTTAGAGAATGGTTCATATTAACCCAGTTTCTTATATATATATATATTTACATATTCTCGCATCCTGAAAATCCTCAATCTCGCATCCTGAAAAATCCTCAGTCTCGAAGTCATGAACTGCTGCGTCTTCCTGCCATTGTTGATTTTTGATGCATGCACCTCTTGAAGAATGCAGACGCGGAAGAATTGTTCTTGTCGGACTTGAATCGGAATATTGGATTGTAATTTTTTTGATCGTGTAATTGGATTCTCTGATGATTGTGTGTTATTGTAACCGATTACAAATATGTTCAGTTCTGATTTTCTAATTCAATTTGACCGATTTGCCCTATGTCGTTTGATTCTCATTAAACACGCGTACATTCTTTATCTTTATTACAAAAATGTCATTCTCATCACAGCCATTGATTCTTTGAATCTGATGGTCCATATTAAGTCCTACATTTGCACAATATATACTAATTTCATTTAATAATATATATATATATATATATATATATATATATATATATATATATATATATATATATATATATATATATATATATATATATATATATATATATATATATGGAGAAGTTAAAATGAGAATGATTAAAAGGTTGAGAATGTGAGAATGATTCTGGACCAATTATTTTATAGGGATATTATAGTAATTTAACAATATGTCTAATTAATTAAAAATCCTAAATAATTATGTTTTTCCTATAATCATGGGATTAAATTATTCACTTTCCATGATTATAGAGATTATGATTGCTGTTACCTAAAATAAAAAAATTAATTGCTTTTTTTGTTATTCTATTAATGGAAGATAAAAAAAATATTTTTATCAATATTTTTGTCAAAATTCGAAATTTTGATAGTTTCTTCTTCTTTTTCACGGTTTCAATTATGAATGAATAGAAAAAATATTTTTATAATTTTAGTGATTTAATTTTTTAACAATACTTTTATAGAGATTATACAAAATTCTTTTGTAATCATCAATGAATAAAATATACATAAAAATAAACTTTTTGAGAGTTTTTAAAAATTATATTTGATATGATTATGTTAATCATTAATGATTACAAGTAACAATAAATACTAAAATGAATAAAGTACAAAAAATATAAAAATTTAATACAATTGTAATTATAACACAAAGATAAAAATGAAACAATACATTTGTAATCATTAATGAATAAAAGATAATGTAAAAGAAAAAAAAAGTAATTTAGCTGTAATCACAAATGAATAAAACAAATATAAAAAATATTCTATTCATTAGTAATCATTAAAACAATGTTGCAACCCCGATAATTATTCTTGCTTTGATTTTTCTTGTTGCTGCCATCACACACAAAAGAAAGAGGGGCACTCATGATCATTATTATTATTAGATTCACACCTGCAAAATCAAGTTCAAGCACATTCAAAATAAAACAACTCATAAATTATAATGTTATGTATATGCATATGACTGATGATTACAAATGATAATAGAAAGTATACGTTACATTGTTAATCATCAATGATTAACACCGCTCATCATCAATGATTTATACTTAGACACTTAATAAAAAAACATACATATATAGTATTAATTTTCAATGATTAATACTTTGGCCCTTAATAAAACAAACATACATATACAGTGTTAATCATCAATGATTAATGATTATTATTACAATAAAACATGTTTGTTACGTTTTAATCATTGATGATAAAACATGTTTGTTGATTAATACTTTGGCCCTTAATAAAACAAACATACATATACAGTGTTAATCATCAATGATTAATGATTATTATTACAATAAAACATGTTTGTTACGTTTTAATCATTGATGATAAAACATGTTTGTTACGTTTTAATGATTATTATTACAATAAAACATGTTTGTTACGTTTTAATCATTGATGATTAACACATGTTAAAATTCATTATTTTCAAATATAAATCATTTTTAAGTATCAATCGTTAACGATTAACAATAGAGGCCATGTAAACTTCAAGAAACTTTAGATCTATGTTCCAAAAATATAACACAATATAATCAATACTAAATCAATTAATCTTAACAAATGTACTACGATAAATAGTGTCTAGATATGTCATACACTCCGACGTTCGAATAATGGGATACTTAAACTGTGAGTATTTAATAAAGTCTAATAATCTAAAATATTAATAAAAAAAATTAAAAAGGGACGTTCTTATATACTCAGGAAGCATTCAAATGTAAATTATGAAGGTTTAATATATATTAATTATTATACGGACGTTTTAAGTATTATTAATTCATGCAACAATTCTCATTTATAAATCCAACAACCGGTTCATTTAGCAAGTGCCAATTAGTTTAAAAAAAGAGAGCTAATGCATTCATTTAAGCTTTTCGATAAATACTCGCTAATAATTAATTTGAACTCAGACAATTGTTCAGAATCAGCATTACCATTACAAATGCTAGAATTTGTTTATCTATAATACGAAACTGTCAAAAC
Source organism: Cichorium intybus (assembly GCA_023525715.1). Taxonomy (NCBI): domain Eukaryota; kingdom Viridiplantae; phylum Streptophyta; class Magnoliopsida; order Asterales; family Asteraceae; genus Cichorium; species Cichorium intybus. Next base: position 75,009,604 of record CM042012.1, on the reverse strand, counting down.
CAAATAATAATATGTAAAATCAAACTATTCTAACATGAAAACAAGAAAAAAAGGCAAACAGAGCTTTAACAAATACTATAAGTAATTAAATTAATCATAAATTAAACCCTAATATTAAGGGGAGACGTGAATAAGAATATTACCAGAAGGATTTGAAAACGATACAACGAAAGCAGGCTGATTGAGTGAGAATCTAATAACGCAATAATGAGATTTTAACTTTCCGATTTGTGATTCTTTCTTATTATTACGACGACCATATGAAGCCCTTCGATTTTCCGTTTTGCTTGCTCATGTGACGAAGAGAAACATGAAATTTCACATGGCGGCTGTTGGGTTTGGGGATGAACCCTAGTTAGAGAGATAAAGAGAGAGAATGAGGAATACGATTGATAAGAGGGAGACTGAGAGTTTATAGGAATTGATATAATTAAAACAATGTTTAATTACTTTAATACCCTTATATAATATTTAAATTAAATTAAATTAATTTAAATGCATTGATAATTACAAAATGCCCCCTTAATAATAGTCATAGATTTAAATATTTGGAGAGTCCAGATCTTTTATCGTATTCTCAACCTTTTTAGTCTTCTCAAATTAACCTACCTATATATATATATATATATATATATATATATATATATATATATATATATATATATATATATATATATATATATATATATATATATATATATATATATATATATATATATATATATATATATATATATATATATATATATATATAAATAATATTATATTTACAAATTGCTCAACTATTGAACAATTATAATTCAACCCCCGCATATTTAATTAATCCAATTAATCCCAAAATTAATTCCAAACTAATTTCTGATTAATCCTTAATTAAATATCATAATTTCTAATTAATATATTATTCTCATAATATATTAACAAATTATTTATCCGTTTTTTATTAATATATTATCTCCATAATATATCAATCTCCTTTTCACTATATGCAATCTTGTCCTCTGCTAGGTTATGAGGGCAACCCAAAAGGAATGTGTTGCTATCAATTCAAACATATGTATCAATTATAGTTATGGCTTAGATACATTAATCCAACAGGCAGCGACGCTAATATTCAGATAGAGAATTTATTTCTCTATTCTCCCAAGCTGATATCAAGTAAATTAAAATACCTTTATATCCAGGGGATATAACTAAGTAAATACAGAGTATCTATATGTACATGTGTGTGAAATGATGTAGTTGCTTTTGGGAAACAAAAAGAGAGGGTATACATTCACCTACCGACGTATACTATATAAAGTTGTGTTTGGGTATTAATAACAAGTGAGTAATCAATACTTTACCTTTCTGTGATATATAATTATGGAGCCTTCGTGGCTCTAGATTACCTATTAAAGGTGTGGCTTGGAGTTTATATTGGCCCTAGTGGCTAGGGTTAAGGCTTCATAGCCTATTTACATTCTGAGGGCCTTAGTGGCCGACTGTTCTAACACAAAAGGGGGGTGACAGTGTATATTATATTTCCTTGTGATATTATACCTATGATATATGTTTATTATTCACTAAGCTTTCATAGCTTATTATTATGTGTGATGACCTTGCATGTTCTCGCCCGTAAAGGGGAAAGATGTAGCCTAGAGTTAAGAGCATTAGGCCGTGTAGATGAGGACCGTAGCAGCCCGACTTAGGGAGAGTTTTGTTATGTTTTTGTACTCCCTAATATCACTTGTGTACCTCTTATACGTAACTGATACACCTATGTTATATTTTTGACATGATAAATTGTGTTTTGAAAGGTGAATTTTTTTTGGTATATTTGTTATTATAAGTCAGGTGTTACACCTAATAATTGGTTGTGCTTTCGAGGCTTATATACAAATAAAGTAGATGAAAATAAAAGTTCAATTATTAGTTGTTTTAATAAATACAATATTAAAAATAGTACAAAGGCAAAGGAAGTAAATAAATGTATTCGATTTTTTCAATTGTTTGTTCTATCATCGTTTTAGAAAAAAATGAGTTAGAAAGAGCATTTAAAATTATACGTTTAAAAGTTTTTAAAGTAACACAAATAAATATATTGAACATATACGAATATACACTAAAAGATTGATAGATATAAGGTGTTACTTGAAACTTCAATGTATAAATATAATTGATGCTACTAGAATTTTCATTTATAAAGGCTATTTAATAACATAAATTGTTAAAAATGAAAAAAATGTGTATGAATAGCATATATTTAAGATCTATAGATATATCACACTAAAAACATATAATACGTTGTTTAGGAAAATTGTCTGTGGCGAGAAACTCGAATCGTAATCAAATTGAATAACTGAAAATTTTAATAATTTGGTTATCCAAACCGAAAAACTTAAAAATAATTTGGGTAAATTGAATATAAATATGGTTCCTCGATCTTTCAACTATGAATATATTTTTCTTCTCTACATACACATCTATAAAAAAAATTAATTTTTAACCGCATAACACATGAGTTTGTAACCTAATTATGTTTTATTTTTCTGAAGGAGGGAGAAAAGATAAAACTAAAATAAACCGGATTTTTAATCCAAACTTAAGATTTAAGTTTGGAATCTGGACTCTTTTTCTTTAATTAATTAATTAATTAAGGGTAGGTAAGTAAGGAGCTGAAAACGATTCCATTCCTTTGAAAGAGTCAATCCCAAAGGAGCTAATGAAAGCCTGAGTTCAATATGAAAGTGGTCTCTTCTTCTTCGATTCAAGCAAGTCGACATGAATTCCATGAACCAAGCCCTTTTCTTTTAACTCAGTGGTAGAGTAATCCCATGGTAAGGCGTAAGCCCATCTCCAGCCCCCTTCTTCCTAAAGCCCCGCTCCAGCCTGCTCCTAACTCCGCTTTTGTCTCCCTTAGGTCGATGTTTTGTCTCCCTCCCCTTCGGTTAGTCGACGTTGTTTTCCTCCCCCGATTAGCAGCTCCCTACATAACGGGACGAGCGGGAGGCGTAGCTTGTTCCCCTTTATAACACTTCGGAAAGATTTTGCAGTCTTTTCCCCGAAAAGATATGTGGCCATGAAAGGCGAATGAAGACTGGAATGCCTACAGACGTCTATTATTGAATTTACCCGATCCGACAGTACCCGTTTGGGGAACGTCCAATGCCAAAGTCATATTTTTGGCTATGACCGGTTAAAAATGGGGTTGATGGTGTTGGCTAAAAAAGAGGGAGAGAGGAGAGCCTACTTTAATATATAAACATAGGTTAAAAACTTGATTGCATTATTGGCCAATTTGGAAGATTCTCTAAGGGCTAAATGTTGCAGTAAACCATAGTGAAGGGGTTTCTCCAAATTTGACCTAAATTTGAAGTTTCGCATATAACAGCGAATTTTATTGCAGGGTTGAGGGTTCTGCAAACCAAAACTCGCAGTAATCACACAAAATTGTTCCTACTGACCCGATTAAGGTTTGTTTTCTCTGATGCTGTTCTTTTGACCTTTATGCATTCTCATTCTATCTGTGGATTGAATCATTATAGTCAAAATGCAGATTAAAAATGGGTGTAATTGACATATACAATGGTTCATCTGTTTGCATGGTCAAATCCAACAACAGTTATTGCTTTTCGCCATCATCGAACACAACCACTTGTGCTTTTTCAAGGAACCAGAGGAAGTTCAATTGCATGGCCTCTAGTAGCGCCGTGGTCAAAGAGGGAAGACACCAATTGACTGGGGATTCCTTTATCAGACCCCATCTTCGAGAATTGTCCCCATACCAACCCATATTGCCCTTCGAGGTACTCATTATAATCTGATATAGTTTTTCATATCATCGATTAAAATTGATCCTGCAAGTTTAGATGTAAAGCGTTAAATTGTTATTGGAATTGGTCTTGTATTAATAAGATTCCAGTACATGATCCTGCTTTTCAAAGCTTTTGAGCTTTTGATACTTCCCTTCTGAACAACACCATGTTAGAACATAATTACTGGACTGATAAACTGAATAAATAGCCATGAATCATTTCAGTTGGCTGAATAAAGACATTGCCAAATCTCTTTGGTTGCATGGACAGGAGATGATTGAGTGGACAAGTTCCATAGGGCTATTTTCAATTATGAAGATGAGCAGGGTATTCACGTCTTTTGCACATACTTGAGATCAAAAGCCGAGAGCGAGTCCGTTGCCCATCATGTTCCACCTTTTTGAGTGGGACAAAAAATTGCAATGTTGTCCCTTAGACACAAGCCTGGGTCCCAGTTTTTTGTCCCACCAAAAGGGTGAGAAATTTACAAAAGATGTGAATACCCTCTCCTCATTCGCATCACTGAAAATAGCCCTAGAAAGCTTGCCCTGTCCCACAAGAAGCAAGCAATAGTGTCTCTTGTGTTTTGTGGTTATCTAATGTTTTATATTGTTGGGTTTTGATAACAAGGTTATGAGTTTGACACAGGTTTTGTCAACTCGTCTTGGTAGGAAGCCTGAGGAGATTGTAAAATTAGATGCAAATGAGAACCCATATGGTCCACCTCCAGAGGTAAGCTTCCTTATAGATATATCTGAATTTTGAATCTTCATTTGACTGGTTTCCTTTTGGAAAATGTTTATTGTTCGAACTTGTGAGCTTACTTCGCTCAGTACCAAGTATATCTTGTAGATAATATGAGAAAATTTTGAGAATAACAGAATTCTTTGCCAGTTTTTGAGAGTAGAGAGAGAATTAGAAAAAATAGTATGAGAATTCGACCTTTATTTATAGTTTGAAGAAGGAACAGCTTTTGTGTATCTGTGCAATCTTAGTCATCTAAGTAATCAAATAGTTTCTATCTGTGCATTGTAAAATATCAAGGGTTATTGTCATAAAAGTCCTTAAGTTTGTAAGAAATGTTCAGGTTTACCCTTTTATGTATATTTTTTTCATAAAAGCCCTTAAATTTAATTTGGTTCATTAAAACCCTTAAGTTTGGCAGGAATGTTCGGTTTTACCCTTAAGTTTGACAGGTTCTATAACAAGACACAAGGGTAAAACCAAACATTCCTGCCAAACTTAAAGGGTTTTAATGAAACATACATAAAAGCTTTTATGAACAAAAAAATACATAAAAGGGTAAACCCAAACATTTCTTACAAACTTAAGGGCTTTTATGACAATAACCCAAATATCAATTAAGGAATTATTCCTTTTAGCATACAAAATTCATGCCGATTGAGAAAATGTTGTAGGTTTTCGAGGCACTGGGAGCAATGAAATTTCCTTATATTTATCCGGACCCTGAAAGTCGTAGATTGCGTGCTGCCCTTTCTGAGGATTCCGGGCTTGAATCTGAGTATATTCTTGTAGGCTGTGGGGCCGATGAGCTAATTGATCTCATTATGCGGTTAGCCGTTCACTTTCTTTCTATATTTCCAATTATAAATCTAATATTATTGGAGACACGAGAGATAAAGCTATTATAATTTCCAGCTTTCACATAACACATTGTAGTTTTATTGAATATAAACTACTTAAAATGGTTTTTTTTGTACATTACTCTCAAAAGTATTTTTTTTTTTTTGCACTAGCATGATTCAGTTTGTTACAACAAACTTGGCAAAACTGATCTTGAAATAATGAATTATTGCTTTATTAGAGTTTGAGTTTACTAAAAGTGTGTTGATAAAACCTGACACGCTTTCGAAAATAGCGTACACGCTGTTTGATTATACATTTTAAATAATAATTAATGGATATAGACTGTGATACCATTTTTTTATTGAAATATTCTATATATATATATATATATATATATATATATATATATATATATATATATATATATATATATATATATATATATAGTATTTCAATTTTGGATAGAATTTTAAATAGAATTTTATGTTTGTACATTTATTATAGTAGATTATGTTCACGGTCAATTTATTTATTACTATAATTTACTTTCTATTAATACACAATTTCAAGATATATGGCTAAACAATGCAAGAGTACATGTTAGTTATGACTTGTAGATTTATATTAGAGTGTTGTGATTTCATAACCTAAAATCTAAATCTTTGTAATTTTCTTCGCATATGTTTGTATTTTATTTAATTTGATTGCCTTATGTGACAGGTGTGTGCTTGATCCAGGTGACAGTATTGTTGACTGTCCCCCAACCTTTACAATGTATGAATTTGATGCAGCTGTCAATTGCGCACATGTTATAAAGGGTAGGGTTTTAATTCTCTGTTCATTATGTATGTCATCTAAGTTTGTTGGTTGAATAGTGGTTTTATTTCTCATTGAGCATTTTAACTGTGATATTGATGTACATTTATACTGTTTGACATTCAAGATAAATACATGGCAAAATACAAAATCCCACAACTTTCACCATCTGATCGATTTAGCCACTGAACTATTAACTATTTTCTGATTAATTGAGCAGTACCTCGAAAGACAGGCTTTAGCTTGGATGTACAAAGGATTACTGAAGTTATTGAGCATGAGAAACCAAAGATCATTTTCCTAACCTCTCCCAATAATCCAGATGGGAGGTAATCAATATTTTGCACTATTTTTCTTTTATTTCAGTTATCTTACGTAATTTTTTTTTGTTTGAAAGGTATTGCAGTAAACCAAAAAACTAGAAAAACCAAAAAAAGCGGTACTGAAAACCAAACTGTTTTGAAGAACCGACAGTTTCGCTTTTTGATTGTTAAAAAACTGTAATTTAGCATTTAGGGTTGGTACAATTTTTTTAAAATACCGAAAACCAAACCGTATCTTAACACGACAAGTTCTTATAACATATATAGGTTTCATACTTGATTAGTCATTCAAGGTCTTTTCTGTTCCCATTACACTCCATTTAGTTGTGTTGATAGATACAAGTTTGAAGAAATTTTTTTGCTATTATATATTAGGAAACTCAACAAATTTCTAGAATGTATCTTTTCGAGTTGTTATTAGAGAAAGTGAGGGAATAATGCCATTTATTTAACCTGATGTTGGTTATTTGAATATTTTAGTGTGATCAGTGATGAAGATCTGTTGAAGATACTTGATCTACCGATACTTGTTGTCCTAGATGAAGCATACATTGAATTTTCAGGCCTTGATTCGAAGATGGGATGGGTCAAAAAGCATGAGAATCTTATTGTTCTTCGCACTTTTAGTAAAAGAGCAGGTGAATAATATTCTAATAGAATATTACACATAGTATTACAATGAGATATATAGATTGTAATGAAGTTGGAAACAGGGCTAGCGGGACTACGAGTGGGGTATGGAGCATTTCCTTTGAGCATTATTGAGTACCTGTGGAGGGCAAAGCAACCATATAACGTCTCTGTTGCTGCTGAACTTTCTGCTTGTGCAGCATTGCAGAATCCCACTTATTTGGAGGTAATTATGGGATCAATCAGCTACTATTTACCTTAGGGGATGTTTGATACTTACTGATTGAGTAAGAGCTTACTGCGTCAATGTCTTGCCCAGTCAGATTTATCCTGAAGCTGACTGAGTAAGTGGTAAATTTAAGGGTTTAGGACCGAGTCAGAGGTAATTTTTGGGGTTATCAAACGGTCTGACTCGGACTGAGTCAGACGTAACCAACCTCTTATTGGACCGGTAAGAGGCAAATCAAACAGCCCCTTAGATAATGCAAATAGCATTCTACTTTCATTCTTCTTATTAGAGCATTGCACTTTTAAATATAGCAATATTATCCAAATACAAACCTAATTTTTAAAGTTCCATGTCCTAATAAGAAAAAGACAAACCTGTATTTGGGTAGACTTTTCAAAGAGTTGGAATAAAAGGATGCTATCTATATATAATACACAAAAAATTGGAAGTAGGTTGCTATTTAGCCTTTTTTGAAGCTAGTGTTGACATTAATTAACAGAGAGTTAAAGTGGCCCTGGTAGAAGAAAGAGAGAGGCTTTATAAGCTTTTGAAACAAGTCCCGTTTCTAAATCCGTATCCAAGCCATTCCAATTTTATTCTTTGCGAGGTTACTGCTGGACGAGATGCTAAGAAGCTAAAGGTACAACTCCTTCTCACTTTTAGGGTTATTTTTTATGATGAAGATGAGGAGGGCATTTACGTCTTTTACACACACACACACACACGTGACTGAAATCTCCCTGTCCCACCTTATCCGCCCTTTTGGGTTTGACAAAAAATTGCAATTTTTGTCCCATTGAAATCGGTTTCAGTCCGGTCCAATGCATGACAGGACAGGGAAATATGAAAGTTATCTACATTTTATCGTTATTTTATTGTTGATAATTTAAAGATGATATGTATGGTTACAGGAAGACCTTGCAAAAATGGGTGTGATGATACGTCACTACAGCAACAAAGAACTGAAGGGCTATGTGCGTGTTTCTGTTGGTAAACCAGACCAAACTGACGCCTTAATGGATTGCCTCACACGCCTATCTTGAAAGAAGCACCAACATTGTTTCTTTATTTTTATCCGTCACCAAGAAGATGATCAATTTCTTGTTTTCTAGATACAATTTTTTATGCATCTTTGGGAAAATGTTGCAACTTGTATTGATAAATATTGCAAGCTTTCGTTCTTTTTCCTTCAATCAGTGAGCTAGGGTTTTGTTTGTTACGTAGGACCGGTGACTGGACAGATGGCCTTTACTGTGTGTATCAGATTGGGGCTCAATGGGGCAAAATTGTAATTGTTTATCCCACCCAAAAATATGGGACAATGTTTGCAACATGAAATAAAAGTAACATGCATACAAAATAATCGAACTGACAAACCTTTATTTATCGAACAAAGATTAACAGTAGCAACGCATTCAGATTCTACGGGCAAGATCTGTATCGACAATTCACCAAAAAAAAAAAAAAAAAAAAAAACCCTTAAAGATATATATATATATATATATTTAATTGATATGGTTTTTGGCAGGGCTAAATTTGGAAATAGTATACAAGGAAAGACTCATCTTTCCAAACCCTAGGATCCGTTTTATTGATTCATTTGGAAAAAGGTTTGGGGTTTTGGAAGTTGGATTTATATGAGATACTTGGAAAGCCAATTTAACATGTCTGTGTGAGCTTCCTCAGCATTCCTCGCAGCTAATTCATCATCCTCGTTGTATCTCGAAGCCCATCCATGAGCAACGCCTGGGAATATCTTCACAAAGCTCTCCACCTGTTCAAAATTTCATTATCTAAACACTTGCACTTTTACCATTTTATTAATTTATCCATTTTGACTATTTTTCATAGTTAGAAAACCTATATTTTTTACCGTTTAAAATACTCATTATCCCACTTACCAGTTTCAAAAAAGGCAAAATACAAAAAAACAATAAAGTATAGTCAACTTCACCATTTTCTTTCATTTAGCCACTCAACTATAAATTATTCTATAATTATTATAATAAGGATTTATATTAAGATTTGGATTTGGCAAGAAGGCATTTCTAAAGTACATCATTCCGGTAAATACTTTTTATAACTACGATCATTTGGGTAGATTTTGCCATTTTATCGATTCCCACATAACTGATATCTTTTCCAATGATTACTATAATGATAGTTTTGTGTGGCTAAATCGATACAATGGTGTTGTATTTTGCCATGATGTACCAAAACTAGGTAACTGGGGCAATGTTTTTTAACTATAAAAAATAGTACAATTGTTTAACCACAACACAAAATAGTTAAGTGGGTAAACCAATAAACCATAAAGTAGAATTGTTTTTCTGTATAATGCCCCAAAAGACATACACCTTTTATACAAAGATCCATCGAATCATGGAACAATAGGAACTTACTTGCGGTTTTGCTGATAAAATCTCCCCATAATGCTTCACTTCTTCTTGTGGGCACAGTTGGTCAAGCTCGCCGCCTAAAATGGCAAAGGGGACCTTCACCTCTAAAACAACATTTACTACATTTCGGGTCATAAAATAAAAAGTTGGTTGGAAAAAAATGTACCGTTAACATCATCGTCTGTCAAGCGACCTGGGTGCAATATAACAGCAGCCTTAATGTCCTCATATTTTGCTAGTTTCGTAACCATCATTCCTTCAACAAAATAGATAATGCACAAACTTAATCACTCCCACAATGAGTGAAACATAATTTGTCACGCGTTTGGTTGGCAGGAAATTGAATGGAATTCAATAGTAATAACTACTTTATTTTGTATTCTTCAGAGCCTTTTATTAGACAAGACATGACATAAAAAACAGGTTGTGCTGCGTTTGGCATGCATTGGACATTGGCCTGACACTCAGACATATGTCAATGGAACAAAAATTGAAATATCTTTTCCCACTTAAAAAGGTGGAACATGGACTCGCTCTCAATTTCTCGTTTGTAGAAAAGACATTAATGCCCTCCTTTACATTATGGAGAGAGAGAGACTGCACAAAGAAAGAAGAAACTAACATACCTCCCCAGCAAAAACCTGCAGCCCCTACGGCAGCAGATCCTCTACTTTTAAGTTGAGCAATTATCTTCAATGCGTTCTCACATCCTTTTTCCTATAAAGCAAAAGTTATGCATTATGATCAAATTACATACTATGTATCCTTATATGTATTGAGTAAATTATTTGTCGGCTCAAGTCAAAAGTTAAAAATAAAATCATTCTCATCTATATTCATGTATTTTAATGACAATCTGACAACTTTTGTTCAACTATAGCTCTATTCTTAAAACGGTAGTAAGAGTGAAAAAGTGTTTTGATTATCATTATCTCACCAAAAAAAGATTAATAATCCAGATTAGGTCATCTACCCATTAAGTTTATCAAGCCAAAAGAAAACAACAGCCAAGTCTGGTAGTGGTGACTAAAAACAATCATAAGAACCGACCGGAGGATTGTTAGGCAACCACTTTTCTCGGATTTCTGGAGGCATCGCGCTGTAATAATAATCCCCAAAGAAGAAATCAGGAACCACAATCATGTACCCAAGCCCACCGATTTTGTCAGCCAGTTTCCTGTTTATGTGAAAGATATGTGATTTAGATAGCCTCTTAATCTGAATGATTAAGAGGCTCTGAATGGTTCAGATCATTTAATACGCAAAAATATCACATCTGAATGAAACAGAGCCTCTTAATAGGCTCTGAACCATTAAGAGAGGGGAATAAATCTGAATGGGCTCTAAATGGTTCAGACTTCTGAATGGTTCAGATGCTACCAAACACAACATTAGTCAATTAAGAAATAATAACTCTATTTTTCACCATTACCTCAACATAACTCCTTCATAACCTGCATAGATATTATTAGTTGTTAGAAAGAAAAATACAGATTATTCTTCAGATATAAACTTCTAAGGTTATTTTCCGAAACTTGTTATTCCTTTTAATATTTGACTTTGGAGGTAAAACATACATCTCAACTTCATTTTTGTACTATATAAACTTGAATAAAGTTTTTTTATAAGAACTTGCATACCCTGTACGGGACATCTGGTCTGCTATTGGTCGGGTTTTGTTTTGAAGTTACGGCTTTCTTGTTTTGAGTTTATTACTAAACTTTACATATATCAAATTGAATTTCCCTAAAAAGAAACAGGGCAAATTGCAGGAAAATAGTAGTGTCCATTACTACAATAATAGGCAATGTATATAGGTTCTTTTACCTAAAATAGCAACATACTTATATTTCTTCACTGATAATAGCAATGTACTTACATTTACGGGTAATTGGTAAATGTGACCTTAAACTTGTAAAATTAACTTCAATTTTACCATAATAGCAAATGTACTTATATTTCTTCACACACAACATAATTACATTTCCTTACCAATAATAGCAACATTATTGTTTTTTTCCAGTGATAATATGTAATTTGAAACTTGCAAGTACTTTACAAGTTTTGGTTGCATATTGCTATTATCAAGAAAAAAATTGTAAGTACACATAAAAAATTTTAGAGACTTTGCTACTGGGTAAAAAATAAAACACACTTCCCTATCTGGATTATGTATTTTTTTCAACTTTTCAGGGATTTGTTAATAGAAAATTAGTCTAGCAAACGCCAAAAACGGTGCTCTTAAAATCACAGAACGATACCCATTTATTACAAATCTAACATCATTAATTTCTTGTCCAAATCCCAAATTAACTATCTTTAATGTTCAAAGTCACAACTTACGGTTAGAATTAGATACAAAAAACCCAATATGGAATTAATTAGATATAATAAATAAGTGATGGGTGATGAGTAGCGAAATTATACCGAAAGCATCGGAAGCAAGAAGGATGGCTTGACTGGAGGAGCGATCCCCAGTAATATACGCTTTTAGGCCTCCGATTTCTTCGACGCATCCTTTTCCAAAACTACTGTTCACCTCCGGTGGATTAGCACAACATTCTGGTCCCGACATCTCTCTAGAAACACTAGCATCTTGACCAAATTAGAAGGCACGCCTATTTAATTATCAAATGTCGCCGGTTTCAAAACGAGGTGTACCAGGAACTTGAGACTTGAGAGGATTATTTTGATAAGTTTGGTCATACAATAACTAATTATGTTAACTAATTCAAAATAGCCATTATAGCAAGTTCTCGTATTCCATAAACAAGTATAACCTATCGTATTTCTTTCTCCTCACTATTGTCTATGTTTTTTTTTTCCTTTATCGTATTTCTTCTCTCGTCCTCTTTCCTTTTCGCTCAATTCGAGAGTCCGGCTTAACAAATAAATAAATAAAGTTGATAAAATCGACAAGAAATGAAATTAATTTTATGTTTTGGAGTTTTTTTAATAGAAAGAATTAGAAAAAGAAAAAATGGAAGACGAATCTTTTATTCTAACTTTACTTATGATTTGGAAAAATTTGGAGAGAAATGAATCTATTATTGAAAATAAAACTAAAATGTTAATTTCTTTTATCTTTCTTTCAAATCGGAAGCACACAAAACGTTTACACCCCTTCATTTCTTCCCAACTTGAGTAAACCATACTACAATTTCTTTCTACTTTTATTCTCTTTTTTCACTCATTTCCTCCTTTTTCTTCTTTTCTTTTTTTGCTAAAACTAAGGAACATAGTGTTCTCAGAGCTTCAATTTAAGATGACATCATCTTCTAATCCAATGTAAAACATTGATCTCGATTGTATTTGATTTTTTTCTCTACCCATTCAAAATCCCAAAATCGGATTTTATGGTTATATACTTAATCGATATTTGAAGCAAACCAATAATAAATACTACTGATTCTATTATATAAAGCTTAAATTGTTAAAGCTTTTTAAAAACAAAATACAATGTCATACATCCTAGCGGTTTTTAATTAGAGTCTGCTTCATTTTCGATCTTCGATCAAAGACCATGATGATATTGATCAAGACTTTATCACAATTAATCATTAAAGATAAAGTTGTACAATGCACCTTGTAGTGTTGTGAGGGAATCCACGAAGCCGGTCTAACATTGATTCCCTCTCTTTATATGTTGACATGACTTCATCCCACATATCCAAAACCATTTTTATTTTCTAGAAATCTTTCAATACATCATGCCTCAAATTACTGATGAGCTCGTGTTCGTAACGAAATATACTTTCCATAGCTTCTTTTTGTTCGAGCATGAGATTTTATGTGAATATGGTTATCTTACTAATGGGCTTGGTTGTTCATAAATACAATCAAGATAAACACCTCATTATTTATAACATTGAAGACTCTTTGGTGGCTGGTGGCTTACTGGTTTACGCAACCAAAATTTTGTTGCCTCATATATATATATATATATATATATATATATATATATATATATATATATATATATATATATATATATATATATATATATATATATATATATATATATATATATATATATATATATATATATATATATATATATATATATATATATATATATATATATATATATATATATATATTCAAATACATTCAACAATTATTGTGTGATTGTAGGACTAATTTTGGACCAATCAACATCTAGGGGTAAATTAGTCATTATATTAATTAATTAATTGAATTACCCAAATTAAATGGCTACAATTAAGGAATGAAACCTAGAAATCCCTATTAACACGTCATTGTGGTTCACCGGTTTCTAAACTCCGCCTCTGCATCTCAGACCTCCGAATCGTCGTCTTCCTCAGCCGGTATCACCACCGCCGACGGTAAAGCCGCCTCCGGTGGCCTTGACCGATCGCCGACAGCAGCAATTTCGCTGTTGTCCGTCCGTTTCTCCTCTTCCAACAAAGGGCATTGAAGGCCGCGAGCGACTTCTATTCGAGAAATGGTGGCAACGATAACGAAGACAGCAATGACGACGACGATATGGAATATGAAGAAGACGATGAAATCGATGACAAAGTGTATGATTTCTTTTGGAAGATGTCCAACGATGATATGGAAGATGAAGAAGACGATGAAATCAAAGAACAAAGTGTATGATTTTCAGGTCTAAGATTGAATGCTTGATCATTATCCGAGAATGGTTCTTTTTTTTAGCACTGTAATTTTTTTTATCAAAAGGAATTCTCTGAGAATGTCTTTGAGAATTGTTCTTGTTCATTCTCCGAGAATGGTTCACATTAAATTCTCAAAGAATATGGTTATCTCTTTTTTTCTATATTCTCTGTACATATTCTATCTACTATGTATATCAAATTCTTAAAGAATATGGTTATCTCTTTTCACTTATACCCTAACAATTATAACTATTTAATTAATGTATATATTCTCAAAGAATATCGTCCAGCAAAGGGCATTGATGGCGTTACCTGTTGGTTAGGGCATTCTTAAAGAATGATGCTAAATGTTATGTGTGTTAGGCCATTCTCAGAGAGATTGGATGTGTATGTGTTCGTTAATTCATTCTTAGAGAATGGTGTTGCTTAATATGTAGCTTAGGCCATTCTCAGAGAATGGCTGTTGCTTATTCCACTGGAATACACGCATTCCTGTAAACTGCATTTTTGCTCTATTATCGGAGAATGGGAATACCAAATCTCACTTTTTAGTGCTTACGAAGAATGCGGGGATGCAAGAAATGATATCGCCGTCGTAGAATCGATTTGAAAAAATATTCTCTGTTGTTGATTTTGTACAATCTGATTCATAATCGTGATTCTTGCAACTGAACAAATCGTATCCGTGATATTAGCATGTGAAGATTACATTCCGTTGTTATGGGGTTGTATATTTTGACGGTTTTACCCTTATGGGTGTTTTTTAAATTAAAATTAATAAAATTCTTTGTTTTTATTTACAAGAATGTCTTTTGATCACATCCATTGATTTTGTCAATCTAACGGTCCAAATTGAGCCCTACAATCACACTATATTTAACAATTTCATTTAATACTAACTATATATATATATATATATATATATATATATATATATATATATATATATATATATATGTATATATATATATATATATATATATATATATATATATATATATATATATATATATATATATGTATATATATATATATATATATATATATATATATATATATATATATATATATATATATATATAGGGTTAGGTTATATTAAGGACCACAATTATTGTGTGGTCGTAAGACCAAATCTGGATCGTAGGATTCGAAATATTAATGGTCTAGATTATAGTGGCATAATTGTAATTATCCATGATGTTATTAAATGGTTTTTTTAAAAAACGGTTACAAAAGGTAAAATAGACATTTTATTTTGAGGAAAAAAAAGAAACTAACTGATTTTTAGGATCAAATCAATTTAATAATAAAATTATTAATGAAATTATTAGTTTCATCTTCATATTTTCGGATATTCTAATAGAATCATCATGTTATCATTTACATTCTATTAGAATGAAATACAAAAGCGTACATCAGAATGACCAATATTCTTATAGAATGCTACTGCAAATTTGAAATTAAACTAACCATTCTGGTAGAATAGTTATATACATTACAAAATTAGATTTATATGAAAGTAAGTTAAACATTCCATTAGAATGAATTACAAAACCATACAAAACTATACTTACATTTTCTGTTAGAATGAAGTACATAGATAAAGTTGTAACATTTTTGTATGTAAACATATTTAGAATCTAGAATTTCAAA
Organism: Cichorium intybus; assembly: GCA_023525715.1. NCBI lineage: Eukaryota > Viridiplantae > Streptophyta > Magnoliopsida > Asterales > Asteraceae > Cichorium > Cichorium intybus. The sequence goes on along the minus strand of CM042012.1, from coordinate 74,993,530 downwards.
ATATGAATGACTAAAATGAGTAGAATATTGTATTAGAATATTATAGTAGAAGCTAAAAGCACATTCTATTAGAATGAATGACTTCAAAGCACATTCTGTCAGAATCAAGTTCTGTCAGAATCACATTCTGTAAAGAATAACTATCGCAATCAAACTCTAGGGTTCTTCCCTGATTCTTGTATGTTCTGATTGCACATAGAATTACCCAAAATCTTCAAGAATCATGGCCCGTCTCTCCATAAAATCGATCACAGGTGTGTGTTTCAACCCAAAGAATAAATCGAGGAATTAGGATGTGAGCGATTTATGGTGAATCGATGGCGGTGCAGGTTATATGATATGATGATGGTGGCGTGATGATGGTGGTTGTCGGCTGTTATCTAGGCTGTACGAGACGGTGGCGACGATGATTTGAGGCTGTGATGGAGGATCTATGATAGTGGCGATAACCAGTTGGTGGTGGCAGGGAGTGGTTAGTGGTGACCGATGACGGATGTATGGTGGCCGGCAGCAATAATATGGTGGTGATCGGTTTAGTAGGAGAAGAGTCAACGTCAGTTTCATATAAGAAGGAGAGAATGATTTCTGTTGCCTTAATTATAGGTAAATTTACCATAAATATATGTCAATTTATTACCTTAATTGTAGGTTTTAATTTTAATTTAATTAATTAAATTATAAACTGATTTACCAAAGTACCCTTGACGAATTCTGATTGGGTCTTACATCCACACAATAATTAAAGTTTTTAATATATCCTACTATATATATATATATATATATATATATATATATATATATATATATATATATATATATATATATATATATATATATATATATATATATGAAGGGTTTTTAAGCAATCAATGAACAAACAAATTTCTAAGTTCACATGCAACCGTAGAAAGATCTATGTTTTCTTCTATGAAGATATAAACTAAAAAACATAATGCCAACATTTATTTCTAAAGATCAAATAAGAATTAACCAACCTTTTTGATCTTGTTCTTGAAGCTAAAAGCAAACAGATCCTGCCTCAAATGCAAGTCACACCCAAGCTAAGGAGAAGAGATTCCAGCTGAGTAACAGAGAGAGAGAGAGGAGGCGTGATTTTCAGGGAGCCAGGAGGTTCCTTATATAGCCTTCTAGGGTTACACCTGAAACCCTAGAGGAGCCTCCAAAGTGGGCAAGCCTGTTGACCACTTGTACCAGACTTCTCAAACCCTAATTAGGGTTTTCACCCCATATGGAGAAGCCTCCATAGTTGGCGCCATTTTGGTCCCTGGCATCTGGCTTGCCAGTTATTCAACTATTGAATAAATGCAAACCAGTCCCTGCACTTCTAGTTAATTAATTTAATCCCCAAATTAAATCCAATTAATTCTAGATTAAATCTTAATTAATTATTATAGTTTCTAATTAATATATTAACACTTAAACATATTAATAAACTATTTATTTATGTCTATTGATTTATTAAACAATTAATAAATCAACATTTCTCTCTACTGAACTATACATCAATCCTCCAGCTATGAGGGCAACCCAAATGGACTTTGCTTCAATTAATAAGATAAATACAATTATAAGTCATGGCTTAGACACCAAATCCAACAGTCTCCCACTTGGATAAGTCTATGACTTTAATTGTCCATTTACCTTCTGATTAATACCAGTTTCCCAGAAACTGTTCCTGAACTCTGACCCAGTCAGTTCTGTCCAAAGATAAGTGATCAGATGATCCTCCGTCCAACAAGATATTTTCAGGCTCAAGACATGGATTAATATCAATCTTGGTCTGATACTCTGTTTCTCGATTTCCGATTTGCTTATGACTTTAAAACTGCTAATTGAACACATCAATTCAGTCTCGGTTGGCCAACACTTTCAGTCAACTTCAAAATCATCGAGAGGCCTACAGATATCTGTTTCCCCATCGGGTCAGCGGACGGATAAGTTTCGACTTATATGTCCATACCTTTTACCGGTCAGAATACTCACAACAACACGTTTTATAACACCGAGTTACCGGCGCGTTTTCGTATTATCAATGAGCAACTGTCTCGCAAATTACAGATCATATCTCTCCACTTAAAGATCAAAGGATATTATCATCTTAACATTGCTCGTGATGTAATCCATGAAGCAATCTGTTAAGTGCGGGTTTATCCAATACTCAAATCTCTATTTTCTAAGTACTCATGAATATTGTAGCATTCTTACTGCAATGTCTAACTCCTTAGACAATCTACTACCGATTCATGACAGTCTTCGTTCACACTTACTCCCTAACAGTGTGATCGACTATGGAAATTTAAATAATCTAATTACTTAGGAAGTTAAACATGCAAATATAGAAACACAATAATAAACAATTGACAAAGGCAGTAACAATACTCATTTATAAATCTCCATTATAAAATCACCAAGTCAATTACATTTATATCGTTACAAGTTTCAAATCTATCTAATTACTAAAACTAATATCATCCTTTAGTCCAATGCTCCGAACATGCTGATTGTGCTTGATCCTACTCAGAGCCTTAGTCAAAGGATCTGCAGGATTATCTTTTGATGATACTCTCTTAACCAGTAAGTGACCTTCTTCTACGTGATGTCGAATGTAATGGTACTTTCAGTCGATATGCCTGGACTTTCCATGATCTTGCGATTCTTTTGTCAAAGCGACCGCTCCTTCATTATCGCAGAACAGTTTCATCAGCTCTTGAATGCTCGGGACAACTCCAAGGTCACCGATAAAGTTCTTCAGCCAAGCCGCTTCCTTAGACGCTTCATATGACATTCGCCTAAAATGGATTCGGGTCAACCCAACCCAATTGGAAATTTAATAAACCCTACTCGAGATTTCTCGATGCTAATAGGATCAAAACCCTTACACTACGATATAAATTGATGTTAATAGCAATATAGCATAGTATAACGTTATAACTATAATCAAATTAAATTATGATACCATATTAAAATCAAATCAAAGTATGATGCTCTAATTAAATTAAAAGAATCAAACTTGAATGCTATAATTAAACTTCAAATCAAAGTAGATTGTTATAATCAAATAATAACCTATTTTTTTTTATAAAACTCTATTTTTATAAACACTATATTAAATTTCATAAAACTCTTAAGATGCTTGTGTTAGTGGGGAATTATGAAGACCACCAAAAGTAAAAGTTTATTCCCATTGTCTCCCACTCATACCTCCAATCATCTTTCTTTTCATTTTTCTCCCAACACATTATTCTCATCACCACTCAAACCATATCTATTCTTTCTCTCACTCTCAATCTCGAAATTCCTCCTAGAAATCTTCATATTTCAGCCAAGAACACTCCAATATACTCAAATCTTCATCCCTCTTGAAGCATTCATCAATGTATGTTGTTAAAAGTCTCAAATTCATGAATGAAACAAATTAAATCCACCAAACTATCTAAAACGCATTTTATGCATAAACCTGATTTTTCTCATGATCCCATCAATAAAATAAGAAGTTCTGGAAATTTTCAGAAAATAACTTGTTTTTATTGAATTACTATAATTATTGCAATAAAATAGGTCAATAATTCACATAAAATACTTTTTGCAGTCAATAAATTCTGGGAAAATTTTGGAACAACTAATATATTGAGTAAAGTGGATTTATAAAGGTTCATGCATTTATATTACTGTTTGATGCTTATTTTGTATTTTATTTTGTTGTAGATAAATAAATTGCAAAATATAGTTATATATGTTAAAAACTAGATTTTATATTTTTCGCACCTTATTAACATTTTAGAGACTCCATGACAAAATGTACAGATTTTTGTAAGAATGTTTGCTTATTTTTCCTGATTTAATGATTATTTAATGGTTTAAATTGATAATAAATAGCTACACATGTACAAAAATTATAAAACCTTATCAGAATATTGTATATAACATGTTAATCATAAATAAAAATTCTAATGAATTTCTCTTAATATTTTCCTATTATTTATGATTTTATTGATTAGTTAATAATGAAAAACATAAGAAATACTTTCCTTAGTCCAAAATATCCAAAATATTTACAGTAGGCTCAATATAATGTTAGACAACTATGGTTAATTTTCCAGAATTTTTGGGAATCATTTATTATTTTTCCCGAAATTTGTTGTGGTTTAATTATTAAAATACTAAATAAATACTAAAGCAGTCAAGAAAAATATGACAATTTTACAGTAATTACTATTTTATGAAATAATGATTTTCTGATAATTTCAGAATGTTTCATTAATGTTTAGTATTTAAAACCATTTTCCTAAATATCTAAGCATGTAAAAATACATTTTTAATGATTAATTCATATAAATAATTGTTTATAATATATAAAATCTGTAAATACTTATAATTTGACTAGTTATTATTTTAATAAGAAATTATTAAAATCTTGCCTAAAGTAAAAATATATATTAATTAAGCAAAGTAATTAATTCAATTTAAAATTCATTTAACATATGAATACATTAATATTCAAAACAAAATTTGGATTATTGTTAATTCATCTAATATAAGAATATGTGTCTAATTATGTTTATTAATATTATATTCCCGTTCATCGATTCCTAAGCCAAAACTATTAATTATATTAGGTTCTACGACATTTTGACTCGAGCCGTCTATCGTACAACACGTGCATTCCTTATTGGACTAATGTGAGTAATCTACCCCATATTTTATAATTTTCAATACTTTTGGGGTGTATCATGTGGTTTTAATATGTTCCAACTTCATTTTATTATTTTTTCACCATTGAGACATTGTTGTGACATTTATACGTGAATCATTATTTGTATAATTATTGTTTGTTTACGCTACATGTACTTGTAGTGCATTACCATTTTTAGTCTAATCTCCATGACTATGCCCGTATTCTTGAGGTACGTTATGGACAATAATAGCGCTATTGGGTTGACCACCCCGCCTTGGGATGCTAAGGTGATTGATTGCACGTGGTTGAGTGTGTATGATGATTAGATGCTCCATCCTATATATATACATATATATGTATATATAGGGTGAGGACTTATTGTTGTTGTTATCATTTGTTAATTAATTTTTGATTTATAAACTGTTATCTCAATAACAGTTGCTTGCCAACTTCAAAAGAAAACAAATTTCAAATTATTCAAACTCACAATTTTCTTTAATAAAACTAGATTACTCACAAACTCTCGTAGTTGACCTGTTTTTACCCATGATGCAGATTTGAAGAATGAAGTTGATGAAAAGTAGGGTGTACCTTAGAAACCCACAACACTGTTTAAATTTGATGTAATAAATGTTGTTGTATTTGGATTTGTATTTGTATGTTGTGGATCTTGTTTGCATACTTAGTACTTAATTGAATCTAATCATATTATAACATAGTTGTCATGAGACTTTGAACAATATATCACGCCTTGATCGATTCCGCCAAGGATCGGGGTGTGACACTTCACTCGCTGCAATGTACTCTGATTCGCACGTTGAATCAGTCACCGTTTCTTGCTTGGAACTGTTCCATGTGACCGCTCCACCGTTCAAAAGAAATACCCAGCCCGACTGGGACCGACCACTGTCCCTATCTGTCTGGAAGCTGGCATCTGTATATCCACTCACTTTCAAGTCATCACTGCCACCAAGGACTAATACCATATTCTTTGTCCTTCACATATACTTGAGTATGTTCTTGACCGCTATCCAGTGTGCCTTTCCAGGATTACACTGGTACCGACTAACCATGCTCAGTGCAAAGGATACGTCGGGGCAAGTACATGTCATAGTATACATTATTGACCCTACTGCCGAAGCATAAGGTACCCGACTCATCTCAGCTATTTCCTCATCGGTACTCGGACTTTGAGTCTTACTCAATTTAGCATTACTCTGGATTGGTAGCTCTCCCTTTTTGGAATTTTCCATGTTAAACCTTTTCAACACATTTTCCAAATATGTACACTGGCTCAGACATATTAATTTTCTTTTCCTATCTCTCAGTATTCTTATCCCGAGAATATAAGCAGCTTCTCCAAGGTCTTTCATGGCGAAACACTTCCCGAGCCAAGACTTGACATCTTGCAAGGTCGGAATGTCGTTTCCCATGAGCAGTATGTCATCAACATACAGCACCAGAAAAGTGACTATACTCCTACTAGGCTTGACATATACACAGGATTCATCTTCACTCCTAGAGAAACCAAACTCTTTGACTTTCTCATGGAAGCAAAGATTCCAGCTGCGAGATGCTTGTTTCAATCCGTAGATTGATCTCTCAAGCTTACACACTTTATTAGGGTGCTTTGTGTCTACAAAACTCTCTGGCTGATTCATGTAAACATCCTCAGTCAGTTTTTCGTTAAGGAAAGCGGTTTTGACATCCATCTGCCAAATTTCGTAATCATGTAATGCAGCTATGGCAAGCATTATCCTGATTGACTTAATCTTGGCTACTGGTGAGAAGGTTTCATCATAATCAACCCCCTGGGTTTGAGTGAATCCATTCGCAACCAGCCGAGCTTTAAAAGTGTGTACTTTACCATCCATGTCGGTCTTCTTCTTGAAGATCCACTTGCACCCGACTGTCTTACGACCTGGAACATTTGACATCGCAGCGGTCGTCATGCGGTTAAAAATGTGTTGTAGAAATCGGCCTTGGCGGCCGATTAGTCGGCGATTAATCGCTTGGCGGCCTTGAGCCGATTACGCTTAACGCTAGTCGGTCAGTTAATCGGTCTTGGTCAATATCGGTCAAAGCCAGGTTCTTGGCGGTTCTAGCGGCCTAGTCGGTCAATATCGGTCAACAATCAAGAAAAAGGCTCCAAACTAAAATTTAAATTAGCCCTAAAAATTTTCATTCACCGGCCAAAATTTCCTTCTTCTCGCCAAAATTTCCCTCTTCTCTTTCTCTCTATCACGCTTTCACAGAACGTTCAATCGCCAGTGACACCATCCTCCGACAACATCCGATAACACAGTCCGACGTCGAGCAAAACAACTTTCTCTCTTTCTGCCCTCCATAAACAATGAAAGACGATGCCATCGATTGTTGGTACTCAAGCTCAATCATCGTAGGTACTTTATCTTTTTTGTTGGTACTCAGACTCGATTGGCAGAAATATAAGTCAAGCGGAGGTGGGTCAGAAAATGAAATCATGTTTTTGGTAATGAATAATGTCATAGTATCCCCACAGGGGTGGGTACCTTTAATATCTTTTTTTCAGTAAGACAATCGGCATAGAGATCGGTTCTGTTGCTGGTCAGAAAACCAAATCATGCCTTACAGGTCGGTATTGGAACACCGGTAGCCACTGGTTCTGTCTGTTATAATCGATGTTTCTCTCTGTTTGTTAGAGTTGATTTCATTTAAGCTTCTTTTGAATCGATTGGTAATTTTTGTTCTCTATATCTTCTTGTTCATTGACTTTTCTTTTTGTTATTGACATAATTTGTTATGCTTTTCCTTTTTGGTACTGTCAATCGCTTGTCATGCTTCTTTTTGTTATTGTCATAATTTGTAGGGAAATAGAAGGATCTACTGGACCATTAGAACTTTGGTAATTTATATACAGTTCAATTGATGGTTATGCTTTTTTTTTGAATCGATTGATATTTCTCTCTTTTTGTTAAAGTATTCATGGTATCTAGGGTTTGAGTTTAAAGCTTCAATCCATATGTTGTGTAGAAATGCATGTTAAAAAGACAATTTATGTGCTTCAATGCAGATGGAAAACGATAAGGCCAAAGCAGAAATAAAGAACTAGAAGGGCAAAGATTCTCATTATAAAGAGTTGCATCCTTCAATTAATTTCAAAGATCAGAGCCCGCCATTCAACATCAAGAGAACAGAGCCTATGATCGAACAATTTGAAAATTTGTGTTTGTTTTTTAAGATCGTTAATGTTATTCTGGATTCATGGTATGACAGACTATATTTGACTTAAACGAGTGGGTCCCCGTGCTCCGCACGGGTTCCTTTTCTTCTCTTATAAATTTGAGCGAGTGTTTAAGGTGAAAACGTTTGGGGCCGATCGGTTTAAGTCCTTCGGTTGTCGTTTTCCTCTCGATCGTATTCTTTTGGGGTTTTCGTTCTTGGGGTTTTTTTTCTTCCACGTTTCGTTCTTGGGGTTCTCAAGCAATCCCATAAGTGACGTCTCAGCCACCATAAAGAGATTATATATAAAAAGTAGACCTCAGATAACATCATTTCATAGATTATATATAAAAAGTAGACCTCAGATAACATCATTTCATAGAAATATGTTGCTATTATGGATAAAAAAATAAAGTACATTGTCTATTTTAATAGAAAGAGTAAAGTACATTGCTATTCTTTACACTTAACTTACTTTTTGAGATATGGTGAATGAAGTCTTCCGAAGTCATCAAGAATAACATCGTAGTTGTTCATTGTATTTGGTCGCATTGTTGATAATTTTGTTTCGACAATCCATTTTTCAAGAGTTTCAACCTAATGAATCACAAATAAGAAAAATCCATTTCTATTTTTTTCCTTAATAGCATTGTACTTTGGTTTTTTTTAAATGACATTGTACTTTGGTAAATCCGTCAAACACTAGATTTACCAATGTACTTTGGTATTTCAAAACAGGAACCCAAAGTACATTGCTATTATGGAAACAATTTGGAAAAACAAATTTTTTTAACATATCTATTTGTTATCCTTAATGACATTGCACTCTAGGTTTTTGTTCTAAAATACCATTATACTTTGGTAAATCTTTTAAAAACAAATTAGCCAATGTACTTGGGTATTTTTTACAAATACCCAAATTGCATTGCTATCCATTTTAGGTACCACCATGATGTTATTAATAAGAAAATTAAAGATTATTGATTAGAATAAATAGATTACTCATTTGCAACCAATGCCGGAGTGGAATGCAATTGGATGCCAATCCCAGAATGGAATGGAATTGGATTCCAATTCCAGCATGCAATGGAAATGGAAAAAAGAAATTACCATCTAAAACAGCATTGCCAACATCGGTTGCTTCAGCACGAGTTGCTCTTAAATTGTCAGTCATGCTTTCAACCAGACGTGTAACCACAGCTGGGTTACCAGCGATGTTACACTTATAAAGAGCTGCTTTCTGGAAGAAGAGGCCAGCTATATATAATTGTATTGGAAAATGCTAGGGTTTTTAACAGCATTGGAAAATGCTAGTGGTTTGGTGAAACACGAGGTAATAACCATTTAATGAATGTGAAAGAAAGTACTCTCTGAAATAATTGTATAGATTTCGCAGTATGTGTAACATCGGATGCTAGGGTTTCTGGGGTGCCGTGCTATGCACGGCTTCTCAAGAGCAGAAAATGCTAGGGTTTCACATTCATTTATATATATATATATATATATATATATATATATATATATATATATATATATATATATATATATATATATATATATATATATAGCTGACCTCTTCTTCCAATTGTACACAAATCAATGCTGTCCGCCAGCGAATATGTACTTTGGAAACACTTACATGTGTATAAATATGATCGCCAACATACAATATTTCATCTCCATGAATGCCTAATGAATTTTCAACCATCTGTGCACTTCCTCCAGAATACAACCCCCCTGAAAACAATAAATCAATAGAAAACTTATCAATATTCTTTAAATTACAACTTTAGTCCGGTATGTCAAAAGTTATGGATGTTTCATTTGTTGCACAGTTGGTCCCCAAAGATTAGTTTTGTTTGTCCCTGTCGCTAAGAGTGTCCAAAAAGCTCCGTTTAAGTCCAATGCAAAATGACTATATTGCCCTCATCTCCATTTAAAATCCTAAAAGAAATCCTCCATTTTCTTCATCTTAAACTCTAAACATCAAGATCCCAATAAGATTTTTACCATTTCAATTTAATTTAATGCTACCAGTTCATAAAAATGGTAAATTTGTGAAGATGAAGATGAGAGAAATATGTTCATTTTGCATTGGAATTAAACGCAACTTTTGGTCAAAGGTAAGTTCATGCCCCTCGCAAATTACCAAAAACCCACACGAAGACATTAACAAATTCATGAAAACTTTTAGTGATTGATGCACAAATTGGTGTATTTTAATCTCTATAGCGTAATTTTTTTTCTAAACGAAGTACCTTGGCATAATTGTTCCTTTCAATGTTCTATAAATATTGATACATTCAATAGCATTTGTATTCATGTTTTTTAAGTTCGTAATCCAAAACCCACTTACTGGCTAAATTCCATATTTGTTGTAGGAAAACTGGATTTGTACTGATGGATCCTGATACAGGTAGCTTTTGTCTACCATCACTGCAAGTATAAGTATATATAACTTAAATCATAGCAAAATCGCAGACCAGATTCATTGGAGCATTTCTACAAAATAATATGCAGTTAAAGTAAATATGAAGGGAATTAGTCAATACCTAAAAGTTGAATCCATAGTGTCTGTATTATCAACATTGTATCTGGATGTGGACCTATAAAAAGAAAAGTATCAAAACACCAAGCCCCTTTAGTTTGTCCAGAAAAGTAAATTATTGCGTAACTATGTAAGCATATGGTTGAAACCGACTATATAATAGCAATAAAGTGGATTAAATACACCATATGCATAGATATAATCAGGTCAAAAACAAAAAAGGCAAGAACAGAATTAGGCAAAAGAGCAGAACACTCCCAAAGGGGGCAATCGAATATCCTGGCCAATTTAAAAATCAAAACTGTAATCCATGACCAATATTCAGTCTTCCTTCTTCTGTAACGATCTCTGGTTGAGTTGACTAATTAGGGTGTGAAAAATCATTGTAGAACAGATGTGTGGGTAAAGGAGAAAGGGAAGCAGAATGAAACCATAGAACCCTATACCTGTGTTGAAGTATCAAATCGAAATTAAATCAAAATTGAAATCAAACCCTTGAAAACCGATAGGTTGACAATAGAAGGTCGTACCGGTGGCTTTTCCTGATTGCTAAAAAAGAAAGCGTACTTCCAAATTGCCATGAGTTGCTTCGATGAAAATCGACCTTACATTAAATCGACCAAACCTAAATCAGAAAAGTCGAATAGAAGAAAGATTTACCTAAGAAATTGTGGCTAACCTCGTGAAGGTATGGTAACAAAATTTTTGAAAGGAATCGGGAGATTCAGAGATAAGTCGGAAGTATTGGATATGTGTGTAGTACCTTTCGTGGATTTCATTCGCGATAACAGGAGCCAAAAGTAAACCGACGTGACCAGCGGTGGGGAAGCGATGAGGAGACGATGTAGATGAAGGGGACGAAGCGGGACTGGAAAGGAATCGGGAGATTCAGAGATAAAATTATCAAAGCAATGATGCCAATTTAAAACTAAAAAAAATTAATAAAAAAGCATTATTTTCTTTAACTTTGTATAACATTTCCATCTTCATATAAGCCATTTTGCATTTTGCCTTTTATATATTGAACTCAAATACATGACGAAAATTCATTATAGTATTTTTTAAGATTTCACAAATTTCGAATAATTTTATAACTCTGATATTTCTACATTTGATAACTAACTAATACAACTAAATAAATAACGAACATCATACTTATACAAATACAGAAATATACAAATCGGTAAATAAATTATTGAACAACATTTTTTTTGCGTCTTCTAGGATTTAACATCTAAACCTTATATATGAAAAGCAAAACAAAAAATTCGTAATTAGAGTTTTTGTGTTTCTCTGTCATTTATTTGTAGATCCAAATCACATCAAACATAAAATCATTAACAATCTGGATTTGAAAAAATCAAACATAAATAGTGCAACACGGATCTATAACATACAAACTTTCAGTGCTTTTTCCAAATAAATTATATCGATTATACGAATCTATATTTATTATAGCATGCTACTTTGACATCATTATGTCACACTGTTATACTATTAGCTAATGTGAATCCAGTAAGGGCAAACGGTAATTCTTAGAGGTACCTTTAAATTGGAACATTTAGCACCGGCCGCAGCTTCCCAAATTTGTAGATTTTGTTCTTTAAATTGGGACACTCAGCCTAAGATCATAAACAGGTAAAAACAGTGAGGATCCTGTTTTATACTAAAAAAAGACAATTGACATGAAGACTACCATTGGTTTGAATTTAAAACTTCCAAGCATTCAGTTTGCTTCTTTACATGACACAACTCTATCTATGCATGTTTTAGTTAAATACTATTTGCATATATTGGAGATTCATACACTAACATATCTTCTATATGAGGATCTTTACTTTGGAAAACCTGGAAAAAAGGAATGTTCAACTTAAGAAGCATGATGTGATTTCTATATTTTCTCATATTTCATAAATCAAGAAACCAAAGAAAATGAATTTTAAATGGTAAAAAGTATAATAGGTTAATTACTAAATAAATTAGTTGAGTAGTGGTTCAAAAGTTCAATGCCCCAGTAAACATTTTTTTTTTAAATTCCCAACAGTCAGAAAAGAAATCTTGGGTTTCTTTACCTGGTTTCCAAGATGAAGGAAGAAAGGGAATTTGCTGAGCAACCTTTCCGTACATGTATCAACCAACATTCGTAAAGTATTTACCTTGATTAAGTTTCATACATTATGCAGGTGACCGAATACAACCACACCTTCATAAAGTATTTACCTAGGATTAAGTTCCAAATGCTTCCTAAACTACTAATATTCTGATTAAGGTATTTCATCGAACAGTTGGTGTGTTCGTCTACAAACCAACCAAACCATTTATCACCTCCCATACCCTTTTATACTTACCAGGGAACACAAAAGTGGAGACTCTAATCTTTTCATCATAACAAATAGAAAAAAACTTCAATTAGGCATCGCATTTGAAGATTTCAAATTGAAGAAATAGAGTGTATAAAGTAAAACATACCAATTAGATACCAGTAACTCCAAAAGGTGGAAATACCCTGTTTGTTATCCATGATTCAGAAAATTAGACAGAAGAACAAAATTAGACATATGTTAGGGAAGCAGAATGCGATATTGAAATATGTGTATATGGTAAAAAAAAGTAGGATCCAGTAACTCGAACACAAAAGTAGAGACTCCAATATTTTCATCATAACAAATAGAAAAAACTTCAATTAGGCATCGCAGTTGAAGATTTCAAATTGAAGAAATAGAGTATATAAAGTAAAACATACCAATTAGATACCAGTAACTCCAAAAGGTGGAAATACCCTGTTTGTTATCCATGATTCAAAAAATTAGACAGAAGAACAAAATTAGACATATGTTAGGGAAGCAGAATGCGATATTGAAATATGTGTATATGGTAAAAAAAAAAGTAGGATCTAGTAAATCGAACAAAATCTGCAAAATGTCAAACACATATGTAGAACAAACCAATAAACAGAGCAAAACCTAAAAATCAAAATAAAAATGGAAATTACAAATCGAACAAAACCTTATAATCTTTGAAATAGTAGTGGATATCTTCATTTTTCTTCGTCTTCTCAATTCTGGGTACCGCAAAGAAAACCCCTACAATAGCATATCTAGGAATGAAACCAACAAAAGTACAAAAACTGAAGTAAACAGACCAAGATACACGGGATTACTGAAACTGTATGCGCTTTATCACTTGATAAGATAATACGCATGCTTTAAAACATGTATTCTTGCAGGCTTCAAAATCGGATCTCGCGTTTTCGGGACGATGGGGAAAAGAGAAGACGGGAATTCCAGAAAGAAGTGCGATCCACAATCACTGGGTAGGAGAAATCGACGGAAATCACAGTAAACCCACACAGTCGCTGTGTAATAGAGCAATGGGAACGGCAATCGGTGGAGAAGATGGTGTAATAAACGCAACATCGAAAAACGAAACGGATCCTAAATAAGAAAAGCGGATCCACATGACCCGGAGGAAGATCCGCGTGTCACATTCCGAAAAAAAAACGTACACTCCATGCCCAAAATTCACGCAAATTAATATATAGATTAATGCCTAAACATTAGGTTACCACGTTTTTCTAGTTATTTACTTGTTATCATAGAATATTTGATATATATATATATATATATATATATATATATATATATATATATATATATATATATATATATATATATATATATATATATATATATATATATATATATATATATAAAATAAATAAGGGTCTCCGATTAATCTCCCGATTAATCCCTGCCTAGCCGATTAATCCCTTAACCCCGGTCGACCGACTTGGTACCGTCGAACGTTTTTTACAACCTTGAAAAATAGTAAAATAACCTCACTCTCACTAGTACAGTGGTAGTCAGTGTCGATCCACAAGAGTTATGTGGTTAAGGTAGGCAACAGATTACCAACTGTAGTGTCACTTCTACAGCCAGAGGATCTAGTTTCCGACTTATACCCAAAACAATCCCAAAAATCACAAATCAAGAAATCCAACTCAAGCATCAACTAAACTAAACCAATAACTAATCCTAATTACCTACTAAAATCAGAAGTATAATTCAAAATCAGAAGTAACCAAGATCAAATCCAAACATCCAAAATCCATTCAAAAGCATAAAAGACCGAAAACAGAGCAATTAACACTGACCAAATGATTATTATTAAAAACTCAGATTCCAATGTACCAAAACAGTAAAAATCAAATTCAGAAACTAAAACCTAGTGCCAATGGTTGTCACACCCAAAGACACTCGCTAAATCTACCAAAATCACTAAACTAATTGGAAATTAAAAGAGAAAAACATAAAATACCAATTTATGGTTGCTGAAAACTGAAACTCGGAGTCAAAGAAGCCTTGGGAGTCGTTCATGTGCCAGGTCTTTTATGCTTTTTTCGACCTAGAACCCTCTATTTATAGTTGCAAAAATTAAGAGGTCGCGCCGTGCACAAGTGAAATCCGCGACGCGCGTATGGGTTTATCCCCGTTTTTTCGGCATTTGAATCTTCTCCACCGCCTCAACGCTGAGTCACCGCGTCGCGCCTTTGTAAATCCCGCGGCGCACGTGTGAGTTCGACTGATTTGTCTTTATTTTCAAACTTCTTCCATTTTGTACGCTTTTTGCCCCTGTTTACATCATTTCTTTCCAAACAAGCACCGACACAAAAAGTGAGAATACCACAACATATATGATATAATTTCACTAAGAATAGGACTCAACAACGACTAAAATACTTGATATTACTAGGCGTTGTCAAACACCCCACACTTGTGCCTTGCTTTTCCCTAAGCAAGAGAGTTTTTAACAAATTCTAATAAAGACTCAAACAATTTTTGAATGCGTTCAATTTCAAAGCTTATTGCCCTAAGAGTTAGATTGAAATAGTTTGTAAAAACATAATCAGAATATTCTTTGGAATTCATGACTTTCTAGAGAACCCTTGATTACAAATTTTCTGTCCACAATGAAGTGTACATACTCATTCAGATTCTAAAGGCCATTAAAGAACTGTCCATGACTTTCGATGTTGTCCGTGTAACGAGCTTTCAGAAATATCATCCCAGACCAGACGATCTTAGGTGGTAAGGTGCATAAATGCCTTTTTCGAGGCCACCCTTTTCGGACCTACCGGCTCGAACAACAAAGGTCACTGATTGACAATTCCTTCCTAAATTCCAATCCTAAAACACTCCAATCTTCTAACTCCTAAAACTCAACTTATTTGACTAAACTAATAGCATCATAACAACTAAATAGTATTTCTCGAAAAATACCAATGCTAAAACATTCAGAAACTATTCGTTTCAAAATTACAATCTATTAAAAAAATTTTGAAAATTTGCTAAAAATTTTGAAAACTGGTCATTTCCCGCAAAAATTTCAAAAACTACTCTTTCGACGGTCCACACCCCACACTTAAAACCGTATAACTTCCCCGTTGTACAAAAAATATTTTAGAACTAGGAGAAAGAGACTGCTTGATTGTCACAGGTACACAAACACGAACAAAAAGTCCTCGACTCAGAATTCATTCAGGAGTTGTAGCGCTACAGTGAAACACGCCGGTGGTCAAGGCAAGTGGAAGGGGTACGGTGACCCCACACTTGCTTGAAACAACTCCTTCATTTGGTATTACATGCATAACTCACAAAAATATTAAATGCAAACAAAAACAAAAGCTAAAAGTAAAATATACCCAATCAATTTTTATGTGTTGCGGATGACCGCGGCGCGTGATGGAAAGGCGCGCGTCGCAGTAATTACGAGGTGAAGGTACCGTCAAATTGGAAATGACCGCGTCGCGCCCTATAAGGGTGCCGCGGCACGGTAATTGCAGAAAATTCAACCACTTTCAAACACTCATAAAACGACAGTCAACACAAATTTACCTACTTTTATTGCTTTTCCTAATGCCCCAAAGGCTTATTTATATACTAAAACATTAAAATTCCTAAAAATTACTACTAATTGTTCAAAAAATGCAACTACACTAGAATCAAAACTAAACACTCAACTAGCAAAGTAATTACACTACCCTTAATTGTGGGCGGTGTCATCCTCTTCTCCCTCTTCTTCATCTACCTCCTATTCCTCCATGAGTTCGTTTTCTTCCTCTTCAATGTTTGGTGGCTGGGGTCTCGGGATAGGATTTTGGGACATGACAACGCCTAGTAATATCAAGTATTTTAGGCGTTGTTTAGCCGTGTTTTAGTTAATTTAGCTTTATTAATTGGCTAATATCACTTACTTTTGTGCCAAGGTGCTTGGAAATGTTTTTAGTGTAAATGCAGGGGTTTTAGTGCAATTCTGGAGAAGTTACGGAGCAAAACGGACAAGGAAAAGAAGTCAGCAGATATTAGCGTCGCTAACTTTTAAGGTTAGCGTCGTAATGTTCGCAGGAGGGAAAATCTGCAAATTCAAATTTCGAACGCGTGCTGGAATATTCTAGAAGCACACATTAGCGACGCTAATTTCCATATTAGCGACGCTAATGTCAAAAAATCATAAAATCTCCGTTTTTGACTTTTAAATTCCGCAATTTCGGGGATAAGTCGATACGCGCGGCGCGGATTTAGCTTGGCCGCGACGCGACAACCCTAATTTCGCACAACTATAAATATCGGAGTCCCGTCCGACTTTTGAAGCATCTCGGGACGCGAAGGAGGGATCCGAAGGCACAATTTCGTCAGTTTTTCAGTGGGAATCAATATTTTGGTTAGTTATTTAGTTTTTCTCTTATTTTATCAACTCGGTATCGAGGTATTCCGCAATCGGGATTTCCATCGATTACTCGATGTTTGTTTAGATTCATAGTTTCTGATTTCAGTGGTATTGGTCAGTAGTTAGATCTGATATTTGATTGTGTGGTTTGTATTTGAGTTTGGTTTTGATTTATATGAAAGTAATCATTCGGTTTGATGTTATTTTGCATTAATGTTTGGATGTGTTTGATTGTACTGGATTGATTGTTTGCTTCTGGATTCTGAATTTAGTTTATGCTTTCAGTAAGGAACTTTAGACTAGGATTTGATTTGAGTTAGTTTAGTTCATGTTTGATTTGGTTTTGGCACTTGTTTGGTATTTTACTTTTATTGGTTTTTGGGAAAGTAGAAACAATACTGCTGGCTGTAGTGTGACTCTACAGTTGGTTATCTATCGTCTTGTCCTAACTATTAAACTCCTGCGGATCGACCCTGACTACCACTATACGAGTGTGTGTTAGGTATTTTACTATTTTTGACCGCATGACGACCGCGGCGTGTCAAATTTTGGCGCCGTTGCCGGGGAGTTGTGCGCTTAGGATAGACGATCAGTAGGGTTGTTTCTTTTGATGTTTGATTTTAGTTTTTTGATTTTTGGTATGTGTACGTCTTCATAATGGGCGATTACATGTACCCGGATCAGTATTATGAGTATTATGAAAATCCGGCCGACACCTATTACGAGGATGATCACTACAATGGATCATTCGATGACAATGGATGACGGACTGAGGAGTCATGTCAACCTGAAAATTCTGCAACTTGGGCCCAACTTTGGGTACTCATGTATAACACTTACCAAGTGCAGAAGGACCAGGCTGATGCTAGTGAAAAATTGCATGTTTCATTAGATAAGTTAGAGGAAAGTTGGAAATATCCGCCACCCTCGCCAGAACCTGAGGCGAGTGGTTTTTATACCAATGATATGGTGTGTAAACCTGCATCACCTGAATATGTGATGGAAGGGCACACACCTTGGGAAAATCAAGAGACCACCGAGATGGTCGAACAGGTTGTTGAGGAAGAGGTTGTAGGTGACAATGCTACCTCTGAATCAACAACTTTTGATGTTTTTGAGAATGTTAATAATGTTGATCTGGTGATGAGTGAATATGTACCATCACCAGACAATTTGGTTGATGAGGATGTTGTGGAGGAGGCTGTAAGTGACAGTACAGACCCCAGCCCAACGACTCCCGAAATTGTTGAAGTTGTTGATACCATTGGAGAAGGGGGCGTAGATGACAATACTACCCCTGGACCTATAATTTTTGAAAATTTTAAGCATTTTGAAAGGGAGGATCTGGTGATTCGTGAATCTGTACCATCACCAGATAATACCATTCGCTCACTCTTGGCACCGATCCACCTGTTGGACGATGATCAAGAAGATGATGTCGACGAGTTGTTCTTTGAAAACAATAAACATGATTTCTTTGGCACCCGTGACCCATTAATAAATGGAAAATTGGATGTGATCAATACCATTGATGAGGACATTCGGGAGTATACCAACAATATGCCTCCCGATCCCAATCAATTGGAAAATTTCTATTGGCACTGTAAGCCAAAATGGCAAAATGAAGACACCATGCGAGATGCGAGCAACAAACAACTTGGGGAACACTTACTGGGAGCAGCACTGGGCACGCTTCACATCAAGCCGGTAATCTTGAAGAGATACCGAAGGAAAGACCGAGCTTGGAGATTTAAAGTTACTTCTAAGCATTCACGCGAAATATTCAGAAAACGACAACCGGGCAGCAGCAGAGGAACCGGCAAACCATTTGACCCGGGGAAATTTAAGTATGGAATCAACGAAGGGACGGTGGTGACTGGAAATTAACGGAGTCAAATGGCGTACGATCCACCGTAGCCGCAGAAAGACGGTCCAGCTAAAAGACCGAACAAAGAAGCGCTTTCGGGAGGCAACCCGGCATTTCGGTAAGTATTTTTAATTTTTGTTTTTTATTTTTTAGTTTTTATTTTGTCAAAATATCACTTGGAAAATTTTTCAAAATGTCCTGGCATAACTCGAGTGTGGGGTGGTCAAACGGGTTTTAAGAATACGGGAAAATCGCGAAAAAATGGAAAATTACAAGTTAGCGCCACTAACTTTTAATGTTAGTGACGCTAACCCTTGGTCAACATGTGGTCAACTCTCTTTCACCCTCTCGTTGCTAATCCTGAATCCCCTCCCTCTCTTTGTTGCGTCTGTCGAGCCGAGCACACCCAAGACCCACCGATTTTTCGATTTTTCGTGAAATTAATCCAATCAATCTTCAATTAAGCATCCAAGGTACGTGTCCCAACTTTGTATTACAATTAAAACGTGCAAATTAAGCCAAATCGCGGATTTTTGAGCCGATTTTTGGGTTTTTGGCTACCGAACCCTTGATCCTCAAATCGAACGATTTCAGTGTTGTTTTTCATGAAATTGAAGCTTGGGGTTTGTTAATCGGTGGGTATAGGACATATTCGCATGATCAATTGAGCTAAAACAGGTCACGAGTCGAAAAAACGAAAATTAGGGCTCGGTTTTGGGGTTTTCGTGAATCGGACCCTTCATCCTCAAATCGAACGATTTCTGGTTCGTTTTTCATGCAATTGACACCTAAGGTTTCTTAATCGCTGCCCTAGCTACTTAGTGATAGGTTCAATTTGACAAAAACAACAAAAAATTCAGAAATTTGTGAATTAGGGTCGAAATTAGGGTTCTTCGGGTTTTTACCCGATTTGGTAGATTTGTTGCTTGTTTTTCTGAAAATTGACAAAGGGCTTTTGTTAGTGGTTAGTTTAGGATGCTATTGGTGTGTTCAATTTGATAAAAACAGGTCGGATTCGAAAATCAAGAATTCTAGTGTTCATAATTGGGGTTTTTGACCTAAATAAGAAATTAGGGCAATTTTAGCTTGTTTTTCTGAAATTAAACTTAGGGCTTTTGTTAGTCTCTAGTTTAGGAACATATTGGTGCAATCAATTTGAAAAAAGGGACTAAAATTGAAAAATCGAAAAATCTGGGGCTTTTCGTACATACTCGCGGCGCGGTCATCTTCATTTGGCGCCGCGGGCCTTTGAACTTGATCGACAGACACCGGATTTCATCGCGTCTACGCATCGCGGCCTTGACACTTCGGCGTCGCGGAGACTGGGAATTAGCAAGGACAACAACTCGCAACATATAATTTTCTTTTGTGTATGTTGCAATTTTTAATATGTTTGTTAGTATCTTGCCAAACTATGATTGCTGCACCAACTGATGGCGTTGCATAACGCAAGTGTGGGGTCACCGTACCCCTACACTCGTGTTATGCCGGCATGTTCACTGTTGCGCCCGGAATCCTGGATTTTATCGTGAATGACGTGAACAATCAACTCTGCTACAAATGGTCCCAACAATCAGGCAATTCGCCGTTCCAAAAAGGGGTAACTCTTTCTCCCTTGTTTTGACATTTTTATCTACAACAGGGACGTTGTACGGTTTTAAGTGTGGGGTGTGGACGGTCGAAAGAATGTTTTCTTTTGAAATTTTTGCGGGAAATGAGGCATTTTCAAAATTTTTAGCAACTTTTTCAAAATTTTAATAGATTGTAATTTTGAAACGAATAGTTTCTGAATGTTTGTAGTTGTTATCATGCTATTAGTTTAGTGAAATAAGTTGAGTTTTAGGAGTTAGACGATTGGAATGTTTTAGGATTGGAATTTAGGAAGGAATTGTCAATCAGTGGCTTTTGTTGTTCGAGTCGGTAGGTCCGAAAAGGGTGGTCTCGAAAAAGGCATTTATGCACCTTTCCACCTAAGATCGTCTGGTCTGGGATGGTATTTCTGAAAGCTCGTTACACGGACAACAACGAAACTCATGGACAGTTCTTTAATGGCCTTTAGAATCTGAATGTGTACGTACACTTCATTGTGGACAGAAAATTTGTAATCAAGGGTTCTCTAGAAAGTCATGAATTCCAAAGAATATTCCGATTATGTTTTCACAAACTATTTCACTCTAACTCTTAGGGCAATAAGCTTTGAAATTGAACACATTCAAAAAATTGTTGAGTCTTTATTATAATTTGTTAAAAACTCTCTTGCTTGGGGACAAGCAAGGCACACGTGTGGGGTGTTTGACAACATCTAGTAATATCAAGTATTTTAGGCGTTGTTTAGCCGTGTTTTAGTTAATTTAGCTTTATTAATTGGCTAATATCACTTACTTTTGTGCCAAGGTGCTTGGAAATGTTTTTAGTGTAAATGCAGGGGTTTTAGTGCAATTCTGGAGAAGTTACGGAGCAAAACGGACAAGGAAAAGAAGTCAGCAGATATTAGCGTCGCTAACTTTTAAGGTTAGCGTCGCTAATGTTCGCAGGAGGGAAATCTGCAAATTCAATATTCGAACGCGCGCTGGAATATTCTAGAAGCACATATTAGCGACGCTAATTTCCATATTAGCGATGCTAATGTCAAAAAATCATAAAATCTCCGTTTTTGACTTTTAAATTCCGCAATTTCGGGGATAAGTCGATACGCGCGGCGCGGATTTAGCTTGGCCGCGACGCGGCAACCCTAATTTCGCACAACTATAAATATCGGAGTCCCGTCCGACTTTTGAAGCATCCCGGGACGCGAAGGAGGGATCCGAAGGTACAATTTCGTCAGTTTTTCAGTGGGAATCAATATTTTGGTTAGTTATTTAGTTTTTCTCTTATTTTATCAACTCGGTATCGAGGTATTCTGCAATCGGGATTTCCATCGATTACTCGATGTTTGTTTAGATTCATAGTTTCTGATTTCAGTGGTATTAGTCAGTAGTTAGATCTGATATTTGATTTTGTGGTTTGGATTTGAGTTTGGTTTTGATTTATATGAAAGTAATCATTCGGTTTGATGTTATTTTGCATTATTGATGTTTGGATGTGTTTGATTGTACTGGATTGATTGTTTGCTTTTGGATTCTAAATTTAGTTTCTGATTTCAGTAAGAAACTTTAGACTAGGATTTGATTTGAGTTAGGTTAGTTCATGTTTGATTTGGTTTTGGAACTTGTTTGGTATTTTACTTTTATTGGTTTTTGGGAAAGTAGAAACAATACCGCTGGCTGTAGCGTGACACTACATTTGGTTATCTATCATCTTGTCCTAACCACCAAACTCCTGCGGATCGACCCTGACTACCACTATACTAGTGTGTGTTAGGTATTTTACTATTTTTGACCGCATGACGACCGAGGCGTGTCAGGACCCATTGATGAAATTGGTTACACATTCCGACAGCCAAAGAAGCTGTGTATGTGTATTCTTCGTACGCCGGTCAACCTTGTGCATCGCCATAGCTTGAACCCTGTGTTCTAATTTGTGGGTGTGCAAGGCTTGCTGGACCGCCTTCCCCTTCATCGGCCAAAAACCTGGATTCCATAGAGGCAGGAGAGAGTCCTCGGGGCAAACTGACGGTTGCCCGCGATCGCTTCCTGGATGTCGATGGTTCGGCTCGTAGAATTGGGAAGGGTGCTCGATCGACCGATGTCATCCCGTCATCAACATATATAACGTCTCGGGAAGTAGTGGTCGGTAGGCTAAAGGGGGTTGGCTGAATAAGTGTCAATCCACGGGTAGTGTATTCGGATAACAACTCGTAAGACTGTGCCATCCTCATCACATAATGTCCACCACCGAGAGCGATATACTTCAATGGCGCGTCTGTCAACTGCTTGAAGTAGCTGGCGACAAAGTATGGAATGTTGCATGTCTGGAGCATTCGTGTCAAACACCACATGAGGTGTAGCTCACATGGTAGAACCCATTCGTCGTCCGCCCGAGGCCAAAACATGGTCGATTTCAACCGGTGCAACATGATGATCATTTGTGCGGGTCGCTTCTGCCTCAATACACTTAGACACATAATCCACTGCGACGAGAATATAAACATAACCATGAGAAGTGGGAAATGGTCCCAAAAAATCGATCCCCCACACATCGAAAATGTCTACCACCAATATCGGATTTAAGGGCATTTGATCTCTTTTCGATATGTTTCCTAATTGCTGGCAGTTCAGGCACTCCTTGGCGGTTTTGTGAGCATCCATGAAGATAGTCGGCCAATACAATCCTGCTTCCAAAACTTTGTATCGTGTCTTCTTGCCGCTGAAGTGTCCTCCACATGCTGAAGCATGACATCGTTCCAGAACATCACGAATCTCGCTATCAGGCACACATCGATGAATTATTTGGTCCTCCCATACCTTAAAAAGATCAGGGTCATCCCAAATGAACCTCTTTGCATACGTGCGAAATTGCTTCTGCCTCTGTTTTGTCCAATGCGTTGGCATTGCTCCTGTAGCCAAGAAGTTGACATAATTTGCGTACCATGGAGCTCCGGTGAGCTCCAGCAGCTGCTCATCTGGGAATGAATCTTTAATTCCAGCTTCTAACCCAGCTGGCAATCGTGAGAGATGATCTGCTACCATATTTTCTGCTCCTTTATTGTCCTTGATTTCCACATCGAACTCTTGCAATAGAAGTATCCATCTGATCAGCCTTGGTTTAGACTCCTTCTTCGCAAGCAGGTGTCGAACATCACTATGGTCGGTATAGACCACCACCTTTGATCCCCAGATGTAGAATCTGAACTTGTCCAATACAAATACTACGGCAAGTAACTCCTTTTCGGTGGTTGTGTAATTTAATTGAGCCTCGGAAAAAGTTTTACTAGCATAGCATATGACTACTGGCTTCCTATCAATTTTTTTTCCTAATACTGCACCAGCAGCATAATCACTAGCATCACACATAATTTCGAAAGGTTGGGTCCAATCAGGAGGTTTTAGAATGGGAGCCTCGACTAATTTATTTTTTAGAATGTTGAATGCTTTTACACACTCCTCATCAAAAATAAATGGTGCGTCTTTCAAAAGAAGGCCACAAAGAGGTTTAGAGATAGTACTAAAATCCTTAATAAATCTACGGTAAAAACCAGCATGGCCTAAGAAAGATCTAACCCCTTTCACGGATGTCGGGGGTGGCAATGTGGAAATAACTTTGACCTTAGCACGATCTACCTCAAATCCTCTTTCGGAGACCACATGACCTAAGATTATTCCTTCCCTAACCATAAAATGGCTTTTCTCCCAAGAAAGCACCAGATTAGACTCAACACATCTTTGTAACACCTTTTCCAATTGACTTTAGCATGCCTCGAATGTTGATCCAAAAATCAAGAAGTCGTCCATGAAGATCTCCAAAGCGTCACCAATCATGTTGGAAAATATCGCCATCATACACCGTTGAAACGTAGCGGGGGCATTACATAATTCGAATGACATTCTGCGAAATGAAAAAGTACCATATTGACATGTGAATGTGGTCTTCGACTGATCCTCCGGGTGAATGGCAATCTGATTATACCCAGAATAGCCGTCCAAGAAACAATAATACTTCTGTCCAACTACCTTTTCTATAATTTGATCAATGAATGGTAATGGGAAATGGTCCTTAGATGTAGCGGCATTGAGTTTCCTGTAATCAATACATACTCTCCAACCAGTTATGGGTCTTGTGGATACCTTATCACCATCCTTGGTATCCACTACAGTTATACCAGATTTCTTCGGCACGGTTTGTGTCGGACTGACCCATTCACTGTCGGAGATTGGATATGTGATCCCCGCATCCAACCATTTCAGAACTTCCTTCTTCACAACTTCCTTCAAATTTGGATTCAATCTTCTTTACGTATCCCTGGCAGGTTTGGCTCCTTCTTCAGTGATGATCCGATGCATACACGTTGTCGGACTAATACCTTTCAAATCTGCAATCGTCCATCCAATGGCTTCCTTATGTCTGGACAAAACCTTAAGCAAGTCTTTTTCTTGTTCCATTGTCAAACTTGCTGCTAAGATCGCCGGCAGAGTTTCTTTTTCTCCTAAGAAAGCGTACTTTAAATGAGTTGGTAACAATTTCATGCTTCATGCCTTTGTCGTTCCCTACTGCTTCTTCTTGCTTCTCCTGCTCAGCCTCTCCTTCTTCTTGAGTATCCATCGCCTCTTGTTGTAACACTTCTGGTGTGTATTGCTGCGCTAACTCATCTATGATGTTCACCTGGTAGCATTCTTCATCCTCTATGGTACTTCCTTTGGCATTAAAAATGTTAATATTAGTTTGTCGATGCCCAAAGGAAATCCCCATCTCTCCTGTACGACAGTCAATGTTTGCATTAGCTGTAGCCAAGAAAGGTCGCCCCAAAATAATCGTCGGTTGTTCTCCATTGGCAGCCTGACGGGTATCCAGAACTAAGAAATCTGCTGGGTAATAGAAATCTCTCACCTTAATGATAACATCTGACAACATCCCCTAGGAAACTTTGTTGACTTATCAGCAAGCTGTAAAATTACATCAGTGGGTCTTAAAGTACTGAATTCGTACTTGTCAAAGAGCTGTCCTAGTAGAATGTTCACGCTTACACCCAAATCTAATAGAGCTTTCTTGATATACACATCACCTAAATCAACTAAAATGAGAGGAACCCCTGGGTCCTTCATCTTTGGAGGTACTGCATCCACAATTAAAGAACTTACATTTTCGGGCAAACTAATCATTTTGGGCAAATGTGACAGAATATGCTTCTTGTGAATACACATGTCTTTGAGAAATTTTGCATACGCAGGGACCTCCTTGATAAGCTTAACCAATGGAATGTTGACTTTGATCTGACTGAACAGATTCCACATATCTTCTGCTTGTGGTCCTTTTTTTCCATATGGTCTTCTTTCATGCTTTTCCAAAGCCGCACGGAAAGGAGCTGTCCCACTTGTTTCTCCCTTTTCCCATGTACTTGATGGTTTCTTCTTTTGCGCGTGTTCCTCTTTTTCTCTCTTCTTTTCCTTTTCCAGCTCTTCTTTTTTGTCAAAAATTATATACACATCACTATCTTCTTCTGCTGGTGGAGTTGTAACCTTGTTTTCCACCTTCTTTCCACTTCTGAGCGTGATAACTTCATTTACTTGCACCTTTGGTGGTTGTGCTTTTTCCTGCTCTCTGTCCTTTTCTAACTTAATGAGCAATTCTCCTAACTTCAAAATTGCTTGCAAATTGGCATCTTCCACCTCCTTAAGCTTAACTAACATTCCAAAAATCTCCTACATGCCAATATTCGTAACTCCTGTTGGAGGTGCTGGCTGCACGTGTTGCTGTCTCACTGGTGGTTGTCTTACTTCCCTTTGCTAATTATTTCTGAATGGTCATGGCGTATTGTGAAATTGACCATATCCGTGTACCTTACTGATTTCCTCATGTCTCATCGAGCATTCATTGTGGTTATGTCCTATTTCACCACATGTATTACATATGCTTTGTCCATGCAATACATATGCTCCTTTCTCCTTCTGAAATCTCGTGAGCATTTTGATTAAACTTTTTCGTAACAGCACTTAGCTCATTTTGGATTTCCTTTTTCCATTTGTTTTCTGCTTCAATATTTGCCACATACACTATGTTATCCTTCATGGATCCGCTGACCTTGGATCCTAAACTTAACTGTTCCAAAAATCTCCACACATCCTCTGGCTCTTGCCACATGAACGTCCCACTTGATGAAGCGTTTATCATTGCTTGATGCGTCTCATAAATTCCTTCAAAAAATAATTTCACCAGCTGCCACTTCGGAACCTCGTGATACGGACAGGAACGCAGCAACTCCTTCAATCGATCGAAAACCTCGTGAAATGCTTCTCCAGGCTTTTGCTGAAAATGTTAGATTGCGCGTCTAACTTCAGTAGTCTTACAGGCTGGGTAAAATTCTTGTAAAAACTTAGCCTTAAGTTGATCCCAAGTAGTGCTACTATTAGATGGAAGAGATGTAAACCAGTACTTGGCTTTGTCCTTTAAGGTGAAAGGAAATAATCTTAATTTAAAATATCCCTATTGGTGTTCCTAGGAGTATTGGCGTTTGCGATGGCTAAGAATTCATATCATTAGGAATATAAATAGGCGATGAGTCATCGTACTCCCGTGGCTGGAAGTGCGACGTAACCGACTGCCCTCTCGGTTGCGCAAAGTACGAAGGTCTAACTACATTACAGTGATATTGATGATCGTTGTTGTACCCTTGCTGACCTTGCGGTGGTTGTTGCTGTGGTGCTCTTCGTGGAGGTCCCCGACCTCGGTTCCATTGTTACCGTGGTGGCTGCTGCTGTGGAACCCATCCTTCTTCTTCATCCTCATAGCTCTGCTCAGCCTCCTGATACTGGTAATGTGGAGGTTGTGGTTGATATGGTTGTTGTGGTACAGATTGAAGAGTGGCTTGTGGTTTAAAAATTATTGGTGGTTGTAAGGGTTGTGATTGTGGTTGAGAAAGGGTAGTGTGCTGCATAGTTACTGGGGTGCCATCACGGGTCGACGCTCCCCAAGACATAGCAGATGTGAAAGGATTTGTAGATTGTGGTTGAAATGGCGGAACAGAAGGCGGAGTGCATGATGGTATTGGTACAGGGGCTAAAACTGCACCACCAGTAGCACTCATGCTCCCAAACTGAAATTCTGAAACCGGGGGAATAAACGACATCCCCGTTGCCTCACCCGAAGGTTCCTGGGAAACACTCACTAAACTGCTACTAACATTACTAAAACTCATTGTATCTAAATGCCTACGTGCACGGTTCTTGCGCACGGTTCGTTCGATCTCCGAGTCAAAACGCAAGGGTGATAACTGCCCACCCCGACGGGTACGCATGCACTAGTGCAACACGCCCGCCAAAACCAAAAGAACAATTACTAACCAACTAAAATCTCAATATCAAAACCAAAAATCAGAAACTAAAAGTCCTACAGATCACCTACTCTCAAGCTCACAACTCCCCGGCAACGGTGCCAAAATTTGACATCGCAGCGGTCGTCATGCGGTCAAAAATAGTAAAATAACCTCACTTTCACTTGTACAGTGGTAGTCAGGGTCGATCCATAGGAGTTACGTGGTTAAGGTAGGCAACAGATTACCAACTGTAGTGTCACTTCTACAACCAGAGGATCTAGTTTCCGAATTATACCCAAAACAATCCCAAAAATCACAAATCAAGAAATCCAACTCAAGCATCAACTAAACTAAACCAATAACTAATCCTAATTACCTACTGAAATCAGAAGTATAATTCAAAATCAGAAGTAACCAAGATCAAATCCAAACATCCAACACAATCAAACATCCAAAATCCATTCAAAAGCATAAAATACCGAAAACAGAGCAAGTAACAGTAACCGAATGATTATTATTAAAAACTCAGATTCCAATGTATCAAAATAGTAAACATCAAATTCAGAAACTAAAACCTAGTGCCAATGGTTGTCACACCCAAAGACACTCGCTAAATCTACCAAAATCACTAAACTAATTGGAAATTAAAAGAGAAAAACATAAAATACCAATTTATGGTTGCTGAAAACTGAAACTCGGAGTCAAAGAAGCCTTGGGAGTCGTTCCTATGCCAGGTCTTTTATGCTTTTTTCGACCAAGAACCCTCTATTTATAGTTGCAAAAATTAAGAGGCCGCGCCGCGCACAAATGAAATCCGCGACGCGCGTATGAGTTTCTCCCCGTTTTTTCGGCATTTGAATCTTCTCCACCGCCTCAACGCTATGTCACCGCATCGCGCCTTTGTAAATCCCGCGGCATGCGTGTGAGTTCGACTGATTTGTCTTTATCTTCAAACTTCTTCCATTTGTACGCTTTTATCCCCTGTTTACATCATTTCTTTCCAAACAAGCACTGACACAAAAAGTGAGAATACCACAACATATATGATATAATTTCACTAAGAATAGGGCTCAACAATGACTAAAATACTTGATATTACTAGGCGTTGTCAACATTGTAAACCAAGTTCCAAACTTGATTGTCATACATGGACTTAATCTCACTGTCCATTGCCTCTTTCCACTTGGCAGACTCGGGGCCCGCCACCGCTTCATGGTAGTTAGCTGGCTCATCCAAATTAGTCAATGTACGATCACTGACCAACGTGTCACCATCCGAAGTAATATGGAAACCATAAAACTCGGGTGGCATACTAACTCTACCCGAACGTCTAAGGGGCAATGAGATTTCGGTTGGTCCAACAGGAACCTCTTCCTCTTGTTGGTGGCTAGTTTCTCCTAAGGTTGTTTCATCGGGCGTCTCCTGAATTTCTTCGAGATCGATTGTACTCCCACTGTCCTCTTTGGAAATAAGTTCTCTCTCTCGAAAGAATCCTCGTCTTGCTACAAAGACCACATCCTCGCTCGGTCAGTACAACAAGTATCCAAATGACTATTTCGGGTATCCGATGGAGAAACACCTCTCACTTCTTTCCGCGAGCTTGTCATGAGTCTCTAGTCTTAAGAAAGCCTCACAGCCCCAGACTTTGATGTGTGCCAATAAGGGTACTTTCCCCGTCCACATCTCGTGCGGTGTTTTCGCAACCTTCTTGGTTGGGACAAGATTGAGGATATGGGCGGCAGTCTCTAAGGCATACCCCCAGAAATGGATTGGAAGCAAAGCTCGACTCATCATGGAACGAACCATGTCCAACAAGGTTCAGTTTCGTCTCTCAGCAACGCCGTTTAATTACGGTGTCCTGGGAGCCGACAACTGTAAAACTATTCCACATTCCTTAAGATAATCGAGAAACTCGATACTAAGATACTCACCGCCTCTGTCGGATCTAAGCATCTTTATCTTTCTGCCCAATTGATTTTCTGCCTCATTTTTGAACTCTTTGAACTTTTCAAATGTATCTGACTTATTCTTGATTAAGTAGATATACCCATATCTACTAAAATCGTCAGTAAAGGTCACATAGAAACGTATGCCATCGTTTGTGGTTGTACTGAAGGGACCACACACATCTATGTGTATGATATCAAACAGACCTTCACCTCTTTCAAAGGAACCTTTGAATGGTGATTTTGTCATCTTGACAAGCAAGCAAGATTCGCATACATCATCCGACCCGAGGTCGAATGATTCCAACACTCCATCCCTTTGGAGTTGGGCGATGCGTTTCTTGTTGATATGGCCAAGGCAACAGTGCCACAAACACGCATTTTCTATACCGCTTGAAGAATCAATAGTTAAAACATTTTTACCACAATTGTCAACACACATAATAGATTCATACACTCCATCACAAGGCATAGCATTATACATAAAAACATCATTTTTGAAAACTGAAATTGAACCATTCAATTTAGTAAACTCATAATAAAAGCCCTGTTTGAACAATGCATGAAAAGAAATTATGTTCTTTGCCATATCAGGCAAATAGCAACAATTATGTAAATCTAAACAAACTTTATTACTAAGCACTAGTCTATAAACACCGATCTTGGTAACAGGTGACGTTCGTCTATTGCCCATGACCAGGTTCAATCTACAGTACTCCAGCTCCCTACTTTCCTTTAGGCCCTGCAAATCAGAATATATATGAAAACCACATCCTGTATCAAGGACCCAAGAACAGGAAGAAGATGAGTTATTAGATATAGAATATGTACCTGCTTGTGATGGCTTCACTTTGCCATCCTTGATGTCTTGCAGATACCTGGGACAGCTTCTCTTCCAGTGACCCTTTTCCTTACAATAAAAGCAGTCGGCTTCCTTGGGGTTCGTGACGTGTGGAATGCCGGAAGACTTGGCTCTCGAGGCACTACTAGATGTCCCGACATGAGTCTTTTTCCTCCAGTTTTGCTTCGAAGGGCTCTTCCGTTTCTTTCCCTTGCCAGATCCAATAACCAGGACAGGCGGGTTGACCGGGAGCACACTTTTCCCTTTCATCCCGTCTTCAACAGTACGAAGCATGCGGTGGAGTTCGGCCAAAGTCGCCTGACTGTTGTTCAAATGATAAGCCAGTGTGAACTGGTCATAAGAACTGGGTAGAGAATTCAGCACTATGTCAACAGCCAAATCCTCATGTACAGGCATCTCCAGCTTTCTAAACCTTTCCACATAACCCTGCATCCTTTGCACATGAGTGCAGATGGACTCTCCATCCCTAGGCTTGCCGTTAGTGAATGCTTTGACCACCTCACGCCTTTCGATGCGTTCTTGCTTGCGGAACTTTTCCGCGAGCTCTTTGTGCATCTCGTAAGGCCAATAGTCCTCATAAATACGCTGCATTTTAGGGTTCATGGTAGCGATCATGATGCAAGCCACTTTGGTTGCATCATTAGAGTGTTTGGTGTACGAGGCGATTTCCTCGAGAGTAGCGGTATCTGGGTCAACCTCAACTAGCTCGGTTTCCAGAACATACTCTTTGTGTTTAAACCTTAGAGCCATTTTAATGTTGCGGATCCAGTCATTGTAGTTAGTGCCATCCAACGTCACTTTGGAGCACAATGACAGAATCGAGGTGACATTACCGGGGTTCGAGTGGGGAACGGGTTGGTCAGAAGACATCTGAATAAGAAGAACGTAGTTTTAATTAGACATTAATAATAATCCTTATATTCACCCAAGAATAAATATGAGGCTAGGATCCTACAATAACAATCTACAATATCGAAGAGGGATGCCGTAATCTTTATTGTAAATTTTATAAGGTAGGCGAATGATGATTCAGCCAATTCCACCGGGGAAATATAATCTAATTATAATGGAATTCCTAGTTTCTTTTGGAATTTATTGAACTGTTCAATAGCATGTTTTAATCTCGGGAATGCCCCGCTGTTTGTGACTGAGATACCGAGGATCACAAACTGGGTGTGAATAACCATGCGAATTAGCTCGGTACTCTCGAAGTCAATTACCATCTCTAATTGACGTGCCAGTTAACCACACACGCTCCGTCAATAATGGCAAAATCGAGAAACCTATTGTGACTCTTTGCGGACCCCAGTTGGCGTGCCGGTAAACCACACACGCTCCACCAACGTTCCACAAAGTGCAATGTGCAATTCCATGGATTAGCACCAATTCATATTTTTAAACCTAAAGTAACTAGATTGGGTTTTGTTCAAAGTTCTAGTACTTTCAATTATAACATTATACTTTTAAGAGGCTTAGCGGTTCTATCAAACCCGTTCGGCTAACGATACTCGACTGACCAGGAGAGCGGTGGATAAGAGTAGATACCCATTAGACTACCATTTTATAGGCAGTTTCCTTATACCTTATTTATAGGACAGTTTTGTGAATGAGGCCTACTAATGGTAAGACTAACCATTTAATCTTATATATAAATATTAACTTTTAATCATAAATATATAAGATATATTTTAATCTCATTAAAATATTTTAGAATTAATTTATTTATAATTTTTGCTAATTTATTCCAATTTTTCGAAAATTTTAAATTAATTCTTTAAGTTGATTTAATTGATCTTTTAATTAACAATTAGTTAAACTAATTAAATCAAATAAGGGAATCACAAAAATTAATCAAATTAATTTCCTAACCCTTATCCCTAATCCATGAAAATTGCATGCAAAGATAAGGGGTTCCATTTATTTTAATTATCCAATAATTACCAAAAATAACGACCTACTTAAAAGGCAAGCAAATAAGGAGGGGGACCAAGGGGTGGCGGCTAGGGTTAGGAAACCCTAGCCTTGAAATCGATCAAGGCCTTTCCCAAGGGATTATTTTCGCACAAAAACCCTAAGGCACAAATAGTTCATAACAATTCACAAGAAAACAAAGCCATAGCTCTGATACCACTGAAGGGTTTTTAAGCAATCAATGAACAAACAAATTCCTAAGATCACATGCAACCCTAGAAAGATCTATGTTTTCTTCTATGAAGATATAAACTAAAAAACCTAAGGCCAACATTTATTTCTAAAGATCAAATAAGAATTAACCAACCTTTTTGATCTTGTTCTTGAAGCTACCAGCAAACAGATCCTGCCTCAAATGCAAGTCACACCCAAGCTAAGGAGAAGAGATTCCAGCAGAGTAACACAGAGAGAGAGGAGGCGTGATTTTCAGGGAGCCAGGAGGTTCCTTATATAGCCTTCTAGGGTTACACCTGAAACCCTAGAGGAGCCTCCAAAGTGGGCAAGCCTGTTGACCACTTTGACCAGACTTCTCAAACCCTAATTAGGGTTTTCGCCCAATATGGAGAAGCCTCCATAGTTGGCGCCATTTTGGTCCCTGGCATCTGGCTTGCCAGTTATTCAACTATTGAATAAATGCAAACCAGTCCCTACACTTCTAAACTTCTAATTAATTAATTTAATCCCCAAATTAAATCCAATTAATTCTGGATTAAATCTTAATTAAGTATTATAGTTTCTAATTAATACATTAACACTTAAATATATATTAATAAACTATTTATTTATTTCTATTGATTTATTAAACAATTAATAAATCAAGATTTCTCTCTACTGAACTCTACATCAATCCTACAGCTATGAGGGCAACCCAAATGGACTTTGCTTCAATTAACAAGATAAATACAATTATAAGTCATGGCTTAGACACCAAATCCAACTATATATATATATATATATGTATATATATATATATATATATATATATATATATATATATATATATATTCGATTATATATATATATATATATATATATATATTGGATTTATATGCTCAAGAATCATTATGAAATGATATTGCTAATAACATATGATCCTATAGGGTCACACCTTTATCAAGTTGGTACTTATTGAATATTTATTAAGTATTTGATGATTAATAAATAAATTCAACTCTTGTATTTAATTAGAGAATATTTATTGTTTTGTGAAAATAATAATTATAAGGAGTTAAACTAATAATTATATCATATGGTATGATATATTAAGTCATGTACAAAGTTTTAGACAATTTGGGTTACATTAAGATGTAACTAGACTTAGTTAGTTTCTAAAGGAAGAGTGTTGGATACTCTTGTCCTTTTTCCACCATAAGAGAGTTGAGTGGAGGTTGCTTGTTAACATTCACCTTACACACCCATACTTTGTATAAGATCATATCTTTTGCATTTAACGATAATATGGGTAATGGTACTCTCTTGTGAGTATAAAAGAGAGTGAGATGCAAAGTTTGCATCTAGTTTTTCTCTCATCTAGTCTAAAAAACATGACCAACTCGTTTTCTCCCTCTACTCTATCCTTTTGTGAAGCTTGTTCCAAGTTTGAGAGTATAGAAGCACTTCTCCTTTAGTGCTTAATTTGTTAAATACTTAAAGGCTTAAGAAGTTCTTTTTACAAGAAGGAACTAGCATTCCAAGTGCCTACCTTGGTGGTGGATACTTGTAAAGAAATCAGGCTTCTTGATTTTTGCCATCTACTTCAACACACCAATACCAAGAGGGTTCAAAGACTTCAAAGGTTATCTTTTTAAAACATCCTATGTATGTTTTTAATATCATTCTTGCCCATGTAAATGGATCCTTGATGGTTTTGTTTAAAATGGTCTAAAATAAACTAGTTATTTTAAAAAGCTTCCGTTGCCGTTTTAGCGTAAAATGGTCTATTTTATTTATCAAAACCCATGTATATATATATATATATATATATATATATATATATATATATATATATATATATATATATATATATATATATATATATATATATATATATATATATATATATATCTCATAACGTATTTGTTTAAAAAATCTATTTGTTGTATCTTACACATTGAATTTTTTGTTAGTGATTATGTATACTCAATTTGAATAAAACAAACAAATCATAATTACATGAATTTCTTAAGACCTACCACACCATCAATGGTCAAGAACAAATCTAATCCTTGAAGAGTACAATACTAATATTGGGTTGTATTTGTTAGGATACGGTAACAACTCAAAACAAACACAGTGAAATCAGATCCAAAACCGTACTGCATCACGGATCACATGATCATGCGACATTTGCAACTGTAAACTAAAAGTTGAGTTGAAGTAATACATATTCCTACTGATCAATGAAGTCTAGGATGAGCAGTGCTGTAACACCATGTTACTTTCGATAAGTAACCTTTTTGCTAATCATGGTGTGATTACTACATAAAATAATATTATAGACATTTGGATAGTTCGGATACCTTTAAGATAGAGTTATCATTCGAAAAACGCTAAAAACGAGTAACCCGGGCCGTGTAAATTAAACCGGGTTGAATTGGAAGACTTAAAACAACTTTTGAGATCATTTTGAAGAAACCCGGGTCGGGTTCAGGAAAACCGGGTCGGGTTTCGTGCCGAAGAAGGATTGGACAGTAGATGGAACACGGGTCGGGCTCTACAGCACGGGTCGTGTTGCAAGCCAACCCGGGTCGGATTTCCTGACACGGGCGGGTTTCGTGCCGACCCCACTTTTTTTTAAACGCGATTTCAGACATTTAGGGGATTTCTTTTCGAACCAAAAACGCTCCCAAGCCCTAGAAAACACCCCCAAGGCCCTTGAAGTCGGATTGGAAGCCTAGGACTCGAGAATTTGAAGTAGGATTCGATATCTCACTCCTTGAAGGTAAGATTACATGTTCTAGCTTCACTTGATCGGTTGATTTGCTTGGGAAGGGATAGTTCCAGGTGGTATTGATTACCCACCTGCAACTATAGATGTAGTTGTATGAAATTCACGATTTGGATGTGTAGTAGGGTTGTGATTCAAACCCTAAAGCTTGTTATTGGTTATAGTTGAGTAGATAGAACTATTGAAAGTGAATACAAGATATTCACATATGTATGGTGTGTATGTGGTATGTTGTAGGTGTTGAAAGAGGTGAGAAGACACCTTGGCCTACAAGTTGTACCATCTGGAACGGGGTAAAGCTGTTATTACAGGTGAGTGACTCTACCTACATGTTAGTTGTAACATGTTATATATGTTAAGTATGTTAAATCATTAATAATACACATATTAGAATACGTGTAAACTATGTAGATACATAGAGAATCATTATGATCGTATATGTTAGAAGTTTGTGGTTACGATGAGTAGTGATTGGCAGTGAGATATGAACCTCGTATTCACTTGAAGTGAGGTTTATAAATATCAACAGATGAGTACCTTGTGAATAGGTACAATTGAGATGCTAGCGGTTTGCTTAGCAAGTACTTAGCAATCCTAGAGGAGTGTACATGATCGACATACATGATGATATATATATATATATATATATATATATATATATATATATATATATATATATATATATATATATATACATGTGTAGTATGATATTGTGCACATGTGATGCTAATTGGTACACAGGTATGTAGAGGCTTTAATATATGAATACTATGTAATCCGGGAATACCGAGTATTGGAGGTAACTTGTTATTACAGGTGAGTCAATGAAATGACAAGACCGGATAAGCCGTGAGTCAATGAAAAGACAACACCGGATAAGCCGTGAGTCAATGAAATGACAAGACCGGATAATCCGTGAGTCAATGAAATGACAAGTCCGGATAAGCCGTGAGTCAGTGAAATGACAAGACCGGATAAGCCGTGAGTCAGTGAAAAGACAAGATCGGGATATGTCATGAGCCTTTTGTATTTACATGTGATGGGTTGATAGCCAAATGTAGAACAGACATAGAATTTATTGGTATAGGAGATTGGATTCGATATCCAAATATACGGCCTCTATGGCTAGAAGATTGGACCCGGTGTCCAAATATAATAGCCTTTACGGCTAAAGGGTTGGGTTTAACTACCTAATTCATTGCGGGAATCCTTGGGGTTCATAACGGCCTTTTTGGCTATGCGGTTGGGTTTAACTACCTAACATATGGTAAGAACCTTTGTAAAACCATTGTTGGATTCTGTGACTAAGAGATAGGGCTTAATTGCCTATAGAGCTTTTATGCTCATACTACTATAAGGATAGTGGTGAGATTTGATGACTCGAAACCGTAGAGAATAAAGAAGAGTCGGATATAAAGCCCTTGTGGCTTGTGATCAGAAAGGTTATAGAGTAAAAGGTTTCATATTGGAAATCAGTGTGATGAAGTACCGTGTGGTGATATCGAGTTGTCGGTTAGGTGTATACTTGTTTTGCATGTATTACACCGTGCTTGTTTATTAGTCGCTTAGGTATCAATAGATACCAATGTAACTACATAAAGAGTACTTGTAGTTATTAATAATGAAGTATAGCTGGTTTGATATGGTTATATTAACTAGTACTTATGAGTTGTTGCAGGGAATACTACACCCACAAGTTAGGTGATGTATTATATTTAAAACAAGTTATTCATGTCGTTGTATTGTTACTCACTAAGCCTTGTAGCTTACGTGTATGTGTTATGTTGTGTGCAGGTTAGCAGTTGTAGCGCCTGGCTCGGATCGTGGGACGATTGTCGATGGTAACTTCTTGTAGATTCCAGAGCACACGAGTACCCAATTATACTGTTTATGTTATAAATGCGAAAAAATTTCTGGGTATACTCTGTATTGAAACTGGGCGTTACGAATTGGTATCAGATCCGTGGTTTAAGTGAATTAGGTTTCTATAGAGTAGATTCCTAGACTTAAACCTTGAAAGATAATAGATTGCATTGTTAAATTAGGTATATATTAACATGCGTCTTATATATATGACCTGATTATTGCTAAATTTTGAAGTATCTGAAGTATTTGGAGTAATCCGATTTTCGCAATTAAGGGCTGAGGGCCCGAGTGGTGGCCGAGTTCATCTTATGACTCGGTATAAAGAGGGGCTAGTGGCCCAGCGGAAAGAAATTCGATAGAATTATGGGTAATAAAATTGATATTGTACATAAATTACTACCTATTGTTGTAGATATACACGGAAAAGCAGACGAGTAGTTTTGAGACTCGATAAATAGAGAAAGAAGGAAAATAGTAAAATGTCCACGAGAGTTGTGGGTAGCAGTTATAGAAAAAGGTATGTAAGTTATTTCTTGAAATAACAAATATGTAGTTGGAGCCGGTGACTATTAAGGCGACCGGTAGACCACATCATGGTAAACATTTAGATGAGAGCGGACCAGTCGATGTTGATAGAAAGTGATTGACATATATTGAAAAGTTAATAGAGTCGATAACTGTGTGGAATATGGTAAAGAAGAGTTGTTACCAATGTTTCCTTTGAAATAATTGCACCATATCGGTGGCGAGTATTAGCATAACGTTGTGAGGCAACGTTGAGAGGTTAAAGAAGTAACGATTAGCTTTATGTGCTATATAGTTAAGCCTTAGTGGCTGAGATGTTATCGTTAGCGAAAGTTGGGTTCGTTGCGAATTGGTATTATGGAATTTATGTGGCTAAATTCTATAATAGATGATGTGTAAAAATAAGTGGTTTTAGATATTTGAATGAGAATCATTTTCTCTTTCTTGTTAGTGAAATGGGTATATGAGAGAATAATTAGATTGTCTCAGTACAACTTAAGTGACTAAAAAGATAGAAATAAACACTTTGGCTGGCTAAGCCAGGATGTTAGAATGTCGTTGTTTAGCTATGTATAGCTTATTGAGAAGTTGTGATCATTCCTTGTTAGGAATGCAAATAAAGGAAAAAGTTAGCTTTAAAAGAGTTGTGTGTGGTTGGAATGAAGTAGCTAGTAGATTTATATTGAAGTGAGTATTATAATGATTTCAGTTGTGATTGAAAGAATCTTGTTTTCTTAAATCAAACTAGTCACTACCCAAGACGAAAATCATTAAGAAGAAAGTATGTGTACTAGCTAACCTTGTTGTGTATTGTATACGTGTATGTATATACCGCTGATAGAGGTTCTGAGGAACTCTGTAAATAGACAGTGATAGTAGTAACCAAAAAGTAACACATAATGACGAATTTGTGTTTCTTTTATATAAAGAAAGTAATTGGTTAATTATATAACAGAAGTTTCCACTGACGAGTATAAGTGGTATAGATTGCATAAAAGTTAAAAGTATGTTGATACTTAGACAGAAGAGGCGTGTTTTAATTGTGAATAAAGTAGTTATCTCCCTAAAGATCATTCATGAATGAATGCATCTAAGATCGGAGAATGGTACGGGGTGCCACGATTTGATTGGAGAACAGTACAAAATACCGTGAACGGGTATTGGTTGGTAATAGTAGTAAACAGTACGAGATATCGTGATTTAATAATATATGACGATTGGTATAAAATACCAGTAGATGACACTTTATGATAATTGGTACTAAAATACTATGTAGAGTATAGTACCAGGGTATTATGTAGTGAAGTTGAATGGTAGTATAATGTTATATACGATGTAAGAGTTATGAGTTAAGTAGTAATTGGTTGGGATAGTGTATGTGATAATGGCATTTTATACCATTATACCTTTCATTCTTATTCTTTTATGCTCTTTTTCAACCAAAACTTGGTGTTTTTAATTCTATTTAGAGTTTATTGATGTGTAGGTCTTACTCGATTGAGAATGATGAAAAACAAGGCATCAATACACATTTATACCGTTATCCAAGCAAACATTTCAAGCCGGTAAAAGCCTCCAAGAATTGAGAACAAAGTAAAATTGGCAGCCCCAAATCGCCACCTGATTCGCCACTTACTCGCCACTTGAAAGTGGCCATTTTCAGTTTTACGGGCCACTTGAATTCGCCACCTAAAGTGGCCATCCAAGTGGCGATTTTCTCCTGACGGGTTTTTAAGCAAAATTAGGGCTCAAAACTTCATATCTTTGCACATATTCTTGAGAGAAGCTTTGGGGGCAATTTTTGGGGGTTTTTTGCTTCACAAGCAAAACCATTGGAAGATGATCAAAGATTTGGAAGCAATTTTGGATGATGGAAGCATTTGACACATTTGGAGCTTGGATTTCTCATATTTAAGGGAGTATTTGTTTACAATTTTGTTGATAAACTTGTGTAAACTTGTATTCCTCTAAAATGAGGTTTATTTATTTGTCTTTAA
Organism: Cichorium intybus; assembly: GCA_023525715.1. Taxonomy (NCBI): domain Eukaryota; kingdom Viridiplantae; phylum Streptophyta; class Magnoliopsida; order Asterales; family Asteraceae; genus Cichorium; species Cichorium intybus. The sequence continues at coordinate 74,953,473 of CM042012.1, read as the reverse complement.
TATGCTAGATCTTCTTTTTTACGAGAATGATGGATTTTAGTATGAAAGTATGAAGTATATTTTACATATTTCTTGTTGGTAACTTTTGTTGGTTGAGTTGAATATCTTGTGCTTAATGCTTTGCTTTATTGATCACATTGCAATGATGTGTTGGTTTTGATTCACTTGAAAGAGTGATTGTAACTTGTTGTGAGATATTTGACCTAGGGTGAGACATTGGATAGACATATACCAACTAAACCCTAGTAGCATATGAACATTCCTATGCTTATGAGTTTATTATTTGTGTGTGTTAATTGAGAGATATAACACATCATTTAGTAAGCATTCTTGTTACGCCTCGACAGAGGGTAGTGAGGACATTAGGGTTTGTTGTTTTCAATGGGTATTTGTTGCTAAACTTGAAATAGAAATATCATCTTTATATTGGACGCTAAATGAATTTGGACTCCAACTATCTTCCTTTATTTGCTTTCAATCAATGATCGTCTTCTATTCCCATTATTGTCTTTTTAGCTTAACTTGTGTTTATGTTAAGATCTATATAGTTTTATGACAAATTATCATCATCCAATTAGTGGTTGCTATTGCTCATTATGGTACTTGATACCCAAAGTTCCTTGGATCGATACTCGTGTTTACCACGATATTACTTGATCGATACCGTGCACTTGCGGTTGTAAAAGAGGGTATAAAAACCTCTTATCAGTATGTGAAGTACATACCAACCAATTTTTACATTGTAGTATACCATATGTAATATGCTAATGTGTAACTTGATGTATAAAGTAAAATATATGTAGAACAGTTGTGACTGGCAAGATGCACTAAGCGGATACTCATGGTTTGATAAACTGAGTATGTGCGGCTCGTAGTGCTGAGCAAAAGAACACAGCCCAACTCACTATTGTAATAGTGAGATAGATTATAAGTAGTGACGAGACGAGAACATCGTTACTACGTGTAATGTGTTGTTTGAGAACAAAATGGACATGTAATAGATGTTTTGTATAACATATGTGTAAATGAATTATGATGATCACTTAGTGAATATCTAGTGATCGTAAGTAGTAATAAAGATGTGTGGTAGTTGCACACGAATACTTTACAACCATGTAGCAGGTTGTGACTGTGTATACGTGTATATGAGTATACACCGTAGAAATGTTGAATGATTATACTGTATGATGCAAAAATAGATATACGTGTACAGTAAGGAAAATAGATTATATGAATGTGATCTCGGTTGTGATTGATAGGACCATTCCCTTAGCAATCAAACCAATCACCACCAAGACAAGGTTTATATAGAAGTTAGAGTTCCTATCGTGTAATGGGAATTCAAATCTAAATGGGAATGCAGGTTTATAATGAAGCCTTGAGCAATTTGACAAGTCGTTAAGAGATTCCGAGGACAGAATCTTTTGAAGGGGGAAAGAATTTGTAACACCACGTTACTTTCGATAAGTAACCTTTTTGCTAATCATGGTGTGATTACTATATAAAATAATGTTATAGACATTTGGATAGTTCGGATACCTTTAAGATAGAGTTATCATTCGAAAAACGCTAAAAACGAGTAACCCAGGCCATGTAAATTAAACCGGGTTGAATTGGAAGACTTAAAACAACTTTTGAGATCATTTTTAAGAAACCCGGGTCGGGTTCAGGAAAACCGGGTCGGGTTTCGTGCCGAAGAAGGATTAGACAGTAGATGGAACACGGGTCGGGCTCTACAGCACGGGTCGTGTTGCAAGCCAACCCGGGTCGGGTTTCCTGACACGGGTCGGGTTTCGTGCCGACCCCACTTCTTTTTAAATGCGATTTCAGACATTTGGGGGATTTCTTTTCGAACAAAAAACGCTCCCAAGCCCTAGGAAAACACCCCCAAGGCCCTTGAAGTCGGATTGGAAGCCTAGGACTCGAGAATTTGAAGTAGGATTCGATATCTCACTCCTTGAAGGTAAGATTACATGTTCTAGCTTCAATTGATCGGTTGATTTGCTTGGGAAGGGATAGTTCCAGGTGGTATTGATTACCCACCTGCAACTATAGATGTAGTAGTATGAAATTCACGATTTGGATGTGTAGTAGGGTTGTGATTCAAACCCTAAAGCTTGTTATTGGTTATAGTTGAGTAGATAGAACTATTGAAAGTGAATACAAGATATTCACATATGTATGGTGTGTATGTGGTATGTTGTAGGTGTTGAAAGAGGTAAGAAGACACCTTGGCCTACAAGTTGTACCATCTGGAACGGGGTAAAGCTGTTATTACAGGTGAGTGACTCTACCTACATGTTAGTTGTAACATTTTATATATGTTAAGTATGTTAAATCATTAATAATACACATAGTAGAATACGTGTAAACTATGTAGATACATAGAGAATCATTATGATCGTATATGTTAGAAGTTTGTGGTTACGATGAGTAGTGATTGGCAGTGAGATATGAACCTCGTATTCACTTGAAGTGAGGTTTATAAATATCAACAGATGAGTACCTTGTGAATAGGTACAATTGAGATGCTAGCGGTTTGCTTAGCAAGTACTTAGCAATCCTAGAGGAGTGTACATGATCGACATACATGATATATATATATATATATATATATATATATATATATATATATATATATATATATATATATATATATATATATATATATATATATATATATATATATATATATATACACGTGTAGTATGATATTGTGCACATGTGATGCTAATTGGTACACAGGTATGTAGAGGCTATAATGTATGAATACTATGTAATCCGGGAATACCGAGTATTGGAGGTAACATGTTATTATAGGTGAGTCAATGAAATGACAAGACCGGATAAGCCGTGAGTCAATGAAAAGACAAGACCGGATAAGCCGTGAGTCAATAAAATGACAAGACCGGATAATCCGTGAGTCAATGAAATGACAAGACCGGATAAGTCGTGAGTCAGTGAAATGACAAGACCGGATAAGCCGTGAGTCAGTGAAAAGACAATATCAGGATATGTCATGAGCCTTTTGTATTTACATGTGATGGGTTGATACCCAAATGTAGAACAAACATAGAATTTATTGGTATAGGAGATTGGATTCGATATCCAAATATACGGCCTCTGTGGCTAGGAGATTGGACCCGGTGTCCAAATATAATAGCCTTTACGACTAAAGGGTTGGGTTTAACTAACTAATTCATTGCGGAATCCTTGGGGTTCATAACGGCCTTTTTGGCTATGCGGTTGGGTTTAACTACCTAACATATGGTAAGAACCTTTGTGAAACCAGTGTTGGCTTCTGTGACTAAGAGATAGGGCTTAATTGCCTATAGAGCTTTCGTGCTCATACTACTATAAGGATAGTGGTGAGATTTGATGACTCGAAACCGTAGAGAATAAAGAAGAGTCGAATATAAAGCTCTTATGGCTTGTGATCAGAAAGGTTATAGAGTAAAAGGTTTCATATTGGAAATCAGTGTGATGAAGTACCGTATGGTGATATCAAGTAGTGATATCGACTTGTCGGTTAGGTGTATACTTGTGTTGCATGTATTACATCGTGCTTGTTTATTAGTAGCTTAGGTATCAGTAGATACCAATGTAACTACAGAAAGAGTACTTGTAGTTATTAATAATGAAGTATAGCTGGTTTGATATGGTTATATTAACTAGTACTTATGAGTTGTTGCAGGGAATAACTACACCCACGAGTTGGGTGATGTATTATATTTAAAACAAGTTATTCATGTCGTTGTATTGTTACTCACTAAGTCTTGTAGCTTACGTGTATGTGTTATGTTGTGTGCAGGTTAGCAGTTGTAGCGCCCGGCTCGGATCGTGGGACGATTCTCGATGGTAACTTCTTGTAGATTCCAGAGCACACGAGTACCCAATTATACTATTTATGTTATAAATGCGAAAAAATTTCTGGGTATACTCTGTGTTGAAACTGGGCGTTACAAGTGCCCAAACCAGAACCCCTTTAATATAGTTGCATCCCAAGATAGATGATCTAGAAAAATACAACACAACCTTTGATCTTGTACATTCAAAATCGTGAGTTCTCTTTGGATATTCTGATGTTGGAAGCCAAGAACTCGTTGTTCTTGATGTAGAAAAAGAAGCCTACTCTGATACAAGTTCTTAGAACATAGCGAGATCAAAAAAACATGAACAAGTACTTTCACACCGAAAAACAATATATTATCTCACACAGAGATATAACTTTTGGTATATCGATACCTTACAAACAACCCTAGCCGGTATATTTATACAAGAGAAAACTACGTATCGGGAGTATCCCTACATTCTAGGGATAACTCCAACTATAACAAGATAAGTATAAAAACAATCCATAATAACGAAATATACAAAATTAAACATCTTCACGTTGCCACTGAAGATCAGACGCTGAGATTACTTGGCAGCGTGTGGGGACTTTGAGACTCATCAGATTCCATCAGCTTATCAGCCCAACAATATATATTGGTATTGAGGCTTATTTCCTATTCCCTATACATTCATATTTTATAATTACTAACTTGTAGCTCGATATTCTAGTCATATCTTTTTGAAAAAAATGGATTTTGCATGCTAATATTTCTTTTCTCTGACTTTTAAGACTTTCAAGTTCCCATGATTACCTATAAAAAAGACAAATAGACTAGGAGGATATGCGTTCATTGAGTATATGCATACACATTGGCTGATATTGAACTTTAAGCTCCTTTTTTACATATGATAAATAGTTTGCTGATGTCATATTTGGACTTATTTTGGTTGGATCTTGATTTTACAGGTTTATTAGCAATCTTGAAGGATCAAACAATAAGCCATATGTAGCCATTTCCATGTAATTAATTTTTTTTACCTTTATATATCAAGACTTCCCTAGAAACCATATGAAGGAATCTTATGCACATGACATGAAGAAATCATATGCACATGTTGTTGACTAGATATTTGTGAAGTCGCAAATATGGAGGATAAATGGGTATTATATCGGTGCATGCAAAGTCAAACAAATGTAAAAAAGGTGGTACAAATCAATAACTGAATATGATTTCCCTTTTTTAATCTCCTCAATGACCCTCATATTATCCCGCTGCTCTCTGGTTAACATTTGAAGTAAAAAATCTTTCTGGGGTTTGATTACACGATCATATTATGAAGTCTAGATGTTGTACTTTCTAGTTATTTAATCTAGATAGTTATCATCGTACTTCCACTTTTTGTTCTTATTAGGACAATCTACTTCCAAGGGTCATGTATTCGACTCTGCAACACTTATGAGTAACTATAGATTTGTAAGCATTTATCTAAAATTATTACCTTTGGGAATACAAATACATGTGGCTGAACAAGGTTTTATGAATAGTAAATACTAATTTATAGGGCACTTTTCTGGAAAAAAGTTTGAAATTGAACTGACCTACAAATAATTCTTATGTATTTTTAAATATGGACAAAAAAGTGGGCTTCCATTTGAATCGAACCAGTAGCAATATGGGCCTTGAAGAGCCAAGGCATGTTATCCTTCTACTGTCAGAAGAGAGGAGTTTTGGCAGATCGTGAAGTCCAATAAAATACTGCTTAGTAAGCATTTGCTACTGCTTCATGAAGGGTGCCTGGAGAATGTATTGAGATTTCTCTATGTCAAAGAACGTGTTGTAAAATACGACGGATCCGAATTGACTTTAGACAATATTAGCTCAATGCAGAATAGGATCAAAATTATCAAACGATAATAATCACAACGAAAAATACGAATGAAGTAAATAAAATAGAGACACAAGGATTTACGTGGAAAACCCAAATCGGGAAAAACCACGGGCGGAGGAGGCCGAGAACCAATTCACTATATTTTGTGGTGTTTACAAAATGTTTGGAGAAATATAAAAATACAAAGAGTTTATAACTCTTATGTATTAATAAGAAGATGAATAAGAAGAGAAGATGTTTTGGTGTGGTGTGTCTTGTAAACTGAGTCTCTATGCTTTATATAGAGAATTACACTGCATGCCATCTTTGAAAAAGAAACACAAATGTTGAAAAGCTTAAAGTCGACAGCCATCAAAACTTGCCAACTTTGAAAATACTGCAGCTACAAGTTGCATGGAAACTTCTTCACGTGGGTTAACATATGCCTAATTGATTTTGTTAAACAAAGAAAACAACCACCTTTGACTTTTGCTCAAGATTTGAAAGCACTTTCCACAATCTCCATCTTGATTTCAAAATTGAGCAAGTAACAGACTGATTCTGCAACATGCTTAACCATCATAAAACAACTCATCAATCTTCAAAAATCCATAAGAAACTGCAATCGTCATATAGAGAAAAATTGATCCTGAAAAAATCAAATACTTCCTCCACCACGAGCCTAATCAGGCTCAACTGCGATCAGAAATACCCATTAAGTCCAAACATAGTTTGAACTTGGCTATTGGAAGACTTTTAGTGAACATATCAGCAGGATTATAATATGTATCGATCTTTTCTATGACGCAATCACATTTTTCAATGATATCACGCACAAAATGATAACGAATATCAATGTGCTTTGTACGGTCATGAAACATCTGATCTTTACTCAAGAAGATAGCACTTTGATTATCACAGAATACTATGGTAACCTTTATTCAATCATCGAGTTCTCTAAACAATCCCTTCAACCAAATATCTTCCTTAACTGCTTCTATAATCGCCATGTACTCTGCCTCTGTAGAAGACAGTGCAACTGTAGACTGTAACTAGGCTTTCTGTAAGACCCGTATCCTGATTATAACATATGCTTAAAATAAGAGTGTTAGGAATTATATGATCATTGGTAGTTATAAAGCTAAGAAAAACTTTAGTTACAATTTCATATGAAAATCAGCATTTTGTGTCGTTTTTAGAAAAAATCATAATTAATTCTAGAAAAATCGTTTGGACCTCAAACCAGTGCACAAAGTTTAAAAATTGAGTCTAGTACAATTATCAAAAATAATAGTAAGCTTGAAAATGATATTATCTATGGTAAAAAATGCAATCTTTACTAATTAGTTCGGAATTGACAGATTAGATAGTCTGTTTTCAAAAATTCATAATAAATCATAGAAAAATCGTATAAATACGTAAAATACATCCCTGGAAAGGTATTGAGATAAGTTTCTGGAATATCAAATAAAAACGTGAATTTCATGGGTTTAAAGTCGGCTAAACCAGTCTTGAACAGACTGATTCTAGAAGGTATTAATTTCAACAAAGTTATATTATTAAAATCTTTTGTCAAAAGTGTCATGCCATTTTTTATTCTAGAATTCAAGTATAAATACCCCTCAAAACATCTCATAAACCACACAACTAAATCTCAATCCAATATATAGAGGTTTCTAAGCACTAGAGTGTAAGCAAGTGAGCGGAAGGAAGCTTAAAAGCCTAACGAAGGAGTTATAGGTCTCGACGACTGGTCATAAGGTAACTACAAACCTTTCTATAGCTTAATTAGCTTTTGTAAAATAGTTTTTGTGTTAAGAAGTAGAATATTTAATAAGTATAACATATGTTATATTATACTCATTTCTAACAATAGTAAACAAAAAACCTTAAAATGTCGTTATTATAACAATTCGTAATTCCGAAAATGATACCGATTGATTTACTTACGAGGATGGTGACTAGGCCGATTACTTCGGATCTGGTTGTTGGATTTTCCGAAAGGCTAAAATGCTGAAAGGATCCTGCCACCCCATCTAATCTTCTACCTGGCTGTTCTTTACTTGATAAATCATGGAGTATCATATTGGAATTACTGAAGGGTTTAATGATGCGACTATAATATAGTTAAGGATTAAGAAATGATAGATTTCTTATTATGTTAACAGTTAAAGTTGAAGGAAATACAAAGCCGAGAAAGATAAACGATATAGTCAACTATAATCAGGTGAGTCTTCTCACTATACTATAGGTGATATTGCATGCGTAGGAAGGAAGATATGTTAGACTAAGGTGATCTTACCTGTTATGATAATTGTATGAATTATTGCTATGATAATGATTGTTTGTGGACGGAACGGGATAGCCCGCGAGCCAATAGGCGGAACGGGAAAAGCCTGCGAGTCATTAGACGGAACGGGATAGCCCGCGAGCCAATAGGCGGAACGGGAATAGCCTGCGAGTCATTAGACGGAACGGGAGAAGCCTGCGAGCGATAAGACAGAACGAGAACTGCCCGTGAGTCTTCAGGCGGAACAGGGATAGCCCGTGAGTCTCACAGACATATGAATGATTATTGTGTGTTGTATGTTATGTGATGGATCGTATGGTATTTTGAGGAACTCACTAAGCTCCGTGCTTACCCTTTCCCTATATAAACTACTGTTTCAGGTACATCAGGTACCATGGATGGCAAGGCGTGACGTGTATACACTGTGCTGCTTCATTGGAGGACTGTTTTTGAATGGAAGTTCCGCTATGTTGTGATTTCATTAACTTTTGTTAATCCTAGGATGTTTTCATTAAACTTATAAGTTATGGAATTTTGTCAAAATTAATTAAGTGGCTTTTCTTATATTGAAGTATCCGTTTAATTTTTTTTTAATTTTACCCTAAAATTTTGGGATGTTACAAGTTGGTATCAGAGCACAGCTTGAGAGAATCAGGCTCACTTAGTGAGTTCTGGACTCAAGTTGAGGCTTAAGAGTTTTATTAAAACATTTTTACGAAAGAAAGATGTTTTATGAAGGGTGAACTGAAGACACAGTGTGTACCGCCAGCCGACGCCAGTATGAGAAAAGGGTTAAGTATTTAATATTGTGGATGTAAAAAAAAACATATGGTATATGTTTGCTGAAATGCCTGGTAGAGATCACACATTGTTGTATTATTATCTGCTATTTGCTAATAGAACTGTATGCTAGTGCCGATAGGTTGCTTAGAGATTTCCACTAACTTGGATACAATATGGACTGAATAGTCATAGAATGTGTGAGTTGACCTTATTGCATGTTCCTTGTTTGGTTGTTGCCTTAGGGAAGATTCTCTTATTTGAAAGACTGTTTAGTTTGATATTGTATACAACTACGTTCGCGAAACAATCTGTCATCACTGGAGGAAGTTCCATCTTAGTTAGAATAGCAGGGTGGGGGTGGGATTCCAAGTATTCCTAGAAGGGTTGACATATGCCTTGTAAGGGCATATGTGTTAAAATTATCGGTGAGAAGCGAATTGGATATTTCGAGACGGGTCTTGGAACGAACATGGATAGGTGTGGAAGGTAGTAGTAGAGCTCCTACTATCGAAAGCACAGGATCTGTGTTTGAGTCGGGAGTTTGTCACGAAGGATCCAAGGAGCTGAGTATGTGAGTGTCTAGCATAGTTGACTTAAATACTAGTGTAATGTGGTAAACCTTTATCCATTCGATTGTTGAATGTTGATTGTGAGGTTCGGTAGGAACAATTAAGATGTGATCATACCAGTTTGGTTGGACCGATCATGCTTAAGTTGATTACTGACCTTAAAGATTGTTGAAAGGGAGAATGTCAAAATGCTATTGTGCTAGCTATTTTTCATGCAACTAATGGGCGCACAAGTCAGACAGGGACTAAAGGATGCAAGTGTGATTTTTCCAACTCACGGTCAAAGAGGTGCAAGCGGCGCCTGAGATGATAGGTGGTAATTGTAGGTTTTCAATCATGGACCCAGGATTCTGAAATCCTTCTAGATTCCTTTGAATCAACTGAAGGTGATTTTGATATTGAAAACTAACCCCAAGCTCAGGATTCATTTCAATATTGATGTTATGAGTTGTTTGTAATTGACTTTCATTCTGAATGTCAGTCATGAATCCTTGATTCATGGGGATGATCTCACTATTCGTTGCGGGTACGTCGTTGAATGAATTGTAATCGGGTAGACCATCCACAAATGGGTCTACAAATATCAATTGTCAGATGATAAAATGAAATTGAATACTCATAGAAGCAATCATTTAAAAGAATTTAACCTGGTAGAAGGTATGGAGTCTGATCAAGTACAAAGTCTAAAGATGCATGCATCGGATCTTCTGAGTTAATGTTCAGCTCGGGAAAAATTTCCGGCTCACCGTGGAGTTGCTCTATTGGTAGTATATCTGGAAGACTGTAACATAATTCAGAATCAAACAAAACATTAGAAATATAAACAAAATATGGATGATAGATGTCTAGAATGTTAAGTCACCAAACTCTATTAAGAATTCCTGATTTGAAGTACCATCTCCTTGCGGAAAACCAGGTCCAGGGTTCGACAGATCGCCCATTGAAGATCTGTTTTCCATGACTCGACTTTAAATATGAGTTCGTTTACAAACAAACTAGTGATAAGAGAGGACGAGATTGAAAATGAATGTGGAAATGAATGATACTACATACCTGTATATATAGTATCTTACAGCTGGAACCGAAAGGGCACACGGAACTGAAAGGACACCTCACGTTTTAATTACCGAAATTCAAACTAACTACAGTAGATGAGACTTTTCACTACCCCAAGTGACATTTTTTTTTCAAAATTCCCTGCTTGACTCTGGTGAGAACAAGATAATAAAGAGACTTTTGAAATAAAACAAATTTTTATGTCTCCATATAATGGAAATAGTTTAAAGAGTGTTCAGTACTTCAAAAAAAAAAAAAACTTAGGAAATATGATATAAATTTTATATTTTTCTGTGAAACAAATTTTTTTTTTGAGATTTTACAAAATAGATTTATTTAGCCAAAAAGTATTTAAAAGAAATGTTGAATTGAGGCAAATGTGTGTTGAAATATGACGAATTCATATAAATAAGAAATAGTGTTAAAAATTAGGTGTTGCAAGTTAACTAGGTTAACTATGTATACATATAGATTAGAAAATACTAAATGTGTACTATAGATAGTAGCCGGTCAAGTCGATGTGTGGGAATGTGAGAAACAGTTAAATTTTTTTTTTTACATCTAGAGTAATTAGAAGAAAAGAAGTATGGAGTGAATAAGAATAATATGACCTTAAGCATTATTACAGATGTATGTGAATGTTGAAAGGGAAAGATAATTAAATCTTGTAAAGTTTCGGCAATAAGACGAGGAGGATTTTTGAAGGACACAAGGACTCGATGGGAAATACATAGAGGCGTTCGAGAATGCGGATTTCGGGACGAAATCCAAATAAGTGGGGGAGACTTGTAAGACCCGTATCCTGATTATAACATATGCTTAAAATAAGAGTGTTAGGAATTATATGATCATTGGTAGTTATAAAGCTAAGAAAAACTTTAGTTACAATTACATATGAAAATCAGCATTTTGTGTCGTTTTTCGAAAAAATCATAATTAATTCTAGAAAAATCGTTTGGACCTCAAACCAGTGCACAAAGTTTAAAAATTGAGTCTAGTACAATTATCAAAAATAATAGTAAGCTTGAAAATGACATTATCTATGGTAAAAAATGCAATCTTTACTAATTAGTTCGGAATTGACAGATTAGATAGTCTGTTTTCAAAAATTCATAATAAATCATAGAAAACTCGTATAAATACGTAAAATACATCCCTGGAAAGGTATTGAGATAAATATCTGGAATATCAAATAAAAACGTGAATTTCATGGGTTTAAAGTCGGCTAAACCAGTCTTGAACAGACTGATTCTAGAAGGTATTAATTTCAACAAAGTTATATTATTAAAATCTTTTGTCAAAAGTTTCATGCCATTTTTTATTCTAGAATTCAAGTATAAATACCCCTCAAAACATCTCATAAACCACACAACTAAATCTCAATCCAATATATAGAGGTTTCTAAGCACTAGAGTGTAAGCAAGTGAGCGGAAGGAAGCTTAAAAGCCTAACGAAGGAGTTATAGGTCTCGACGACTGGTCATAAGGTAACTACAAACCTTTCTATAGCTTAATTAGGTATTGTAAAATAGTTTTTGTGTTAAGAAGTAGAATATTTAATAAGTATAACATATGTTATATTATACTCATTTCTAACAATAGTAAACAAAAAACCTTAAAATGTCGTTATTATAACAATTCGTAATTCCGAAAATGATACCGATTGATTTACTTACGAGGATGGTGACTAGGCCGATTACTTGGGATTCGGTTGTTGGATTTTCCAAAAGGCTAAAATGCTGAAAGGATCCTGCCACCCCATCTAATCTTCTACCTGGCTGTTCTTTACTTGATAAATCATGGAGTATCATATTGGAATTACTGAAGGGTTTAATGATGCGACTATAATATAGTTAAGGATTAAGAAATGATAGATTTCTTATTATGTTAACAGTTAAAGTTGAAGGAAATACAAAGCCGAGAAAGATAAACGATATAGTCAACTATAATCAGGTGAGTCTTCTCACTATACTATAGGTGATATTGCATGCGTAGGAAGGAAGATATGTTAGACTAAGGTGATCTTACCTGTTATGATAATTGTATGAATTATTGCTATGATAATGATTGTTTGTGGACGGAACGGGATAGCCCGCGAGCCAATAGGCGGAACGGGAAAAGCCTGCGAGTCATTAGACGGAACGGGATAGTCCGCGAGCCAATAGGCGGAACGGGAATAGCCTGCGAGTCATTAGACGGAACGGGAGAAGCCTGCGAGCAATAAGACAGAACGGGAACTGCCCGTGAGTCTTCAGGCGGAACAGGGATAGCCCGTGAGTCTCACAGACATATGAATGATTATTGTGTGTTGTATGTTATGTGATGGATCGTATGGTATTTTGAGGAACTCACTAAGCTCCGTGCTTACCCTTTCCCTATATAAACTACTGTTTCAGGTACATCAGGTACCATGGATGGCAAGGCGTGACGTGTATACACTGTGCTGCTTCATTGGAGGACTGTTTTTGAATGGAAGTTCCGCTATGTTGTGATTTCATTAACTTTTGTTAATCCTGGGATGTTTTCATTAAACTTATAAGTTATGGAATTTTGTCAAAATTAATTAAGTGGCTTTTCTTATATTGAAGTATCCGTTTAATTTTTTTTTAATTTTACCCTAAAATTTTGGGATGTTACACTTTCCAACTAATAGCACAATCTTTCAGTGTAAACACATACCCTGTAATGGATCTTCGTTTATCCAAGTCTTTGCCAAAATCTGAATCAACATATCCAACCACCCCAGTGTTAGATTGTCCATAACGTAGACACATAGAAGACGTACCGCGTAGATAACGTAAGATACACTGTACTGCTTTCCAGTGTTCTCTTCCCGGGTTCGCCATATATCTACTAACCATGCTAACTGCATAAGCCAAATCAGGGCGTGTGCAGATCATAGCATATATCAAAGATCCAACAGCACTAGAGTATGGTACGCATTCCATGTACTCCATATCAGTCTCAGTAGTAGGACTTAAAGCAGATGATAACTTGAAATGAGTTGCAAAAGGTGTGTTGACAGGCTTTGCTTCATGCATATTAAAACGTCTTAGGACTTTCTTAATGTAACCTTTTTGAGAAAGATGCAAGATCCTAGACTTCCTGTCACGAACAATTTTCATACCTAAAATTTTCTTGGCAGCTCCTAAGTCCTTCATTTCAAAATCAGCTTTCAACTGGTCTTTTAACTTCTGAATCTCCTTCATATCTTTTGCTGCAATCAACATGTCATCCACGTACAAGAGTAAGTAGATCTTTGAACCATCGTCACCTTTCTTGAAATAAACGCAGCTATCATAGGTGCACCTGCTGAATTTGTGACTGGTCATGAAAGAATCAAACCTCTTGTACCATTGTCTAGGAGACTGCTTGAGGCCATAAAGAGATTTCTTCAGTTTACATACGTAGTCCTCCTTGCCAGGAACTACAAAACCTTCAGGTTGTTGCATGAAAATCTCTTCCTCAAGCTCACCATTTAGGAAAGCTGTAGTAACATCTAGTTGCTCCAACTTATAATCATTTGAAGTAACTAACCCCAACAATGCACGAATAGAAGTGTGTTTGACTACTGGGGAATAGATGTCAGTATAGTCAATGCCTGGAATTTGACTGTAGCCTTTAGCTACCAACCGAGCTTTATATCTTGGTTTCTCATTCGGGTTAACAGGTTCTTTGAGCTTGTAGACCCACTTGCATTTAACTGGCCTTTTCCCTTTTGGAATAGGAACTAAATCCCAAGTACCATTTCTTTGCAAGGATTCCATCTCATTATACATATCAATCATCCAATCACTTGAGTCTTTAGATTTGATAGCCTCATCATAATTTAGAGGCTCCGTTTCCGACTCAATATCATTAGCAACAATAAAAGCGTAAGAAACAAGTTCAGCTTCAGCATACCTCTTTGGAGGAATAATTTGTCTTCTCGGCCTATCTCTTGCAATGCTTCGAGTAGTAGCTTGTTGTTGTGAAATTGTTGTTTCTTCAACAACGACATGCTCATTTGGCAAGGAAGACTCTTGTTGCTCAACTGGACTCGGAATGGTGACAGGTGAAGTAGGAAACTCCACCTCCATTTGAGCTTTCTCTTCATTTGCTTTTGATGATGCGACTGTATCTTCTGTAGAGTCGGAAGTTTGATGAATCATAGCAGACTCGTCAAAAGAAACATCTCTTGAGATGATGATTTTATTTAGATCATTGCTCCATAACTTGTAACCTTTAACTCCTGGATTATAACCAAGAAAGACACATTTAAGTGCTCTTGGTTCTAACTTCCCATTGTCAACTCGTGCATAAGCGGGACATCCGAAAGGTTTCAGATGTGTATAATCGGCAGGTTTCCCGGACCATAACTCATACGGAGTTTTCTTTTCGATTGCTCGTGACGGTGATCGATTGATAACATATCAAGCAGTAGAAGCAGCCTCCGCCCAAAAGGAGTTTGGCAATTTGGAATTTGAAAGCATACATCTGACCTTCTCCATAATGGTGCGATTCATCCTTTCGGCTACACCATTTTGTTGAGGCGTATAGACTACCGTGCGATGTCGAGTAATGCCTTCCTTTCGGCAATAGGCATCAAACTCTTCTGAGCAAAACTCTAGTCCATTATCCGTACGAAGATACTTTACCACCAATCCTGATTGCTTTTCAACCTGAACTTTCCAGTCTCTGAAGGTAGAGAAAACGTCTCCCTTATGTTTTAAGAAGAAACACCACACCTTCCTGGAGAAATCGTCAATGATAGTGAGCATATAGTTAGCTCCACCTTTAGAAGCAACTCAAGCTGGTCCCCACAAATCCGAGTGGACATAGTCGAGTGGTCCTTTCGTTGTATGGACACCACTTGCAAACCTCACTCGTTTTGCCTTGCCATATACACAGTCTTCACAGAACTCCAAATCAACAATATTTTGTTGACCAAGTAAACCTCTTCGACTCAATTCTGACATGCCTTGAAAACTCATATGGCCAAGTCGAAGGTGCCAAATACGGGACTGATCTGGATCAGAAAGAGACTTTGAAACAACAGCAGCATCACTCGAAATTGTTTGCCCATCAAGAAAGTAGAGGTTGGAGGTTTTTCGATTGGCTCTCAGTTTGTCGGAACCATCTTTGAACACCTTGAGAACTCCACCTTTACCGGCAAACTTGTATCCCTTTTTATCAAAGGAACTGAGAGATAACAAGTTTCTTCTGAGGTCAGGGACATATCTAATATCCCCAATGGTTCGGATAACGCCATCAAACATACGGATTCTGACTGAACCATGTCCAAGGACTGGACATGTAGTATTGTTACCCATCAACACATAGCCCTAGTTAACCTTTTCAAATGTGTAAAACCAACTTTTGTTGTGTCACATATGAAAAGTACAACCAAAGTCGAGTATCCAATCACTAGTGGAATCCAGTTTATCTAAATAAACTGTCAAGAGTTCTCCAATACATTCGACCTCTGCTACATCGGCTTCACCCGAAGTGCTAGCTTGTTTACCATTTGCTGCCTCCTTCTCTTTTTCTTTATTCTTCAACTTGAAACATTCTTCAAGAACATGTCCCTTCTTGTGACAATAGTTGCAAAACTTTCGTTTGCCTTTAGATTTGGATCTGGTTCTGTTGGAAGATTGAGAAGTTCTAGTTCTCTGTGTTGTTCTTCCTCTGGCATTCAAACCTTCGGCTTTAGCATCACTTGAACCACCACCGGTAATATGCTTCATCTTCTCTTTAGAATCCAAAGCTGTAAAGACTTCATCTAAAACAAGAATGCCACGACTGTAGATGATTGTATCACGAAAATGGCTATAGGATTCGGGCAATGATGACAACAAAATAAAGCCAAGTCTTCATCTTCATATTGAACATCCATATTCTCCAAGTTATTTACTAACTCTTTGAATGTAGACAAATGTTCAGCTAGCGAGCCTCTTTCAATCATCTTAAGATTGAACAACAGTTGCTTTAGATGCAACTTGTTCGGTAAGCTCTTTGTCATCAATAACTGCTCCAACTTCAGCCACAAAGCAGCCGCCGACGTTTCTTTTAGAACGTCTTGTAAAACATTGTTTGACAAGTGCAAACGAATTTGAGATAAAGCCTTCAGATCTTTCATCTCCTTTTCTTCTTCGGTCCATGTATTGGGCATCCTTTCGAAACCCAAGAGCGCCTTGTGTAAATCCATCTGAATGAGAATATCTCTCATCTTTACTTGCCACAGCGGAAATCGGGTATTCCGATCCAGCAGCGGAATATCGTATTTCACCGAAGACATGATTTATTACTTGATAAAATGATCCCAACAAGCTAATATCAAAAACCGGACGCTCTGATACCAATTGTTGTAAAATACGACGGATCCGAATTGAATTTAGACAATATTAGCTCAATGCGGAATAGTATCAAAATTATCAAACTATAATAATCACAACGAAAAATACGAATGAAGTAAATAAAATAGAGACACGAGGATTTACGTGGAAAACCCAAATCGGGAAAAACCACGAGCGGAGGAAGCCGAGAACCAATTCACTATATTTTGTGGTGTTTACAAAATGTTTGGAGAAATATAAAAATACAAAGAGTTTATAACTCTTATGTATTAATAAGAAGATGAATAAGAAGAGAAGATGTTTTGGTGTGGTGTGTCTTGTAAACTGATTCTCTATGCTTTATATAGAGAATTACACTGCATGCCATCTTTGAAAAGGAAACACAAATGTTGAAAAGCTTAAAGTCGGCAGCCATCAAAACTTGCCAACTTTGAAAATACTGCAGCTGCAAGTTGCATGGAAACTTCTTCACGTGGGTTAACATATGCCTAATTGATTTTGTTAAACAAAGAAAACAACCACCTTTGACTTTTGCTCAATATTTGAAAGCACTTTCCACAGAACGATTAAAATGGTTAGAAATCTTGGCGACAAATAATCATTATATATTTTTAAAAAGGGACAAAAATGTGGGTGTCCATTTGAATTAGACTAATCGGAAGTATGGGCCCTAATGAGCTGACGCTTGTTATCATTCCACTGTCAGGAGAGAGGAGTTTTTGCAGCTCTGTGAAGCCAGACCAACGCATTGCCTCCTTCTCTAAGGTGCAAGCCACCCAAACCTTTGCAAGAGCCACATGAGCCAACTCTTGACTTGGAATGGGCAAGCCAGATGATGCATAAGCAGACCTAACCAAACTTGGACCAAATCTCAGTCCAATCCACTTTCATACCCCCACTTGGGTTATCAACAAGTGTTACGAAGCCCGGCCGTAAGATGTCTACAAGTCATGTTTATAAATGGGCTTTAAATATTTCATTTACCGATATACGAAAACTCGCTGTTCTTAATCAAACAAGTCAATTAAGCAGCATATTGTACGTCTTTACGAAGACATAAAAAAACTTTGGTTCTATGTAATCCCTTTTAAACTTTAAAGGTTTGTTTTTAATAACAAATTATTATGATATGATGGTTGTATAACTAAAATGAATGCAATAAAATATCTAGGATTCAACTTTTCCTTAAGGTCGATTCTCTAACAGCTTATGGAGATGTTGGCTTTGTTGGTCTAATTGAGTGTTAAAAAAGTGTGTAAATGCTAAACGTCAAATAGAAGGTGCAAGTGCCAATCGCAATATCAATTCCAACAGGCACACAACTACTTGCCTTCTATTAATGGTGGAATGAAGAGGAAAACAAAAGGAAGTAAATTTTATAGATGTTTTTAATGAAAAGACTTCACACGGGTTTTTGTAATAAACTTAGGAATCGGTTGCTAACATGAAACTGCTTTTTAATTTTTATTGGGGTTTCTAGGCTCCTGTGCTATACAGGCACATCAGAATAAAACATAATATAAGAAGTCGTATGTTTGGCGTGTATTAGACCAAAACTTGAATCGATGTTAAAAGGAACAAATATTGCAATTTTTAGTGCAACCAGACCAACAATTATATGATAAGTGTTAGGAATCGAACAGGGTACACGCAGCGGAAACACTATCACACACACAAACTCACGAAAATAAAGCAAGAAGAACACAAGGATTTTTACGTGGTTTGGATTCGGTGCAAATCCTACGTTCACGGGCTGCAACTAGATTTTATTTACCAATGAGATTACAAGAGATATACTCAATTCTTATAGGTATTGAGTTGTGGTGCATATAACTCTTCAACTTGAACCTCTATTTATATACATTTGAGATGCACTATTAACAATGTGAATATGGAAATAGAAATTAGGTGTGAAGACATTTACCTCACCTACCTTTGACAAAAACTTCACCAACCAATTCACCTAACAATCTCTCACTTGAAGATTTTGAACATCTCTCATTTATCTCCGAACATAACAAGTCTTTCAAGTTTTCAGTTTATAAGAACAAGCTAAAACTTAGTCAAATTTTCCTAGTTGCAGCCGCCCCTCATCATCAAGTACTAGAAGGGCCAGTTGAAGCTCCCACTAGCTTCAACTCAGTCGTGGCTAATCCCACCACCGACTCATCCTCTGTCTCAACCGGTTTGGATACTCCACCAGCTCCAGAGATACACCGAGGACCACTAACACTCTCCAAACTTTGCAAACTTCCAACAGGAGAGAATTTTTCAGTCTTAGTCTTCAAAACCCAACGGCTACTGTCACAAAATCCCCTGAATGGTTTAGACTTTCCGACTCGTTCAGCTAACATCCCCTTGGCTCCAGAATTCATGTTTGCAAAATGAACTCTCTTAGCACTAGATTTAGCGAACCAGATTTTGTCATGCTTAACGGGGACGGTCATACTTTCCTCAGCAGGTACCTCAACCATATACAATGACCCACGCTTCATACCTTGATCAATCACCGAATTACCATTGACCACCCTCCATTTACAACCACCAAACCTTACTTCCAGTCCTTGTTTATCCAGCTGACCAACAGAAATCAATTTCTTCTTCAGCTCTGGAATCATCCTAACATTCTTCAGGTTCCATGTAGTTCCCAATGAAGTAACCAGATCAATATCTCCCATGCCCGTTACTTGAAGCATCTCGTCATTTGCTAACCGTACCTTCCCAAAATCTCCTTCTTTTAGATTCACCATTGTTTCTCCGTTGTCCATGGCGTGAAACGAAGCTCCTGAATCCATGACCCAATAGTCTACAGAACTTTCCATACTTAGTATCAGTGCATCATCCTCAGACACACCCTCAGCACCAGTAATGTTCAATTCTTTCTTTGGACATTGACTCTTAACATGTCCCACCTCCTGGCAGTTCCAGCACTTCACATTCTTCCAAGTTCTAGATGAACTTCTTCCCCGACTCCCACTGCTCCCATCGTTTATGCTATTCCCTCTACCTATTCCGATATTTAATAACTCAGAAGAAGACGAGCCACCTTGATTCTTGCGTCTAGTATCGTCGCCTAGAAACAAATCTCGAACCCCTTCAAACGTCATACCACTGGTCCCCACGGAACTCGTAACAGCAGTAACTGTTCCTGACCAGCTATCAGGTAGTGAAGCTAGTAGCAGTGAAGCTTGAGTCTCATTATCAAATTTAATTCCCACATATGACAATCTGGACAGAATTGAATTTAGATTGTTAATGTGAACCGTAACTGAAACTTCCTCATTCATCCTTGTAGTGAACAGCTCCCTCATCAAGAACACCTTGTTAGCCGCCGACGGTTTCTCATACATGTTCGTCAGAGCATCCATCATACCACGTGCCGTGGTTTCCTTCATGATGTTGAAAGCAACGCTCCTTTCCAACGACAATGTAATAACCGCCTTAGCTTTCTTGTCCTTTGAGTTCCACGCATCTTCGGCAGCTCTTTCCATTTTCTCCGGTTTGTCTCCAAGTACCACGTCCACACTTTCTGACATAGCAATGCTTCTAATTGCATTTTCCACCAGCTAAAGTCAGAACCGTTGAACTTCTCGATTACTACCTTGTCTTCAGCCATTACGACAAACAAGAGACAAATATTTTATAGTACTTTTGTGTGATAGAACAGTACCCTTCAAAGTACCGAGATACCTTTAATACGATTAATAGAAATTAGTTTCTGATGTGGAAGATCAGACAAAACTGCAACCACAGAGCATACTCTAATTTCTAAAACCGAGACCTCCTCCGAAACCCGAAGCTCTGATACCAGTTGTTAGGATCGAGACACTTAGCATACGAACACGAAACTCACACACTCAGCTCACAAATTAAGAACAAGAAGAACACAAGGATTTTTACGTGGTTCGGATTTGGTGCAAATCCTACGTCCACGGGCTACAACTAGATTTTATTTACCAATGAGATTACAAGAGATATACTCAATTCTTATAGGTATTGAGTTGTGATGCATCTAACTCTTCAACATGAACCTATATTTATATACATTTGAGGTGCACTATTAACAATGTGAATATGGAAATAGAAATTAGGTGTGAAGACATTTACCTCACCTACCTTTGACAAAAACTTCACCAACCAATTCACCTAACAATAAGATCAAAGAGGAATTGCAGTTTTTATAAAGTGCTAAATACAAGAAATAGCAAACTACTTTTATTAATTTGCTAAATTTGCTCAGTTGAATTTTATTGATATTTGTTATAATTAGGTTTTGATTCTAGGGGTTGATCTATATTTTTTTGGTCATTTATTTCTACGCATGATTACCATATTTTCTTTTGTAATTTTGTTTTTGCTTACCATATTTTCTTTTGTGATTTTGTTTTTGCTTACCGTGTAAACTTTTGGGGGTTGTTTTGCATAAGTAGACTCTTTGTTTCTTGCAACTTCATCATAATGTTGATATTTTCTTCCAGTTTTCAAAATTTGTGATTAAAGAAATCCTTTAATTGTGATTGGTACATTAAACCACAATAAAGATTAGTTCTTGACCATTGATGGTGAGGCAGGTCTTAAGAAATTCATATAATTGTGATTTGTTTGTTTTATTCAAATTGAGTATACATAATCACTAACAAAAAATTCAATTTTCAAATGAATATAATACCAACATAATATAAATTTGTCAACAATAGACCATGATTTTTTCCCGTTACTTGTCAATTAAAAAACATTATCCAACATAGTTCATTTACTCTTAAAGTGCATTGCTAAAAAAACAAGTTTCAACATAGTTCATTGCCATTAAATTCTTTACCCACAAACTACGTCCTAAAAAATCAATTTTCTACAAACTCGTATGTTAAAAACAACCTCATTTCATATACTTTGTTACTAAAAAAAATCTTTGCCCAGAAAATACGTTACTAAAAAAAATAAATAACTACGTTGCTAAAAATCAATTTTCTACAACTTTTTATTGTAATTATTTCTTATACGTTTCAAGACGAAGCAAGTCGGCTTTAATTAGTTTACAATAATACACTATACTTTCCAAATCATCCATGTATTTTTTAAAGATAGCTTTTAACTATCATTTGGAAAAAAATGGACATATCCTAGAATAAATATTAAAAGGAAAGAATATGTAATTGTTAATATATACACATAACCGCAACATCACAATTGATATTTACGTCTTTTTTTCAAAAAAATTAAAATTTCAAAAAAATTGAACTCTTTATGTTATCAAAATTAAATAACAAATTAAATTTAAAAATAAAATAATCATAAAAAGACTGTCGAGGATAAACTTTTCAGCAAACCTACACCCTCCTCCCATTCGGCTCTACCACATTGTTTTAGTTGTTGTTTGCTTTTGGTTATAAATGATGGCAACATGCTATTATTTTTAACCTAAAACAGTAATAATAAATGGAGGGACATCATTCTATTATACGAGCGACTAAACCAAGTTATAATGGAAAAAATGAATCAAGGCATTGGCATCAATTTATAGCATCTTACCGTCGGCTAATTGCAAGAAATAGCGACATACTTCCAGTTAATTGTTAGTTATAGCATCTTACTTTCATTTTTTGCATTTTCTTTGCTAATTTCAATCATTAAATAAAATGTTTTTATTATTATATAAATTTTTATAATTATCAAACAGTTAACCTAGTATTTATATATATTCGAAAAATCATAGCCAAAAGTAATAGCGTCATGGATCCATATGGATTGTCGATTACCAAATAACAATGTGATGTATCCATATTTGGATCCATGTGGAGACTGGAGATACGTTGGGCTGATTACCTAAACAACAGGACAGTGGCGATTTCTATATGCTTAAAAGAAAAAGGTGTAAGACTGATTATCAAAACAAAAAGGACGGTGGCGATTTTACATGCTTAAAAAGAAAAAGGATTAACTTTTAGATCCATGAAGCGGATCCACCGATCTACAAATTGGATTGCACCTCTTAACAGGAAGCAAATTGACACAAAGCGCTTTGTTGATTGATATACGAGTTTCGAGACTTTAAAAGAAATATATCTTTATTTTTGTTTGTTTGATAAGTAAAAGGGACCAACAACAAAAAATAACTTTTTTTTAAACTTATTCTCCTTTCTCTATCTATATAAGCATTCAAAAAGAGAAAAAAAAAAAAAAACTTTCTTAATCTAGATCTCTTGAAACATACATAAAGCAACACAAAAAACAATTTTTTTTTAAATCTCATTCTCTCGAACTTACATTCATATAAACTAGCTGCGTACCCGCGCAATGCGGCGGACGGCGAGTAGCTTCCTTTTGGCTATTTGTTTTCGCAAGATTTTGATATCATTTTACGGGAATTCCATATGTTTGTTATAGTGATTTTTATCGAACACTTCAAAATAATAATGACCCTGTTTCCTAATCTTAGTGGAATACCCGCGCAATGCAACGGTCGTTGAAGGGGACGAAGAGAGGCGGTGAATAAGTTTCTTTCAATAATTAATTACTTTTGATAAAGGTTCATAATTTCTTTTCAGAAATATGTCATAATAATATTAGCATAAATATCATAGCATCAAATCATATTCCATGAATGTTATACTTAATATTTTTTCTATTATTGGCTTTTATATAAATTAATAATATAAAGATGAAATAAAGATTGGAATATTGTATTTATAACAAAAAAATAAGCGTTAATATGGGTAAAATTTTAAAATTATGTAAAAGTATTTTTCATACACACCCACTTGCTCATATTGGATTCCACCCACTTGCTCATGGTGTTCATGGTGCATCCTGATCCATTTCTTTATTCCATTCCATTTTTACTTTCAGCAACCCACGATTCCCATTCAATGATCACTCACACTCTCTCTCTCTCTCTCATCTTAGAGAACCCTAAACATCCACGCCGCCATCTCCATGTCGCCTCTCCTCCCCTCCTTCTATTGTCGGACACACCTGAGACACCTCACCTCCTCATACTACCGGAAATCGCCTCCCTACCCTCCGGTTTGATGTGAATCATAGCCACCGCCACTATTGACGATTCCCTCTGGTGATAACCATTCACCGACGACCCCGATCTGCCACCAACAACCTCCTCCGATCATCATCGCTACCTCCGATCCTACCTCGAGATCCCGCCTATGGTTTTCGACCATCTCTTCCGATCTGCCATGTTCGCTCTCCACATCGTTGATTCCCTCCGGCCTCCGATCAGCATACCCGCGCCTCCTACTTAGTCTACCTCCATTTCAGTGCAACGTTCTCACCATCGATCCACCACTGATACCTGAATCGAATTTGAATCAGATCGGTTACAGCTCCTAATCACCACCGCCTTCATCAGATCGGTTACCGCTCCTAATCACCACCGCCTTCATCAGATTAATAACCGACATTCCAGTGGTTTCAGTCGACAGATCTCTCATAATCACAGAGATCGAGTAGTATGTGATCTCCTCCCACCTCCGATCCATTTCTAACTCGTAAACTTCTGATTTCTGATTTGTTTTTGTTTATCGGATGGATATGTTTTTGTTTATTGGTTTCAATTTCTGATCGAGTAGTATTGGATGGATATGTTTTTGTTTATTGGTTTCAATTTCCGATTTGCAAATGTTTTTGTTTTTCGATATAAGTTATGGTTTTTGATAGAATTTCAAATAGCAGTGATTCCTACTGCTAAGCATTTGAGTTATTATTATTATTTTTTTTTGCAAAATGACTGATTAATAGTTATGGTCGAAACTTCTGATCTGCAAATGTTTATTTGGAAGGTCTTAGATCTAAATATGATTCAATCTATGAATTTTCTCGAAATTTCTAATCTAGAATTGTTTATTTCGTCTGTTTTGTTGATTGTTAGAAAAACATGTATTTCTTGTTAAAAAACTGTTTGTGCTCAATTGTATGCAGATTTCTTATGTTTTCTGGTTTTCTTGTAGGTTCTCACATTTTTATATTTGTAATTATCCCAATTTTCAAACTGTTTTGTTGAAAAGATTAGTATTGTTTCTCTCAAACCTACAAAGTCGAAAGTGGTTATTCAATTTTTTTTATTTGCATTTCTCAATTCTCCAGAATTTTGAAAATATTTGTAGACTATTTTTTTCAAACCTGCAAAATAGAAGTGGAAGATTTATATATCATTGTATTCTGAAAATCGGTTTCCTGATTATTGATTTTTATAATCTATTTTTCTGAATTTTTAATGTTTGTTTTGAAAATCAGTAGGTTTTTTTCTCAGGTATTGGAAGCTGTTACAGTCTTCATTTAACATAATTATTTTCTCAGGTATTTGGTGCAGTAACTGAAAGATATAAAAAGTATGTTGCTATTTGCTTTTATATTTTTGATAATTTAGTAGGTTTTTTGTAAAACTGTGGTTGCAACAACTAACCAATGTTTACAAGTTAAAATTATCACTTTGGGTTTCAAATACGGTATGGTAACATAATAGATCCAGATTGCTGTAATTCTGTTAATAAAATAAAAATGAATTTTTTTCGGCTAGGACCATTGTTTTTATATATTCAATTATGTACCTTTAAACAGTAGAAACAACAATACTTACTATATCAAAAATAACCAACAATTACAGCAACCTGGAAACAGACTAAAAAAGAAACAATTGCATCATCCTGCAAAAAGACATGTTTTTAATATTTATTTAGTATGCAAATAATAAATTGATAATATAATAAAAAGTACAAATATATAATACATTTATTTCGTAAATACATGATTTTAAACTAAATTATGCTTATTTGCCACAGAAAAACGTTAAATGGAGAAATAGAGGCTGATCCATACAAAATGTGCAAGCTGCATCAACACTTCAAGGACTGTTCAAGCACTATTTGGTTTGGTGAGAGGCCTCCACATAATTTGTGGAGGTACACAAAGAAGGGAGAAGAGTAAAGATGTTTGGGAGGGAGAGTCTCTATTTATATATTTTAAGATGCATTTTTATTGGTGGAAATTTGTTGGCAAGGATTATTTATTTATTTAAGGGTTCAGATTGAATTAAAATAAAGCAACAGCCAGGATGATATCATGCATTTTTACAGGATTGTAAAGTTTAAAATTTTGAACATAATTTCAAAATTCAAAATTGAAAACTTTATGTGATTTGAAAAAGTTGTCAATCTCTACAGTATGCATATAAAGCAAGCATGTGGTCTCCGTGCATTTTGAAGAAGGCTATGAAGGGTTGTACCAAAAGTCTTAAAATTAAGACATTGTGCTTTAAAGTGTTGTAATTTATATATGGTTTATAGTATAGTATAGATAACAAATTGGCTTTTAAACAAGAATTTATATATATATATATATATATATATATATATATATATATATATATATATATATATATATATATATATATATATATATATAATCAGGATCGGGTGAGGACTCTTCTTAAAGTGAGGACTTGCGAGGACACCTTAAAAAAATTAAAAAAATATATAAATAATAAAATAGATCATAATACTATATCGGAGAAAAAAAAGATTCAAAAAAAAACTTTTCGATCATTATTTTTTTTATAATGAAATAATGATCCAAAATAAAAACAGAAAAATTGCATCATTACGTTTTGCAATGATGCAAATTTTTTTTTCAAATTTTTTTTTATAATGATATAGTACTATACTCGATTTTATGATTTGTATTTTTTTTATATTTTTTTTCAACTTTTTTAAGGTGTCCTCGCAAGTCCTAACCGAAAAAAGAGTCCTCACCGGAACCGGACTATATATATATATATATATATATATATATATATATATATATATATATATATATATATATATATATATATATTTATATATATATATATATACTTAGGATGTTTTGAGAACCAACTTCACCCAGAGAACCGGAGAACTCCCAACTCCTTTTGGATCAATCCTATATCTCCCAAACCGATATTTTTTTTTCAAAAAACCGACCCCATAGGCCTCTTAGACGCTCGCTGAAAAAATTTCTAAAAAAAACGATTTTTTTTTTTGAAAAAGTTTGTACATGTGCAAAAAAAAAGTTTGCAAATGTGCAAACTTTTTTATACGTACAATTTTTTTTCAAGTTTTTTTTATGGATGTCTTTCTAACATATATTTAAGGCGTTCTATAAAAAAAATTTGAAAAAAAAGTGTACGTATAAAAAAGTTTGCACATGTGCAAAATTTTTTTTTTGCACATGTGCAAATATTTTTCAAAAAAAAAAATTCGTTTTTTTCGAAATTTGTTTTTGAAAATGCTTAAATATGTGCGTTTTAGAGGCCTATGGGGTCGGTTTTTTGAAAAAAAATCGGTTTGGGAGTTCTCGGGGGACTTGTGGTTCTCAAAAAATCCTAACTATATATATATATATATATATATATATATATATATATATATATATATATATATATATATATATATATATATATATATATATATATATATATATATATGTTAGGATTCAGATTGTATTGAGATTTGACATCCGAAGTACCTATGTTCCTGTCCGAAGCTTTTGAGGAATGCGAAGTGAGAGGTTGATACGAAGCCGGTGATGATACGAAGTTGGTGTGCTTATCAAAAGACGGTTATGTTTAGTACTTATCTTTTGTTAGAGATAATGTTTAGGGTTTTATGCTTATCTGTAACTAGTTGGATTATGTGTTTATCCAATTAGACCCTAGTATAAAAACACTCTTAACCCTAGATGTTTAGGACGTACTCTTAACAGTTGAATATTCATTGTAACGCTCTCATAGTTGCTCGTCGTTAAAAAGACTTGGAGCACTTATTCTTTTACAGTGAATAAAATCATTCGACTAATTGAAAGTTCATTCTCGTTGTTAGCATTGATTGTCAATTTATTCTTACAAGTGGTATCAGAGCAGGTTGTTTGCTGATCTGATATTGAGATTAAAAATCTATTTTCTTTGATTCGTAGATTCAAATTGTTTTTGGATCTGCTCTTCCGTATTTCAGAGAACTTTTAGTCTTGATAATTTTCCGGCAACGATCTCATCTTTCAATGGCCTATAACGCAAACAACGCCGTGATGAATTACGCCGCCTTGCTTGGTTCAAACAACAAGGCACCCATGCTAATTCCTGAACACTATGATCAATGGGCTGATCGAATGGAGGATCACTTATCAGGCATCGATGAAGATCTTCTGAGATCCCTGAGAGATGGTCCTTTTGCTGCAAATGTCCAGTCCAGATTTGCTAAATCTGGTGAATCTGCTACTCCTCCTATCGAGACTGAAGCTACTATTGCTGCGAACAAGAGGAAGATCGAGAACGATAAACGATGTATGCGAGAACTGAAAAGCGGTTTGCCTCCTGTTGCTTTCAATCTGATCCGAGGGTCCAAGTCTGCTAAAGAAATTTGGGACAGACTGAAGATGCGATATGAAGGAAGTGATGTCATGAAGAAAAGCAAAGTCAACAATATTCTGGCTGATTTCAGCAATTTTAAACAATTGGACATTGAAAAGATTGATCAGACGTTCGAAAGATTCACAGACATTGTTTATGAACTGGAGAAACATGGAGTCTCTAAGACTTCGCATGAAACTAACTTTCGTTTCATGCAATGTCTTCGAAGGGAATGGAAGCAAATCACCATGATGGTAAGGGCACATGAGAAGATTAATTCTTACTCGCTTGAAGAACTCTATAATCTACTCAAATCATACGAGTATGATGTTCTAGATGAAGCTGGTGATCGGTCCAATGCTGGGACACTTGCTTTCGTTTCAAAAACTGAATCTGATGAAGTCACTGATGCTGATGATGAAGGGGAACAAGAAGAAGAAAGTGATACAAAGGCACTGTATTCCAACAACAAGTCCTTTCAGAATAGACCAATGAATAAAACTAACTTTAATAGAAAATCTAATAATGGAAAACAGCCATCCAAACCGGTAGACTTCTCTAAACCTAATCCTGAAACAATTCCACAGCCAGAAAAGAAGCTGTTGGGTGACTCTGGTTATGACTGCAATTACTGCAATGGGAAGAATCATTTGGCCAAAGACTGCTTGCTGGAGAAAGCAAATGAGAAAAAGGAAAGAGTCAAAGACGATGCATACTATACGAAGAAACTAGAGGAGGTTCGGGCGAAGACACAAAGCTTGTCACTGGTAGCTCCAAATAGTGGTGATGGTACCTACCAGATCTGGTCCTCTGGTTCTGATGATGATGAAATTCAAAGACAAACACATGGAGCAATGTTTGCTGCTCACGCTGGACATGGAATATGGTCTGATGACGAGAGTTCGGATGAAGAAAAGGAAACTATTACTACTGGTGTCTGTCTTATGGCACAAGGAACAAACTCTTCATCAAATGCTCGCCTTACTATTCCAGAACAGGTATCTCTTTTGCTCCAAAACTTTAATGTTCCTGAAGAACTTTTTATAAATGACCTTAACGAAATTACTTCTGACTGTCTGCATATGAATCAACTACTTGTTTCAACAAATAGTGATGCGTGCCAGGCCAAGGAGGAAGTAATTTCGTTCAAGGGAAGGCTTGAAGGAATGCGTGGGGTGCTAGAGAAGAATCAACTTAGAATAGAAATACTAGAGGAAAGTAGGGAACAATATGTAAAGAACAATGAATTATTATTAAAACAAAGGAATATTTTTTGTGAAACTGCGAAAAGACTATATGCTTTTATAACACGAATCTATCACTCTTCGGATATAACCTTGGATCATCACAAAAAGTTATTACCTTTCATTGAATTTAAGCTAAAAGATGTAGATTCACTCTCATACGAATGTGAATCTATAGTCTCTTCCGTCGAAATACCAAACCCAACTTATGCTCATGGTGTTGTGCCATTTGAAAAGTTTTTAAGCCCTAATGATCTATTAAAAGTAATGGATGACTCTCTACCCACAATTTCTCAAGCAATAAAAAGGGATTCTGAGAATATTATTGTTAATACTTCTGATGATGACACTGATTCGGACATTGAAGAAATAGACTGCAGCGATTTAATAAAACAATCTACCACAACAGTCTGTTCCTTAAGCAATTCTGAATCTTGTGCAACTAACAAAGAAAACATAAGGACTTCTGAAGTCCAACAGGAATCTTCAGATAATAAAATTAAATTTTTTCAAATTTTGAATACTTCGGATAACTACTCAATGTACTGTGCTGACAAGAGCAAAAGGCTTGTCGAACTTGCATGCACGTATCCTAAGGTTGCTAACTTCAAAAACAATGTTTTTATTAAACAAGGTGTGTCACTGGAAGACATCTGCGAACTTAATTTACTTATAAAATAGGACAATGCAAATGTCACATCCGAAGGTTTTTTTTCATCTGATAAAATGCTTGAAAATACGCTAAATGCTGAAATGGAGTTCAAAATCAATAAACGAAAACAAGAAATCCATCAGATAAAAAACACCTTCAGACGACGTAATAATCAAAAATTTTCAAATAAGCGAAAATTTTCAAACAATCATGCTTTCTCAAATAATCGAAACTTCACAAATAATAGAAATTTTTCGGTTAATAGAAATCAAACAAACAATCAACCCTCTTCTGTTGAACAACACAAACGATTTTACGATAATAGACGAAGGAGAAACTATCGTGACTCTCAAAACAAAAAGAAAGCATTTCAAAATCAACAAAAATCATCTTCTGTCAAAAACTCTTCCATAAAACCTCAGAAATTTGTTTTCGAACCTGCAAAACCTATTTGTTCAAACCATAAGTATGAAAAAGCAACAAAGAAAACTTTTACCAAAGGAAGCAACTTAGTTGACACATTTCATGTTTGGATTGACAAGAATATGGATCTCTTTAAAGACAAAAGCCTCACAATTCAAGATTTCAAACTTGCTTATGAAGAATTTTTATGCGAATCTACTCAATGTAGTACTTCGTCTGGAAAATCTCTCCTTTCAAACCAAAAATGGGTTCCTGTTAATCCAAACTCACTTTCAACCTTGAGTCCTAAAAAGCAAAATCCAAAGAAAATTTTGAAATGGGTCCCAAAAGTCACTAAGACTCACATAAATGAACCCTCTAATGAGTCTAATATTGCATCAACTTCTGGCACCAAAAAGGATGATATGATCGCCTCTTGGATCTATAATCCGAATACTTACCCTCAAGGACCCAAGCCATGTTGGGTACCTGAACTCTCTCTCTAAATTGCAGGTGATGGTTGATGAGCAGTACGATAAAGAATGGTATATCGATAGTGGCTGCTCACGACACATGACAGGGAGAATAAAATACTTGAGGGACTTCAGAAGCTTGGAAGATGGAGGAGATGTTAAGTTTGGAAACAACGAAACTTGTCCAATCAAAGGTTATGGGAAAATAACAAATGGAAAGTTTACTATCAACCGCGTTGCATATGTAGAAGGACTTAAGCACAATCTGGTTAGTGTTTCACAACTTGTGGTGGGTACAGGACTGAAAGTAAAATTCGATGAAAATGGCAGCATCATCAAAAAGAAAAAGACCAAGGAGGTTCTACTAAAATCAAGGAGAAAAGGCGAAATGTTCCCACTTGTTATGAAGCCCATCGTAGGAGCCCCTTCAATATGTTTACTTTCAAAATCTTCTTCGGATATGAGCTGGTTATGGCACAGACGTTTATCTCACCTAAACTTCAAAAATATCAACAAGCTGGTTGCACTCGATTTAGTCAGAGGAATGCCTATGTTGAAATTTGATAATGATACTTTGTGTGCTGCATGCGAGCATGGTAAGCATAAACGTCAAGCACATCCGATAACCATAGACTCCAAGATAACTGAACCACTTGAGCTTCTACACATTGACCTTTGTGGTCCATCTTCGGTTGAATCACTTGGAGGAAAGAAATACATCTTAGTTTTTGTGGATGATTTTTCACGATTCACTTGGGTAATATTTCTACGACAAAATTCAGACACACCAGCAGAGCTTATAGCCTTCATCAAGCAAATCGAACTGCATCTCAAGAAACCAGTACACGCAATACGAAGTGATAATGGCACTGAATTCAAAAATCAAACAATTGACTCGTATCTGAAGAAAAAGGGCATCACTCATAACTTTTCTGCCCCTACACCCCTCAGCAAAATGATGTAGTTGAGCGAAGGAACAGATCCTTATGCGAAGCAGCTCGTACCATGCTTGACTACGCGAATCTGCCGATGTACTTCTGGGCTGAAGCAGTAGAGACCGCATGCTTCACTCAGAATCGATCATTCATTCACCGTCGATTCAATATAACTCTATACGAAGTAATAAATAAAAGGAAACCAAATGTTGAATTCTTCCATGTTTTCGGATGCTGATGCTTCATCATGAAACTCAAACCTGGAACTACGAAATTTGAATCTAAATCCGATGATGGGGTCTTCCTGGGTTACTCTCACTCTGCAAAAGCCTATCGTGTTTTAAACAAATCAAATAGAAAGATTGAAGAAACGTTTAATCTAACGTTTGATGATTACTATATCAAGAAATCCGATACCCAATTTCCTCGATCCCCCATCTTTCCAGAAACACCAACCGATATTACTCCACTGGAAGCGTTCAATCTTGATTTTACATTCTTATTCGGTGAGCCTGATCGTGGAATCCATGCTGAATCTAATGCTTACGACAACAAGCTACCTGAAGTCACTAAATTCAATGATGATCAACCACTACAACTTCATCCGAACATACTCCTTCTACCAATGATCAGGTACAGCCCACCAACGACAAGCATCCTTCGGTTGAGGGGGAGTGTGAGAACAGCAACCCAAAGGAACCTTCAGGAGATCCAACCTCATATAAGGCCATACCTTTAAATCTGAATCTCAATCACTCCAAAGAATCACCTGATTCTCATTTTGAGCGGGAGTCAAATGACAAGACATCTTCGGTTGAGGGGGAGCAACAAAATCCTGGCAACATAACTGAAGACAATCAATCATCTTCGGATTATCCATCTGACACTGAATAGGTGCACGGAGAACCATTACCAGAATATGATCCTGCCTATCCTCCTCTTGAAAAATGGACACGCGATCATCCGAAAACACAGGTAATTGGCAATCCGGATAAAAATGTACTTACTCGATCCCAACTCAAAGCAAAACAGCATTAACTAAATAAACGTTCTGATCTTTGCATGTTCAATGTTTTTATTTCCAAAATTGAACCAAAAAATGTGAAAGAAGCTTTTCAACACTCTGATTGGGTGGAAGCCATGCAGAGTTAGTTAGCCGAATTTGAAAGAAATAAAGTGTGGCGCCTTATTTCTAAACCTGCTAACTCCTCTGTAGTTGGTCTAAAATGGGTTTTTAGAAATAAACTTGATACAGAAGGTAACATTGTACGAAACAAGGCTAGACCTGTTGTCAAAGGGTATTGTCAACAGGAAGGAATCGATTATGATAAAACCTTCGCACCTGTTGCCAGACTCGAGTCCGTCCGAATCTTTTTGGCCTTTGCAGCTCATAAAAACATTGATGTTTTTCAAATGGATGTCAAATGTGCATTTTTAAACGGCGAACTTAAGGAAACAGTATATGTAGAGCAACCCCCTGGTTTTGTAAATGACAAATTTCCAAATCACTGTTATATCCTTGACAAAGCAGTCTATGGGTTAAAGCAAGCACCAAGAGCTTGGTACGAAACTTTAACTCGGTTTCTAAAACAATCAAACTTCAAGCAAGGTTCTATTGATCCGACTCTCTTTCGAAAGAAAGTATGTAATCATCTCATGTTAGTGCAAATCTACGTGGACGATATCATCTTCGGATCAACAGACCCTGCTCTTTCAAAAGAATTCGAAACCTTAACGAAAAGTAAATTTCAAATGAGTATGATGGGGAAGATAAATTTCTTTCTCGGATTACAAGTCAAGCAAACCTCCGAAGGCATCTTTATAAACCAAGAAAAATACACACCAAGCCTGTTAGAGAAATTTGGAATGGAAAATTGCTCAAATGCGAAGGTTCCGATGGCTGCTGGTACACGCCTCACCCCTTCACTTGACAAACCTGCTGTTGACCAGAAAATCTATAGAAGCATGATTAGATCTCTACTCTACTTGACTGTCAGTCGACCAGACATCATGTTTTCAGTCTGCAATTGCGCAAGATACCAGGCGAATCCTCGAGAACCCCACTTAACAGCCGTAAAGACCATTTTTCGCTATTTACATCGCACACCTTCTCTTGGACTATGGTACCCTGCCAACTTCGGCTTCTTTCTACAAGCCTATTCTGATGCTGATTTAGGAGGATGTGCCCTCGATCGCAAAAGCACTTCTGGGGGTTCTCAGTTTCTAGACGACAAGCTCATCAGCTGGCAATCGAAGAAACAAACATGTGTCTCCATCTCCACAGCCGAAGCTGAATACATCACAGCAGCTGCATGTACTTCACAGATGATTTGGATCCAAAGCCAACTGCGTGATTATGCAATTCATATGAAGAAAATTCCTTTGTTTTGTGACTCACAAAGTGCTATACGAATCTGTCACAATCCGGTTCAACACTCGAAGACAAAACACATTTCTCTCCGATATCACTTCATTAAAAGTCATGTAGAAGAAGGGAACATCGAAGTTCATTTCGTTCATACGAATGATCAGCTGGCAGACATCTTTACCAAAGCTCTTGATGAGAAAGCTTTTACAAGAATCATCCATGGATTAGGCATGCTTGAATCATCTGCAGTCCCTAATACATAATCAGCTAAGTACCTTCTATCCCCCAACTTTGTCCCATATTTCTTTCTTTACTTATAATTTTTTAAGTTTTTTTAGTGTTTTTGGTTCTATAATTTTTCTCCTTTTACACTTAAGTTTTTTTTAAACTATCTCTGTCATCAGAAGTGAAACTGTTCCTATACGAATCTTCGGTTCCATTCGTATATGCTGACAATACTCATTATTCATTTCCGACGCTTCGGTTCACTTCTGATGACACGTACATACTGACTTCTGCTCATAACATCCTTGATGTCAATCTCATCCGAAATCAAACTTTGAAAAATGACTACTACACATTTAAAGGACAAAATATGGTTTTTAGAGTCTGTTGAACATACCTCATAGCACTAAGAAGTATTTGGGACTCGCATTGCAACATTGGTAACACTTAGGATGATCTGATTATGGTTACAGACCTTGTGACATATCTATACTTCGTACAAGCCTTCATGTATACCTCACATATTACTTGCACCCAGTGGTTCTATCCTCGCATCAGCAAATAACTAATCAGAAAGACCTAGTCTTTTCAGGAAACATTTCAGGTATTGCATGGATAAAATTATTTGACAATTCCAGATGCGAAGACAAGAAAATTACAATACATTTAACTGATGGGATTTATTAACACATTTACGATACATCTTGCTGAATTACATATGAAAAACTCAAAAAGTGAAATACTTGCAATACGCACAAAAGTGGTGACAAAAATCAAAAGAAAAAGCCAGACAAGAACTTCAACAATACCTTAAGTCTATCTTCGGATATGATAACGACTAAAACTAGCACAATACGAAGTACTCAAGGCGTACCTCCTGTCTTCAATGCAACAATCAGGATATCCTGTGACACAGTTGAGAACCAGATTGGAGGTATGAACATCTCAGTAACCCGTCCACCAGGACAAAGGTGGAGTAGTGCACAATTTTCAAAGGCTTGTCATCCGAAAAGCGTGTCCAAATACTCCATCTTGTGAAACGAGATAAATTTTTATGAACCCCATCAAACTTTAAAAATTCAAAACTCAGAAAAATAACTCTTCGTATCGGGATGTGTCATCTAAGGTTACTCTACGTAATACTTCAAATCCTTTAACCAGACACCTATGCTCCTAAAATGGCGATGGTAGAATAATCACACTGGGTACAACTAACCATATGAATGCACCTTACATTACTCTTGTTCGAGTATCAATGTGTCAAACGGATTGCTTAGGATAATCAGCTCTCATCCTACGAATTGAACCAAAAAATCTTTATTTCACAACTTCATGGATCCTAGTCTTAGAACTTCGGATGGTCGACACCAATGCATAGTGAGCAGACTTCGGTTTGTACAATATCTTACATATTTCTGTTTTTATTATTTTTCTTTTTCTTTTCTTTTTCTTAATTACGGTAACTGATTGTCATAATATCAGTTGGGATTCAGCGAGATTTAAGGGTGGATGCAGGAACCAATAAGCATCAACCACAACGGTTACTTGGGGTGGATGCAGCTGTCACAACGATAAAAAGGGAATGTCCCTCAACTTACGGATGACATGGCGACACCCTATTCGACCATTCAAACACGCGCATTAAATGCTCATTCTCTCTCCACTCATCACACCCGTATATAACCCAGACAATCAAAACCTCTGCAACTACAATCAAAACCTCCCAACGATAAAAAGGGAATGTCCCTTCCGCTTTCTTAACCTCTGCAACTACAATCAAAACCTCCCAAACTTCTCCCAAGTCTCCCACCTCAAAATCGTTAAAATGGCCACCGATGAAATTTCCTTCACCGCCGGTGATGTCGATTCCGTCCCTGATCTGAATCCCATGTCTGCAAACCATACTGCAAACATTGACCCTGATGCTGATGTCAATGCTGGTGCTATGTCTTCAACATTCACCACTTTCATACGCCATGACAGCAACTTCTCATGTTCCAAAGCTATGGGTCAACAGGGCACACCATACAGCACGCCTTAATGCCGATGGTCAATCGATATCCTTTGACATTCTCACCACCAACGACAACAAGAAGACGATTACTATAAAGAAATATCAATTTGCAAAAATCCTTCATCTACCGGTGTCTGGAAGGTTTCAGATGGCCTCTCAATCTGAAATCCTGAACATGCTGAATGAGATGGGCCATACCCCAATTACTCGATCCATGAGTTCCTTCAAGAAAAACAGACTTCCTTCAATCTGTGGATACTTTTTCAGTGTTATTTTACGAAGTCTCTTAGGAAGAACTTCGGGTCTTGATTCTGCAGCCTACACTTTCCTACAACTTCACTATGGTATCTACTACAACGTTCCTGTTGATTATGCTTTGATCCTATGGACAGACTTCACAACCTACTTGAATCATGCGAAGCGAGCCACAGACATCGCTTCAACACGTTTCTGGGCACTTATCGTCCAAGCTACGTATGCCCATGAAAAAGTACCAGTCCCTTCAGATCTGCCCGTTCATGATTTCCGTTTTGTCCAAGTCCCATCTGGTGCAACTTCGGATGAAACGATGGACTTCATCGCCCAAATACCAGAGGCAATGTTGTGCAAGGTTCCTGATGATAATCAAACCTTGATCGACTACCGCAAGACAATCACTACTCCTGCACCCCTCCGAGTCTTCACAAGGGTCACAGAATCCGAACTTCCTAAGGCCAAGGGTGGAAAACGCAAAGGACAAGCTGAACCATCCGAAGTCTCGACCAAGAAGACAAGAACCAGGAAGAAGACTCAGGCAGTGAAACCAGCAAAGAAGAAAAAAATGCAGACTTCTAGACCATCTACTCCTCGATCCAAAGATGAAGAAGAAGAGGAAGAGGAAGACAACACGATTCAGGCTGATACCATCACACCACTATCTCCAACCGGAACGACAACTACTACGGTACTGCCTGAAACTCCACTTCTTACAACAACTGAAAATCCGATGGTGACTACACATATGACCTCTGTTGAAACATTTAATGTGGAGACAAGTCATGTTGAGACCTCTGTGAACACATCTAATGTGGACGCACATCTCACATCGGATGATCAGCTCGTCAAAGATACTCCAACTTCACCGCCAACGAAAACAACATCCATCTTCACAACAACAACCGCGGTCCCTCCTCCACTACATTCATTTTTCATGGATGATCTTGCCGACTCACGTTCCTCCCATGAAAGTGATAAACGAGAGGAAGATTACTTCGAGACGGCCCCAATCTATATCCAAGATGAAGATGATGATGAACCAGACACCAGCCTTGTCTCCATGAAACAGTTTCGTCAACTCAATGCGAAACTCAACATTCTGATCCAAGCCCAGACCACCTACTCTTCGGACAAAGCGTCGGCGGTTACCACTGAGGCTCTGGTGACTTCTCTAACATCCTTTGAGGAATGCATCACTGGGAAAGTTCAACGAAGATTGATGAAGCGGTCAAGCTAGTCGAAACCGATGTCAAACAGATGACTAGAAATGTCCTGGAGAAAATAGACCTAAGATGCAAATATGTTGAAAAGCTGTTGGAAGATAAAACTCAGCATCTCCAGGATCAGCACAATGCAAGACATAAAAACGTCTTAACCAAGCTCGATTCTGCATACACTGAAGTCCAAGCCAAGCTAGCTGCATTGACCACTTCGGTTGATAATCTATCCAAACGAAGCGCTGAGGAGTTTGATGTTCAATTAACAAGCCTTCGGATGGATCTCAATGCTGCGAAAAAGACAATCGCTGAGTACGAACCGATGGTGCATGAGTTCCACGCATACAAAGAAGCCAACAACATCACTCAACAACAGATGAAGATCTTGGTGTCTCAAACCACTGACTCAATCCGAAAGGACATTGCACCTTTACTCTCTCTGGTCAGTCGGTTACCTGGTGCTCCGAGGCCCTCCGTGCCTTCGTCACAAAGGGGGAGAAGGTTCTCGACCAACTAGAAAACAAACCACTACCACCTTCGTACCAACAACAACACTTACCACCTTCGTACCAACAGCGACAATCACAACCCTCGCACCATTAACTCAAACTTCAACCATCACAACAGCTCAAGAAACAAAGCCATTTTTTGGCTTCACCTCAGCTCCATTATACACAACGGTCTCTACAACAACTCCGATTACCACCGGATCCACCTCCAGCCTGATCAAACGATTCACCAGTAGAATCAAAATCGGACAGAGCTCTGCACCTTTTGCTTCATCAACAATAACTACAAGTTCTCAAGTACCTCCAAAGACAGGTCCTTCGGTTGATAAGGGAAAAAAGATAGTTCAAGAGCTATCAAAAGCAGAACAGAAGAAACAGAAGTCTGAGGAATACGAAAAGCTAAGGAATTTGTATTAAATATCAAGAGATCGTATGGGAAAGAATGCCATCCTGGGTCCAGTCAATAAAATCTGGACGTTCGAAACGATAATGACACTTTCCTTCCCGGCAATAGAGATGTTCGATAGAGTACCCCTTTTATACTACGAAACTTAAAACTCAACGGAACTGCAATTAGACGTACCATTCAATCCGAAATTGTTCGCCATAAACATCTTTGACCTTGAGTTTGATCCCAAAGACAAAAGAAAATTTCAAGAGCAAAAAAGCAAGATTCCATGCAAACTTGGCTGCTGATCAAACTGAGGTATGGTCTTCCTTAAAGATTATCAGATTGGATCGGATTGAAATGGGTACACTCTTCGAAGATGTGTATCAAAACTTTACCTACCATGTACGAAGGGGTGAACAAAAAGTTGAAAGCAAGTTCACAGTTGCAGACTTTCCATTAATGAACCCAAATGACTTCATTGTTTTGGTGGAACGCTTGTACAGCTTAAATCAAACAAAAATATCCAATCAAATAGCGCTCACACGAGGTCAAAAGCTGATAGGAAGATTCTTGGGTGCTTATCTCAGAAATTTTTCCAACTATGATTTCGAGATTGCGAAGCTGTTCAATGAAAACGTACCTACTGCCAATAAAGAGCTCATTGGAATTAGCAAATATAGCGATGGAAAGATTTTGCAAAGTCCATGGGGCGTTGTTTACAAAGAAGGGAGCTTTGAAGAAATTGTTCTTTGATATGGACGAAAAGGAGAAATTTCCAACAACGTTCATTGAAGGAATGATCACAAGAGTTGAAGTGAACAACGAAAATTCAGAAGAAGCGAAGAAAGAAGTTATTGCTCATCTGAAGTGGTGGATAGCTATAAGGAAGGAACTGACAAAAGCATTTCATATGATATAGACTTCGGATACCTGACATCTTCACCACAAAGGGGGAGAATGTTAGGATTCGGATTGTGTTGAGATTTGACATCCGAAGTACCTATGTTCCTGTCCGAAGCTTTTGAGGAATGCGAAGTGAGAGGTTGATACGAAGCCGGTGATGATACGAAGTTGGTGTGCTTATCAGAAGACGGTTATGTTTAGTACTTATCTTTTGTTAGAGATAATGTTTAGGGTTTTATGCTTATCTGTAACTAGTTGGATTATGTGTTTATCCAATTAGACCCTAGTATAAAAACACTCTTAACCCTAGATGTTTAAGACGTACTCTTAACAGTTGAATATTCATTGTAACGCTCTCATAGTTGCTCGTCGTTAAAAAGACTTGGAGCACTTATTCTTTTACAGTGAATAAAATCATTCGACTGATTGAAAATTCATTCTCGTTGTTAGCATTGATTGTCAATTTATTCTTATAATATATATATATATATATATATATATATATATATATATATATATATATATATATATATATATATATATATATATATATATATCCGGTTCCGGTGACAACTCTTTTTTTGGTGAGGACTCGCGAGGATACCTTAAAAAAATTGAAAAAAATATAAAAAAAATACAAATCATAAAATCGAGAATAGTACTATATCATTATCAAAAAAAAGTTGAAAAAAAAAATTTGCATCATTGCAAAACGTAATGATGCAATTTTTCTGTTTTTATTTTGGATCATTATTTCATTATAAAAAAAATAATGATCGAAAACTTTTTTTTTTTAATCTTTTTTTTCTCCGATATAGTACTATGATCCATTTTATTATTTATATTTTTTTTATATTTTTTTTCAATTTTTTAAGGTGTCCTCGCAAGTCCTCATTTTAAGAAGAGTCCTCACCCGATCCTGATTTTATATATATATATATATATATATATATATATATATATATATATATATATATATATATATATATATATATATATATATGGTCCGGATCCGGTGAGGACACGAATTTTGGTGAGAACCGCGACGACAACTCTCGACCAATCAACCTCATTAAGGGTGTTTTTGTCCAAAAAAAAAAGTCAATAGGCCTGATAAGCAAAACTGAACAACTTGGGCTAAAGAAATCTGGAAAACTAGGGCTCCAAGTTTTGGGCTTCTTCTAGACTAAAATTCGTCGTCAGCCCTAAATGACCGTCTTCTTCATCGTTTCATTGCTCTGATCTTGTTCCTCGTCACATCCTTGCTTCATCGATTTTCTTCAACTGGTTTAAAACTGAATACTATAATTCAATCAGGTTAGTTTACTCTATATATAACAAATTTTGATTAATTCATTGGTTATATATATATATATATATATATATATATATATATATATATATATATATATATATATATATATATATATATATATATATATATATATATATGTATATATATATATATATATATATATATATATATATACACGATCGTATACTCTGTTTTTCCTATAAGAAATCGCATCTGCAATGCTCGATTAGTGAAAAATCATGAAGATTTTGTTCGTTTTTTTTGCTTTGATTGTTACTAAATATGCATAATTAGCATGAATCAATGAAATTGATTCTTACAAACTTGACTGATTTTAGAAATTCATACGATCCTATGCTCTGTTTTTTTTTTCATTACAAATATCGACCTATGAAAGCTCAATTACTGAAAATTACGAAACTTTTGTTTGTTTTTTCGGTTTAAATCTTACTAAATATGCATAACTAGTATGAATCAACAAAATCAGCTTCGATTTTATAGAATTCATTGTAAATTGACAAAATTAACTATATTTTCTCGTATATACTTAGGTTTTAAGCTATATTCATCCATCTTCAAGGCCGTTACGATTTCAAATACATGATTTGTTAAACAAATTGTTAACAGACGAATCTCTTTTCAGGATTATGTTAAAAATTGAATTTTTATTCAGAAAAAAAGTTAAATTGTTGCAATTAATGCATGAAAATCATATTGTTTTTGAATTCTGATTGATCAACTGTTGGTCATATCGAAATTGAGAAATACTCAATCGTAATCAAATATCAAGAAGGTGATATGTAAGAAATATGGAATATCAAGTTTTATTTTGATATTTAGGTCAAAAAAATTAACAAAACTATTGTTATATTGTTTGATTTTATAACAGAAACATCACTTATGGATAAAGATTCAGTAAACATAGAATCTACAATGCATATTGCTAATGAAGAAAGTGGAAACAATTAAACAGTAGAATCAGAAAGTAATGATCAAGGTAATCCTCTATATAAAATAATGATTCAGAAAACATGATTTGTTACAAAAATTGTTGCAATTAATCAATGAAAACATGTTGTTTTGAACAGAAAACATTAGATTTACATCAACATTTGTTAGATCTTCATCAGGAAGTGTTGCATCTTCATCTTTTTCTAAACGTGATCCAATTCAGAATACAATTGATGGAAAAACATACTGGACTCCAGATGTAGATAACAAACTTTATAAGGGACAAACATTTACTACATTTGAAGATGGTTTAGACTTTTATAAAGAATATGCACTGAAAAGTGGTTTTGAAACAAGAATTAGATCTACAAAGACAATAAAAGGGGTACAAGGTTATAGAAGAAGATATATAATATGCAATCAAGGATCCAAAAACAAAGCTGCATATGATACATTAAAATATTCAAATAAGAAAAAATATAGACGACCTTCTATTAGAATAAAATGTGGAGCATATGTTCGTATGAAGGTCAATAAGGATAAAGTATGGGAGATATATGACCTTAAAGAAGAACACACACATACATTTGTTCAAGAAGAAGATAATAATTTTCTAAATTCTGAAAGAAGACTCACATATTCAAAAAATAAAATCGTATTTGATATTTCAAATGTGAACCTCAGACCAAATACTGCATATAAATTCATGACACAGTCCAATAGTGGTTTTGATAATACTGGAGCTACATCGACAGATACAAAAAATTGCAAAAGGGATTGGAATGAATTTATAGGAGAAAGAGATGTAGATTTTGTGTTAGAAAAATTGAGCAAGAAAAAGGAATATTTACAAGAATTTTCATTTGACTATAATGTTGGAAACAATGGAGAATTAATTGGATTGTTCTGTGCGGATGAAGAAGCAAAACAGAGCTATTTTGCATTTGGAGATGTTATTGGTTTTGATGCCACTTACCAAACAAACAAGTAAGTTATTTTTGAATCATTAACTATATGAAAAACGTTTTTTAGATAATAAAGTATATTGAAACACATATGATCAACAATATGATATATCACCACATAAATGATCCAATACATGTTATCAACAATATGTTTGAATCATTTAGTTTGAATTGACATATTGTTAATAACTTGTATTAGATCATTATATATTGGATCATACATACTTGAATCATTTAGTTTGAACCATCATATTGTTTATAACATCTATTGGATCATGCTAGGTTGGATCATACATGTTTGAATCATTTACTTTGAATCGTCATATTCTAAATAACTTATATTGGATCATTCTAGGTTGGATCATACATACTTGAATCATTTAGTTTGAATCGTCATATTCTGAATAACTCTTATTGGATCATTCTAGGATGGATCATACATGTTTGAATCATTTAGTTTTAATAGTCATATTGTTGATGACCCTTATTGGATCATTATATGTTGGATCATATGTGTTTGAATCTAAATATTCAAAATATAAGTGAATCTTTAATTTACTAATTTTTTTAATCATTATTTTTTGATATATAAAACTTTATTTTCCTTCTTTGTGATACATATATAGGATGATCTTTATACCATATACTGGTATAGATAATCATAAATGATGTATAACTTTTGGAGCTGGGTTACTTTCAAGTGAAAGCATTGAATCTTACACATGTTTGTTACATGCTTTCAAGAAAGCATTTGTGAAAGAGCCAAATGTAATTGTCACAGATCAAGACCCTGCAATTTTACAAGCAGTACCAGCGGTATTCAAGAGTGCAAGACATATGTTGTGTATATGGCATATATCTCAAAATTTTACTTAAAAGGTTAGTAAAATATTTTAAGATGCTTTTTTAATTATTTTAACAAATAATGTTATCTAAATATATATGTATACACAGCTTGGAACTACAATGGCAAAAACAGATGTTCTGAAACATATAAATAATCTCATTTGGAATGAAACAATACTCAAAGAAGAATTTGAATCAAGATGGGAAAACATAATGGACGAGTTTGACTTAAATGGAAACAAATGGTTTAACGAGATGAACAAAATCAGAGATCTATGGATTCCAGCTTACTTCAAAGAATGCTCTTTCTCAGGATTGATGAGAACTACATCAAGATCAGAAGTTGAAAATTATTTCTACGGGCTACTCTCTAACTCTGATTTGCATTT
This sequence comes from Cichorium intybus, assembly GCA_023525715.1. NCBI lineage: Eukaryota > Viridiplantae > Streptophyta > Magnoliopsida > Asterales > Asteraceae > Cichorium > Cichorium intybus. The sequence goes on along the minus strand of CM042012.1, from coordinate 74,909,289 downwards.
GATTGAATTTTCTAGTCATTTTGACACTGCATTAGAAGGGCAAAGATGCATTCAGAGAAAACTGATCATGATTCAAGATACACAAAACCAGATTTTATAACTGGGTTGAACATTAAAGTTGAAGCAGCTGAATTGTTTACAAGAAATGTTTTTTTATATTCAATTAGAGATTATCGCATCAATGGCTAGCTGTATGTCAATAAGATTAGAAGAATCAGAAGAATTGAAAAGATTTACTATAAAAGATACAACCAAAGATCAAAAACATCATGGCCAATTTGAGGTAAATTATTTATTATGATGACATTACAATTATTTTACTTGTTAACTTAACTTATATTGACTGTTTACTAATTTTTTTGCAGGTTAAACTCTTTAAATTGGATCAAAAACTTCTTTGTTCTTGCTTAAGGTTTGAATTGACGGGGATTTTATGCAGACACTGTTTCTATGTTTTAAGAATGGAAGGTGTCGAAAGCTATCCAAAAGAATATGTCTCGAGTATATTGACAAGAGATGTGGTACCTTGATACATGAAGGATTATAATCTAACAAATCTTATTACAAATGAAAAGAGAGAAGAAACTCAATCATTTATACGAGAATTACAATTCGCAATGGATTTTTGCATTGACAAGTTGGTCAATGAATTTGACAAATTGATCTTGTTCAGAGATGAAATGAACGAGAAGATGAAACATGTTGACAAAGAAACAAAAAATGCAAAACCAATGAAGAACAAAGAAGTTATTAAGACCTTGATGGGTGTGGCACAAAAAGATAAAATAAGCATATTACCGCCTAATTTCATCAATAACAAAGGTAGCGGAAGATTGAAGAAAAGAATAAAGGGAAATAAGGAGATTGCTATTGAAAAATCAAAGAAGGATGGATGAAAATGCCATAAATGTGGTAAATACATCAAATATGGTACAAGTGAAAAACATGACACACGTAATTGCCATAAAATTCAAACAGATAAATTGGGATCTAAGGTTTGATACATTTTACATAGGTTTGATCAATATACTCATTAATAAGTTTGTTTGATGTTTTAAATAGTATGGTGTTCTGAATGATAACATTTTTTTGAATCTTTAGGTATTTATATTATTTTTGATGCAAAAACTTTGATCCAAATACTTGGCTGATCCACATAAGATAAATTTTATTAATGATTCAAACTCTTATAAATGTTGAGACAACTTTTTTATATAAGATTGAAACACTTATAAATGTGAAATACATGACAAGATATTACTTTGAATCTTTAGGTATTTATATTATTTTTGATGCAAAAAGTTTGATCCAAATACTTGACTGATCCACATAAGATAAATTTTATTAATGATTCAAACACTTATATATGTTGAGACAACTTTTTTATATAATATTCAAACAATTATAAATGTTTCTATACATGACAATATATTACTTTTAATATTTAGGTATTTATATTATTTTTGATGCAAAAGGTTTGATCCAAATACTTGATTGATCCACATAAGATAAATTTTATTAATGATTTAAACACTTATAAAATGTTGAGACAAATTTTTTATATAAGAATCAAACACTTATAAATGTTTCTATACATGACAATATATTACTTTGATCCAAATACTTGACTGATCCACATAAACCAAAACATATCAGTTTTCTTAATTGGTAAACTTTATTATTATGAACAACAAAATTTGATTCACAAAACAATATAACTTTGGTTAATAACTACATGCATAACATTTTTACATCATGTGAAATTACTTTATAAACAAAACCTATCAATTTATTTCAAACTATTTTGGATCAAAAAATATTATAAACCAAAACATTTGCATCATTAAACATGATAAGTTTTTTGTAGTAAAATTACTTTATAATAATTATAATTTAAAAAAATATCAACAATGTAAACTTTTTCTTACTAAAACACTAATAGCAGACATAATTCCCAAACAAAATTACTTTTTATGAATCCTAGTATAATTGCATCATCGTTTACCATATAATACTGATCATCCAAAACAAACAGACATATCAATTCTAAACACAAAACAACCAAGGATAGTTATCTAGCTTTCCTTACCAAAACACTAAGAAGAAACATAATTCCAAACAACAGACAACAAAATATCACAAAGCAGCAATTCCTTGAACCCTCAATTGAACTTCATGCAAATGATCTTCTTTGTAAATCTTTTTCCTCTTGTAGGTTGTCAGCTTATCATAATCTTCAAGAGTTGTAAGAAATGAAGCTTTACACAAATTGAAATCTGACAACAACATCTTACCAACATACTTCTTTCTCAGATCTGTCAATTGACTTTTCTGACTGGAACACTCAGGCAATATATCAGCATCAAATTTCTCCACTCCACCACCACGATAAAGCTCCACATGTCTCATAAGAAACACTCCATAGTCAACATCATTGTCTTTTGTCTGCCACTCCATCTCAAACCTTTCCATCTTCATTGCTTTGAATGCATTGACTCGAGGATGATCCGTAATTGTCATATACTTTTTAAACATTGTTTTCTATATAACAATTTTTTTTATTAGTTTAACAAAAAAAACTCAATATGAGATTAAAAAAACTAATTACCAAAGTATCAAGAAAAACGGGATATTTTGAAGGGATCCCTCCTGTAATCATGTCATTATCAATCATTTGCATCTTCTCTTTGACTAAGTCAAAAATATTCAAAAAGTAATGTTCCTTCCTAAGAATAAGAAAGAATACCTGTTCAAAAATATAAAAAATTAAACAATAATATATGAATCACTTAATTTAATAATGTATAAACATAAATAATTAACATACCAAATTCGTGGTACATAAATTCTTGATGCGAGGAAACTTATCCAAATGACTTTGAATTCTTTCAACAAATCGTGAATTAATATGATCTGTCTTCTTGAAAACAATATTTGTCTAGGAAAAATGAAAGGAGTTAGAAATTTTTTAATATAAATACAAAATATAAATGAAATATATCATACCATCAATGAACATGGCATGAAAAACCTTGATGCATGAGTATGACCTTTAAATTTTTCAATGTCATTCAGAAAAGCTGACCATAAATCAATAACACAAGAGCGAATCCTACACCCTGGTATGAGAGACTCCATCACAGCTCTTATACCAACAAATCCATGAGCAGATTCATAAACTTTTTCCCTACAAACAAAATTATTTTTAAAATAAAAATAAATATATATACATATAATAAAAATAATTATAAAAACATCAATGAACACATACCTAGGATCACGAGTAGCCAAAAATAGAGAACCCACAACCCTTTCTTCCAAACGTGTCACACATTCACTTGAATCAACTTCTTTTTTATGATAAGGTGAACAAAGTGCTGGCCCAAGTATTACATCTCTTTTTGTCCTTCTTGGTTCCACATTGATGTTAAGAGACTGTATTGGTATTGGAGAACAGATCATTGGTTCCTTCATCTTCTCTGCAGAACTATCAAGAGGAACTGCATCTTTTGGAGTTTTAAATTCTCTATCTAACTCACTGTGTGTATCTAACAAATTACTCTTAAGCAACTCATCCACTAGTTCTGCATTGCTTTTAGATCCTTCACCAACAACCAAAGGATTATTTGAAAAAATTGGAGAAACATTTGCTGAACGGCTTGAAATGATAGCATAAGAATCTTTAACCTCAACCAAAACATTTGGATCCACCAACATTTTTGCACTAAATACTTGGTTTGGATCAATACCAGGATCTTTCGAAACTTGCTTATTTTTCATCAACAACTCCAACTGTTCCTGAACCCGATGATGATCCAAAAATTATGTCATAGACAATTGATCAAGTTGGCCATCTCTTATCTCTTCTGAAACTTGAACATCTTCATTTTTTCTTTTCAAAAGTTCTTAACTCATCAGAAACTTCAGCATCTTCATTTACTTCTGGATCAAAATGTAACTCAAGCCTTTCATGAACTTGGTTAAATTCAACATTTCGTTTGTCAGCATACTTTAAAATCTATTTATTTCCTGGGAATTGATTCCAAGCAGGCTTGATCTAAGGCTTCAAATAAGAAAAACTTTTGAACAGAATATCTATCTTTTCCTTGAAATCCTGAAAAATAATATTCATTTCACAAAACTTGTACATCATTTTAAAAAGGCTTAAAAAAAATGTTCCAAACAGAATTTGATTCAAAAAATTATACCTCTAATGATTTTGAACCATCAAGAATAATATCAAATCGAGGAACAGAAGGACCATTATCCATCCAATCTTCATTCACATTATCATTTTATCAAAGTCACCTAAATTAAAATTTCAAATTAGATACTAAAAAATATATAAAAAATATATATAAAGAATCAAACTTACCATCATCTTCCACATCATTGTCATTTCTGTTATCTTCAATAACATTTTTTCCTTTATCAGAATGATCTAAAGTAATAGACACTGTTTTAAATTATAAAGGTCAATAAACATACAAATAGAAATAAAAATATAAAATATAAAAATAATAAAACTTACCATCATCTCTCACTTCACTTTCATTACCAATTGGACAAGGCTTCACTTAAACCGTAATTAGGGATTCGAGATCCTTGTGGTGGCACCACAAATCTCGCCACCTTTAACCCCTAGACTGGCCAGTCAATATTCAACTATTGAATCATTACAAAACCAGTCCCTGCACTTTTAATTAATTAAATTAATCTCCAAATTAAATCCAATTAATTCTAGATTAATTTCTAATTAATTATTATAGTTTCTAATTAATATATTAACACTTAAATATATTAATAAACTTTTTATTTATTTCTATTGATTTATTAAACAATTAATAAATCAACATTTCTCTCTACTGACTTCTACATAAATCCTCCTGCTATGAGGGCAACCCAAATGGAATTTGCTTCAATTAATAAGATAAATACAAATATAAAGTCATGGCTTAGACACCTAATCCAACAGTCTCCCACTTGGATAAGTCTATGACTTTAATTTATCTTTTGATTAATAAACAACCTGCAGCTTCCTAGAAACTGTTGTCGAACTCTGACCCAGTCAGTTCTGTCCATAGATAAGTGATTATATGATCCTTCGTCCAACAAGATATTTTCAGACACGAGACATGGATTGAGATCAATCTTTGTGTGATACTCTGTTTCCCGATTTCCGATATTGCTTATGACTTTGGGACTTCTAATTAAACACATCATATTAGTCCAAGCTGGCCAACACTTTAGTCAACTTCAAAATCATCGAGAGGCCTATAGATATCTGTTACCCATCAGGGTCATGGAACGAATAAGTTTTGACTCATATGCTTGTGTCTTTTACTTATCAAGATTGCACACAACAATACGTTTTATAACATCAAGTTACCGATGCGTTTACGCATTATCAATGCACAACCGACTCGCAAATTTCAACTCATATGTCTCCGCTTTAAGATCATAGGATATTATCGTCTCAATATTGCTTGTGATGTAATCCATGAAGCAATCTATTAAGCACGGGTTTATCCAATACTCAAATCTCTATTTCTAAGTACTCGTGAACGTCACAGCAGTCTTACTGCAATGTCTAACTCCTTAGACAATCTACAAACCAATTCACAACAGTCTTCGTTCATATTTACTCCCTAAAAGTATGAGCGACTGTGGACCTTTGAATAATCAAATTATTCGGAAAGTGAAACATGCAAAGACGAAACATAAAATCTGACTGGTAGCTACTCTTGCTTATTACCAAGTCTCCACGAGGTAATCACCAAGTCGGACTCTTCATAAAACTATTATCGGTTTCTAGATTCCTTTTTAAACCTTTTATTCATGTTATATACCTATGTCTATATGACGTTTTTTTACTCGTTCTATGTATCCAAATGTCATACATTGATACACTTTATCCAATCGGACATTCTTCCGATGATATCTCAATTTAGTCATACTGTCATTCTCACTTACAACTCCATTCTGTGTACTATGACTTTCCATGGTTCTTGGGATCTTTAGTCCACATGACTGCACCCTAAGACTATTTCGAGGTGTTACGATGTGCCGGTGACCCACACGCGCTCCATCGGAATACCATCGAAATTCTTTAACCATTAAGACCTTTTACTTATTTGAAACTCTTTTCAAATTACTATTAACATTCACCCCAATCATTTCCCAATGATTTCTCATGTATGTACAGAATCCATTAAGTATCCCCAGCCAGGTCATATCCTGAATCTGACTTACTATGATTTAAGCATTAAGTCATCAGGACATGTTCATGACACTTCTGATCGATCCAAGAAGCTCGTAGAATCCGATCTAATCTTATTCCAAACCCTTTTGGAATCTTAAGATTACTTATAATCCTTGTGTCACGACTTAATAACTATTTTCTTTCGGAGACCTTTTCTCATGCATCTTGAATCTTACCAAGATCATGCTTACTATGGCTAGGTCTATACGGATGATAATATCTATCGATAGATGTCTATGGATTATGTGAGTATGTTGCACCTTCTTTATATCTCTCATGCCAAATCATCATACTTTACAATGATAGAAAACTCCTTTTTTGGGCTATGCATCTTGAATCTCATCAAGATCATATTGGCAGAGTCTTGATCTGTCTCATAGATGTTCACAACCACCTGAGTATGCCGAATCTCTATTAAGTCTTTCATAGCGACCCGTCTCTTAACACCAAGTCATTACACTTTGTAATGAAAAGATAAGTTTCCTAGAAACAGTATGTAACCCACATATGGAGATAGTAGATAACAGCGACACTCCCACTGGCTTTGACACGGTTATGGACTATTCACAAAATCCAGAACTTTTGGCACATTTTGAGAATCCAAACCTTTCTGACATCTTAATGGAAATCTTTCAGCCCTTTCTCAAAATCCAATCCTTTGGCATAATTTGAGAATCTGAATATCCTTTCTTGCGAGACGCCCATAGGGTAATCCCGGACCCATGTACATTTGTATTGGGACACTCTTTGTGAGTCCATATTAGTGTGCCGATGATCCACACGCGCTCCACTAACGGCTCGCAATGTGCCATGCAGTATCCTTTCGGATTTCATCTTCTATTGAGAGTGCTTCTCCCGGAATCAATTACTTGACTCTGAGTATCGTCTCACTCAACCAAATGTTCAGAAGGTACGTTTATGTCCATGTTTCTTTCTTTTGATGATTCAATTACTCCCACTGGTTTTTAGAGCAGGTGTAAAATCAATTAAACTGCCCCATAGACTGTATCTCGTTCTAAGTTTCTCTTAATTGGCAGCAACCGGGCTCACCAATGCTTCCAAGTAGTTGGATTGTCAATCCGTACCAACTATAGTGTTTTACCACCAAATGGTATGTCACCTTGATCATAACTACTTATGATGGTGATCAAAACAAAACTACTGGTCAAGAGAAGATTATGTCAGTATCGAAACAGAAATTTGATTTCTGTTATAAGCCTAGTAATGACTAAAGGTTCTTTCACTTGGCTAATCCTGAACTCATTCAGGATTGTCCCAACTCCCACCGTTTCCTTAGAACTTGAGTTCTTTCTAAAAGAACTCTTCTTTTACAGGTATAGTGGGATAGCCAGTGAAACGACATTGCTGATCAGGTTCAGGCTAGTCATGAGGTTCGGACGAACGCTACACGACCCTGGACTTTCTATATGCAAGTGGGATAATCCCAGCTTTACATTTCAGACAGTGTCTGCAGGACCTACTTAGTCTAGGATGTGGTTGGAATATGGTTTATATGTTCTGACTGGATTAGTATTCAATTTATCGGAAACTAATTGATGATGTATCTCATACAACGAGGATCGAACTATCTCGACCAACGCTCCATCATCTTCCCTAAGACACATTATAACATTTAATGTTCTTGGAAGAGAATAGACTGTGAAACATTTTCCCAGTTTGTGATGTCACTCAGTTTCTGTTGATCTTATACTTCCTTTGAAGTCCTTGAACTGTTTAAGGTTTCAATTCAATCACTTATTCTGATAAGCGAAACCATATTCATCATACTGATTGACAAATATCGTGAAGTATAAACGATTGTGTTCTATTCGAAGATTTGAGCAATACACATGGATGTGTCCGTTGCTCATGATCTTGACATCTTTTACATCTCAATGTAAATTTATGACTTTGTTAATTCCGTTCAAGACTTGCAATCATCACTTGACTCTGAGTCAACTGATTCCAAAATCCTATCCTCTGGATCTTTGGGTGATTCATTTCTTGCCATATTTGCTTTATAAAGAACTTAATCATCATCTGACTCTAAGTCAAATGATTTCAAAGTCCTGTCCAACTGGATCTTTGGTTGATTCATTTCTTGACACATTAAGAACTCAATTCATCATGTGACTCTAAGTCAAATGATTCCAAAATCCTGTCCAACTGGACCTTTGGTTGAATTGATTCTTATGACATTCACTTTAACAATCATAAAGGACACAATTCCTGAATCAAAACGCTTTGGATGCATCAACATTTAAGTTATTACTATTCATGCATTCAACACATTCATACAACATTTCAAGGATAATTTCAAACAACCAGATGTTAAAAGAAAATCGACAATTTTATTAAAACAAAATCCTTGAACAATGAATTATATGATAGACAATTTCATACGCATATAATAAGCTAATAACATGATTTTAATATCTAACTAAACTTCAAAACTGCGTGAGCTGGAAATCTAATCCAAATGTGCTCCTATACGCCAAAGTCTTGTACCTTATTTATTCCCTACATACAAAAAAAAATGTGACTATCACATTATGCATCAAGGAATTATGGATCAGGAGTTTTGAGGTTTTTAGATATACCCAAGCTTTCAAAAGATTTTGACCTTGGAGCGTCTTCTAATCTTTCCGTGACTGTATCCGATCCTATGGATTCCTAGTTTGAGACATGTCCAGACGATCTGGATCGTTTCTTGCTGCGTCTTTTCACTGGGATCAATCCAGAAGTAGCTGAACCATTGGAGCTATGCCTGTCCAATAGTGACTCATATAAAGTCAACAGTGGACGCATTTCCATAAAAGCCTTTTTCTGGTCTTCCTTTCTATATGTCTGAATGAACAGATTGTACTTGCTAGTCAGCGAAGCGAGTAGAATGTTAACACTCGCATCCTGACTCATGGAATAACCAAGTTTGTACAATTCGCCTATGTATGCTTCAATCTGAAGAACATGCGAGTCGATGCTACTTCCTTCTTTTAGCTTGCACTCTGCAAGTCTTTTGAAGATCCTAGCTCGTTCCTCTTCAACTGGTTTTTGGAACCTTTCCTCAACCAATTGTATTAACTCATATGGCCCCAGGGATCCAAAATCCCTGCGGAACTCGGGGTCAATGGTCAATAGCATGAGGTCACGAATCTTTTCAGATTCATCAACTAAGAAGTCATGCTTATTATAAATACTCTTTATGATGACTTGTTCTGGAGGAACCGGGATCGGATACTCGGTGAGATGTAGCTTGCCAGCAATAACGAGAACCAGTCTCCAATTACGAAGCCATTCCTTACAGTTAAGGCCAGTCAGCCTTTCCATATTTGGCAGGTGCATTCTGAGGCTCTCAGAAATGGGCGAAGGATGAGAGGGAGGAGAATAGACACTTGATTCAGACATATACAATAAACAGAATTTATTAGTTTAATCAATTCTTTTAAATAATTACCCAATTTATTATTTATTAAGGCTAGAACCCAAAATACCCCAACTATGATGTGAAGAGGGATGCCGTAATCACAACATAATGGTCATTAAGGTAGATAATACACTTATCAATTTCATCATATGAAATTCCTAGGTCTGTTAAGATTCATTAAACAGTTCAATGGCATGTTTAATCTCAGATATGCCCCACTGTTTGTGACTGGGATGCCGAGGATCACAAACCAGGTGTGAATAATCATGCAAGTTAGCTTGGTACCCTCGAAGTCAATTACCATCTCTAATTGACGTGCCGGTTAACCACACACGCTCCATCAATAATGGTAAAATCGAGAAACCCATTGCAACTCTTTGTGAACCCGTATTGGTGTGCCGGTTAACCACACACGCTCCACCAATGTTTCACAAAATGCAATGTGCAACTTCATGGATTAGCTACTCATTCACATTTTTGACTTAAAGTAACTAGATTGAGATTTTGTTCAAGGTTCTAGTACTTTCAATTATAGCATTATACTTTTAAGAGGCTTAACGGTTCTATCAAACCCGTTCGGCTAAAGACACTCGACTGACCAGGAGAGCGGTGGGTGAGAGTGGACACCCATTAGACTACCATTTTATAGGCAGTCGCCTTATACCCTCTTTATAAGACATTTTTGTGAATGATGCCTACTAACGGTAAGACTAACCAATTTAATCTTATACAAATAATATTAACTTTTAATTATACTATGTATAAGATGTATTTTAATGTTATTAAAATATTTAGGATTCGATCCTTTAATTTTCGCAAATTATCAAATAATTTAAAATTAAATTTGTAACGCCCCAAAATTTGGTCCTTTTTTTTAAAGAAAACTCAATAACGTTAAAAGCGCATTTCGTCAAAAGCTAATTTCGCCAAAAGCATAATGGCGTGATCATTAACATAATTTTCAGAAAGTTTTTATATTGCTATGGTTTCAATACGTTCATGTCTATAAGACATGAATACCAAAATAGGGTTTAACAAAAACATCAAGTTTGCAAGTTCACAACCATGGGCGTTACAATTTCATATCAAATACACCATAGCAAGCAAGGAGAGGATTAACCATAAACAAAAACTGGAGATTATATAATGTTCCACTCCATCTAATCTCCCAAAAGCATTTTAGCATAGCAGTCTTGACATCTTAAACTTTCGAACTTGAACCTGAGATACATGGCATTAAAACAAAAATACGTAAGACGAAACGTCTCGTGAGCTACATGGGTTTTAGACTCATAGAAAATTTCGAAGCTTAAACAATTTATTCAGGTCATTACGAATTATACAAAAATAGATGCATATGCAATGCATGATTCACACACTAATGCAATGCTCACGGGTTCCGGCCCGTGTCTGAGGTCTAAAAGACCAGGTCACAATTGTGACAAAGGCACGCGGTTATATACCACGTCTGGAGGTCTATAAATACCAACGCTCGCCAAAATAGGAGAACGAATCATCCTATAATGACGTCTAGAAGACTTCTACTTCGCGACAGGAGTTATCATCCCAGTAGAGTTTTATTGTCCCGTTACGGGGACGTGTCCGGAACTTACTCGACTCGTATGCATTCACACTCCATGCATGCTCAAATACTGCTTTTCTTTTGTACAAAATAATAGTACAATGTCATGAGATGCATTTGTGATAATACAAAAATATAAATATTACTAGTTTGACTTTTCCCAATCTTTGCATAAATTCTTATTACATTTATCACGGTCATTTAAAGAAAAGCATATCAAGGTATATAACGCATCATGGAAAATTCTCACATAATTGCATAAATATAATTTCAAAAACCATTAACATTTTTCTTATTAAAGCCATGTATCCCGTGATGGGAAAAATCCTCATGTACTCACCTTGGTAGCTAGGTTCGTCTAGCTACGCCACTCCACTAGCTCTTGCCTTATTTGCCTCCGAGCACTCGTTAACGTCTATATCGATAATATAGGAAATTAGTAATATATTCAAATGTTAACATACTTCATATGTTAAATGAGTCTCGTTCTTATAACCCTTGTCAAAAGAGTTTAAGATTTACGTTATTCTAAAATATTCCAATTTTAGTCTTTCGACAATTTAAGCGTTCTTTATAAGTATACTATTTCAACATTTCTAAATCAAAGACTAAAACGTATGAATACACTAACTTTTTAGCTTTTAACATGGTGTGTTCTTCACACATTTTTTGATCCAAGGAATCACAATTCCATCATGTCGATTCCATTCTATTGTCCAAATTCCAATGTTTAATACCAACTTGCACCAAGTTTTATTATATCAAGTGTTAACAAAAATCCAGCCCAAAACAGATTATCTCTACCATAAACCTAACCATCAAGATCGTAAAATCCACGGTTCTTCATCTATTTCAACTTTTCTCAAACATGCACCAAGGTTTTCAAACTCAATATCCAAAAATCTTCATTACACATGTAACTTTTGACCCATAACAGTGAAAGAAACAAGGGTTTGTACTTAATCTCAACATTTTACTAACATGCATTCATAATTCGAGCTCAAATGTTCAAAACATATGCATGAAGTGTGTTTTTGAACTCATGACAGCAAAGGAAACCAAAATTCATGATCAATTTCGACATGCATGTACCATTTTCGGATCTAGAAGTTAGGGTTTACCAAAAATCAGTTATACCTTTCTGATTTCTGTCCAAAAGCCCCAAAAAATCTGAAATTTAAGGTGGTTCTAGCTTGAAAACGAGATTTGGAACTTCCTTGACCCACCCCCCTTGCTGGTCGGCCGTCGCACGCCTCCGTCTGCCGTGAAATTGCACCGGCGACACCGCCGGAGGTGCTCCTTCGCCTTCTTCTTGCTGCTGCTGATGACCACCACTGTGGTCGGAACCTTTGGCTTGATCTCAGTCGGAAATCGCAAACCAGAAACCCTCCTTGCCACTCTCGATGTTGGGTTTACGCAAGTAGTTAAGAACAAGGAAGAATTTCGTTTTCTTGCTTTCAAATGTCGATTTTCCTTTTGATCTGTGAAGGGTTTACGTGTTTTGGGTTTTACGCAGCTCACAGAGAGCTAAAAGAGCCGATTGGCTTTTTTTAATGCCAAAAGACGAAAATGCCCCTAGCTCCAGACTTGGAGAATGTTCCAGCTTTTTCCCCTTATTTTTATTCAACTTTAAAGGGGCATAACTTCTTCGTACTAAATCCAAAACTTGCAAGCTTTATACCTTTAGAAAGGTGGAAACGAGCTCTACAACTTTCCCCTACTGATGTTTTCCTGGATCTTAATGGATTTTCCGTTATTACCCCTTGAACATGACTCATTAGTCATTTTTATCACTTTTGGGCCATTTTTTAACCTTCATAACTCCTTCGTTATAACTCCAAATGGCCTGATTCTTTTTCCTATAATTTGTTTATCTCAGATACTACCAAAGTGACCTTGATGACCTTTTCCTAATTCCTTTTAGATTTTAAGATATGAATTTTAAGGATTACTAAATAAAAATTTCACTTTAGGTCCTTTATGCGATTTCATTTCTACTCGGGCTCATATGTTATCATTATTTTACTAAAGTTACTTTGTTATTACTATAAGGTTATTATGATACTTTTATGCACATATAAAATATTAGATTTTTGCGAAAGACTAAGTTCATGTAATTTAAGAAAGTTTCTAGTTGTCACAATTACCTCCCCCTTAAGCGGATTCCGTCCTCGGAATCGAATTGTAGTCCACAAGGTCGGGGTATCTCCTCATCATTTCGTCTTTCGTTTCCCAAGTGAGATTGGCACCAAGAGAATGCTTCCACTTGACCAAAACTAAGTCAATTTCCTTATTCCTTAACTTCTTGGTCTTGAGTTCCAAAATAGCTTCAGGTTCTTCTACCAACCTCTTTTTCTCATCCACCTTCAATTCTTTCCAAGGAATTGTCAATTCCTCCTTCCCAAAGTACTTCTTCAAGTAACTCACGTGAAAAGTGTCTTGAATACCTTGAAGCTCTTGTGGTAGCTCCAATTTGAAAGCTTGTGTACCAACGACCTTTGAGATCTTAAAAGGGCCAACATATCTTGGACTCAACTTCCCCTTCTTACCGAACCTCATCACCCCTTTCCATGGTGAAACTTTCAGCATCACCAAGTCTCCCACATTCAAGTCATAAGGTCTTTGCTTTAAGCTCGCGTAGCATCTTTGTCGATCCTAGGCCGCCTTCATATTTGCTTGTATGACCTTGATCTTTTCATTAGTGACTGCAACAATGTCGGGACCTGTAAGTTTATTTTCTCCGGCTTCAAGCCAACAAAGGGGAGTTCTACACTTCCTTCCATATAACGCCTCAAAAGGTGGCATTCCAATGCTTGAGTGATGGCTATTATTGTATGAGAATTCAACTAAGGGTAGATGATCATTCCATCTCCCGCCAAAATCAATCATGCATGCACGAAGCATGTCTTCCAATGTTTGGATAGTTCTTTCGCTTTGACCATCAGTTTGGGGGTGATAAGCTGTACTCATGTGTAGTTTTGACCCTAACGCTTCTTGCAGTGCCTGCCAAAACCTTGCGGTGAACCTAGCATCTCGATCTGACACTATTGTTTTTTAAAAAATTTTACATGATAAAAAACCTAGAAAAAATATTTTCCAAAAATCATGAAAAATTAAAGGATACTTTACCCATTATACTAGTGATTTTGTAAAAAAAAAAATAATAAGTTTTTGAAGTGTTCATATTTTAATTTTAAAAAATATTTGTTTTTATAAAACACAAAAGAAATTTTTTTTATCCAATTTCAAAAAAAACAAATGATAGAGTTCTTTGTAATACTATTTTAACGAGTTAGTAAAAAAAATTCAAAACTATTATTGTTAAGGATACGAACATTTTTTTAAATGATTCTAACTTCTTATAAAAATAGGACGTGGATATTTTCATTCTCCAAATTAAAAATCCTTTAAAAGTTTATTATATGTTATATACCATGAACTTTTTGAAAAAGAAATATTTAAAAATATGGTTGTTTAGATATCAAACTTTATTTTAAAAGATTGCAAGTTTTTAAAAAAATATATTGAACACAATATGATCCAAAATGAGATGATTCAAATATTTATGATTTAAAAAAAACTTATTATATCTTTTATGATTCAAAATTTATAATGATCCAAAATTTATTATAAACAAAAACTTTATTTAATTAACAAATAATTGATCGAAAATCATGTGATTAAAGAATGATATTATCCAAATACTATGGTTCAAGATGTTTTGATCCAAAATTTTATGATCCAAAAATGATATGATCCAAAATTAGTATGACCTGAAAATATTATGATACTTAATTTTTATATGACTCAAAAGTTTTATAATTGTTAAACATTAAAAACATGAACCAATATTTAGTTCAAAAATACAAAAAGGCAAAAAAAATAACACTATTAACTTCAAACATGTAGTAAAAATAATTAAATAATAATAATAATAATAATAATAATAATAATAATAATAAAAAATAACAAAAAACGAAAAAATCAAAAAAAGTCAAAAGTCAGAAAAAACAAAAAAACAAAATAAAATAAGTGAAAACTGAGTATATATGCATTTAAAAGAATTAAATAAATTAAAAAACTTTAAAATTTTAAAAATATATATCAAAAACAAAATTAAAGAAAAAAAACTCACTTAAATGACGTTCCATAGATGTTCGTCGTACGTGATTAAATCCTCGAGTCCGTATTACGTTCCATGGACGTGCAGCACATGTGTGCGCGTCACGTCCAAAGTATTAAGTTTGACATTTGTGCCATTAACGAAGTGGATAATCGAGAATTGTAATTGCAGTCCTCACCATTTTTTGATTTCTCACCGGATCCACACCATATATATAGGGTTAGGTTCAATGAAAAACCAAAATTAAACAAGGAACCAAGGAACCAATCCTACGGCGAGAATGCAAAATATCGATGGCCAGCGATAAGGATATATAATTCTTAATTGGACGCGCATGTAGCGGATCATAGCAAAAAACCCACTTCGTTTCTTATGTTTTTTTAATTTTTAAGCTTATTCTTTTTTTTGAAAAAAAAAACTAATTATACCAAAATTCATAATTTTTCATCCTCTATAAATATAGATCCATATTGATATACAAAATTTTTTGTTTTTTTTACTTCAAGTTCGTCCAGATTCACCTTGTGAACCTGAACTGAATTGCATTGTTTTAAATATATTTATTCACATCTAAATGACAAATCTATCAAAAATTTTCAATAATTCTTTACCAATCACATGTGAATTTTAAGTAAAACATTTATGAATCTCAGTTAATTCAATTGTATATGATATTAAAACATTGAAATAGTAAAAACATAAGTGATTTTTCTTGAAATCACATCTGAATTTAAAAATATTTTTAAGTTTACATAAGTTGTTATTAAATGATTAACAATTACTGGAAAAATGAATTCATTGATCATTTACATATGAAATATCTTTCATACAAATTTAATACAGTTTATATCTACATTGCGAATTTTAAATGCTTCTTGTTTTATACATATTAATTCACATATAAATGATAATTGTACCTGACTTTTTCAAAATAAATTTATCATCCACATGTGAATTTTAAGCAAATTAATTTGTGAATCTAAATTAATTCATTTGTGTATGATCAAAAGGTTAAAAATAGTATGCATCTAGTTTTAGATATATTAATTCACATATAAATGATAATTGTACCCCATTTTTTTAGCAATTTTGAGTTCATTCGTGTATAAGCTTAAGTAAATTAATTTGTGAATCTTAGTTAATTCAATTGTATATTACAAAATGTTGAAATTGTAAAGAATATAAACGAATTTACTTAAATTCAATATGAAAATTTAGTGAAATTCACGTCTGAATCTAAAAGTTTATTTAAATTTACATAAGTTGTTATTGAATGATCAATGATTGTTGAAAAAAAATAATTTCAATGATCATTCACATGTGAATAATCTTCTGTAAAACTTGTTATAGTTCAGATCACATTGATTAAGTGTTGTGAATCTAAACAAGATTTTTGAATTTTTTTTTTTTCGTTTTTACTATATTGATATGGATGTCTATTGAAAGAGAATAAAACATTATGAATTTTGATATATTCGATTTTTTATCTCGATAAAAAAAGCTCTAAAAATAAAAAATAAATAAATAACGAAGTGGGTTTTTTGGAATTATCAACTACATGCGCATTCAATTAAGAAATTTACAACCTTATCTTCGGCCGTCGATCATTTAAATTCTGACGCTCACGATTGGTTCCTTGTTTTATTTTGGTTCTCTATTGAACTTATATATATATATATATATATATATATATATATATATATATATATATATATATATATATATATATATATATATATATATATATATATATATATTCTGGTCTCAGAGAACTTTGGAGAATATTGGCCGGAGTTTGAAGTCCAAGCAGAGACGAGGCTCTATTCGGACCATAAGCCGTTAATTCTTAAGCAGGTTCACAGGAATTTTGGTACTCCCTCGTTCAACTGTACAACTCGTGGTTGGAGGATGAAAACCTTGAAGTAATTGTGAAAGAGTCATGGCAACAATTTAAAATAGAAGGTCATCACAAGAAGTTATTCATCCTTATGAAAAAACTTAAAGATATTAAAGAGAAGATTAAAAAGTGGAGACAACAAGTGAGATCTAAAGAGAAGGCTGAGAAGGAAGCTTGGTTCAAATCCTTGGAAATAATTGACAAAGAAGACTTCAAGAAAAGAATCGAGATCCTGTCCTCCGTGCGCAAAAAAGAAATAAAAGATAACGAGGACATTGCTCAAAGAAATAAAAATCGATGGTGCTTGGAAGGGGATGAAAACTCTGCATTGTTTCACATAAATTTAAATAAAAAGAAGCATATAAGTAGTATCAAAGGTATAGAAGCGAGTGGTATGTGGGAGGTGGATCCGAATATAATTAAGAAACATTTCAAAGATCATTTTGAAAATAGATTTAAGAAAGATGAGGATTGTAATTGGAAACAGAACCTTGGCATTACATCTAGAATTACGGAGGAAGAGAATAAGGTCTTAGAGAAAGAGATTGAAGAAAAATAATTGAAAGAAGCGGTGTGGTCTTGCGGTTTAAATAAGTCGCCGGGTCCGGATGGGTTCACAGTGGAGTTTTTCAAAAAATTCTGGGACATTGTCAAAGGGGATATGAAGGATGCGTTTAACGAGTTTCTTAGAGTGGGGAAAATTCCAAGAGGGGTTAACACGACATGTATTACTTTAATCCCTAAAGTGCAAAACCCTGTCTCTGTTAATGACTACCGCCCTATAAGTCTCATTTCCAGCCTGTACAAGATTTTAGCGAAACTTCTAGCAAATCGGCTAAAGAAGGTGTTGTCGGGTATAATTGATTATTCTCAGTCTGCCTTCATAAAAAACAGACAAATTTTAGATGGGCCGATAATTGTTAATGAAGTTATTGATTGGGCTAAGGCTAGGAAAAAAAGCATGCTTATCCTCATGACCGATATAGCTAAAGCCTATGATTCGGTTTCATGGGACTATCTTGAGTCAATGATGCTTCAAAAAGGCTTTGGAGTGAGATGGCGAGGATGGATCTTGGAGTGTTTAAAGTCTGGATCCTCTTCGGTTCTCGTTAATGGCTGCCCTACTTCGGAATTCTCTCTCTCTAGAGGTCTTCGTCAAGGAGATCCTATTTCTCCTTTTCTTTTCACTCTAGTGATGGAGGGCCTTAATGATGCTATTCAAAAAGCGGTGGAAAGTGGTACTTACAAAGGAGTGTTTGTGGGAGAAAACAATATTGAACTAACCCATCTTTTTTTTGCAGATGACGCGATATTTTTTGGCGAGTGGTCGGTTGAAAATGTGTTAAATCTCATTCGAATTCTTTATTGTTTTCAGAAAACAGCTGGTCTCAAAGTCAAATTGGACAAAAGTGCTCTATTTGGGATTGGTGTAGAGGAAGATATTGTGAAAGAGATGGTTCTTGTCATTGGGTGTAAAGCTGCGAAGTTCCCGGCTATTTTTCTTGGGCTGCCGGTGGGAGAGAATATGAGCAAAAAGAAAGCTTGGAAGGGTCTCATCAACAAGTTCAAAAATAAACTAAGTAAGTGGAAGCTCAAAACATTATCTATTGGGGGCCGCCATACCCTAATATGTAACGTCTTGGGCAATTTGGGGACTTTCATGTTTTCGCTGTTCAAAGTTCCAAGTGGGGTGATTAAAGAGCTGGAGGCTTTACGATGCAATTTCTTTTGGGGAGGAACTCAAGATAAGAAACGGATTCCTTGGGTTAGTTGGAACAAAGTGCAAATGGATGTAGACAAAGGAGGTTTAGGGGTTGGGTATCTTGAAGACATGAACAAAGCTTTGCTAGCTACGTGGTATTGGAGATTTAGAACTGAGAAGGAGGCGACATGGGTTAAGGCGACTATGGGAGATGGTAGTAGTATAAAATACGGTACTACTTGGAAAAGAATAGTCAAGGTGTGGCAGAAATTAAAAGAGAAAAACTTGGACCCTAGAAGTAGAATCAAAGTAGAAGTGGGAGATGGTAAATCCACGAGTTTCTGGAGGGACTGGTGGATAGGGGAAGGTAGATTGATGGATGAATTTCCAAGAGCTTACAATCTGGAATATAACAAAGGGTGTACAGTCGAGGAAAAATTTAAAAATCGAGATAGCAGGTGG
This sequence comes from Cichorium intybus, assembly GCA_023525715.1. Taxonomy (NCBI): domain Eukaryota; kingdom Viridiplantae; phylum Streptophyta; class Magnoliopsida; order Asterales; family Asteraceae; genus Cichorium; species Cichorium intybus. The sequence continues at coordinate 74,889,837 of CM042012.1, read as the reverse complement.
GATTGGAGGTGCATCGAGAGAGAAGGTCGAAGCTAAACAGAAGTGGAGGAGTTACTTAAAAAAGTTTCGAATACCAGACTTGTAAACAAAAAGGATAGGTGGATTTGTAAAGGAGGTCCAAATAATGTCTTCTCAGTGGCGTGGATAAGGACTGAAATAAAAAAAGCCAATCAAAATATTATAGGAAAAAACAGGTGGAATAAAATTGTTCCGAAGCGTATAAATATTATGGTGTGGAGAATTTATAGAGATCGAATGCCAACTAAATTGAATTTAGCTAAGATGCGCATAAACCAATACTCTACCCTTTGTGAGATATGCAGAAACGAAGAGGAATCTCTTTTTCATGTCTTTTGGAAGTGCGGTAGATCAAAAGAGGTGTGGAAGGGGATTAGTAGATGGTGGAACCTGCGCGAATGGTCCCCTGTTAGCATTGAAGATGTGTTGTTCGGGATGGTTTCTCAAGGCAGCAGCAAAATAGATAAGAAGGTTCTTAATTTGGTGGGTATTGCAACTTTTAAAAATCTGTGGCAGTACAGGAACGAGGGGACTTTTAATCATACTTTTGTTCCGGAGTCGGTTATTATTGCTAATATCCAAAGAGATTCTATGTTGTGGCTTGATAGTAGAGTTAAGAAAGTAGAGATAGATAGGAGTTTTTGGATTTCTTGCCCTAGATTAGCGGTTATCCCGATGTAATGGTGTGTTTTGGGCTCCTAGTTCCTAGCTGGGAGTTCACGTTTTTCTAATGTTAGTTGCTTTTTCAAAAAAAGAATGTTGGCAAACCGTTTAAAGAAAGTTCTCCACAATATCATAGATAAGACCCAATCCGCTTTCGTTAGAGACAGACAGATTCTCGATGGACCCCTAATTGTTAATGAGGTGTTAGATTGGGCAAAACACAAGAAAAAATCGTTATTTATTTTCAAATCGGATATTGCAAAAGCATACGACTCCGTTTCCTGGAGATATTTAAACTCGATGCTTATCCAAAAAGGATTCGATTCGAAATAGAGATCTTGGATATTGGAGTGTCTAAAATTCGGGTCTTCTTCGGTGTTAGTGAACGGAAGCCCCACTGACGAGTTCGTCCTCCACTGCGGCATCCGCCAAGGCGACCTTATGGCACCCTTTCTATTCACGCTTGTTATGGAGGGATTACATTCAGCAATTTCAAAGGCAGTAGCTAATAATTCTTACATGGGCATGACAGTGGGTAACAATAATATCAATCAAACCCATCTTTTTTTTTTGCAGATGACTCGGTGTTTTTTGGAGAGTGGTCAGTTGAGAACATCCTCAATTTAGTTCGTATCCTGTTCAGTTTCCAAAAGGCGGCTGGATTGCGGGTGAACCTCGATAAAAGTTCCTTATATGGCATAGGTGTTGACAAAAGTCTTGTGGAGAATATGGCATTGGTCATTGGATGCAAGGAGGATTCCATGCCCGCCACCTTCCTTGGAATCCCTATTGGTGTTAACATGGGATTGACTAAAGCTTGGAGACACCTTTTCGAAAACTTTAAGAAGAAACTCAATAAATGGAAGATTAGAACGCTATCTATAGGTGGAAGGCACACAATCTGTAGCAACGTTCTTGGTAGCCTCGGTACTTTTATATTCTCTCTCTTTAAAGCTCCTAAAAGTGTTATTAAAGGCTTAGAAGGTTTGAGACGTGATTTTTTTTGGGGCTGCGACGATGCTTGCAAAAAAAATCCCATGGGTTAGATGGGATCAAATTCTTTTAGATCGAGATTACGGGGGTCTAGGAATTGGATCCCTTGACGACTTGAATAAAGCCTTGCTTGCAAAATGGTATTGGTGATACAAGAGAGAAGAAGGAGCTTTATGGGTCAAAGTCGTGGATAGTATCCACGGAAAGTTGAATGACTGGGAAGAAAAAAGTAAAATCAAGATCGGGAAAACTTGGAAAAGTATAGTGGCCCAATGGAGAAATCTTAGAGAGTACAACCTTGATCCCAGGCAGCTTATTTGCAAAAAAATAGGAGATGGGAACAATACTCTGTTCTGGTGCGAATGGTGGACAAGTGACAGGCCTTTGAAATTTATTTTCCCTCATCTGTACCAACTGGAGCAAAACAAGGCAGTCAAAGTAAAAGAGATGTTCGCTGATTTTGAAGGTCTAAAGAGACGGCGATTAACCATAAGAGATGGCCGAACAAAGGAGGAATTGGAAAACTTAATTAACCTGATTTCTAATTGCAGTTTTACAGGAAATAAAGATACCTGGTGGTGTCCTGGAGGTCCTAAAAAATGTTTCACTGTGGCATGGCTAAGGAAAAGAATCATGCAAGTTCGTCCAATTCAACCAAGCTTTAATAGGTGGTGCAAATGAGTTCCTAAGAAGTGCAATATTCTCATCTGGCGTGCTTTTAACCAAAGAATTGCTGTTAAAGATGCTTTGATCAGAAAAGGTTGTAGAATTGACTCAATACAATGCGAAATATGTAAAGACAAAGAAGAAACCCTCATTCACGCTTTGATCGAATGCCCCAGGAGTATGAAAATTTGGGAATTGATTTGTGATTGGTGGAAAATTCCGCTAAAGTCGAATCCTAACTTGAACCAGACTTCTTTGCTTCAATGGTTTGATGACCACACAAACACCTTTAAAAGCAAAATGGAGAAAAGGATGTTCACAGTGGCCGCCATTGCTACGGTTACGAACATTTGGTTTGAAAGAAATGAACTTATGTTCCACAATAGGAGAAGAGGCGCCGAAGAGATTTTTCTTAGAATTCAAAAGGAGGCTTTTGTTTGGATCGATTGTAGATCAAGCAAATTTATTTTAGATAGGTGTTTATGGCTTGCGGCACCTAATGTAGCTTATAAACCTTTGTAATTTCCTGTTTGGCTAGCTCCAGTTTCTAGCTGGGGCTTTGCCCGTCTTAATCCACGTTGCCTTTCAAATATATATATATATATATATATATATATATATATATATATATATATATATATATATATATATATATATATATATATATATATATATGTGTGTGTGTGTGTGTGTGTGTATATATATATATGTATATATATATATATATATATATATATATATATATATATATATATATATATATATATATATATATAACGTGAGAATTAATCTGGGCCCTGCAAATATTAATATCTAAGACTAATATAAACAAAAAAAGTTATGTAAATTCTAGAAGTTATGCAATGAAATTGTAACTTTTTAAATGAGAAAAAGAATATTATGGAAATTTTATTTATTATGATTTACACAAAATCAACTATATTTATGGAAATCCTGCCAATCTCTATATCTTTAATTAAATCCTCGCTTTACCAGGGTCCATACACGATACACCAACGTCATCATCATCATACACGGTAAACCCTCTCTTTCATTCTCTACTTAACCAACGACTCCCTTGTGCTGCCTCCTCAAATTTTTTGATCGCGGTTGCAACTCGATATCTCCTCATCCTCATAATCCCTCAAGCATGTCCAACATGAACTTACCGATTTCTCCTACTATTCAAGGACGGAACACGAACATCAAAGTTAGATGGGCCGAAACTAATACTTCAAAATGCAATTATATAAAAAGGTTTAATTTTAATCAAAACTATAACATAAACAAAATTCTTATGCTTTTTGTTTATTAATTGGTTAGTAACAATTATTAACTAGAATTATTAATCTAAACTAACTAAATTTTACCAGCTAGGTTTATGAATCGTAAAGAAACGTTTAGCTTTTCTTTTTACAAGAAAACACATATACTTTTTGTTTATTTTCTAGTAAAATCATTAGAAACCCTACGGCCGGCCATCACAAAAAACGCAGGAAACCATCGTCTTCTAGCTTCTCGCCATTATCATCTTCAATCTTCTCTCCTGTACTCCTTCTGATTCAACAAAAACACAGCAAAAACCACATGTTACGGTCAAGAATCATCATCAGAACCATACTCTCGCCACCTGTAGTTGCTTCCTAACCCAAACACCACCATATTTATGTGTTTGCATCATCAGGATAAGGAGAATCTGGTTCTGATCATCATCCTCAGAACAATCATCATCTCGCACATACTTTCATTCTTCTCTTATTTATTCATCATCACATGGAACAATCATTATCTCACACTAACTACATCACTAACGATTTACCATCCGCGATTCACCATCAAGGGGTTCTTTTGTATCTCCTGAAGAACTCATTCTGTTACAAATGAGTTTTGTATCAAAACACATTTTCTGTTCGAATTCATTTTGTTAAGAATGATTTTTCTATCAATAACATGATCTCAAGAGAATATCATTTTTGTACTCGTATTTTCTGTTTATTCTTACAAGAATGATAATTTGTATCCTCTATTTTTATATTATTTGTATCTATGTTACAAAATAAGTTTTTTGTAATAATATATTATGTTAAGAACTCATTCTGAAAAGAATAAGTATTCTGTCAACAATGTACTCTTATGAGAACTTATAATGAAATTAGTGTTACCACAATGAAATCTTATCATAATGAAATTGTATCTTACCAGAATGATATCTTATCAAAATGAAATAATATTTTACCAAAATATAATCTTTTTGTTTTTTCATTCTTACCAGAATGAAAAACGTATTTTTATGCTTTTGAAATTGATTATAGAGGTGAGAGCGAAAAGAGATACACATGTATCCTAAAAATCACGGACTTTCCTTTTTTGGATTGAAAAAATGTCTATTATGCCCTTTACAACGGTTTTTTAATAATTTAATTAAATATATTATCCTTTAATTAGAATTCTAACCGCTTAATCATAACCACCCATTTTTTAGATCATACGGTCAAGATCTGGTTTTAAGATAACACAATAGTTACCATTCTTAAGACAACCTAACCTTATATATATATATATATATATATATATATATATATATATATATATATATATATATATATATATATATATATATATATATATATGTATGTATGTATGTATGTATGTATGTATGTATGTATGTATGTATGTATGTATGTATGTATGTATGTATGTATATATATATATATATATATATGTTGTCGCAAAATATTCTAAGTAAATTCCGGAATATGAATGATTGCGGAAAGATAAGTTCCGAAACTGGTGGGTTTCGGAAGTGGGACAAGTCTGATGACTTGAGATGGATGCGGATTGATAAAGATAGAATACGTAGAATAGATCTTAAATAGCTTAACAATAAAGTGCATAAACAGTTAATTAACTTGTAAAGTAAAGACAGGAAGATTAAAATGCTAGAAATGTAAAGACAAGAAGAAATGCAGATATGAACAAGAGATTTGATGGAATGAGAGAAATTATATTGATATTCGTCATAATGTTACAAATCGTCTCTCAAACTCATGAGGTCTGAAGAAGACTTCGTCTCCCTTTTATAGATTAAGGGAGGACCTTCGGACAATATCCTATGGACTGAAGAGCAGACAATACGTCTCTCTTCAATCAGACAAGATGGATAAATCTAATGTAATAATACAATGTCAGAATAAGGTGGCTTATCTAGAATAAAATAATACAATCAGTACAACCGACATGCTCCTAAAAGGCCACGCCTGATCTAGTCTAATCATTCCCATTAAGTTGAAGTGCTTATACATTTGTCTTATCTTTATCTTCAGTCTTCAGTCCTTCCGTTAGAATGTTTTGAGTGTAATAGTCTCCAAGAGTTACTTAAGTTGTTGATTCGAAATCCTGAGTGGATTTCGGAATCTGGGCATTTCTGATTCAGAGTGGCTTAGGAACTTGGTCTTCTTGGTCTTGAGCATTCTTCTGGGTCAGTTCGGAACTTGATCTTCAGAACTGTGTCTTCCGATCTTGCCATCTTCAGAGCTTGGTCTTCTGATTTAATGTCGTTTTAACAGAGTTCCGAAATCCAAGACCAGATTTCAGACATATATAAAATGAACATCACACGAATCATTCAGAACCACAAGCATATTCATTAAGAATAATCGGAACAATAAATCAGAACATTCAACTTAGAAACATGACTATTGTTCAACGATAGACGATGCCAAGGATGGGATCCTTTGTGGCACCAAGGACCCATTCAGATCGATCATCAAGCATGGATAGATCCAATTCTTTAAAGAATACATCATTGATATCAGTGCGATCAAGCCTGTATAATTGTTTATCATAGAAAAAAAATTCAAGAAGAAGTTGTTCTAAGAATTTTCTTGCAGTCACATAAGCTTGTCTGGTGTTGTTGTTTTGTTCAATTCTTGGAGACAACCACATCACTATTGAGTAAAGATCATTTGGGTTTAATTTCCGGAAGTCGGCTTCAGTTATGCTGATTTTCTCATTGCCTTAGACTATCTCGTACTCATAGAAGTTTGATCTTTCAAAGGTTCTTCTTTTGACGCTTGTGACAGAAGTTATGGGTTCAATGGACCAGGTGTCACTTTGTAGTTTGGTGAATTTATTCAAGAACTTCTGATTTTTGTATCTTATGGCTAGTTCTTTTGATGCTTGTGATCGAAGTTATGATAAAGATAGAATACTTAGAATAGATCTTAAATAGCTCAACAATAAAGTGCATAAACAGTTAATTAACTTTTAAAGTAAAGACAGGAAGATTAAAGTGCTAGAAATGTAAAGACAAGAAGAAATGCAGATATGAACAAGAGATTTGATGGAATGAGAGAAATTTTATTGATATTCGTCAAAGTGTTACAAATCGTCTCTCAAACTCATGAGGACTAAAGAAGACTTGGTCTCCCTTTTATAGATTAAGGGAGGAACTTCGGACAATATCCTATGGACTGAAGAGCAGACAACACGTCTCTATTCAATCATACAAGATGGATAAATCTAATATAATAATACAATGTCAGACTAGGGTGGCTTATCTAGAATAAAATAATACAATCAGTACAACCGACATGCTCCTAAAAGGTCACGCCTGATCTAGTCCATTCCCAATAAGTTGAAGTGCTTATCCATTTGTCTTATCTTTATCTTCAGTCTTCAGTCCTTCCGTTAGAATGTTTTGAGTGTAATAGTCTCCAAGAGTTACTTAAGTTGTTGATTCGAAATCCTGAGTGGATTTCGGAGTCTGGGCATTTCTGATTCAGAGTGACTTAGGAACTTGGTCTTCTTGGTATTGAGCATTCTTCTGGGTCAGTTTGGAACTTGATCTTCAGAACTGTGTCTTCCGATCTTGCCATCTTCAGAGCTTGGTCTTCTGATTTAATGTCGTTTTAACAAAGTTCCGAAATCCAAGACCGGATTTCAGACATATATAAAATGAACATCACATGAATCATTCAGAACCACAAGCATATTCATTAAGAATAATCGGAACAAGCAATCAGAACATTCAACTTAGAAACATGACTATTGTTCAAAACTTAAAACATTCAAACATATAAATATCTAAACATTCCATCATAAAAGATCAACTACGAATACCACCAAAACAAACACATCCAAACACCGAGTTGGTCAACGACTCAATTCCAACACTAACATTATATATATATATATATATATATATATATATATATATATATATATATATATATATATATATATATATATATATATATATATATATATATATATATATATATATATATATATATATATATATATATATATATATATATATATATATATATATATATATATAATGATCCAATTTTGGATCATTGAAAAACGTAATGATCCAATTTTTCTGTTTTTATTTTGGATCATTATTTCATTATAAATAAAATAATGATCCAAAAATTTTTTTTGAATTTTTTTTCTCTGATATAGTACTATGATCCATTTATTATTTATATATATATTTTTTAATTTATTTTTCAATTTTTTAAGGTGTCCTCGCGAGTCCTCACTGAAAAAAGAGTCATCACCAGATCCTGACCCTATATATCTATGGACCGTTCAGATCTGCCACTAGACACAATGAACGGTACTTCATTACATTCACTAATGATTTCAGTTGATATGGTTATGTTTATATGATTAAGAATAAGTCAGAAACCTTTGAAGTGTTCAAAGAATTTCAAAACGGAGTAGAGAATCAACTGGGCAAGATGATCAAGATGCTCCAATCAAATAGGGGTGGAGAATATCTTAGTCTTGAATTCTATGAACATCTTAGGAACTGTGGAATAGTTTCGGGGTTATCTCTTTTGGGATTCGATCAAATAAACATAAACACATATGCAGCGGAAGACTAACAAGATCAAATCACAGAAATCTCCATGAACAGAGTTCAGGATCATGAAGTCCGTATCAGTTATAGCAACAAAACATAACAGAATGTACCTCAGGATTATCTCCTTCAATGAATCTGATGTTCGGCATCTTGCGAAGGATGAATAGGATCCAAAGTGTGAATACCTCAAATGACTCATACCAGGAACACCAGAGAAAACCAGACAGATCAGAACTTCCACCACGGAAAGAGGCAAAATCCTCAAACCCTAGAGAGGGATGATAAATTTCGCAGACGGGGAGAGAGAGGGAGACGTAGCGGCTCACAGTGAGGCTTGGGATGACATATGGTTGAACCCCAAGGCCTCTATTTATGGTGCAAGGCTCCTAGGGTTTCAAACTTAGGAGCCTTTTGGCGGCCACACCCCCTGGACTTTGTTTCCATTGATTAAACCTTTAATAAATTACAATTCAGTCCCTATAATTGATTCTAAATTAATTCCAATTTAATTTATCAATTAATTTATTGATCTAGTTTCTAATTAATTTATTTCTCAATAAATTAATAAACTAATCATTCCTTTTTATATATTTTGACTCTGTATGTTTTTCTGGGTCATGAGGGCAACCCAGAAGGACTCTACCATTATCAGAAATATTACCACAAGTTGATGACCTTGGACACTATTCCCACAGTCTCCCACTTGGACAAGTTGTCAACTTGTGTGGTCTCAATATTACCTGACAATTAGGAGAGCGTGTCATCCTATGCAACTCCCGAACTCTGATCAAAGAAAAGAAACGACACCTAGATAAGTGATCAATTATTCATCTATTCCAGAAGATATCGTAATGAACCTGGACCATGGATAAGGTCGAGTCCAAAAGTTCAAAATTTTGTTTCTGGATATAGATTTATGATGACTCTGTCAGACTACTGATCGAACACATCAATCTAGTCTGGGTTTGGCCAAACACTTAACGTCAGCATCAAATCATCGAGGGGCCCACATATATCGCTTCTCCTTGTTAGGGCAGAAGGAACATATAAACTTTGACTACATAGTCTCTGTACATTTCATCATATCATACTTGGACATACCCGTTATGACTACCAGTTACGAATAGCATTTGAGTAGACCGAAGTATGACATAATCATAGTGTAGATCCCTCATGTATCTCGGTTTGAAAAATAAAAGATATTATCATCTCAGAATTACTTGTGACTTAATCCATGAAGTAATCTCTGAGTGCGGGTTGTTCCAATACTTGAATCTCTATCAAGTACTCATGAGGGCTAGTCGCAATCACCATGCTATGTCTAATCATTATAGACAATCTACTAACACTCCATGACAATCTTAAATCGCTACTTGCTTCCAAGAGTACGACCGATTGTGGAAGTTTGAGTAAATTGATACTCGGGAAGCGGGTTCTAAACATGCTAAAGTGAAACATAGTAATAAATTAATGCAAATGGTAGCTCTGCAGCTTTTTATTAAATCTCCATTAATAATACACCCAGTCAGATAAAATATATCTACTGTTAATATGTTTCGATTATCAAACTAACAACTAAAATACTTATGGCATATTGCTTACAAACTTGACGCCTATGGACCCTAGTATGACCTTCATGCTTGGTCTGCGTCCAAGTCTTAGTGAAACGATCAGTTGTATACTCTTCCGATGATGCCCTATTCACTACGATGTCTCATCTTGGTTTCTAAACATAGCAGTAATCCATGAGTATATGTCCCGACTTCTCATGGTTCTCGGGTTCCTTAGTCAAGGTTACTGCACCCTCGGTAAGAAGATTTCAAGGAGATCATTGATGATGAGAACAACACCAATATTACCAGTGAAATCCTTCAACCATGTAGTCTCCTACACAAGATCACTAGTTGCTATACACTTGGATTTGTATTGGTTTTAACTTGGAACATTTCAAAGTTATCAATCCTCTGTTTGTCAGGAACACTTATCTTGATTGTGAACAAGAGTCATCTCTGGCATCAGTATGACCAGTTACTCTTAGTTCTTCCTTTTCCTCCATAAACCAAGAACTCATTTCTTGTTCTCCTTAGACACTCTAAGAATTCCCTTTACTGCAGTTCCAATGACTTTCGGTCGTCAGGGTTGTCCTGATATCGTCTCACTATGCTCCAAGCATACGAGATATCAGGTCAAGCACATGTCATGGCATGTTGATTCGACCAAGTCATTGATTCTCCAATCATTTTTATGCCATGTACGAAAACCCTTTCCTTAGAGTCATGCATCTCGAATTTCTTCAAGATCATACTCAAAATGTACTCTGGCTAAGTCCTTTTCTAGACGTTTTTATCTATCTCCATAGATCCTTATTCCACGTATATGTATTGTATCTCCTAGATTCTTCATAGCGAAACATTTCACAAGCCAAGTCATTACCCTTTGAAAGTTGAAAATTGTTTCCTATAAGCAGTATGTGAATAACATACACTACTAGGCAGATTACAACAATACTCCCACTAGCTTTGACATAATCATGTACTTATATATGCTTCATGAAAATCCAAACTCTTTGGCATTTTATGACTTGCAAAGATTCCAGCTGCGAGATGCTTATTTGATTCTACAGACGAATCCTTCAAGCTTTGTACACTCTATTTGGATATTTGGCATGTTTAAAACCTCTTAGTTGTGTCATACACACAACTCATTTGTTTCCATTTACGGAAAGCGGTATTAAAACATCCACTTTGCCATATCACATAAAATGTACATGTGGAAAATAATATCGTAACAGATTCTTTCTCAGCTGCTGATGAGAGTGCCTTCCCTCAAAATCAATTTCTTGAGTCTGAATACTACCCTACTCAACCAGTCTTGCTTTGAATGCATGTACATTCCTATCCATTCTGTTCTTCTTTTGAAGATCCAATTACTCCCATTGGTTATTGGGCCAGGTGTAAGATCCATCAAATTAAACATGCACTGAATCTCGTATTTCAATATCCTCTATCATTTGGCAGCAACTGGGCTCACTAATGCTTCCATGTTATCCTTAACAACCAGTGTTTTATCACTAATCAGTGTGTCACTTTCAGTACTATGAGATAATAATACTCATGAGAGTGACTAACTCTACTAGACATGCAAAGAGGTGGAGGTACGTCAAGTTTCTCTTAATAGGATTCTAATCCTTTAAGTGCTAGTGTTAACTAAAGGTTCTTTCATTGGTTGACTCTTTAATCTCTTCAAGATCAATCTTACTCCCACTGGCTTCTTTGGATATGAGCTCTTTCCAAAGAAAGACTCTTCTACGAGACACAAATACTTTGTTCTCGAATGACTTGTAAAACAAGTACCTAAAAGACCTGTGGGATAACCAATGAAATGACACTTCTCTGATCTGGGTTTAATCTTGTGAGGAATGAAGATTTCACAAGCCCAGACTTTTTATGTGCTAGTGAGGGATGAACCCCACTTCACATTTCAGAGAATGTCTTTGCAACCGACTTAGTTGGTTATGAGGTTTAATTACAGGTTTCTGTTTCTAAGGTATAACCATTTGAAACTAATTTGGAATTGTAGCTCGACACATCATGGATCGAATCATGTCCACCATGCTCGATTTCTCTTTTCAAACACACTACTTTGCAGCAGTGTTTTGAGAGGAGAAAACATGTGAACCATATCACAGTTCCTAAGATGTTCGCAGAATACTCAGATTTTCTAGCCCAGTTGATTCTATACTTCATTCTAAAACTCTTTGAACGCTTAAAGCTTCTAACCAATGTTCATTCAAATAAACACGACCATATTTACTGAAATCATCAGCAAATGTAACGAAGTATTACTCATCATGTCTTGTAGCATATTTGAACGGTCTACAAACACTTGTGTGAATTAGTTCCAAAAAATCCATTGCCTCTTTCACAGTTTCCTGTGAATGGCAATCTTGTCATCTTCCATCTATACAAGATTCACATACATCATCTTGACTGTGAGTCAAATGATTCCAAGTCCTGTCCACTTGGAGCTTGGTGATGCAGTTCTTGTTTAATGGACACCGTGGCAATGCCACAAACATGATTTATCCAACACACTTTCGGATGAATCAACATTTAAGATTATTATTACTACTACTACTTAAGAACACATTCATATAAGCCATTGTAAGGATAATTTTTGAAATAAAGAAAAATCACCATTTTTATTATCAAAAGAAAATGTACAAAATTATCCTTTAAACAATATGAAACAATGTTTTATGCCAATTCTGGCGAGTAGCAAAAAACTAATAATCTAACTAAACACCACTGATTAGCATGAGCTGTAATCTCTGATCCTTGTAACAGCAGCAACGCTTCTATATCTCATGATAAGATCAAGCCCCTATGCTTCAACTTCTTATTTAGTCCCTGCATACAGCGCAGATATGATGAACACATCCCGTATCAAGGATTTAAAGTTGATATTCTATTGAGTTCAAATATGCCTTAGGTGTCAAAATCCTTGACCCGGATCTTCTTCAAATTCTTCATGTATGTTGGGCAACTACATTTCCAATGTCCCTTCAGCTGGCAATAAAACATATGGCCTCATTCGGGTCACTGGTGGGTGCTATGTAAGAATCAGCCTTTTCTCTTAAAGCCTTGGTCAGACTGTCCTCTCGGATGAGAAACTTTCTTCTTCACAACATCACCATGATGAATGGCCAAGATAGGAACGGTGGAACATGAGCTACAGTGTTGCTTTAAATCAGCCTCGACAATTTCCGCAAATTGTGCAACTCAATCAAGGTTATGTCCAGATAGTTCTCGTCACAGTTCATAAAGCCCTAATGACATGAACAAGGAAGCAAGTTAAGCACCACATCTGTGGCCAACTCCTAAATGGACACCAAGATTACCCAATCTTTCTATGTACGATTTCATCTTATGAACATCCGTACATACAAACGTTCCTTCTTTTAGTTTATATGCCCCAAGGGATTTACCGATTTTGAATCTTTCCCTCTTTGCTTGTTTCCTTACACTCTTAAAACAATTGTCGAGTCTGGAGGACATGTCAGCAAACGTCAGGCTATCGATCTCACTAGATCGGGATTGTAGTAGACGAGGAGGAGGAGGGATATGAGGAAAGTTTATGTTTAGATTTGATAGACATCTATAAGACACAATTTTAGTTTAGTTTGAATTACCCAATTTATTTACTAAGGCTAGGATCCAAGATCTCCCAGTTGTGATGTGAACAAGGATTTCGTAATCACACCACAATGGTCATCAAGGTAAACAAAACTCTTTGTCAATTTCATTCACTATGAAATTCCTAGATCTTTGAGATTCATTGACTAGTGTCAATGGCATGTTAATCTCGTTTGTGCTCATCTCAAATTCATGACAGGCATGTCGTGGATCATGAACCAGATGGTGAATTGACCATGTAGAACCCGCGTGATGCCCGACTCAAGATATGCTTGAGAATCGCGAGTGCCACATCATCCTCAACTATGACCTCACCTGACATACCGGTTAACCGCACAGCTTCGCTAGGAAATCATAAAGGGAATGTGCGTTTCTCATGGGTAGCACAAAATCTCACATTTTATTAATTCAAACGGGACTTTTTTTAATACTTTAAGTTAATACTTTAACTTAGAGAGAGAAACATTACCCTATCAAACCCTTTTGGTAACTCCACATGCTAAAAAGTGTTGGGCGGTGAAGGTGGTGAGCAATACATGCCACTTAATAACCAACTTCATTTAGGTTCATAAGAACCCTCCTTCAAACCCTATATACGATTTATGTTGGTGAGCCTAGTCATGGTTTGACCAATGTTTTTTCTTTATTTGTTCTTTTATATTCATAATAAACTTCTAATATATATAAATGTATTTTATTTATCTATTGATTCAATTAATACTCTTTAATAATTAATTATAAATAAATCCCTAATAGAAATAATCATATTAAGACAATAAAGCAAAAAAGGCAAGTAAGCAAGTTAGGAAACTTGCAAGGCAAGCAAGGGATTAACCCTAGCCACTAGGTAACATGCAAAGGCCAAGGAAACCCTCCTAAAAACCTATCAATTTCGAAATTCATGTGGAGGCACAAATAATCCCGGCAAAAATCGAAAAAGGCAGCATGTAGTTTAGGCAATTAAGCAAACAAAGAAACAATCCAACTATGGAAACTTGCGAGGCAAACCAGGGTTAGGAAACCCTAGCCGCCAAGGGCAAGGAGACTCTCCTAAACCCTTCAAATTTTCGAAAATTATGATTTAGAACACTTAAACCAGTCAAAATTCATAACATGCAATTTTTGGAATCAGTCTAGCATAACATATGGAATTTTCGGAAAACAACATGCAAGTTCATACAAGTTTCTAGCATAAAACCTAAACAGATAATCATATCAAGCAATTGTGCAAATAACATATTAACCTGGCTCTGATACCACTGTTGGGATTCGATCATATAAACATAAATACGTATGCAGCGGAAGACTAACAAGATCAAATCACAGAGAATCTCCATGAACAGAGTTCAGGATCATGTAGTTCATATCAGTTATAGCAACAAAACATAACAAAATGTACCTCAGGATTATCTCCTTCGATGAATCTGATGATCGGCATCTTGCAAAGGACGAACAGGATCCAAAGTGTAAATCCCTCTAATGACTCATACCTATGAACACCAGAAAACCAGACAAATCAGAACTTCCACCAGGGAAGGAGGCAAAATCCTCAAACCCTAGAGAGGGATGAGGAATTTCATAGAAGGGGAGAGAGAGGGAGAGGTGGCGGCTCAAAGTGAAGCTTGGGATGCCTTAAGGTTGAACCCCAAGGCCTCTATTTATAGTGCAAGGCTCCTAGCGTTTCAAACTTAGAAGCCTTTTGGCGGCCACGCCCCCTGGACTTTGTTTCCATTGATTAAACTGTTAATCAATTACAATCCAGTTCCTATAATTGATTCTAAATTAATTCTAAATTAATTTATCAATTAATTTATTGATCTAGTTTCTAATTAATTTATTTCTCAATAAATTAATAAACTAATCATTCCCTTTCATTTAATTTGACTCTGTATGTTTTTCTAGGTCATGAGGGCAACCCAGAAGGACTCTACCATTATCAGAAATATTACCACAAGTTGATGACCTTGGACACTATTCCAACAATCTCCTCCCAGAACACCGCACCATAATGGTGTATCTGAAAGGAAAAATCGGACATTGTTGGACATAGTTTGATCCATGATGAGTCATGCTACACTTCTAATAACTTTTTGGGGTTATGCCTTAGAGA
Source organism: Cichorium intybus (assembly GCA_023525715.1). Lineage (NCBI taxonomy): Eukaryota > Viridiplantae > Streptophyta > Magnoliopsida > Asterales > Asteraceae > Cichorium > Cichorium intybus. The sequence continues at coordinate 74,874,317 of CM042012.1, read as the reverse complement.
CTACAGCCCACATCTTAGACCTCATACCAACTAAGAAGGTTGCAAAGACACCCTCTGAAATGTGGAATAGGGTTCGTCCTTCACTGGCACATCTTGGGTTGTGAAGTCTTCGTTCGCCCCAAAGCTCTTGAAAAGCTCGAACCCAGAGCAAAGAAGTGTTACTTCATTGGTTATCCTCGAAAGTCCTTTGCATACTTGTTTTACAAGCCTTCTAAAAACAAAGTGTTTGTGGCTCGAAGGGGGAGTCTTTCTTGCAAGAGATCTCATATCCAAAGAGGCCAGTGGGAGTAAGATTGATCTTGAAGAAATTCAAGAGTCAACCAATGAAGAACTTTTAGTTGACACCAGTGACATATCTCCACGGCCTCTTCGCAGATCCAGTAGAGTTAGTCACCCTCCTGAGTTCTTTGGTTTCTATATTATTACAGAATGTGACACGCTAATCAGTAATAATACACTGGTTAATGAGGATGAACCATCCAACTACAAGGAAGAGATGGTAGGCATAGAGGCTGCCAAATGGAAAGAATCCATGGAGAGCGAGATTCAATCCATGCATGATAACCAAGTCTGGAACTTGGTTAATCCTACACCTGGCCTTAAAATCGTTGGGTGTAAGTGTATCTTCAAGAAAAAGACCGACATGGATGGGAATGTGTACATATTCAAAGCTAGACTGGTTGCAAAGGGTTTTACTCAGACTCAAGGACTTCATAATGATGAAACCTGCTCACCAGTAGCTAAGATTAAATCTATTAGGGTATTACTTGTCATAGTTGCATATTATGACTATGAGATATGACAAATGGATGTTAAAACCGCTTTTCTTAACTGAAAACTATCTGAAGGTGTGTATATGGCATAGGCAGAAGGTTTTGTACATGCCAAATACCCTAATAGAGTGTGTAAGCTTGAGAGATCCATCTATGGACTCAAGCAAGCATCTCGCAGCTGAAACATTTTCTTCCATGAAAAGGTCAAAGAGTTTGGATTTTCAAGAAGCCAAGATGAGTCCTATGTTTATGTCAAAGCCAGTGGGAGTAGTGTAGTCTTCCTATTATTGTATGTAGACGACATACTACTTATAGGAAATGACGTCCCAATCTTGCAAAGTGTGAAGACTTGCCTTAGGAAGTGTTTCACTATGAAGGATCTAGGAAATGCAACTTATATACTTGGCATAAAAATCTATATGGATAGATCAAGACATCTAATAGGACTTAGCCAGAGTACGTACTTAGATAAGATCTTGAAGAAATTCAAGATGCATGACTCCAAGAGAGGATTATTGCCCATGTAATATGTCATAAAATCGAGTAAAGATCAATGTCCCAGTACTAGTGAAGAACTGGACAGAATGAGTCAAATCCCATATGCTTTGGCTATATGATCGATCATGTATGCCATGATATGTACTCGACCTGATGTGTCGTATGCCTTAAGCACGGTGAGCCGATATCAGAATAATCCTGGTGAAAGTCCTTGGACGATGGTGAAAAACATTCTTAAGTATCTAGGAAGAAAAAAATATATGTTCTTGGTATATGGAGGAAGGGATGAGCTAAGAGTAATTAGGTTTAGTGACGAAAGTTTCCAAATAGGCAGAGATGACTCTTGCTCACAGTTAGGATGGGTGTTCCTGTTAAATGGAGGAGCGGTTACTTGGAAGAGTTCAAAGCAGAAATCGGTGGCTGACTCGACATACGAATCCGAGTATATAGCAGCTACTGAATCTGCAAAAGAGGCTACATGGTTGAAAATTTTCATCGGTGATTTTGGTGTTGTCCCCAACATCAATGAACCCCTTGAAGTTTTCTATGACAACGAGGGTGCATTCGCATTAACTAAAGAACCCAAGGACCATGGTAGATCATGACATATACTCACGAATACCACTATGTTCGAAACCAAGTTGAAGAAGGAGACATCGTGGTGAGTAGGGTATCGTCAGAAGAGAATCCGGCTGATTCTTTCACTAAGGCACTGACTTGGACCAAGCATGATGATTATACTAGGTCTATAGACATTAGATTCACAAGTGAGATGTCATAAATGTTTTAGTTGTTAGTTTGATATTTTGAAACTCGTATACTTATTAATTGTATCTAATTTGGTGATTATTTTGTGGTGACTAATAATAAGCTGGATTGCTACCATTTTCATTAATTCCTATTGTGTTTTGTTTTGCATGTTTAGAACCCACTTCCTGAGTATTAATTTACTCAAACCTCCACAGTCGGTTGTACTCTTGGAAGTAAGTAGTGATTTAAGACTGTCATGGAGTGTTAGTAGATTGTCTATAGATATTAGACATAACATGGAAATTGTGACTAACACTCATGAGTACTTGATAGAGATTCAAGTATTGGAACTACCCGCACTTAGAAATTACTTAATGGATTAAGTTACAAGTAATTCTAAGATGATAATATATATTATTCTTCAAACCGAGATACATGAGGTTTTTGCTCTGCAAGTCTATTATGCATTGGTTTACTCAAACGTTGTCCATAACTGGCAGTTATAAAGGGTATGTACATGTATGACATGATGAGTGGATGGAAACTATGTAGTCAAAGTTTATATGTTCCTTCTTCCCTAATAAGGAGAAGCGATATTTGTAGGCCCCTCGATGATTTGATGCTGACATTAATACGCTTAACAAGCCCTAACTAGATTAATATGTTCAATTTAGTACTCTGATGAAGTCATCATAAATCACTATCGAGAAACAGAATTTGAACCTTTGAGATTGTACTTATCCATGTCTCAGGTTCATAAAGATATATTGTAAAACAGAGGAACAATTGATCACTTATCTAAGGGTCGTCTCTTGACTTTAATCAGAGTTTGGCAGTCACATTAGATGACATACTCTCTGCTGATTATCAGAGAGTATTAAACCATACAAAAGTTGATGACTTGTCCAAGTTGGAGATTGTTGGAGATAGTCTCCAAGGTCATTAACTATTGGTGATATTTCTAATAATAGCAGGGTCCTTTTGGGTTGCCCTTATAACCCAGAAAAACAAATAATGAAAGAAATAAATTAGGAGAAATTAGTTTATTAATTTATCATGATATGATAAATTAATTAGAAACTAATTGGTAATTAATTAAATAAGTTAATTTGAAAAAATTAATTACATGGACTGGATTATGATTAATTAAAGAGTTTAATTAATTAGAATAGTCCAGGGGCAATGTGTAAGGAGGCTCCTTAAGTTTGAAACCCTAGGAGCCCTCCAGTATAAATAGAGGTTTAGGGATCAAACCTTAAGCATCCCTTGCCTCACATTGAGCCGCCAACTTCCTACATTCTCTCCCTTTTTGCGAAATTCTCATCCCTCTATAGGGTTTGAGATCTTTTACATCCTTCCCAAGTGGAAGTTCTGTCTGTCTGGTTTTCTAGGATTCTGGATGTGAATCAAGAGAGGGATTCTACTTTGGATCTTGTTCATCCTATTCAAGGTGGTGCTAACTCGATCTCAAAAAAGGAGATTAAATACTAAAACCTATAAGGAAATTACTTAATGATAATTCACAACTACAAGAAGGTTTGAGATTACCAACCTTTAGCAAAACCAATTTGCTTAAAGAACCATTGTGTAGATCGAAATCCCCGTAGCTAAGGAAGGTAGTACCCAAAATAGAATACATCTAATGGTTCACACCCAATTAGTCCAAACAATTAGGTTATTAGGTATTTTAGAAAAGCTCGCTATAAAACCATAGAGAGAGATTATAGATTCTGCTTGAGAGAGAGAAGAGAAAAACTCCAGAAAACCTTTCTGGAATTGGCGCAAACAAATGAGGAGCCAGGGAGGGGTCTTTATAGCTTCCAAGGGTGATTAAAGATAAACCTTAAAGATAAACCTTATTTAAATTCAAACTAGATAAACCTTTTATCTTTAAATTCAAAACCCTTTCACCTTATCTATAGGGTGAAAGAATTTTGAAGGATAAAACCTTCAAAATTTCGTTCCCTATCCTCCGCAGTTAATACTATCCACTGTCCAACTATCAAACAATTAATATTTAGTCCCTGCACTTTTAATTAATTCCAATTAGTTCTAATCAATTATAAACTAGTTTCTAATTAATTTATCATCACATAATAAATTAATAAACTCTTTATTCTCTCTCTCAAATAACTCTAATATCATTTGGACTACTGAGGCTAGCCCAAAAAGGACCCTGCTATTAATGGAAAGTCATTACTAATTTAGTTAAGATCTTGGACACTATTCTAACAGTCTCCCACTTGGACAAGTCATCAACTACCATTAGTCATAGTCTCCCACTTAATCCACAGAGCGTGCTTCCTAGGCTACTGCCGAATTCTAAATCTTATTTCTTTAGAGTCAGCCCGTAAGATAAGTGATCATTTATTCCTTTCTACAAGATATCGTATGAACCTGAGACATGGATAAGAATCAATATCAAGGTTCAAGATTATGTTTCTCAGTTTCTGATTTATGGTGACCTTATCAGACTACTGAATTGAACACATCAGTCTAGTCAGGGTTAGGCCTAGCATTACAATGTCAACATCAAATCACCGAAGGGCCCATGGATATCGCTTTTTCCTGTTAAGGCAAAAGGAACAAATAAACTTTGACTACATAGTCCTAGTCAACTCATCATGCCATACATGGACATACCTTTTATAACTCCCAGTTACGGTTGCATTTAGGTAAACCAATATATAACATAATTGTAAACTAAAACTCGTGCATCTTTGTTTGAAAAATAGAAGATATTATCATCTTAGAATTACTCGTGATTTTATCCATGAAGTACTCTCTTTAAGTGCGGGTTTATCAAATACCTAAATCTCCATTTAAGTACTCATGAGTATTAGTTGCATCTCCATGCTATGTCTAATCTCCATTAGACATCAACTAATACTCCATGAAAATATTAAATCACTACTTTGTTAGGTCATTTATTTTGATTGAGTCAATTGCGTATGTAATTTAGCCTTTAGATTAGCTGATCATTAAATAGGTGAGCCTGTCCATTACATTCTTAGCATAGACTATATAAGGCATGCATGTACCCCAATTAGGGTTAACGTTTTTGTAATCTTGTTCATGGCTCTCACAGAGTATAGTTCTCTCTGAATTGTTCTTGAGAGTTTTAATATAATCATTTGGCTATTGTTCTTCATATTGATTTTTTTATTTATTATTCCGCTTTTGAATCTTTCGATCTACTGTTTTATATTCTCACATACTCACTTCCAAGAGTATGACCGACTGTGAATGTTCGAGTAAATAAATACTCCGAAAGTGGGGTTCTAAACATGCAAAACGGAACATAATAATAAACTAATGAAATGATTGTACTCTTGCATATATTATGATCTCCACATAATAATCATCAAATCAGATAAAGGTTAATATTGTATCAGCCCCAATATATCAAACAAAACATTAAACCAACTTATTGGAAACTATATGCCCATTGACTCATAATGACTGACAATGGCATAGAATACTTTTATTGGCCATGATATCTTAACTTTTGACAAACTTCCAACTTTTGACAAGTTTTCAATTATAATGGTGACTACTGAGTAAATACTATGTGCTTTTGAGTGATGTGGGTTCTAAGTCAAAATGACTTCACCCTATCAGTCACAAAAGGATCTCAACATAACTAGTAAAGTATATTTGAATCCGAAGGTCGATCATTCCCAGTGAAGGGAAACAATAATAGTCTTTCTGATGAACCCCTTTTGCCACATAAATATCTTTGTAACATCACTAGCTACAACATACTCTAGCTCATATTGTTAAATCCACTTTGGTGTCCTACTTGGTACTCTTCCAAGTCACCATTTATCAAGACCACGAATCCCGACTACAAACGTGGATCGTTTCTATCTTTTAGAAGCATGAATTAGTATAAACTTTTATACTGTATTCCTTGAGGAACCAATCTTACATCTTCTTAAGATGCTTAAGATGTCCTCGAATGTGATCTAAATTTTCCTAAGAACCAATCTTATATCTACCCAAGATACTTAAGATGTTCTTGATTTTGTGATCTAATGACTTTGCCAGGATTAACCTCACAATGACTTCTCATGCTCAAGGCATATAAGACATTAGGTTAAGATTCTTGTTACATCCACTATTACAAAAGTTTCCTTGATGACTTTTTCTCAGTTCCTTATAAATTTTAGTTATTAATTTGTAAACTTTAACAATTATTTCCTCACTTTTGTCCCCAAATTTCCATTTTTGCCTTTGGGTCATTAAAACAAATTTTCAAATGACACAACACTTCATTAAGAAAGGGTCTTAAAACCAAAGTTTCCATATTTTGACCTACTTTGAACATTTTGCTATTCCGAATACATTTAAATTTATTTGGACATCGAACCTCTTAAAATCAAGATACTTACTTTTAAATCATTTTTAATATATTAAAATTTTAGGTTATCACAGTTATAATTGTCTTCTTGCTTAGAAAATTGCATTGTGGTTATACTAGGGGTAACATCGGTGTGTTGGTGAGAGGTTTGCAAAACAAAAAAAAAACATTTAAAACGCAAAAGTGTTAAAAAAATATGCAAAAATAAAACTAAAAAAATTAAGGAAGAAAGTATAGTTTAAATTTGTAATATCCAAAATTTTCAAACCCGTTAGTGTTTTTGATGGGTTTTTTATGGTATGTAAATTAGGGTTGCATCCTCACGTGTTGCAATAGAATTCTACAAAGAATTAGAGTAGTGTAATAGTCCCGAAATTGGAAGACAAAATTCGTGTATGCATAAAAACAAAAATGTACAATAAAAATCGTTAAAAATTTAATAAAATAAATATTTAAAACCAGAAAAATATATGCATAAAAACAAAAATGTAAAAAGGTTATAAAAATTTTGTATATAAGAAAAACAATTTCATAAAACCGTTCTGTTAAAAAATTGTCAAAATAATATATAGAAGTTGAAAAAAAGTATTTACATGAATTCGTAAAAAAAAGTTGTATAAAGAATATATAAAGAAATTTTACAGAAAACGCAACAAAGAACGTAAGTTTAAGAGAAAATATTATAAGAGAAAGTTGAAGAAAATTGTAAAATTTATTAAGTTTTACAAAAAAAAAATAATAATAAAAAATTATAGACCAAATACTTAAAAGTAAATTAACATTGGACTAAAATTGTATAAATCGTATTTGTAAAAACAATTAGCTATTGGGTTAAAATTATGAAAAAGAAAACTAAAAGACTATATTTGAAAAATCGTATAAAAATTGGACCAAATTTGTAATAGTAATTAACTATAGTGTTAAAACTGTAGAAAAAACAAAAATTATAGGACTATATATTAAAAAAATTCTATAAGTGAAATGGATGTAGAAGGCTTGGTCTCCAATGTAACAAAAAAGACACAAACCGGTGAAACACTTATTAATTGTTGGTAACTTCTCCGGACAATATTTATAAAGTAAAATCTGATATTAAAAGAATATTTAAAACACTGTTAATAGATGTTGCTAATTCTATAAGATATATAATATACCGTACAATGACTTTATTACGTAGATAAATAGGAAAAACTACACGTTATTGATAAATGAATATTTAAACCTAGGGAAGAGAAAAATAGAAGATCACAAGTAAAAATAATAAAGAATCAACGGGCCTCATCAATTACCGGCTACATATTAAAATGTCAAAAATACATGATATACAATACAAGTATACAACCCATCTTCCCCAATTTGGTTGCCTTGTATTTACCTCCTTCGCTATACATAACCATGCTATCTTGCACACAGTAAATTCAGCAGCACATGACACAGCATCAAGTCAACAAAGTATTGGTGCCCAATCTCACCGTCCCTCCACTTCATCTTCGCCGGAGCTCTGCCGTAGTGTACGCCATCATTGCACCGATTATCATAATGCCAAGGATAAGTCATGTCGAAATGATCCACCACATGATCAATAACTCCAAACTGCCTCAGCTTGTCTAGAAAAACACCGTTGAAAGCTTCCATTTTGTTTGGATTGAACACCAATCTCCGTGCATATCCGCCAGTTGCCACGGTGGTCCTGTATATAACCTCCGGGACCACAATGTTTCTCCTCCTCACCCGGTCAAGAACCTCCGCCCAAAATGCAGCAGCATCCTGGGCACCCTTTGCAAATCTTCTCAAGTTAGGCCAAAAAACTCCATCGTGTAACCCAGAATTCATGATTAATGTGTCAGGAACAGTGTCGCCGGAAAAATACTGCTTTAAGTAGTCTCTGTAAGCTTGGTTGTAGAGCGAGTTCAGGCCCTGATAGTTCCCGGTGTGGTTGTAATGGCCGTTGAAAACGCTGGTGATCCGAAGTGACTGAATCGGGTTATTGGGGTTTGTAATGTTCATATCAAACAGCCGTGGAACAGTAGCCATTTCCACATTCAAGACGAAATTAAGCAAGTTCCGAATCGTATCACAGTGATTTGAATCGCCCCAGAAGAAGAGCCAACGATTATTCAAGCATTTCCAAGCTGATTTCGAATCAAACAACTTGAATGAACAATGGGTCGAATAGACCCACCCGTTGCTCTCGATGGATCCCAGCTTTCCTTGGCACCATGGATTCTGACACGGGTAGTTGTGGTCGAGGCACCGGTACCGGCCGTCGTTGCTGATCACACACTTATCGTTCTTGCCGTGTCTGGTCCAGCGACCTGCCCAGACATCCCTCCGGTAATCAGACTTCTTACATCGTCTTAATTCAGGTAACGGAGCGGAAGAGGTTGAGTTCTTGAAAGTAATTAGAATTACTCTAACAACTTTATCAAATGCGAATCGCTCCGGCGAGTATTTCAAGCCCTGGTAGTGTCTAAACAATAGATTTATTGTTAGATTATACTCTCCGGTAAAATCGGGATGAACTTGGAGGGAAAATGAGTATCTACCATCGCCAAAATCCTTAATTGGGGGACGAGACTTCCAGGTGTTACCGGAGAGATCGATTTCAAAATAATCACCACCAAAACACCGCGGCTTACCGGAACCATCCAATGTTTGGATAACATAATTGTGGATGACCCCAGTAGATAACTCAATCTTATGATCAAGATTATCCAAACCCTCGATCAATATACCCTCTGTGCTTGAATCTTTACATGGCTCGCCGCCGGGAGCCATCCACCGTCCGAGTAGGTTCGACGAGTAGTTGGAGTCTAGCTCAGCCGAAACCCACTCCGAACTCACCGGAGCTGAAGGTTTTCCTATGACATTAACCTGATTCAAGGGTTTTGCCGGCGAAACTTGCTGGATTCCTGCGAAATCGTGGTGGGTTTCAGCCGGATCAGTCAAATTTACTTCAAGATGGGTCGAATCTGGACGGTTAGTGTAGTTCGAATTCTTTAGACCTTTCCCAAGATTAACATCAAACTTTGTAAGAAAATCTTTGTGGAAATCACTAACATCGAAGCCATCGATACCCCAGAATATCATCAATCCAACAACAACAGCAAACATCAAAACCCTAAAAGACCAGTGAATCGTAGACCGGAAAAGCCATGATGGATTAACAGATTTTTCTGGTAACATATTTCTAGATTACAGAAAACAAGATCTACCAAATGGGGTTTTAGATGACCGAGCTGCTGAAGATGATTTTGTACGGAAGAGGGATTAAAACAGAGATTATAATAACTTTCTCGAGAAAGTAAGAGAAAAAATTAAAGAAATAGTCTTCGGATTCTCTTTTTTCTCTCTCCCTAAAGCTGTGTTTGCACTTTGCAGTGTGAAGAGCTGAACAGAGATTGTAGGGGGGCTCCAATTGTTGAAGAGAGTGGAAGCCAAAACATTTTGTCATATATGTTTTTCTATTCCTTTAAACGTTTTGAAAATAATTAGTTTAATGATATTGCTCGAAATTTTTATATACATTATACCAAAAATCTTGCAAATAGAAAGTTCTGCTATTTTTCTATTTGAATATATTATCTTTTAACGTAAACTTTTTGTTGCAGAATTATCATATTGTATATTTATTTTTTCATTGAATATCATAAAAATGTATATAACAATTTGATTTTTCACAATTTTACTTGTAACTTATATTACAAAAATATGCAGATCTTGACATCTTGTCACTATATCCAGTTATCACCCATTCCGCGTTGAGGACATTAACAGTTGTTTCATTCTTTTAGCACATTCAATAGAGCAATACTTAATTAAATTATCTTTAAAAATTAACAAAATACTCACGTATTATGAGATGATTTACCTTATTTATAGCAATCTTTGGTGAAATCCAGATATAAATATCGAGACGTAAATCATGATTTTTTCGAATTGTTTTTTGTGAAATTTCTATTTAAGAATTTAGGTGCAAGATGTATATGTTATCGATAAATCTTTTTGTAAAATAATGAAATTATTGATTGAAAATGACAAAAATATCTCACATAATTGAGAAATCGATATAAATATCTAGACGTGAATCCACAAATCTCTATAAATTATTCTTTTTGTGAAATTTCTGGTAAATAATTTAGGTGGAAGATATGTTATAGATAAATATTTTGTGGAGTACGTATTTTTTAAACAACGAGAACTATACTGATTTTTATTGATTTTACCAAATAAAGTAAATACAAAAAACAACGAATATACTTCTAGTTCTTTGTACTACATGTTCAATAAGTTCTGAATTACATGTTTACAATTTATAATGCAAATTAGTTATTTTTCCTAATTTTAATTAAAGTATTTATATATAAGCTTAACTAAGCATGTTGCCCTTAATATTTAATTTCCACCAAAATAAATCAGAATATATTAAAGCAAAAATCTGTTGAGTCACCGACAAGAAACCGCTATTATGATTCTCGATCATGTTAGATTTATACTTTATAGTATTCGTTAGATTAAATACTCACCCTCGTCTATACAAATATGTCAAAAGCTGCCCCATTGTTGTGACTTTTGAGTTCATGGATTCTGTTCCGTTCTTGCATCGATCACCGACCACTCAGCAAACAAGGCCAACCCTGTCTCATAATTACATCATCATCCCTCCAAATATTACCATAAGAAACAACAATTGGTTTGGGTTGTTTAGAGGTGTTTGATATTATCTAAATGATTTGCAAGCCTAATTGATATAACAATTGGTTTGGGTTGTTTAGAGGTGTTATGATATTATCTAAATGATTTGCAAGCCTAATTGATATAGAGACTTGAATAATTCAGAAACTGAATGAATTTTTTTTTAATTGAAAATATGTTTTTTGGTTATATATTTGAATAGTTATGCAGAATGATGAAAATTATCAATTTATTATCATGTTTAAAATAATAATATATGCCAACAAAACAATAAAATTTTGAGAAATTCATATCACATGTTACAAAATTGAACAACAAATACAAAAAAATCAGCATATTTAACACAAATCCTTTATCCTACAACAAAAATACAAAAAATTCGCCATCTAACCATTTTTACTTGATGACCACATAGCAAATTAGCAATTGGTGACTCTAATTCGTTTATCCTACAACGCAAGATGATCGGGTAGCAAATTAGTAATAAGATCACAATCTTTTAACACAAATATAAAATAATTACAAATGCAATGACAACAGTGGTGGATCCAGGAATTTTCATCGTAGGGGCACAGCGGTTAACTTTTTGTTACACACATAAACTAAACTCATACATACTAATATATAGGTAATTTGCATAGCAGGGTGCGTCCAATATATTAGGCACAATTTGCACTTAATAATTTATAATAACTAAATATCTTTTCTTCAATATATATTTCTATTCATAGATTCTTAGATACCATAACTTAGTTTTGAGTTATTTAGGTCCATAGATAGTCACTCTGATAATTTGTTGGTGTTTGGAATGGAAAGCATATCTTAATTTGCTAACAAAAACCATAGATTTAACAAAACACTTCACAAAAACTTAAGATTTCAAATAATTACATAGTAATTTTGGATTTTCAAAAATTGGGTTAAAACCTAAATTAGGACAGATCGAGAGTCGAAGAGAGCCAAAGAGAGAGCTGAGATTAAGCCCAATTTCTCAAACTCTCAAAGTTCAACCTCCTTAGCCAAAAAATAATGGACACAAGCTTTTTTTTTTTAGAAATTTTGTTCCGTCGTTGAGAAGCAAAACACAGAAAAAAAATGATTATTTGGTTTTTTTTGGCTGTTGTTTATTGAGAACAAAAAACCAAAAATGAATATGTGTGCCCCTAAATTCAATCTATTAAAGAGCTAGCCTAATTATTTATTGAGGGCCTACAACTATAATTTTTTCCTTTGAACCCATTTTAACCAATAATCAGTGTATAAATTTTTAGATCATTGGGGGCACCTCCCCCCACTCTCTAAGCCTTGGATCCGCCCCTGAATGACAACACCAAGCCTCTGATAACCAAGTTCTTGTCAAGCTAAAAATACAACAAGGAGCACATGATATTTCTCAAGTGAACAATGGTAGACAAAAGGTTTTGATCATCAAATTATGAAATCCACTATTTGTGGCCTGAATTGGGAAATTTGCAACGTATTGTAACATATATGTATTCTATGAGGTCAATGAAAACCAATGCATTACACATAGAACAAAGACAAAAATACTAAATGATTTCAGCAAAGGCAGCAAAAACCAAACAATTTCAGAAAATCAAAGAAGGACATACCTGCTAAGAAGTTATGAAAAATAGAGGTGGGCCTTAATCACCATATCACAGCAAAGGCATTGGTGATGTAACACTCATTTTTGATATTTTATTTTTATCACATTGTTTCTAAAAATCGTAAAATAATACATAATAATAAATATTAATGACGAAAACTTAGAAATAATTAATCAAGATAAAAATAGTTATGATTTAGGAGAAGGACTAAAAGAGTCAAACTTAAAACCTATATTGAAGTAATATACGAATAAAGGACTAAAAGTGCCATTTCTTCTTTTTGGGGCAAGTAGGTCCATGCCTAGGGCTTGGCCTCGGGTGTCTTGCAGCCTATTTCCTCCCTCCTTTAAGCCTTATATCTTCTCCTCCTAATCCTAAGTGCACATGAAACCCTAAACCACACACACATAGAGATACGACTTAGAAAGAGAGGCCGAGAGAGAGAGAGAGAGAACGAAAGGTCGAGACAGAAAGAAGGGCTGCCGGGTTGTTGCTGTCGGAGAAAGAAAAAGGAGGAGAAGGCATGAAATACTTGGTGGTGGTTGCTAGAATTATAAGTTCTTATTTTTATTTCTTTTACAACCGTTGAACACCACCCTTTCACCATCGTAAGACCACAATAACACCACCACTGTAACATCCGTGTTTTGGCCCTAGGAGTTTTGGGCTTAAACCAACAAAATAAAACTTATTTTCTAAATAAAGAAAACAAATGAATAAATAAATTTAAAATTTTGTTATATTTTTATATTGTGGATAAATGAGTCAAATATAGTTTTAAAATCTATTTGTAACCAAATGTGAGAAATTTTGTCAAAATGACTAAAAGTGTCAATTTGGCCAAACTTACCCTAAGTAGATTTGACTAGTCATGGGTTTGGAAAATTAGAAGATATTATGAAGGAATTGATGTGGAATTTAAATTAGGTCAAATAATTCCTTGAATTAATATTAAGGACCTAAATTGTAAAGAAATTAGTGAAAGGGGTCGTTTGTGTCAATTTAGGAATCTAAGGGTTAGTGTTGACCTAGAAAATGACCCAAGTGAAATAAATAATTATAGTTGGGGCATAAGTATGCATATGGAGAGTTCTAATGAGAATAATGGACTTTTGGGTGTTGGGTGAAGAAAGATCAAACTATAGGGACTATTATTGCCAATTTTGAAAGATACCAAGATTTTAGTGAGGGGTTTCCCCCATTTCAAGAAAATCGTGATTTTAGAGAGAGGATGAGAGAAGAATGACAATTTCTTGGGTTCTTGAGAGATTTGAGCTTGGTTTGGATGATTCTTGCAAGACCTTGAAGTTTCCTAGCAATCTAAGGTATAAACCCTTCCTCTTCTATCTTGTAAACCCATTTTTGGGTAGGGTTTGATGTCAAGTCCGAAAATAGTATTTTGGGGGAGGAAATCCTCGGATCCCAAGTGTTAGTTTCTGATTCTAGTTCATGTTTTGATCAACATCCAATCCATGGATGATCTAGATCCAATTATGTAACGCCAAAACATGTTTATTATGTAATAATAATAAAAAGGGTAAATTGGTCGTTTTACCACAAAAGGGTATTTTGGTCATTTGACCATGTGAAGGACCAATTATGTAAAAATATTGTTCCTTGTGGTAAAAATATAAGAAATGAAAGTTTTATGTCAAAAAACTTGATTATTGTGGCCAAAGTTCAAGAAATGGAACTTAAGGACCAAAATTGTAAATTTTGGAAGTATAAATAGAGAGGTTGACTCTCTTCTTTGACTGGCCATTTGTGCAGCAACGGGAAGGGTTTTTGAGAGCAAAAACCTGGAAATCCTTGAAGCTTGAAGCAAGGAATTGGAATCATAGCTTGGAATTGGTGATTCCTAAGTTAAACAAGGTTAGTAATTTGATTTTCTAGCCAAGTTCTTAAGGTATTCTTGATGGGTTTGATAGAAACTGAAATCTGCAAATTTCAGTTATGATATGTGGTTGAAAGTAGCTTAATACTTCCAATAAGTCATGCTAAAAGGACTTAATTCAAGAAAAATGGAAGTAGGTTGCTATTGTTGATGAATTTGAAATGTTGCTCAAGAACCCTAAATCATGAATTGGTGTGATTAAGGTGTTTCTAATGGCTTGAAACTTGTTATTAGACAAAGGTGTTAGTCCTAGAACAATCCCTGATCATTAAGTCGAGTATTAAGGGCTTCAAAATAAGAAAATGGGATTTTGCAGCTTGAAAATCGGAGTTCCTGGCCTGCTGCTCAGCGATCGCGACCCGACACACATGGTCGTCGCGACCCGAAGGGCAAGGCCTTCGCGACCCGACACGCATGGTCGGCGCGACCCGAAGGGCAAGGTCTTCGCGACCCGACCATAGGTTTGGTCGCGACTCGAGCCCTGAGCAGAAACCAAATTGTCTTCTGTAAATTTTCCAAGTTTGATTCTTGTGCTAGGCTTATCCGATTGACCTGAAATTTTAAACATAGGTCCAATATGTTGTAAAACTTCATGGAAAATTATCGGAATACGAATACGACCTCCCGAAAGTACTGTAGTAGAATACGCGTATTTCGGGAAATGTATTAAATTTTATAACGATGGTTATTAATCGGAAATGCTTATAAATAGTCCCCAATCGTATTCTACAGGACTCTTATGTATTAGAGTCAATTTAGATGATTATTAACCTATTATCATTTGGTATATAAATGAATATATAGGTATGGGACAAAATGGTTGTGGTGCACGCAAAGGCAAGAAACAACCGGAATGTAAATGCAGCTAGCATCCAGGTGAGTAATCTCACTTATACCACATATGATATGTGTTGATTGAACTGTTACAGGTTGAAACAGTTTTGGGGACGAATTGGACAGCCTTAATGATGAATTAAAAAGACAATACCAGATAAGCCGTGAGTCTGAAAAAGACAAGAACGGAGCTGTGAGTCTAGGCAAAAGCGGGGCAAACTCGTGAGCCCTATATGATTATAAAATGAATTTTTATAAAATGGTGCGGCCACTTGTGGCTATGATTTTTGGATGTTATATCCAACTGGTGCGGCCTCCGGGCTATGATATTCTGGTGCGGCCTATATGGCTATGATATTCTGGTGCGGCCTTCGGGCTATGATATTTTGGTGCGGCCTCCGGGCTATGATTTTCTGGTGCGGCCTTCGGGCTATGATTTTCTGGTGCGGCCTTCGGGCTATGATATTTTGGTGCGGCCTTTTATGGCTATGATATACGGTGCGGTCAGCGATGACTATGACTTTTGGGACAGAAACGGTAACTGGGAATTTATATGTTTATTTTCTCTTATATACGTATGGTTTATGTGACTAACAGATTTGAGTTAGTTAATGTGCAAATATCAGGTTAAATATGATAATTATCTTTGAAATTAAATGGTGCGGTCTTAGGACCATGATTTTGGGTTGTTGAACCTAAACTGGTGCGGCCTTCGGGCTATGATTTAAAGGTTAAGAATGTTCCGGTGCGTCTTATATAGCCATGATATATGATGCAGTCCATTGTGACTAAGAAACATGGGACAGAAATGGTTAGACATGATTATATGTGCAAATAACTGACGTGGCTTGATGATTTCAGGTTATGGTGATTCAGCCTGTAAGGCTACAGATTAGGATGTGAAATCCTAGGAGTTATGTGGTCAGCCAGTAAGGCTAGGAGTTTGGATTCGATATCCAGACAGATATGATTGTATTTTATACATGTTATTTGCAGACACGATTACTCACTGAGCTTTGTAGCTCATACCGTTTGTTAATGTCCCTGCAGGTTAACATAACCCTGATAAGGGTAAGGATAAAGTCTGTGACTCAAGAAGTAGACTTGTAGATGCTGTCAGTAGCAGCCTGGCTTCAAAGGAGATATGGGTATTATATACTCTCCTTGATACGCTTGTACCCGATTTTATTAAAAATATACCCCTTTGTACTGATTTTAAGTACTGAAACCTTTAATTTAAATGAAAATTTTTCAGGGGTGTTTTGTTTTAAAAAGTCGGGTGTTACAAGTTGGTATCAGAGCCGTGGTTTAAGTGAACTAGGTGTCTATAGAGTAGATTCCTGGACTTAAACCCTGAGATAGTAGACATGATGCATAGTTAGGTGTATATAGTTGATATTATGCATATATAACCTAACAGTTGCTGACTTCTGACGCACAAGAAGTATGAACAGTAAATCTCCTTGGGAGACATTTAGGGCGCGAAGCTCTAGGAAATGGATCAACCCTTTCTCAAGACTCCGTTGTATGAGGAGCAAAAAGGGGGCGAATAGCAGAAAATCCACATGATGAGCAATGTTGGCTGATGTGGTCAGATAAAGAAATCGGTTGCTCACCTTGGTTGATATTCAAGGTGAAAGAACAGTAGTTGAGACTACAAGGAAAGCAGAAAATATTAGTGGACTTCTCAGAAGAAATTATCACGATTCAGGTCTAGCCTTGAAGGGAAGAGACCAGAACGAAAAGATGATATAGTATAAGAAGTGCAGGAAAAGCACTCAGAACATTTTAGAGTTGAGACTCTATCGTTGGCATGCTAAAATTGCAGAAAATGGGAGCAAATTGCTCGAGTTTGTTGTATGGGACGGAAGTGGTTCCAGCGTGGAACTATAGATCACTTCCTTATAGAATACTTACATGCTAAATGTGGAGTAACGGGTAATGAACCCAAGAAAGAAAGAAGAAATGAACGGTCAAAAAGGACCAATGGTACCTTGAGCATTCCAGCAGATTGTGGAAGAAGCTCGTGAGGAGACTGATATGATCTCCGCTATAATTGTTATGAATATAACTCGTGTATGTTATATTTTGATCCATAAAGCTAAGCTTTGGATCGGTGACACTGATGTCTTGTTTGAATATTTCATCAATGATTATGGATGAAATTTTGTAAGTAGCTATAGCAGAGAGCAAATATGTTCTAGATATTGAACACCTGGAAGGTAGTTTGCCTAGGATTTACGGGACCATTTTCCCTATAAATATGAAGCCGATGACTACCAGTGAATTTGAAGCAATCGTGCGTATAAATTGGTTAGCAATGAATTATGCTACCATGAATTGTAGAAACAAGAATATTATGGTTCTAAAATCAGAAATGAAATGGATGAAAATCCATGGTAAATGACCGTTGTTGAGAATACCGGTTATTTTCTTTGCTTAAACTCGGAAAAGAGTTAGTAAAAGAATGATGTTGTAGTTGGCATACGTGGTATTGGCCAAGTTAAATAGAGCAGTGATAGTATACACTACTTTAAATAAATTTTAGGATGCTTCTTTTGAAAAGAACTTCCAGGATTTCTACCTGATTGGCGAGAAGAGTTTATGATAAAGCTGATTTTGGGAGCCGTTCCTGCTATTTAGGCTCTGTACTGATTTGCATCTGTAGAGATGGCAGAGTTGGAAAACAACTAGAAGAAAACTTGGTAATGGGGTCTCTTATGACCGTATGTGTCATTATATGGAGCCCTATCTTGCTTGAAAAGAAGAAAGACGAGTTGATGTGTATGTGCACTGACTACTGAGAATCTGATATTCTCGAAACCAGACTGAATATGAGGTACATTTGTACCAGATATTGGAGTTACTTCACTGAGTTAAGTGATATGTAAAATTCTCCAAGTATGAAAAATTTGGTTAAATGAAGTTTCATATTTTTGGGCATGATAACAATGCCAGAGATGATAAAGTAGATCCAGTGAAAATGATACTATGATAAAACGAGAGCCGCCTGAGGAAGCTGACTAAAATTTTAGTTCCTTGAATTGGCGGGTTATTATAGGAGAGTTGTAGAAGACTGCTCCTTGATTTCCGTCTAGTTGACCAGAGTTGACTAGAAAAAGTGAAAAGTCTGAGTGGTAGAAAGACCACATGTAACTTATCAAAGGTTGAAATAAACCTTGTGTGAAACTCCGGTGTTAACATTATTGCTAAGCGGAAAAGATAAATTGTATTATAGAAATGCATCCAGAGTTGATTTTAGATACATGATTTTGCAGTAGCAATTATGATTTTGGCATAGAAGCTTTGGAAACACTATCTATATGGTGTAAAGCTTACTGTTCGTAAGGATCATAAGAGTTTGAAATACTTAAATGATCAAAAAGAAGCTAGATATTATATAATAAAGATAGATGGGTTACTTAGAGATTTCGGGTATGAAATCTTGTACCATCTCGGAAGGGCAGATGTAGCTATAGATGCCCTGAATTGAAAAGAGTAACCTTTAAGGGTTACATCCACATGTACGAGTGTGGCAAATTGATTACCTGAGTTGATTCGGGTATCACAGAAAGAAGTGTGCAAGTCTGAAAATGTGAAAAATGAAGAAATGATTGGATACTAGAAGAAGTTAGTTGGAATATCACAGTGATTTAAAACCCTTGGTGGTTGTGAATGTGGATTCCAAAGCAAAGGGAAACATGAAAATCATCTTGAAAAGATGTATTTTGTATTAAATATGCAGTATACCCGGAGCAATACCAGAGTGGATAGGTCGATAAAACCTATGTATTGGTGGCCGGGACAGAAGAAAGACATTGAAAGACGCATGAAAAGTATTGGACTTGTACGCAAAGTAAAGTCAAACCACTAGAAACATGCGAATAAATTTATAGTTGTTGGCCCCAGAATAGAAATGGGACAACATTTTTATAGACTTTGCGATAAAGTCTCTGCAAGTACCGTATATTGATGAACAAAATGATCTGATGATACAGACTTTGGAAGATGTGCTTAAAAATAGCACAGCAGACTCTAGTAGAAGATGAGAAGATTGTCTATCTTAGATAGAAATTTCAAGATATAGCAGCCTACATGCTAGTAGTTTGATGATTCACATGAGGAATGGTATGGAATACCGTGTTATCCTCCGATTTATTGGATTGAAGATGTGATAAAGCCGTGGGCTAGATCCTAGATTCTTGCACAAACTGAAGAGGATACTTGATGAGTACGAACGAATCTGAAGAATAATTAAGAAATTGTAAAACGGTATATGAATCGCCGAATATAAACATTTGAAATTCCAAGTAAAGGAATATGGTAGCATTGAAAGTAATCCTTTAGAAAGGTTAAAATCTGTTTGGGACGACAAGAAAGAAATTATATATTGATAATTTCCAACAAGTTCATTAAGATGAAATGAAGATAGATACGTAGATAAAGTACCCGGGACAACCGGAGGAATGATATGCAAACTATGATATAACCACAAGATAAGAAGACTAGTATGGTTAAGTGCTTAGGCAATACCATATAGTTTCCGACATGACGTGGAAGACCGAAAGCGAAATGAGGAGACATAACCTCAACTCCTTGTATGATTTCGGGGACGAAATCTTTTGAAGGAGTGGAGAATTTGTAACGCCAAAACATGTTTATTATGTAATAATAATAAAAAGGGTAAATTGGTCATATTACCTTAGAAGGGTAATTTGGTCTTTTGGACATAAAAGAATTTGGTTCGAAATAATATTTTGAGTTTTGGACTTAAAATGTTATAAAAACTGAAATTGGTCGTTTTACCACAAAAGGGTATTTTGGTCATTTGACCATGTGAAGGACCAATTATGTAAAAATATTGTTCCTTGTGGTAAAAATATAAGAAATGAAAGTTTTATGTCAAAAAACTTGATTATTGTGGCCAAAGTTCAAGAAATGGAACTTAAGGACCAAAATTGTAAATTTTGGAAGTATAAATAGAGAGGTTGACTCTCTTCTTTGACTGGCCATTTGTGCAGCAACGGGAAGGGTTTTTGAGAGCAAAAACCTGGAAATCCTTGAAGCTTGAAGCAAGGAATTGGAATCATAGCTTGGAATTGGTGATTCCTAAGTTAAACAAGGTTAGTAATTTGATTTTCTAGCCAAGTTCTTAAGGTATTCTTGATGGGTTTGATAGAAACTGAAATCTGCAAATTTCAGTTATGATATGTGGTTGAAAGTAGCTTAATACTTCCAATAAGTCATGCTAAAAGGACTTAATTCAAGAAAAATGGAAGTAGGTTGCTATTGTTGATGAATTTGAAATGTTGCTCAAGAACCCTAAATCATGAATTGGTGTGATTAAGGTGTTTCTAATGGCTTGAAACTTGTTATTAGACAAAGGTGTTAGTCCTAGAACAATCCCTGATCATTAAGTCGAGTATTAAGGGCTTAAAAATAAGAAAATGGGATTTTGCAGCTTGAAAATCGGAGTTCCTGGCCTGCTGCTCAGCGATCGCGACCCGACACACATGGTCGTCGCGACCCGAAGGGCAAGGCCTTCGCGACCCGACACGCATGGTCGTCGCGACCCAAAGGGCAAGGTCTTCGCGACCCGACCATAGGGTCAGTCGCGACTCGAGCCCTGGGCAGAAACCAAATTGTCTTCTGTAAATTTTCCAAGTTTGATTCTTGTGCTAGGCTTATCCGATTGACCTGAAATTTTAAACATAGGTCCAATATGTTGTAAAACTTCATGGAAAATTATCGGAATACGAATACGACCTCCCAAAAGTACTGTAGTAGAATACGCGTATTTCGGGAAATGTATTAAATTTTATAACGATGGTTATTAATCGGAAATGCTTATAAATAGTCCCCAATCGTATTCTACAGGACTCTTATGTATTAGAGTCAATTTAGATGATTATTAACCTATTATCATTTGGTATATAAATGAATATATAGGTATGAGACAAAATGGTTGTGGTGCACGCAAAGGCAAGAAACAACCGGAATGTAAATGCAGCTAGCATCCAGGTGAGTAATCTCACTTATACCACATATGATATGTGTTGATTGAACTGTTACAGGTTGAAACAGTTTTGGGGACGAATTGGACAGCCTTAATGATGAATTAAAAAGACAATACCAGATAAGCCGTGAGTCTGAAAAAGACAAGAACGGAGCTGTGAG
The DNA here is from genome assembly GCA_023525715.1 of Cichorium intybus. NCBI lineage: Eukaryota > Viridiplantae > Streptophyta > Magnoliopsida > Asterales > Asteraceae > Cichorium > Cichorium intybus. Next base: position 74,852,723 of record CM042012.1, on the reverse strand, counting down.
TCTAGGCAAAAGCGGGGCAAACTCGTGAGCCCTATATGATTATAAAATGAATTTTTATAAAATGGTGCGGCCACTTGTGGCTATGATTTTTGGATGTTATATCCAACTGGTGCGGCCTCCGGGCTATGATATTCTGGTGCGGCCTATATGGCTATGATATTCTGGTGCGGCCTTCGGGCTATGATATTTTGGTGCGGCCTCCGGGCTATGATTTTCTGGTGCGGCCTTCGGGCTATGATTTTCTGGTGCGGCCTTCGGGCTATGATATTTTGGTGCGGCCTTTTATGGCTATGATATACGGTGCGGTCAGCGATGACTATGACTTTTGGGACAGAAACGGTAACTGGGAATTTATATGTTTATTTTCTCTTATATACATATGGTTTATGTGACTAACAGATTTGAGTTAGTTAATGTGCAAATATCAGGTTAAATATGATAATTATCTTTGAAATTAAATGGTGCGGTCTTAGGACCATCACTACAAGAAAACAGCCAAATAGCAACGGAAATGTGCTACGGAAGACGTTTCCGTAGCCAAATTGCTACGGTTTATGCTACAGAATGACTTTCCGTAGCAAATTTACTACGACATTTGCCACGAAATGAAAATTCCGTAGCAAACACAAGAATAACTACGGTTTTTGTCACGAAATCAAATTTCGTTGCTATATTGCTACCAATTTTGCTATGGACTGGATTTTTCGTTGCTATTTAGCTACAAAAATATCTACGAAAATACAATCTGTGGTTATTTTGCTACGAAAATAGCTACGAAAATAAAATCCGTGGTTATTTTGCTACGGAATTATAATCTGTTGTTATTTTGCTACGGAATTTTGCTATGGACTGGATTTTCGTTGCTATTTAGCTACAAAAATACAATCCGTGGTTATTTTGCTACGTATACGAAAATACAATCCGTGGCTATTTTGCTACGGAATTATAATATGTTGTTATTTTGCCATGGAATTTTGCTACGAAATTAATTTCCATGGCTGATTTGCTATGAAATGAATTTACGTAGATAAGTAGCTACGAAAATGTTCTACAGAATAGGGATGTACAAAAGGTGCTCGGAACCGAGCCCAAGCCCAAGAACTGAGGAACCGGACCCGAGATAAGGAACTGACCATGTTACTTGGTCGGTACTCGGTCCGTATATGTGGCTTAATTCGGCCTTGGTCCTTTTCGGTGTTGGTCCTTCTTGGTCTTTGTCCTTCGGTATTGTCGGGTTCTCGGTTACAGAACTGACCAAAAGTTTAAAAGACATTAAGATTATAATGTAGGCCTTTAAAATTTTTACGCTTGGTCCTGCTCGGGTAAACCCCGACCAAACCCTAGCAAACCCATACCCGAACCCAAGACCAAGTCTCATAGTTTGGTCGGTCCTCGGTTCCATTGAATGTCTTCCGTCAGGTTCGGTCCTGGTCGGGTCGGTTCCAGGACCACGCTCACCCCTACTACAGAATTGTGGTCCGTAGTTGTTTTGCAATGGAATCAATATACGTTGGTACCCTTGTTACAAATTTTGTCACGTCCTTTATTTCCATAGATATTTAGCTATGGAATTGTTTTTATAGAAATTTAGCAACAAAATTTTGTTACGGAACTAGTATAGCTATGAAATTTATTTTTATAGAGATTTAGCAACGGAATTTTGTTACGAAACTAGTAAATTTTGTCTCGTAGCTAGTAAGTTGCATTCGATTTTAGCAACGGAATTTTGTTACGACCTACTTTCTGTTATTTGGTTGTGAGCAGCAAAAGACTCTGTATCACAAAGAGACAAAAGTAAGTTGCATTCGATTTTAGGATTAAATTCATAAAAAAGAATATAAAATCCATGAAACATCAATCTACTTTCTCTTTTTGATATAAAACCTAAAAACTAATGGAAATGTGTTGCATTTTTTACAACCAGGTATCAAAATTGTAAAAAAAATTGATCTTATTGCAATTTACTTTAAAATTTTCAGTTTACTTGCTGCCCCTGGTCAAATGGAACACTACTAGAAAATAGGGGTATTAGCGACAAAAATTTAGCGACGGAAAAAATCCGTTGCAACAGGCGACGGTTTACCGACGGAATTCCAACATATGGGGAAAACCTAACTTTCAAGATTTTCGCAACAATTTTGCTACGGTTTAGCGACAGAAGACGGTCCGTTGGAAATCCGTTACCATATTACCGACGGTTTACCAACGTAATTTAACAAATTTAGAATCTGTCGGTAATCCGTTGGTGAAAATGTTATCTATTTTGTAAAATCATAATTTTACCAACGGTTCGTCGGTAATCCGTTACACTATTACCGACAGTTTACCGACAAATTTCAACAAATTCATAATCCGTCGGTACTTTGTTGGTGATGGTCCGTCGGAAATTCGTTACTATTTTACCAACGGTTTACCAACGGAATGCAATGAGTTTGGATTCTGCCGGTAATCCATTGGTGTAAAGTTATCTATTTTTAAAATCATAATTTTACTATTATTCCAGGATCCATGTTTGTCCGTCTGTCGTCTTGATCAATATTTAGAAGTACCCTATTTATAACTCTTTGGCCTAGGAAAACCCTCTTTTGATTTCTTTCGCAATATTATAATTGTGTTCATGCATCTTGTACAACTAATAAACCTTTTGCTGTTGACTGAAAGAATCTTTGTACTCTCAAGTCTCAATGGGTTATAAAAAAAAACCATGCTCCGAACTATACTAAAAGTTAAGTTGTTTAAGATGAGGCCTGAGACCCAATTTATAAAACCTGAATTACAATTACAACAAGACGTGGCCCAATTTTGGATTTTGTTGAAATCGGATAATGGACTGGACGTAAGACATCGGACCCAATTTGTTTTGAATTTCATCATCGCCCACCATCGCCATCGTTCTGCACCTTTGCACTCCCACCATCACGATTCGATACCTCCGACCCGATACGCAACCTCCGATAGTTCTTCTCCCCTCTCAGTTACACTTTGCATCCCTTTGCACTGTATTTCGAACTCGAAGAGACGAAATCCAACCTACGATGCCTAACCTAACTTGATTCTCCTTTCGGTTGTTATCGGACTTGCCACCATCGTCCTCGGAGGCAGAGGCTTTGCTGGGAGATGACTTGTGGTGAGGTTATTGAAGCTAGGTAATTGGATGTTCGAGTTTCCGATTCCGCTCACTCCCTCCAGCTTGATTCTTCTGATTGCAATTACGACTTGTTTTTAATCAAAGGTATGTATTGTATCTCTACTCTGTTATGCATATCTTGTCACAACAATCAATTTTAGTGTCTTTGTTACGTATAGTTGTTCACGATGAATGAGGGATTGTGTGGTAGATTTGTTTGTGAACTATGTGTTTGATAAAATGCCTGAGTGAAACCTTGTTTCACTGAGAACTCAAGTTACCTATATTTTCTTCTTAGATGGTTACATGAGGCATTGTGTAGTAAGAATCCCCCTTATATTCAAGGTAGGACTGGGAGCCCTCTGTGATCTTGTATTCGTCAAGATGTTCTATAGTTTTCAGATATTGTCAATTGTTGTGGAGGTAATACACTTTATGCTTGCCCATGCTGCTAAAAATTGTACAGAGACAGCTTCTACAATCGGTATATGCATTTTGTTGTACCTTTTCCTTTCTATTTCAGAGCTTCTGTTTTTGTTGCTAAAAATTGGACAATTTCCGTGGACAGTAGAAGCCACAGTAGCCTTTGAAAGACTGAACAACATAATTACCACAATTTTAAGAAGCCCTTTGGTTTTGATTTAGAGTTTTATTCACCCCTTTGGTTTTGATAAAAGTATAAAACCTCTCTAATAGAGTTTTATTCACCCCTTTGGTTTTGATTTAGTTTTATTCACCCCTTTGGTTTCTTGAGGATGATCTTGAAGAAGATAGGGGCAATATGGTCATTTTCATGACTTTAACAGCTGAGCCGGTAAGTTAATTAGCTATGACAAAAATAGTTCCAGGAGAAAAAAGGTTAAAAAATTCTTTGTATTTAGTGATTCATTTTCTTTGTATGCAGGAACCATCTTGATCTAACAATAGCTATTGGCACCAAAATTCAAGGTATAAAGCAAACTTCAAGGTCAGACCTTTAAAGAAGGTATAAACCTTGAACTTTTATAATAAGTTTTCATTCTTTTCATTAACTTAATGCACAATTTTTTACATGTAGTCTTAAAATGTTGTTGTTGGTAGGTAAATGCTTTTATATTAATACAAATGTAATAAAAAATAATTGAGAGATGGAAAACAAAATAGGGCAAATTTGTAGGAAAACAAATTGGGACTTAATGGGCAAATTTTTTATGTGCTTAATATGTGAATATTATTGTTTTATATGGTTAAATATAATATATTAACATGAGAATTATATGAAATATCTAGATTGATTATGTCGCCGAACAGAGAATGGATGTACACAATGAGAGCCACTAAGAATGGTTATCTTCATCCGGAATTTGGTTACCATCTTAGTCGTTTCTTAGATTTTGCATTTGATAATGCAAATAGTATTGAAAGAAGAATTATTGACGGGAAGGAGGTTCTTCAAATTAGATGTCCGTGTTCCAAATGCAATAACAAATGGTACAAAATGAGAGAGTTGGTTGAGCTTGATATATTTAGAAATGGATTCATGCCAAACTATTACCTTTGGTATGCACATGGTGAGTCATATCATATGCCATCTCAACAAGTAGGTCAATGCTCAAATCCAACACCGTCTCAACACATGGATTCCGAGCCTTATGAGCCTAGTGAATATGATGGCTACGATCAAATGGTCATGGAAAGCATACAACAAAATCAAGTTCTACAAGACCCAAATCCCACCGCCAAGACATTTTATGACATGTTAGAAGATGCCAATGAGCCTTTGTGGGATGGGTGTAAAAACTATTCTAAATTATCCGCTGCCACCATGTTGTTGAACTAGAAATCAGAATGCAATGTTCCTGACTCGACATATAATAAACTACTTCCGATAATAAAAGAAATGCTACCTGATGGTGAGAAGCTACCTGGAAACTTCTACGAGACTAAGAAAATGTTGAAGTTACTAGAGTTGCCAAAAGAAAAGATTCATGCATGCAAAAACCATTGCATGTTGTTCTATAAAGAGTATTCTCATTTGGATAATTGTCGAGTATGTAATGAACACAGATATAAGAATAGTACAAGCAAGGTTCCTAAATTAGTACTGACCTACATGCCGATTGGACCACGACTTCAAAGATTGTTCTATTCAACGAAGACAGCTAAACATATGACTTGGCATGTTGATCATCAAAGGGAACCGGGAAAGATGATACACCCTAGTGATGGTAAGGCTTGGAAACATTTCGACACAACATTTCCTGATTTTGCACTAGAGACACGTAATGTTCGTATCGGGTTATGTACCGATGGGTTCAATCCAAATAATTCATATTCAACCTCGTATTCATGTTGGCCGGTGTTTATTACAATTTACAATTTACCTCCTTGGTTGGCTTTGAAAGATGATTACATAAAAATTCCTTTGCTCATTCCTGGTCGAAAGAATCCTGGTCAAAATCTGGATGTTTTTCTACAACCTTTAGTAGAGGAGTTGAAACTTTTATTCAATAATGGCATTGAAACTTATGATGCTTATAGAAGGAACAATTTCCAAATGAGGGTCGTACTACTATGGACAATTAGTGACTTCCCTGCGTATGCAATGTTGTCAGGGTGGAGTACGCATGGTAAGTTAGCTTGCCCATATTGTGCAGATCAAGCGGGATCATTCCAACTTAGATTTGGACAAAAACCATGTTGGTTTGACTGTCATAGAAAACATCTGCCAAAAAGACATAGTTTCCGGAAGGATGGGGTTAATTTTCGAAAAAACAAAAGAGAGTCACTTGCAACACCTATTCCAGAGCCATCCGGTTATCAAATTTGGCAGAAAGTCCGTCTTCTTCCCACTGTTTACAAAGGTACACCCTATCATCCGGATAATGAAAAGCCAAATGGTTTCGGGGTTACACATAATTGGGTAAAGAGAAGCATCTTTTGGGAGTTGCCCTATTGGCATAAGTTGTTGATCCGACACAACCTCGATGTGATGCATATTGAGAAAAACGTTTTTGAAAATCTTTTTCAGACAATTATGGGCACCCCTAAATCCAAAGACAATATGAAGGCAAGGAAAGACATCGAACTAATATGTGATCGACCTTTATTAAACCCTATCCCCAAAAATGGGAAACTTTATAAACAAGATGGAGCTTACACTTTGAAAAGAAAAGAGGGCAACAATGAAGTGCATAAAGTCTGTGAATGGTTAAAAAAACTTAAATTTCCAGACGGATACGCTTCCAACATAGGGAATTGTGTAAATACTGAAGATGACAGTTTTTATGCTTTTAAAAGCCATGACTGCCATGTGTTTATGCAACGGCTACTTCCACTTGCTATAAGAGGCTTTGTTTCAAAAGAGGTATATGATGCTGTAACAGAGTTGTGTATGTTTTTTCGGGTGCTATGCTCGAAAACATTACATATAGATGACTTAAATGATATGAAAGACACTATTATTCAAACAGTTTGTAAGTTGGAGAAAATATTTCCTCCTAGTTTCTTTGATTCCATGGAACACCTGATCATACATTTAGCTCATGAAGCCATTCTTGGTGGTCCAGTGCAATACAGATGGATGTATCTATATGAGAGGTGATCGCATTTTTTGTAATCTTATACATCTAATTTTTTTAAACAGATTTTCTATATTCATAACACATGTAAGTTCACCCTTATGTTTACATGTTCGATGAAGTGGCACGAGAAGAATATTCAAATGAGTCGAATGAACCGCTTCAGAGTCTCAGAGATCGATACTTTGCTGACTGGTTCCAAAAACATGTAAGTTGATTAGTTAAATTGTATAGATTGCTACTAATTCAATGTTAATCAATGTGATCAAATGCACGTTATTTAATGAAGGTAATGACGGAGTCAGATGAAAGTACTAGCCACCTGAAAGTTATAGCAAGGAGACCATCAAGACATGTTAAATCTCACAAAGGGTATTTTGTCAATGGCTATAAGTTCCAAACACAGAGGCATAATGATGGGCATATCACGAATAACTGTGGAGTATGTGTGAGAGGGACATCCTATAATGATGAAGAGTCTGACTACTATGGCTTACTGGATGAGGTACTAGAGGTTGAATATCTTGGTAGCGGCCGTTGCATTGTTGTAGTATTCAAATGTACTTGGTTTGATAACGTCCGTGGTGTAAAAGTTAACAAAAATAAACTGGTTGATATCAAACCCAAGTCTCGACTTCAAATAAACGACCCTTTTGTCTTGGCATCACAAGTAGAACAAGTGTATTATACACCATACCCTGCTGTGACAAAGGATACAAAAGATTGGTGGGCTGTTATCAAGACGAAACCACGAGGGATTTATGAAGTTTCTAAATCTGTATCTGAAGTCTTCGAGGATGAAAAGATGGAAGATGAACATTTCTTTCAGATTGATGAACGGTTTGAGTATACGAACGAAGTAAGTAATAATGAACGCATGCTCTTGGTTACAGATGGAGAATTTCATGAGTCTGATACTGATACAATTGAAGAAAGGACTCAAGAAGAGGAGGAAGAATTTCAAGAGTTTGAAGATACAGAAGATGATGAAGAAGTTGATTTATCTGGTCACTGTTCTGATTCAGATGAGGACGAACTTGATTCATAGGAACATTTTTTTTTGTGTCCACTTTAAGTTATTTGTGTTCTATCACAGGGTATGTCCACTTTAAATATTGATATCGAGTTTAATATACTTATCTGACATTTCATTTTCTTCTTAATATATTTATCTGACGTTTCATTTTCTTCTAAATGCAGGGTGCATAATATGGGTCGTACATATCCTGTCTTGAGAGGTTCGGGTACACAAGGGGGTAGTGATAAAGGAGGCAAAAAAGTTAGTGGTTACAAAGGAGTTAGAGAAGGCAATAGTTATGTAGGAGACATGGGAGGAAAAAGAGAAAAGAGCTACAAAGAAGGCATGGGAGGCAATAAAGATAGAGAAAGCATGAGAGGCAATTTTGACAAAAGAGGTATAGGAGGTAATAAAGATAGAGGAGGCATGAGAGGCAACAGTGACAAAGGAGGTATACCAAATGATTTGAATATTGTGGGTGGTGGCAGATCCGGTAGGGAGTCACAACCAAGTTCTGCGGGTAGTGGCATTGAGCGTCCCTCATTTCATGACCTGCATGGATTGGACACCATCTTTGACCACGAGGACTCTGAGTCTGATGGGGAGGACATTGCTAGGCGCGGCTCGAATGTTGTATCTTCACCACCTGCTCATCCCTCTCAGAGGGTATGGATCAAACGACTCGGGCGAGGGTATACCTTTTTATTATTTAAATTTATTTGATTATTGATGCTATAAATATACTTATTTAGTTAATTTAATATTGTAGGTTTACTGATGAATCAGTGCATCGTCAAATCACGGGTATAATGAGACAGTTTTTGGATGGACCTTGGATCACATGGAAACAGGTCCCGATAAACGTACGGAAGAATATGTTTGAGCGTTTTCGGGTAATGTATTAATAATTAACTGTTATTAACCTTTCTTTGTTTTAAGTTTGCATATTTAACTTTACATTTTACGAGTTATAGGGTCTTTATCAGTGGCACGAGTCAGAGGAAGATAGTATATTCGATGGCTTCAAAAATGTCTTGAACCGTGATTATAGAGATATTCTTAGCGGTGCTAGAAAGGCATCTGCATTAGCAGCCAAAAACGCTGGGTATGACTTCTAATCAAAGACTAATGACTTTTCAGTGATGCGAGATTTTTCGCCGCCTTGGATCAATTTTGATGTATGGCAGGATTTGTGCACGGTAAAGTGAAGTAATACATTATAGTTTATTTTGTTATAATGATGGCTTTTTATATAATCAAATAACCAATATGTATTTCTTTTTTATTGCACAGAAATGGGACACTGATGCATGGAGGAAAAAGTCTAAGAGTGGAAAGAGAAATCGTAACAGCAATGTTAATGGTTCCATCTCTATACATACAGGTGGATCAATCACCACAGAACAACACCGCGCGAAGCTAGTAAGAAAATCTTCTTTATAACTTTTAGTAAGGTGTTTTTAGTTTAACATAAATTATATTGCTTTGTTTTGTAGACAAAGGAGAAAGGGAATAAGCCTTCATGGGGTGATGTTTTTAGGCAGACTCATCTCGAAAAAAGTGCAAAGTTAAGGTTGGCATCCGGAGAGTCGATTGGGAACCAACCTGAGCACTGGGTTAATAAGAGGTCTTGGACCGTGTTTGTAAGTTATCTTTATCCTTTTTAGATATAAATTGATGTATTTAATTGTTTTCTAACTATTTATAGTAATAACAATCATGTTGTTTTTGGTAAATTGCAGGACACATATGAGAAGGCAATGAGTGAGAAGTATGGCCCCGACCCCACTCAACATCCATTGGGTGATGCTGAAATATGGGAGCATAGTGGTGGCGGGAGAAAGAAGGGCCAAGTTTATGGGGTAGGATCATCAGATCCAAGCTATGTTGTGTCGGGGACACTTTACGAGTGCGGCTCGTCCTCTTATGATCATGCCTTATCTCAAAAGAAGGTATATTGATTACTTATTGTAATTTACTTATTGTGTTTTTATGGATAAAAAAGGAAGTATGTTGCTATTATGGATGAAATATGTAGGTACATTACCTTTATATGATCAAAATAGTAAAGTATGTTGTTATTATGGATAAAAAGAAAGTATGTTGCTATTATGGATGAAATTTATATGATCAAAATAGTAAAGTATGTTGTTATTATGGATAAAAGGAAGTATGTTGCTATTATGGATGAAATATGTAGGTACATTGCCTTTATATGATCAAAATAGTAAAGTATGTTGTTATTATGGATAAAAAGAAACTATGTTGCTATTATGGATGAAATATGTAGGTAGATTACCTTTATATGATCAAAATAGTAAAGTATGTTGTTATTATGAATAAAAAGAAAGTATGTTGCTATTATGGATGAAATATGTAGGTTCATTACCTTTATATGATCAAAATAGTAAAGTATGTTGTTATTATGGATAAAAAGAAACTATGTTGCTATTATGGATGAAATATGTAGGTAGATTACCTTTATATGATCAAAATAGTAAAGTATGTTGTTATTATGGATAAAAAAGAAACTATGTTGCTATTGTGTGCAATACATATAGTATGTTCTTATTGTGGATAAAGAAGTATATAAGTACATTGCCTTTATATTATCAGTAAAAATGGTAAGTACGTTGCTATTTTTTAGGTAAATGAATTGGAGAGTATGCTAGAAAGGGAAGTGAAGGAACGAGAGGAGATGCAAGCACGTATTGAAAGGCATGAGAAAGAACGGGAGGAGATGCAAGCCCGTATTGAAAGAGAGGTGAAGCTACGTGAGGAGATGGAAGCCCGTCTTCATGGACAAATGCTTGAGCTTTTGAAGCAATTCACCCAAAACAGTAAACTTCCCGGTTCATCCTAAAAAATTGTTTAGTATTATGTTGAATTTTATGGATTTGGTTGTTGAATTTTATGGATTTGTGTTGAATTTTATGGATTTGTGTTAATTGTTTAGTATTATGTTGAATTTTATGGACTTGTGTTGAATTAGATATAGAAAAAATTCTCGATTTTGTGAAATTCTAATTGTATTTAAAATGCTATTTACCGACGGTTTAGAGAGTAAAACGAAAGTCGTTGGTAATCTGTTGCCGATATTTCCGTCGTTAATCCGTTACAAATGTAAACCGTCGGTAATCCGTTACAAATGTAAACCGTCGGTAATCCGTTACAAATGTAATCCGTCGGTAATCCGTTACAAATGTAATCCGTCGGTAATCCGTTACAAATGTTATCCGTCGGTAATCCGTTACTAATGTTATTCGTTGGTATTCCGTTGGTAATTACCGACCGCAAAATCCGTTGCTAAATTTTGTCTTATCCGTTGGAAATTCCGTTGCTAAAAATCAGCAACGCAAAATCAGTGACAGACTTTGTCCGTCGCAGAACTGTCGGTAAAACCATTAGCGACAGAATAGCGACGGTTTCTGCCGTCGTTAATGCCCTATTCTGTAGTAGTGGAAGGGCAAACAGGATGTAAATATTATATAGGGAACTATTTGACATCGAATTGAGATCAATCATCCAAACATTTAGCGACCTATTCGATCTAAAAACACTGTGAGTAACTTAAACACATAATACAAGAAATTTAATTCAGTTACTCTTTTTCTATTTAACCCGTTAATTTCATTATAATGCCTTCATAATACATCACTGTGGTAGAAATCAAAAACCTGGGTGGCTTAAAGAGTCTTAAAAATATGTAATGATCATCTCAAATCTCAATATTAGATTCATTTTTGTTTCTTGTATTTAAGACCACTAATCAAGAAAATTCTGGACTTCAAAAAAATTGCAGGAATATGAGTTTTAATAAATCAACATCATTTGGGACTGATCTGGATGGCTTAATCAACCTTGAAGTTCTGTAAGTCTTATCTCTATCATATTTCCAACATGGGATAGAAGGCTCCTGAGGCATCAATGAATGGAAAGTGGTATCAAGGATGGTCGGTTATGTAGCTGTCACAATAGTATAAAGAAGGTATAATTATGCTTTCCTTTCATTTTAAAGGGATAATCACAAGAAATACGACTTTATGACCTGATTTATAACGCATTCTCTACAGTCACCATCATATATTGTGTAGAAGGTACCAAATGTTGGTTGTATCTATTGTAGAAGATTACCAATCATCAAGTGGCATTTCAGTTTTAAGTTAGTGCTACTGTTCCAGAGAAAAGTGCGTGATACTAGTGAAATCCAAAGAATAGTGTATGAGACAAGTTTTATTTAAACTTGGGTAGCTTTTTAGTAATAATAAACTTTTGTATATTCTCTTGTTTTTGTTGTGAAATAAAACTTAATTCTTGATCTTTTGTACTTGCCTCTAACATTTTGTGCCCCGCCGCATTGCGTGGGTGCACAACTAGTTTAATAATATGCAAATTTGTTTTGTTTTACGTATTTGTGTTTTTAGATATTGGTACCAAATAATTGGAAATTATATTTATTTTTGTAAATTGTTTCGTGAATTTCTTTGTAACAAAGTTTGCTACAAGTTTTGCTACGGAATTACACCTACGGATCTTACTACGAAAGCTTGACAACAGATTTTACAACGGAAGCATGACCATAGAATTTGCTACACATTTTACTACGGAAACATGACCACAGAATTTGCTATGGATTTTACTACGAAAGCGTCACCACGAAAATTCCTACAGATTTTACTACGGAAGCTTGACCACGGAAATTTCTACAGAATCATTGCTACGGATTTTTTAAAGAAACATAGCCACGGATTTTACAACGGAAGCTTGACCACGGATTTTGCTACAACATTATTGTTACGGATTTTACTACGGAACCCTGACTACGGAATTTGCTACAGAATTATTGTTACGGATTTCACTACGAAAGCTTGACCACAGAATTTGCAACAAAATTATTGCAACGACATTTGCAACGAAACCCGCTACAGAAGTAGCAACGGAAAAAGAACCATGGAATTCGCTACGGACAAACGGCTACAGAAATCGCTACGGAGTCCACCTACGGAAGTCGCTATGGAATACATGCGCTACGGACTCGGTCCGTAGCAAAGTTGCTACGGAAATAAAAGTTCGTAGCAAACTCATTCGCTACGGGATTTATTGTAACGGAACAGTTCCGTAACAATTTCCGTTGCAAAACCCATTTAGCAACGGAATTTCAAGGTTTAGCAACGGAATTCGTCCGTTGCTAAATCGCTGTTTTCTTGTAGTGCATGATTTTGGGTTGTTGAACCTAAACTGGTGCGGCCTTCGGGCTATGATTTAAAGGTTAAGAATGTTCCGGTGCGGCTTATATAGCCATGATATATGATGCAGTCCATTGTGACTAAGAAACATGGGACAGAAATGGTTAGACATGATTATATGTGCAAATAACTGACGTGGCTTGATGATTTCAGGTTATGGTGATTCAGCCTGTAAGGCTACAGATTAGGATGTGAAATCCTAGGAGTTATGTGGTCAGCCAGTAAGGCTAGGAGTTTGGATTCGATATCCAGACAGATATATGATTGTATTTTATACATGTTATTTGCAGACACGATTACTCACTGAGCTTTGTAGCTCATACCGTTTGTTAATGTCCCTGCAGGTTAACATAACCCTGATAAGGGTAAGAATAAAGTCCGTGACTCAAGAAGTGGACTTGTAGATGCAGTCAGTAGCAGCCCGGCTTCAAAGGAGATATGGGTATTATATACTCTCCTTGATACGCTTGTACCCGATTTTATTAAAAATATACCCCTTTGTACTAATTTTAAGTACTGAAACCTTTAATTTAAATGAAAAATTTTCAGGGGTGTTTTGTTTTAAAAAGCCGGGTGTTACAAGTTACTTGTTTGATTTGGGTGTTATGAATCTTAGAATTTGGGGATTTGTTGAATAGTTGAAGAATATAGAAATTGATGGATGAATATGGTGGTTTTGGATGAGGGGATTCATTTCTAAGGATTCCAACCCTTGATGTGTAATCTTAAACCTTGAATCACTAGAATATGGGAATTGGGTGTTGAAATGGGTTTTATTCATGTTTATGATGAATGGATCTTTTGTTTAATGGATGAATGAGTTTATTGCATCAATTTGGAAGTAATAATGGAGGAATGATCATTTCCTAATGATTTCATGGAATGGAAGAGGGAATCTCCACTTGTAATCATCAATTGATGGATTGGAATTGGGTATTCCATGGGGTTGAACCATTTGGACCAATGATTGGAATTGGAGATTCCATGAGGTTATCTTCTTTAGAGTTATGTGGTAATGACTCCCTTAAGGTATGACCTTGTTTAAGAACTTAATTGGGACTTGATGGTGTTAAGTGTAATGATTGATTTAGAACATAGTTCATTAACCACTTGTTAAGAGATAAGAACTTGAATTGTGATTTCCATTGGTTTAAGTCATGAACACTTGGATTGGGAGTTGAATACTTAGAAATGAGTTCTTAGATGTGTATTTTCATATATAATTAGTCTTGGGTTGAATTGGAACTTGAATTGGGTCAAAAGGGAGTGAAAAGGACCAAAAACAAAGTTGCAGCGTGCAGAACACGACCCGTGTAAAAGGGTCTGTGCAATCTGCTGGGTCTGACACGACCCGTGTCAGACGGTTGTCCATATTTTCATCATTTTGGAGTTTTTAGCTTTATGGATTGGGCCTTGGGTCCTTGTTTTAATGCCAAACTTTGGGGATGTTTTAACTAAGATTTTCCTTATATTAGAGAGTCAAGGACTGAAAGGTTTTCTGCAACTATGAACTAAAATAACCTAAGTTCACATGCAACCTATGAGGATCTAAGTTTTCTTCTAATTAAACATATAACAAATCCTAAAGGCCCAGGAAAAATAAATTAAAAGAAAGGAATCAGAAAAACCAACATTTTAGAGAATCTTGGAAGCGAAGCAACAAAAATATATTGCCTCAAATGCAGTCACACCCAGGGAACAGGAGGCTCACGAAATCTTCAGAGAGAGAGAGAGAGAGTATTAAAATCGCAGGTTATGGGGTACTGGGGCTCCCTATTTATAGCCTCCAGCAGATGACCAGATAAACCTTAAGAGATAAGCCTTTTTGAATTCAAATTAAGATAAACATTTATCTTAATTATTCAAACTATAATTATCTCTTATTTACATATATATATATATATATATATATATATATATATATATATATATATATATACATATATATATATATATATATATATATATATATATATATATATATATATACTAGTTGTAAGGCCCGTGTATTACACGAGATGATACAAAAAAATATTAATTAAGAATATCTGAACATTAATAATTTTACATAAGAAATTTGTTTGTGTATCGTGACATCTTGCATTTGAGTTTTACTATTACGACTTTGTATTTTGATAAATATAATTGATTATGAGAATATCACCGGTATTAAAATCAAATTCACTATTATGATTGGAATCGTTCTTCAAAATATTATGACGTCAATTGTCTCTTTATTATCTCCTAAATCACTCTACACATTAAAAGATAATATGATATTAAAAACAATTAATTTTGAAATTCAATGATAACAATTAATTTTGAAATTCAATGATAACAATTAAATTTGAAATTGAATGATAATTAAACCGATCTTAAGGAGTTAGAAACGTTTCAAACCAATTAGTTTTTCTAAGAAATTTAAAATTATGAGAAAATGACATGTGACAAATTCAATGAGGAGATGACATGTGGCTTTGAGTTACTTATTTATTAGGATAAGATATATATATTTCGATATCTATATATTACTATATATAAATTTCGCTGGCCACTCACTCACTTAAACTGCCACTTACCCAACTATTGAATAATTATAGTTTTAGTCCATGCACCTTTAATTAATTAATTTAATCACCAAATTAATTCCAATTAATTCCAGATTAATTTCTAATTAATTAATATAGTTTTTAATTAATATATTATCACTTTAATATATTAATAAACCATATATTTAATTTCTATTGATTTATTAATCAGATAATAAATCAATCTTTCTCTCTACCGAACTTTCTACCAAACCTCTTGCTACGAGGGCAACCCAAATGGACTATGCTACTATTAATTAGGTAAATACTAATTATTAGTCATGGCTTAGACACCTAATCCAACAGTCTCCCACTTGGATAAGTCTATGACTATAATTACCAATTTAGCCTCTAATCAATTAGCAACTGTAGCTTCCTAGAAACCGCTGCCGAACTCTGACCTAGTCAGTTCTGTCCATAGATAAGTGATCAGATGATCCTCCATCCAACAAGATATTTTCAGACTCAGGACATGGATTAAGATCAATCCTGGTCTGATTCTCTGTTTCCCGATTTCTGATTTGCATATGACTTTAAGACTATTAATTGAGCATATCAATTTAGTACTGGTTGGCCAACCCTTTCAGACAACTTCAAAATCATCGAGAGGCCTACAGATATCTGTTTCCCGATAGGGTCAAGGGACGAATAAGCTTTGACTCATATACTTATGTCTTTTACTAGTCAAATCATTCACAACAACACGTTTTATAACATCGTGTTATCGATGCGTTTTCGCATTGTCAATGAACAACCGCTTGGTAAAACATAACTTATATGTCTCTACTTAAAGATCAAAAGATATTATCGTCTCAACATTGCTCGTGATGTAATCCATGAAGCAATCTGTTGAGCGTGGGTTTATCCAATACTTAAATCCCTATTTCTAAGTACTCATGAATATTGTAGCAATCATATTACTATGTCTAACTCCTTAGACAATCTACAAAACAATTCATGACAGCCTTCATTCATACTTACTCCCTAAAAGTATGAGTGACTGTGGACATTTGAATAATATAAAATTACTCAGGAAGTAAACATGCAAAAATGAAACACAATAATAAACAATCGACAAAAGCAGTATCAAATACTCATCAACAAAACTATATTATTAAATCACCAAAGTCAATTACATTTATATTGCAATAAGTTTCAAATCCTATCTAATTACAAAAACTAATATCATCTCTTAATCATATGCGCCTTGCATGCTGATTATGCTTAATCCTACTCAGAGCCTTTGTCAAGGGGTCTGCAGGATTATCTTCTGATGATACCCTCTTCACAAGGAGGTGACCTTCTTCTACTCTATGTCTTATGTAGTGGTACTTTCTGTCGATGTGTCTGGACTTTCCATGATCTCTCGGTTCCTTTGTCAAAGCAACTGCTCCTTCATTATCGCAGAACAGTTCCATGGGCTCCTGAATACTCGGGACTACTCCAAGGTCACCGATAAAGTTCTTCAGCCAAGCCGCTTCCTTTGCTGCTTCACTCGCTGCTATGTACTCTGATTCACAAGTAGAATCAGCCACCGTCTCTTGCTTGGAACTTTTCCAAGTTACTGCTCCCCCATTCAAAAGGAAAACCCAGCCCGACTGAGACCGACCATTGTCTCTATCTGTCTGAAAGCTGGCATCCGTATACCCGTCAACTCTCAAGGTATCACTACCACCAAGGACTAAGACAAAGTTCTTTGTCCTCCGCAGATACTTGAGTATGTTCTTAACAGCTGTCCAATATGCCCTTCCAGGATTTCCCTGGTATCGACTGACCATGCTCAAGGCAAAGGCCACGTCAGGTCGAGTACACGTCATAGCGTACATGATTGACCCCACAGCCGAAGAGTAAGGTACCCGACTCATGTCAACTATCTCCTCGTCTGTACTTGGACTTTGAGTCTTACTCAATTTGGCATTACTTTGGATAGGTAGCTCTCCCTTCTTGGAATTTTCCATACTAAACCTCTTTAGTACCTTTTCCAAGTATGTACTCTGACTGAGTCCAATCAGTCTCTTCTTCCTATCTCTCAATATTCTTATCCCTAGAATATAGGCAGCCTCTCCTAGATCTTTCATAGCGAAACACTTCCCAAGCCAAGACTTGACATCTTGCAAGGTTGGAATGTCGTTTCCCATGAGCAGTATGTCATCAACATACAACACCAGAAAGGTGACTATACTCCCACTAGCCTTGACATATACGCAGGACTTATCCTCGCTCCTATAGAAACCAAACTCTTTGACTTTCTCATGGAAACAAAGATTCCAACTGCGAGAAGCTTGCTTCAATCCATAGATTGATTTCTCAAGCTTACACACCTTATTAGTATACTTTGCATCGACAAAACCCTCTGGCTGATTCATGTAAACATCCTAAGTCAACTTCCCATTAAGGAAACCGGTTTTGACGTCCATATGCCAAATTTCATAATCATGAAATGCAGCTATGGCTAACATAATCCTAATAGACTTTATCTTGGCCACTGGTGAGAAGGTCTCATCATAGTCAATCCCTGGGGTTTGAGTAAAGCCCTTCGTAACCAGTCTTGCCTTGAAAGTGTGTACCTTTCCATCCATGTTGGTCTTCTTCTTGAAGATCCACTTGCACCCGACTGTCTTTCGACCCGGTACATTGTCAACCAAGTTCCAAACTTGATTGTCATACATGGACTTGATCTCGCTGTCCATAGCCTCTTTCCATTTGGCAGACTCAGGGCCCGCCACTGCTTCCCGGTAGTTAGCTGGCTCATCTAAATTTGTCAGTGTCCAATCACTGACAAATGTGTCCCCATCCGTAGTTATATGGAATCCATAAAACTCGGGTGGCATGCTAACTCTACTGGAACACCTAAGAGGTAAGGATATATCTGAAAGGTTTTCTGCAACTATGAACTAAAAATCCTAAGTTCACATGCAACCTATATAGATCTAGTTTTCTTCTAATTAAACATATAACATATCCTAGAAAGCCAGAAGAAATTAACTAAAAGAATAAAGTAAGAAAAACTAACCTTTTAGAATTTCTTGGAAACCAAGCAGCACAAATGTCCTGCCTCAAATGAAGTCACACCCTTAGCTGAGCTCTTGGCCGAAAATTCCTTGGGAGAGAGAGTCAAATTTCGTGGTCTAGGGTTTAGGGAGAGCCTCCCTATTTATAGCCTCCATGTGGTGATCAGATAATCGTTACAGATAAGCCTTTTTGAATTCGAATTAAGATAAACTATTATTTTAATCATTCAAACACCATTTATCTGTAGTATATATATATATATATATATATATATATATATATATATATATATATCTCGAAAATATATATATCTATATATATAATTTCGTTCACCACATGGTTACTCACACTGCCACTTACTCAACTATCGAATAATTACAGTTTTAGTCCCTGCACCTTTAATTAATCAATTTAACTGCCAAATTAATTCCAATTAATTCCAGAAAAATTTCTAATTAATTATTATAGTTTCTAATTAATATATTATCACTTAAATATATTAATAAACTATTTATTTAATTTCTATTGATTTATTAATCACATAATAAATCAATCTTTCTCTCTACCGGACTTTCTGCCAATCCTCCAACTATGAGGGCAACCCAAATGGACTATGCTACTATTAATTAGATAAATACTAATTATTAGTCATGGCTTAGACACCTAATCCAACAGTCTCCCACTTGGATAAGTCTATGACTAAAATTACCAATTTACCCTCTAATTAATTTAGCAACTGTAGCTTCCTAGAAACCGCTGCCGAACTCTGACCTAGTCAGTTCTGTCCAAAGATAAGTGATCAGATGATCCTTCGTCCAACAAGATATTTTCAGACACGAGACATGGATTGAGATCAATCTCTGTCCGATACTCTGTTCCCCGATTTCCGATTCTGCTCATGACTTTAGAACTTCTAATTGAACACATCAATTTAGTCCAGGCTGGCCAGCACTTTAGTCAACTTCAAAATCATCGAGAGGCCTACAGATATCTGTTTCCCATCAGGGTCAAGGAACGAATAAGCTTTGACTCATATGCTTATATCTTTTACCAGTCAAATCATTCACAACAACACGTTTTATAACATCGAGTTACCGATGCGTTTTCGTATTATCAATGAACAACTGCCTTGTAAATTATAACTCATATCTCTCCACTTCAAGATCATAAGATATTACCGTCTCAACATTGCTTGTGATATAATCCATGAAGTAATCTATTGAGCGTGGGTTTATCCAATACTCAAATCTCTATTTCTAAGTACTCATGAATGTTGTAGCAATCCTATTGCTATGTCTAACTCCTTAGACAGTCTACAAACCAATTCATGACAGTCTTGATTCAATACTTACTTCCCAAAGTATGAGCGACTGTGGACCTATCTGAATAATTAAATTATTCGGGAAGTAAAACATGCAAAAGTGAAACATAAAGATCTGACTGGCAGCTACTCCTGCTTATTACCAAGTCTCCACAAGGTAATCACCAAGTCTGGTCTTGTCATAAACTATTATCGGTTTCAAAAATTTCTTTTAAACTTTCAATTCTAATTTTACATCTATGTCTTTATGAACCTTACACTCTTTCTATGTATCCAAAGTATCTTATACTTGTACACTCTATTGCAGATGATCCAATCGGATGCTCATCCGATAACATCTCAATATGTTATCCTATCAATTTCTCTCCTAACTCCATTCTGGTAAAGTGTATTGTGACTTCCTATGGTTCTGGGGTCTTTAGTCTACTTGACTGCACCCTAAGACTATTTTGAGGTGTTATGATGTGCCGGTGACCCACACGCGCTCCATCAGAATACCAACGAGATTCTTTAACCATGAAGTCCATTAACATCATGTCCTGATGTTAATAATTACCACTTTGAAAATCTTTCAAATTAATACTATCACTTTCACCCTAATCATTTCCTAATGAATTCTCACTTTAGTCCATCCAGTATTCCCAGCCAGGCAATGTCCTGAATCCAACTTACTATACCCTAAGCATTAAGTTATCAGGACATGTTCATGACTTTATGATCGATCCAAAACTTGTGGAACCCGATCTAATCCTATTCCAAATCCTTTCGGAATCCAAGGATTATTTATAATCCTTTGTGTCATGATTTTCGAAAAACTATTTTCCTTTCGGAGACTTTTCTCGTGCATCTTGAATCTTATCAAGATCATGCTTACAATGGCTAGGTCTATGCTGGTGATTTCATCTTTCCAATAGATGACTGTGAATTACATGAGTATGTTGCACCTTCTTTATTTCTTTCATGCCAAGTCATCACACTTTGCAATGACAAGAAAAACTTTTCCTAAGTCTATGCATCTTGAATCTCATCAAGATCATCTTGGCAGAATCTGGATCTATCTCATAGACATTTACAACCACCTGAGTATGCCGTATTTCTATTAAGGCTTTCATAGCGATCCGTCGTTTAACACCAAGTCATTACACTTCGTAATGAAAAGAGACGTTTCCTAGAACCATTATTTATCCCACATGTGGGGATAGTGGATAACGGCGACTCCCACTGGCTTTGACACGATTATAGGCTATTCACAAAATCCAGAACTTATGGCACATTTTGAGAATCTAAACCTTTCTGACATTTTAATGGAAATCTTTCAGCCCTTTCTCAAAATCCAATCCTATGGCATATTTTGAGAATCTGAATATCCTTTCTTGCGAGATACCCGTGGGACAAAACCCGAGACTATTCACCTTTGTACCGGGACTCTCTTTGTGAGTCTCTATTAGTGTGCCGGTGATCCACACGTGCTCCACTAACGATTCACAATGTACCGTACAGTATTCTTTCAGATTCCATCCTCTATTGAGATTACTTCTCCCGGAATCAATTACTTGACTCTAAGTATCGTCTCACTCAACCAGATGTTCTGAAGGTATGTATTTGTCCATGTTGCTTTCTTTTGATGATTCAGTTACTCCCACTGGTTTTTTTTTAGACCAGGTGTAGAATCAATCAAATTTTTCACATAGACTGTGTCTCGCCCTGAGGTTCTCTTGTTTGGTAGCAACCGGGCTCACCAATGCTTCCCAATAGTCGGATTGTGAATCCGTACTAACTATAGTGTTTTACCACCAATCGGTGTGTCACCCCAATCATAGCTACTTATGATGGTGATCAATACTACTGGTCAAGAGAAGATTATGTCAGTTGTAGAACAGAAATCTGATTTCTGCTCCAAGCCTAGTGATGACTAAAGGTTCTTCCACTTGGCTAATCCTGAACTCATTCAGGACTGTCCCAACTCCCACTGTTTCCTTAAAACATGAGTTCTTTCTAAAAGAGCTATTCTTTTAGAGTTACAGTGGAATAGCCAACGAAACGACATTGCTGATCAGGTTCAGGCTAGTCATGAGGTTCAGACGAACACTACAGGACCCTGGAGTTTCAATGTACAAGTAGGATAATCCCAGCTTTACATATCAGACAGTGTCTGCAAGACCTACTTAGTCTAGGATGTTGTCGGAATATGGTTTATATAGACTGACTGGTATAGAGTTCAACTTATTTAAAACTAATTTGCAATGTATCTCATATATCGAGGATCGAACTATTTCGACCTATGCTCCATTATCTTCCTCAAGACACATTATAACCATTAATGCTCTTGGAAGAGAATGAACTATGAAACCTTTTTCTCAGTTTATGTTATCCCTCAGGTTCTGTGAAACTTGTACTTCCTTTGAAGTCCTTGGACTTTTCAAGGTTTCAATTCAATTGCTTATCCTGATAAGCAATGTCATATTCATCATATCGAATGATGAATATTGCGAAGTACAAACAATTGTGTTCTATGTCTTTTACATATCTATGTAGACTAATGACTTTGTTAACTTTGTTCAAGACTTGCAATCTTCAGTTGACTCTAAGTCAACTGATTCCAAAATCCTATCCTCTGGATCTTTGGGTGATTCATTTCTTGCCACATATGCTTTGTCAATAACTCAATCATCATCTGACTCTGAGTCAGATGATTCCAAAGTCCTGTCCAACTGGACCTTTGGTTGATTCATTTCTTAACACATTAAGAAGTCAATTCATCAAGCGACTCTAAGTCAAATGATTCCAAGGTTCTGTCCAACTGGACCTATGGTTGAATTGATTCTTATAACATTTGTATTAACAATCATAAATGACACAATTCTTGAATCCAAACACTTTGGATGCATCAACATTCAAGTTATTACTAATCATACATTCAACACATTCATATAACATTTCAAGGATAATTTCAGACAACAGGTGTTAAAAGAAAATATGACAATTTTATTAAAAATAAAATCCTTGAACAATGTAATAGACAATGTCAAAAATGTATCTAAAGACTAATAACAATATTTAATATCTATCTAAACTTCAAAACTGCACGAGCTGGAGATCCAATCCAAATGTGCTCCTATGCGACAGAGTCCCGTGCCTTCTTGATTCCCTGCATACAAACCAAAATGCGACTGTCACATTATGTATCAAGAAATCTTGGAACAGGAGTTTTGAGGTTTTTCGATATACCTGAGCTTTCAAAAGAGTTGGAGCGTCTTCCAATCTTTCCGTGACTGTATCCGATTTTGCGGATTCCCAGTTTGAGACATGTCTAGTCGATCTTGACCGTTTCTTGTTACGTCTCTTCACTGGACTTAATCCAGAAGTAGCTGAGCCATTTGAGCTATGCCTGTCCAAGAGTGACTCGTATAAAGTCAACAGTGGACGCATTTCCATGAGGGTCTTTTTCTGGTCTTCCTTTCTATACGTCTGAATGAACAGATCGTACTCATTTGTCAGCGAAGCGAGCAGGATGTTAACACTCTCCTCCTGACTTATGGGATGACCAAGTTTATATAACTCGCCTATGTACCCTTCAATCTGAAGAACATGCGACTTGATGCTACTTCCT
This sequence comes from Cichorium intybus, assembly GCA_023525715.1. Lineage (NCBI taxonomy): Eukaryota > Viridiplantae > Streptophyta > Magnoliopsida > Asterales > Asteraceae > Cichorium > Cichorium intybus. Next base: position 74,829,241 of record CM042012.1, on the reverse strand, counting down.
CCCTTTAGCTTGCACTCTGCAAGTCTTCTGAGGATTCTAGCTCGTTCCTCTTCAACTGGTTTTTGGAACCTTTCCTCCACCAGTTGCATCAACTCATATGGCCCTAAGGATTCAAAATCCTTGCGGAACTCGGGGTCAATGGTTGATAGCATGAGGTCACGAATCTCTTCGGATTCATCATAGGGACCTTTTACGATGACTTGTTTCGGTGGAACTGGGATCGGATACTCGGTGAGATGTAGCTTGCCAGCAATGCCGAGACCCAGTCTCCAATTGCGAAGCCATTCTTTACAGTTGAGGCCAGTCAGCCTTTCCATATTAAGCAGGTGCATTCTGATGCTTTCAGAAATGGGTGAAGGAGGAGAAGGAGGAGAATTGACACTTGACATCTATAAAAGAAATAGAATTTATTAGTTTAACTGTTCCTTTTAAATAACTACCCAATATATTATTTATTAAGGCTAGGATCCAAAATACCCCAACTATGGTGTGAAGAGGGATGCCGTAATCACAACATAATGGTCATTAAGGTAGATAAACACTTATCAATTTCATCTTATGAAATTCCTAGTTCAGATGAGATTCATTAAACTTTTAAATGGCATGTTTAATCTCGGATGTGCCCCACTGTTTGTGACTGGGATGCCGAGGATCACAAACTGGATGTGAATAACCATGCAAATTAGCTTGGTACTCTCGGGTTAATTATCATCTCTAATTGATGTGCCGGTAAACCACACAAGCTCCATCAATAATGATAATACCCGGGAAACCCATTGCAACTCTTTATGAACCCCTATTGGCGTGCCGGTAAACCACACACGCTCCACCAATGTTTCATAAAGTGCAATGTGCAATTTCATGGATTAGCACCAATTCACATTTTCCTAAAGTAACTAGATATGGGATTTTATTAAGTGTTCTAGTACTTTGAATCATTAACTTTTAGTGATTATTAGGTGGTCCTATCATACATGTTCGGCTAACGACCCTCCACTGATCAGGCGAGCGGTGGGCGAGAGTGTTCACCCATTAGACCGCCATTTTATAGGCAGTCTCCTTATACCCACTTTATAGACCAGCTTCGTGAATGAGGCCTACTAATGATTTGACTAACCATTTTAATCTTATACATATAATAATAACTCCCTAATTATAATATATATAAGATGTAATTTTTTAAACCATTTAAAAATTGTTTCTGGTTTATCTTTTAATTTATTGCCAATTTAAACTATTAAATTTCAAATTAAATTAAACCTTAAAATGGATTTTAATTATCTTTTAATTAACCAATTAATTAAATTAATTAAATTTGATATTTTAAACATTTTTAAATATTTTAGGATTTATCTATTTAATTTTCGCCAATTTAAAGCAATTAAATTTTAAATTAAATTAAATCCTTGAATTATCTTTTAATTACCAATTAATTAAATTAATTCAAAAGTAGATAGGTTTATCAAATTAATCAAATTAATTAAAACATATCCTTATCCCCTAATTTTCGATTTTTAGGAAAAAGGGTTTTAAGGTTTATTTTTTAAACAATTTAAAGTTACCAAAAATAGAATACCTTCTAACCTAATCCACAAAAAAATCGCCAAATCATAGGGGAGGGGCTAGGGTTTCTAAAACAAACCCTAAATTTCGAAATTGGCCACATTAGGGTTTATAAACAGTTAAACCCTAATTTTCAGGAAAGCAGTTATAGCAATTTAACAAGAAAAACAACCAAATATCTCTGATACCACTGAAAGGTTTTCTGCAACTATGAACTAAAAATCCTAAGTTCACATGCAACCTATATAGATCTAGTTTTCTTCTAATTAAACATATAACATATCCTAGAAAGCCAGAAGAAATTAACTAAAAGAATAAAGTAAGAAAAACTAACCTTTTAGAATTTCTTGGAAACCAAGCAGCACAAATGTCCTGCCTCAAATGAAGTCACACCCTTAGCTGAGCTCTTGGCCGAAAATTCCTTGGGAGAGAGAGTCAAATTTCGTGGTCTAGGGTTTAGGGAGAGCCTCCCTATTTATAGCCTCCATGTGGTGATCAGATAATCGTTACAGATAAGCCTTTTTGAATTCGAATTAAGATAAACTATTATTTTAATCATTCAAACACCATTTATCTGTAGTATATATATATATATCTCAAAAATATATATATCTATATATATAATTTCGTTCACCACATGGTTACTCACACTGCCACTTACTCAACTATCGAATAATTACAGTTTTAGTCCCTGCACCTTTAATTAATCAATTTAACTGCCAAATTAATTCCAATTAATTCCAGAAAAATTTCTAATTAATTATTATAGTTTCTAATTAATATATTATCACTTAAATATATTAATAAACTATTTATTTAATTTCTATTGATTTATTAATCACATAATAAATCAATCTTTCTCTCTACCGGACTTTCTGCCAATCCTCCAACTATGAGGGCAACCCAAATGGACTATGCTACTATTAATTAGATAAATACTAATTATTAGTCATGGCTTAGACACCTAATCCAACAATATCAGTCGGACCAACAGGAACTTCATCCTCTTGTTGGTTGCTAGTTTCTCCTAAGGTTGCATTATCTGGTGACTCTTGAATTTTTTCAAGATCAATGGTACTCCCACTGTCCTCTTTGAATATGAGTTCTCTCTCTAGAAAGACTCCTCGTCTAGATACAAAGACCACGCCCTCGCTTGGTCTGTAGAACAAGTATCCAAAAGACTGTTTGGGGTATCCAATGAAAAAACACCTCTCGCCTCTTTCTGCGAGTTTGTCGTGAGTCTCTCGTCTAACGAAAGCCTCACAACCCCAGACCTTGACATGTGCTAACGAGGGAGCTTTCCCTGTCCACGTCTCATGGGGTGTTTTAGCAACCTTCTTGGTTGGGACAAGATTGAGGATGTGGGCGGCAGTCTCTAAGGCATACCCCCAGAAGTGGATTGGAAGTGAAGCTCAACTCATCATGGAACGAACCATATCTAATAGGGTTCGGTTATGCCTTTCGGCTACACCGTTTAACTGTGGTGTCCGAGAAGGCGATAACTATGAAACTATTCCACATTCCTTTAGATAGTCTAGGAATTCGATACTAAGATACTCACCGCCTCTGTCGGATCTGAGCATCTTTATCTTCCTGCCCAATTGATTCTCAACTTCATTTTTAACTTTCCAAAGGTGTCTGACTTGTGCTTGATCAAGTAGATATACCCGTATCTACTATAATCGTCAGTGAAGGTCACATAGAACCGTGTTCCATCTTTTATGGTTGATCTGAAGGAACCACACACATCTTTGTGTATGATGTCCAACAGACCTTCACCTCTTTCAAAGGACCCTTTGAATGGTGACTTAGTCATCTTGCCCAAAATACAATATTCGCATACATCATCCGATTTTAAGTCGAATGATTCCAACACTCCATCCTTTTGGAGTTGGGCGATGCGTTTCTTGTTAATGTGCCCAAGACGACAGTGCCACAAGTACACCTTTTCTCTGCCACTAGAAGAATCAATATGATTTACACTATGTCCTAAATTGTCAACACATTGTACAGTTTCATACACACCATCACAAGGTAAAGCAGTAAAAATAGAAACCCCATTTTGAAAAACAGAAATAGAACCATTTATATTATCAAAAGAAAATTGGAAACCTTGTCTGAACAATGCATGAAAGGAAATAATATTTCTTGCCATTTCTGGCGAATAGCAACAATTTAAAAGATCTAAACTAACACCACTACTAAGCATTAAACTATAGATTCCGATCTTGGTGACAGGCGACGATCTCCTGTTTCCCATGATCAGGTTCAATATACCATGCTCCACCTTCCTGCTTTCCTTTAGGCCCTGCAAATCATAACAAATGTGAAAACCACATCCTGTATCAAGGACCCAAGAACTGGAAGATGGTGAGTTTTTAGAAATAGTGTATATAGCTGCTGAAGACGACTTCACTTTGCCATCTTTCAAGTCTTGCAAGTATCTCGGGCAGCTTCTTTTCCAATGGCCCTTTTCCTTGTAGTAGAAGCAGTCAGCTTCCTTGGGGTTTGCATTGTGAGCAATGCCAGAAGCTTTGGGTCTCGGGCCACTGCTGGATGAACCAACATGTACCTTTTCCCTCCAATTCTGATTGGGAGGGCCCTTTCTCTTCTTCCCCTTTCCACTACTAATTGCCAAGACGGGCTGGCTAACCGAGGGCATACTTTTACCCTTCATCCCATCTTCAGCAGTACGCAGCATGCGATGCAGTTTAGCAAAGGTGGCTTGATTGCTGTTCAAATGATACACCAGCGTGAACTGGTCATAAGAACTCGGTAGAGAATTTAGCACTATATCTACAGCTAAATCCTCGTGAACTGGCATCTCAAACTTTCTAAGCCTCTCCACATATACTTGCATCCTCTGTACGTGATTGTAGATGGACTCTCCATCCCTCGGCTTCCCATTGGTGAAGGCTTTGACCACCTCGCGCCTCTCGATGCGCTCCTGCTTGCAGAACTTTTCCGCGAGCTCTTTGTGCATCTCATAGGGCCAGTAGTCTTCATAAATTCTCTGAAATTCTGGGTTCATAGTAGCAATCATGATGCAAGCCACTTTGGTTGCATTATCAGAATGTTTTGTGTATTGGGCGAGTTCTTCGGGAGTAGCAGTATCGGGGTCAATTTCAACAAGCTCGGTTTCTAGAACATACTCTTTATGTTCAAACCTTAGAGCCATCTTGATGTTACGGATCCAGTCATTGTAGTTGGTACCGTACAATGTAACTTTGGAGCACAATGACCAGATGGATGTAACATTGGAGTTAGAGTGGGGGGCGGATTAATCAGCAGAAGACATCTATAAAAGAAGATAGTTTTAATTAGATAAATATAATAATCCTTATAATAACCCAATAATAATTATAAGGCTAGGATCCTACAATAAAAATTTACAATCTCGAAGAGGGATGTCGTAATCAATATTGTAAATTTTATAAGGTAGGCGAATGACGATTCAGCGAATTCCACCGCAGAAAGATAATCTTATTAAAATGGAATTCCTAGTTTCTTTTGAGATTTATTGAACTGTTCAATAGCATGTTTAATCTCGGATGTGCCCCACTGTTTGTGACTAGGATACCGAGGATCACAAACTGGGTGTGAATAACCATGCAAATTTGCTTGGTACTCTCGGGGTCAGTTGTCATCTCAAATTGATGTGCCGGTAAACCACACACGCTCCATCAACAATAACAACACCCGAGAAACCCATTGCAACTCTTTATGAACCCCAATTGGCAGGCCGGTAAACCATACACGCTCCACCAATGTTTCATAAAGTGCAATGTGCAATTTCATGGGTTAGCACCAATTCACATTTTTCCTAAAGTAACTAGATTGGGATTTTATTTAAATTGTTCTAGTACTTTGAATAATATCATTATACTTTTAATGAGATTAGGCGGTCCTATCAGACCCATTCGACTAACCACCCTCCACTGATCAGGCGAGCGGTGGGTGAGAGTGTTCACCCATTAGACCGCCATTTTATAGGCTGTCTCCTTATACCCACTTTATAGACCAGCTTCGTGAATGAGGCCTACTATTGATTTGACTAACCATTAAATCTTATACATATAATATTAACTTTTAATTATAATATATATAAGATGAATTTTAAACCTTTTAAAATTGTTTTTTTTGTTTATCTTTTAATTTATTGGAATTTAAACTATTAAATTTAAAATTAAATTAAACCTTTAAAAACTCGATTTTATTTTCTTTTAATTAACCAATTAATTAAATTAATTAAATTTGATATTTTAAACCTTTTAAAATATTTTAGGATTTATCTTTTAGTTTTTCGCCAATTTAAAACAATTAAATTAAATTAAATTAAATCCTTGAATTATCTTTTAATTACCAATTAATTAAATTAATTCAAATGTAGATAGGTTTTACCAAATTAATCAAATTAATTTAAACCTATCTTAAACCCCCTAATTTTTGATTTCAAATAATGGGTTTAAGGTTATCCATTTAATTAATAAAATTAAAGTTACCAAAAATAGAAAGCCTTATAAAAAACCCTAAAAGAAATCGCCAACTAGGAGGGGAGGGGCTAGGGTTTTCAAAACCCTAACCCTAATTTCGAATTGGCCCCATTAGGGTTTAGAAGCTATAAACCCTAATTTTTTAGGATAACAATTATATCAATTTAACAAGAAAACAACCAAAACGCTCTGATGCCACTGAAAGGTTTTCTGCAACTATGAACTAAAATAACCTAAGTTCACATGCAACCTATGAGGATCTAAGTTTTCTTCTAATTAAACATATAACAAATCCTAAAGGCCCAGGAAAAATAAACTAAAAGAAAGGAATTAGAAAAACCAACATTTTAGCGAATCTTGGAAGCGAAGCAACAAAAATATCTTGCCTCAAATGCAGTCACACCCAGGGAACAGGAGGCTCACGAAATCTTCAGAGAGAGAGAGAGAGAGAGTATTAAAATCGCAGGTTATGGGGTATTGGGGCTCCCTATTTATAGCCTCCAGCAGATGACCAGATAAACCTTAAGAGATAAGCCTTTTTGAATTCAAATTAAGATAAACCTTTATCTTAATTATTCAAACTATAATTATCTCTTATATATATATATATATATATATATATATATATATATATATATATATATATATATAGATTTCGAAATCTATATATTACTATATATAAATTTCTCTGGCCACTCACTCACTTAAACTGCAACTTATTCAACTATTTATTAATTATAGTTTTAGTCCCTGCACCTTTAATTAATTAATTTAATCACCAAATTAATTCCAATTAATTCCAGATTAATTTATAATTAATTAATATAGTTTTTAATTAATATATTATCACTTTGATATATTAATAAACCATATATTTAATTTCTATTGATTTATTAATCAGATAATAAATCAATCTTTCTCTCTACCGAACTTTCTACCAAACCTCCTGCTATGAGGGCAACCCAAATGGACTATGCTACTATTAATTAGGTAAATACTAATTATTAGTCATGGCTTAGACACCTAATCCAACAATGACTTCATTTTGGGATGGTGGATGATGGTTCCTTCTTAGTTCTAAAGAAGTAATTATAGTGCGACTTTTAGATGAATCAAGTATGACACCTTCCATTCTTGTCTTGTAGGAAGGAGGTATATTGTAATGACTTGTAGGTGAGACTAAGGACTTGAGTTATCACTCAACTAGGAGGATTTTGATGGAAGAGTTAATGTCTAGAAGCGCCCTCAATGCATCAACCCTGTGTGGAGTTAGTGTTAACTCGTCAGTTGACCTTGGGGTGAGTTTACCAGGAGTACACATCCTTCCCACTACCTTTTATGTGTGTTATCAATTACGTTTCATACATGTTATTATGTGCAATGTGTTATATGATTACTACTTGTGCATTGCATGAAAATGAGTTTCTAAAGATATTTTCAAATAAAGATTATGATGATGTTTTGAAAGATGTTTTGAGCATCCTATTTGTACATTGCATTGCATATAGGATGGGATTGACCGTGTGAACCTTATGATGACCTTAATGATGTTTGGCTGAGATACCCACCTTTTAATGATGTCTTGGGATTGTTTCCGACAATAGGAAACTGCATGAGGCAGTTGCTAACCCTCAGGGGCTAGTGTGATGGCCACTAGTCCTAGTTTTGCCTATACGGGGATCGAGTGACATGCTTTGTGCATGTCATTTGTGAAATTAGGTAGGTGCCATTGTGTTGAGTTGGACTTTTATTAGATGGACATGGATTTGGGATAGTTGCATCATGCATTTCATTTGCATATCATAACTATCTATTTTGAGTAAATCCTTATGATGTTTTAAACAACTTTTGAGTGTGTCAAAACTATTTTTTGAGGTTTGTCCCGAGTGTGGTAGTTCATTACCCACTCTGAATGGGTCAACATTGGGTAAGCTCACTAGGCATTTCAATTGCCTAACTTATTTTGATGTGTACTCAAGTTGAGAAGTTTAGATGACTTTAAAAGAGCTGAATGTTTAGAAGGCCATGGTTTGTGTGGTTTCATTTAAGCCGTGTAATGGTATCTGAATTGTAACAACCTCGTTACTTTATAAACTAAAATGTTTTATCTAAAATGGGACCAAACAATGTTTTCCGCAACTTAAACCTTGAACTATTTCTCAATAAATCCCATGTGTTTTAGAACGGTTTGGAACAAAAAATGACTCTTTTGAATATTATTAAAATTAAAGTTTTCACTGAAGGATGATTTTTGAATAACGATGTTAAACCATGGGTTAAAATGATGTTTTTATGAAAATCCTTAAGCGAAGGTGTTCCAACCACGTTGCCACCGCCTCATGGTGGTTGATGTATACTCATTTGACAGCCTTAGTGTTAGTTCCTTGAGTCCTAATGGGTTCAGTTGCAAGCTTAAAGCCTAATGCAAAAATTATAGTTTTATGTAAAAACCCTATCTTGTCATATATTGAACTTCTAAAAATATATATTAATTCTATACCATGTGAGGTTCACTTCCTATATGTGATTCTATGTGTCACTTAAGTGTATGATTGCTATTATGTGCACAAGCGAGTGGATGTAGGTTATAACTTTCTTATAAACATACTACCGGGAGGGGTAGAAATAAGATGTTGAGGTAAGACTACCGGAAGGGGTAGCAGTATGATGTTGATGTAAGACTACTGGAAGGGGTAACATTCAGATAGATTATGTGTTTCATTTTGAGATGATTATATAGTTTGTGAGCTCACTAAACTTTGCTTACCCGTTGTTTATTAAGACTTTTAGGACCCTCCGGGGTGGACGAGGGAACGAAATATACATGACTGTAGGTGACGTTTGAATTCCTCTAATTTTCCTTTTTTTATCAATTATGACATTTGTGATTTTGTAACCTGGTTTTTTAGACTTCCATATTTTTTTATGATAATCCATACTCTGAAATTGATTTTGAAGATTCGTCGAAACTGTTGGAAATAGTGTCCAAGGTCATTAACGGTTGGTGATATTTCTAATAATAGTAGGATCTTTTTGGGTTACCCTTAAGACCCAAAAAAGCAAATTGGTGACAGAAATGAACTGGGAGAAATCAGTTTATTAATTTGTCCAGTTATGATAAATTAATTAGAAGGTAATTGGAATCAATTAAGAAATTAATTTGGATTTACTTATAAGTAACTAATTAGAGAGACTGAACGTTAATTAATTAAATAAGTTTAATTAATGAAAACAATCTAGGGCTAAGTGGCAAAAGGAGGGTACCTTTGGGAACAAGTTGTATCCTACCTATAAATAGGGATCTATGGATCAAACCCTAACATCCCTTTTCCCACCCTAAGGTGCCGCCACTTACACCTCGCCTCCCTATATCCTTCCTGGCAATTTTGTCCCCCTCCCTAAAGGGTTTTGGCATTTTTTTTAGCAATAAGGAGGTTCTGTCTATTTGTTCTTCTGGTGTTCTTGGGTGTGAACCAAAATAGGGATTTTGGTTTGGATCCTTACATCCAAACAAAGAGGTAAATCTTTTAATGCATCTTTAGTTGTTACAATTGATATGAACAATAAGATCCTTGTTAGATTTTTGTATTAACACATGTTTTGATCTTGGTAAGTCTTCCACTGCAAATCGTTTTTGTTAATGTTAAAACCGTTGACCAACTTTAGTGGTTTTTGGATGTAATATTATGTTGACAATATTCTTATCTTTTTTATGTATGTTCTTCATGTAACTGCTGAATATCTTTGAGTTATTAATGAACATACTTTATCATCTACTTGTGTTTACTTTTATGATAATGTGAATATGAGATTTGGAACACCGAAATTCACACTTGAATTTCGGTCTGTGCTACAAAGAGTTTATACTTAGAAGATTTACAAGTTCAAGGAAACAAGTTAAAAAGACACCGAAATTCTCTATGAATTTCGGTACTAAAGACTTTTGGTCCAGCAACTCATGACATTAAAAGATCATAAGCTCAATAATCTCCATACCGAAAATTATCCCTAATTTTCGGTTACCTCAGAAGTTTGTATGGTGATAAGAGTTCGAGACAAATGAAGATAAAGACAAAAGATAAGAAGATTCGTTTATATAGTATAGTTAGGTTAGTCAATTCATGTTCCCTAAAGTTGCATGGCTCTTGTACTGTTTAGATAGAGAATAATCAATCATAGGCTATAATAGTCTGACTTAGTACTATTATCCATAGAACAATCCGGAATGAACTGGTCTGTAGTTCATTTTATCCTTAGGTCTTTTTCTAGTGGGAACTCTCCTTGCACTATAAAAGGAGAGTTCCATCACTCTTTATCTTCATAGTTTGGAGAAACACATCTGTAACACTCTTTCTATGATATACAAATCTTCCATTCCATCAAACCTTTGTTCTTAATGTTTATATCTATGTTCTTCATTTTCTACGTTTAATTCTTGCATTTTGATCTAAAGTCTTTCATTATTCCGCACTAATACTTGTTTGTATTATTTATTGTTGAGCATCGATCATTCTAAGTTATTATCAAGTTTTTGAACTTCGCCTTTACTTTTCAACAGTTAGTATCATATTCATTGTAGCTGTTTATAAGGTTATTCGTGCATATTCTACTTGAGCCTTGGTTTTCGTAGCAACCGTTGAACCCATTATAAATCTTTCGTATGCTACAGAGCTCACGTTTTTAAACTCAAGATTTTCAAACAACTTCTTTCAAAGACTTCTTCAAGCATGCAAATGAATTACTCACTCAATGTTGCGAACAGTGTTGGTAGCTCCACAAGAGCTCCAATACTGATACCAACAGAATACAACGGTTGGGCAACTCGAATGCAAAACTATTTCAGACACCAAGAGAAAGATCTCTGGAGGTCTGTGGAGGAAAGACCTCATGTTCCTATTCTTACCCCAAGAAATGACACCGTCGAAGGTGCTCTTGGTGGAGTTCCTCAAGCACGCCTGACACCTCTTCACATCGAGAATATGGATAACGATCAAGTTGCTTTTACCGAAATTTCTTATGGAATCCCCCAGAACTTTTTGATCTCATTCAAAACTGTACCACTGCTCAGCAAATATGGATACTATTGCAAAATATGTTCCATGGTACTGAGGAGGGGATGGACAAGAAATAACGGCAAGCCTCAGTGAATACAACAAATGTTTTGCTCTTCCTGGCGAAAGTCTCAGTGATTCATTTACTTGTTTTTCACTCATCATTACATGCCTCCTAAGTGCAAGAGTTGTAAGTGATGGAGAATAGGCAAACAATAAAACTTAAACTCTTATGTTCACATGCAACCTAAAGGATCTATGTTTTCACTATTGAATCTATAACTAAGAACATCATAAGAATCCTAATGGCATAAATCGAAAATCCTAAAGAATGTTGAAGATTACATACCTTTTGATCTCTTGGAATCAAGCACCACAAATGTCGTGCCTCTAATGGCTCACACCCAAAACACAAGCAATCAAGAAACCAGCGAGAGAATGAGAGACTCTTGAAGTTGGTGTAGGTTTTAGGGGTGCTGGGGCTCCCTATTTATAGCCCCAGAATGATAACTGATAAGGCCTATAACTATCTTATTTGAATTATGATATTGTAAGCCTTTTATCATATAATTCAATTACCTTATCATTACCATAAATAGTTCTAGTATCCATATATGTAGATTTCGAATTCCTTAGGGTGGTAACCCTAGAATTCGTCCAACATACATACATACCATAATTGTCCATTACTCAACTATTGAACAATTACAATTTAGCCCTTGCACTTTTGATTAATCCAATTAGAGTGACCAGTGAGGAGCTTGAAAGATTATGATAATATAGTGGGCTTTGATGCAATTCTTCATGCAGTTGCGCATTTTGCACATGATTTACATTTCTGCGTATACGTATATGTATATGAGCATATATGTATATGCATATATGCATATTGCTTTGTAGTTGATCTTCCATACATGTTCATATGTGCATATATATATATATATATATATATATATATATATATATATATATATATATATATATATATATATGTTTATATATGTATACATGTCCATTTGTTAATGTATATATGTTTGTATGTGCATATGTGCATACACGAATGTGCATATGTGAATATACGTATGTTCATAATTTATGTGTTTTCTTGTCAAGAACTGATATTGCAATTTTATTTCAAGAATTGAAATTTTGAAGCACATATGCATAATATTAGATGCACATATGCATAAACGTGTCTGCATATATACATTTATATGTGCATATACATATGTGCATAAGTGTGTGCGTAATTTGTGTATATGCATACATATATGTGCCTATGTGTAACATCCGTGTTTTGGGCCTAGGAGTTTTGGGCTTAAACCGACAAATAAAATTTATTTTGTAAATAAAGAAAACAAATAAATAACTAAATAAAATATTTTGTTATATTTTATATTGTGAATAAATGAGCCAAATATAGTTTTAAAATCAAATTGTAACCAAATGTGAGAAAGTTTGTCATAAGGACTAAAAGTGTCAATTTGGCCAAACTTACCCTAAGTAGATTTGACTAGTTATAGATTTAGAAAATTGTAAGATATATTAAAGGAATTGAGGTAGAGTTTAAATTAGGTCTAATAATTCCTGGAATTTCATTAAGGACCTAAATTGTGAAGAATTTTAGTGTAAGGGACCATTTGTTTCAAATTGGGAAACTAAGGGTTGGTGTTGACCTAGAGAATGACTCAAGTGAAATAAATATTTATATTTAGGGCATGAGTGTAAACTTAGAGACTTACAATGAGAAAAATGGACTTTTGGGGTGTTAGGTGAAGAAGAACCAAATTATAGGGACTAGTTTTGCCAATTGTGAAAGATATCAAGTTTTTGATGGGGGTTTCCCCCATTTCAGCCACAACCACGATTTGGAGAGAATGAGAGGAGAGAGTGGCGATTTTTCTAGGGTTCATGAGGATTTAATGCTAGAGATGGATGATGGTTTAAGCTCTTGAAGATTTCAAGCAATCTAAGGTATAAACCCACTTTTCTAGCCCTAGCTTTCGAGTTTAGGTTTGGGGTTTGGACCCAAATCCGAGTTTTATGATGGGATGAGGTTCTTCCTATGATTCCCCAATGTTTATTTGATGTTTCTAAGTTGATTAGAGTCTACATTCAATCCATGGATGCTCTAGACTCACTTAGTTGATTGATTTGGGTGTTATGAACCCTAGATTTTGGGGATTTGATGAATAGTTGAGGAATCTAGAAATTTATGGTTTGATTTGGTAATTTTGGATGAGGGGATTCATTTCTAATGATTCCTTAAGGATTCCAACCTTTGATTTGTAGTATTAAACCTTGAATCACTAGAAATTGAGAATTGAGTGTTGAAATGGGTTTTATTCATGTAGATGATGATTGGATCTCTTGTTTAATGGATTGAATGAATTTGTTGCATCAATTTGGATGTATAAGTGGAGTGAGGATCATCTCCTAATGATTCTATGGAATGGAAGAAGGAATCTCTACTTGTAATCACCAATTGTAGGAATGGAATTGGGTATTCCATGGTTTAAGCTTATAGAGTGAAGTTGTGATCATGCCATGTAATGGATTCATTTGAAATGATATTTGGCAGTTTAATTGAGTCTAATGATGTATAAATTGAGTTTGAATCATGTCCTTTTGATGTCCATAAGGTTGGGAAAGTGTTAGAACTTGATTCGGGTCAAAACGTGGTGAAAATGACCAAAAATCGGAGCTATAGCAGGCTGTACACGACCCGTGTGAAGATTTTTAGACTTACTGGTCAATCATACACGACCCGTGTCAGACCTACACGACCCGTGTTGCTGGGTCTGGCCAGAAATTGCAGTTTTTGGGTTTTGAGCTTTATGGTTTGGGCTTTGGGTCCTTGTTTTAATGCCAATCTTTGGGGATGTTTTAAATAAGATTTTCCTTATGTTAGAGCGTCAAGGACTTCATTTTGGGATGGTGAATGATGGTTCCTTCTTTGTTATAAAGAAGTAAGTATAGTACGACTTTTAGACGAATCGTGTATGATACCTTCTGTTCTTGTATTGTATGAAGGAGATATATTGTAATGACTTGAAGGTGAGACTGAGGGCTTGAGCTAGCACTCAACTAAGATGATTTGATGTATGAGATGATGTCTAGGAGCGCCTCCAAATGCATCAAACCGTGTGTGGAGTTAGTGTTGACTCGTCAGTTGACCTTGGGTGAGTTTACCGGAAGTAGACATCCCAACTATTATCTTTTGTGTGTGTTATCAAATACTTTTCACACATGATATTATGTGCAATGTGTTATATGATTACTACTTGTGCATTGCATGAAAATGAGTTTCTAAAGATGTTTTCAAATTAAGATTATGATGATGTTTTGAAAGATGGTTTGAGCATCCTATTTGTGCATTGCATTGCATATAGGATGGGATTGACTGAGTGAACCTAATGACGAAGATGAGATGATTATCATGGATTTAGGGAAATCATGATTGTCCCGGATTTAGGGAAATCATGGGCAAAATGCCCAAAATGAGATGTTTATCCCGGATTTAGGGAAAACCATTCCCGACAATAGGGAAGCGCATGAGGGAGTTGCTAACCCTCATGGGGCTAGTGTGATGGCCACTAGTCCTAGTTTGGCCTATATGGGGATCGAGTGATATGCTTTGTGCTTGTCATTTGTGAACTTAGGTAGGTGCCATTGTGGTGAGTTGGACCTTTATGAGATGGGCGTGGGTTGGGATAGTTGCATCATGCATTACATTGCATTTCATAACTATCCATTTTTGAGTAAATCTTAATGATGTTTTAAACAACTTTTGAAGTGTATGTCAAAACTATTTTTTGGAGGTTTGTCCCGAGTGTGGTAGTTCACTGCCCACTTTGAATGGGTCAACCTCGGGTAAGCTCACTAGGCATTTCAATTGCCTAACTTATTTTGATGTGTACTCAGGTTGAGAAGTTTAGATGACTTTAGAAGAGCTGGACGTTTAGAAGGCCACGGTTTGTGTGGTTTCATTTAAGCTGTGTAATGGTATTTGGATTGTTACAACCTCGCTACTTTATAAACTAAAATGTTTTATCTAAAATGGGACCAAACGATGTTTTCCGCAACTTAAACCTAAATTATCACTCATTGAACCCCATGTGTTTTAAAATGGTTTTGAAAGAAAATGACTTATTTGAAGATGATGAAATTTAAGTTTTTACTAAAGGATGATTTTTGGAATAATGATGATAAACTATGGGTTAAAATGATGTTTTATGAAAAGCCTTAAGCGAGGGTGTTTCACTATGTGCATATGTGTATATGCATGTAAGTTTTTTTTAATATTTTTAAAATGTATATTTATTAATGTTCTTGCAGGTTCTTAAATTTTATCGAGCAAAATGAAGACATGAAAAGCGATAAAATGAAGAAACATGACAACAAAGGAATAAACAACAGAGATATTATGCATTTTTGTTGTATTTTTTTATATTTTATATATGTATCGTTTAAAACAATTGTACATTATTGTTTTTAATTAATTAGGTTGTTTATTATTTGTATTCAATAATTATGAATAATAATATGCATATATGAATTCTGAAAATATGCATATATGCTACTGCATGCAAGTACATTAAATTTTTTTTAATTTTGAAATCTAATATTTTTTTGTTTAAATATATATTTTTTAACTTTTTTAAATTTCGAAAAATTGACATTATTATAAATAACAGAAATTTTATTAATTTTAAAATTTGAAATTGATTAGGCTTATTTTTAGAAATTGATAATATTGTTGCCAAAAATAAAAAAATAAAATTAAATGGGATTTACTAAATGAAAATCATGTCCTTATTGTATTGAATAATGACCTAATGGTTGATATGGAGGTCTCAAGATCTCATGTTTTTTTCGGATCTCACAAGAACCCAACCCTATATAGAGTAAGGTTCTTTTGAGAACCCAAAAATTCCTGAGATCTTGAGAACTCTCTGTGAACCACTAGATCAAAAAATTCAATGACTAAGATGCAAGGTGGCAGTTTCGTAATTACTGTTAATTTTAGTGATACATTTGACATTTTAAAAAAGAGAGGGGCAATTTAGGTAGAAACAAATAAATCAAATCCTCCAAAATAGGAAACACCGTAATCAAATCCTCCAATTTTGGCGGCCCTCTTAACACCGTCTCTCTGACCTAGCCGGCTTCACATCTCTCATCTTCCTCATGATCCCGTCACTCTTCTTTACCGAATCTCTCCAAACCCTAGCGTATGCAATATTGCTCCCAACAAGGCGACACCGGCAGTGGCGGAGAGTTCTTCTGCAAATATTAATACAAGATGGTCTTTTGCATTCTCTATGCTTTCCTGTGGATCTCAGTTTGCTCTGATCAGAAGCTCTCTATGCTTAAAGGTACACACTTCTCATTGTTAATTTCCCCTTGTTTTTTTCCCTTTGGTTTTTGCTTATTTGAGGAACTTACATGCAAATAAGTTGTACCTCGTGATCTGGTATTTTGCTCAACATGATTGTTTTTACCAAAATTTGCATTGAGGTACATGAAATTCGTAGTTGGTGGCTGATCAAAGTTCGATTTAAGAATCCATTTACGTACACGATTTTCAATTTAGGGTTTTGTGGTGCAATTTTTTGGTATAATGCTCAATTTAGGGGGTTTTTAGGTGCACTTTTGTGTTACATTCAGTAACTTTTGGTTCAATTTACCGTTTGATTTTTCTACAACTTTGATGAATATTATTGGCAATTGCTCTGTTTTTCTTCCACAGTTAAAAACAATTAGATACCTCGATGAAGATTATTGCCAATTGCACTTTCATCGATTGATTTCCGGTTTCATTTGAATAAATGTGAACTTTGTTCGTGGTCTCGTGCTGAAACAATACTCCCTCGTTTGGATTATTCAGTTGACCCCCCTGTTCAGACTGTGATTGCTAAAGATGTTCATGGTGAGATTTGGAAGTTTAGGCATATCTACAGAGGGACTCCTAGAAGACATCTTTTAACTACCGGATGGAGTACTTTCGTGAACCAGAAAAAGTTAGTTGCTGGTGATTCCATTGTGTTCATGAGAGCAGAGAATGGGGATCTTTGTGTCAGAATTAGGCGGGCAAAAAGAGGCGGAATTGGCGGTCCTGATTCCCCTTCTGGCTGGAATTCTTATTCCCCAAACTACTCTTCTTTCTATGGTGGCTTTTCTTCTTTCTTGCGTGACAATGAGAACAAGTTAATGAGAAATAGCGGTAACAAAAATATAACTGGAAGGGGGAAAGTAAGGCCTGAAGATGTTATTGAAGCTACATCTCTTGCTGCAAATGGTCAGCCATTCGAGGTTTCTTTTGACCCACGTGCAAGCACTCCAAATTTCTGTGTGAAATCTTCTTCTTTGAGTGCTTCGTTGACCAGTCAATGGTGTGTTGGAATGAGATTCAAAATGGCATTTGAAACAGAAGATTCAGCAGGTATAAGCTGGTTCATGGCGACTGTTTCTTCTGTTGATGTTGCTGACCCTTTTCACTAGCCCAATTCCCCATGGCGACTTCTACAGGTAACATATTTAAAACTTAAAGATTCTCCATCTTTCTTTTACCCTTTGTGACATTTTTACCCTTGGTTCAGGTCAATTGGGATGAAACTATATTTTCCCCTTTTTAATAGTTTGGCTGATTCTCGTTGAAATTTGTGCCTTTTGAGAAACTATATTTTCCCCTTTTTAATACGTGCATATGTCTATTGAATGTATGTGCATGTGTATATTAAATATATCTGCATATGTGAATTAAATGTATGTGCACATGTGCATATGTATTTCAACTTCTTCATGTACACATGTGTGCGTATTTATATATATATATATATATATATATATATATATATATATATATATATATATATATATATATATATATATATATATGCATAAATTAATGTTCATTTGTTCATATGTGTATATGCATGTATGTATTTATTTTAATACATGTGTACAAAGGTATGTAGACATGTACATATGTGCATATGTGCATATGTACATAAATGCGTATGTGCATATATGTATATGCGTATATGCAAGTATGTATTTATTTTAATACAAGTGTACAAAGGTATGTAGACATGTACATATGTGCATATGTGCATATGTACATAAATGCGTATGTGCATATATGCATATGCGTATATGCATGTATGTATTTATTTTAATACATGTGTACAAAGGTATGTAGACATATACATATGTGCATATGTGCATATGTACATAAATGCGTATGTGCATATATGCATAAGCGTATATGCATGTATGTATTTATTTTAATGTTTTTGAATATACATTTATATTAATTTTTATTAACGTTCTTGCAGATTTTGAAGAATTTATCGAGCAAGTTGAAGGAGTGAAAACTGAAAAACGAAGATATCATGAATTCTCGTTGTCTTTTGTATATTTTTGTATGCAATGTTCAAAACACTTTTATATTATTGTTTGTAATAAATTGGTAGTATAATATCCGAATATTATGAAATACGAATATTTTTGTGTGTTTTTTACGAAATGTTATTAAATGTGCATGTATGTGTGACAATTGTAAATTTTGGTCAACAAAAGTCGACTGTAGTCAAACGAAGCGTACGTTAATTTATATGTTGAAAAGTTATTTTCCATAACTTTTGCGATGAATTATTAATATTATAGTATTACCTATGCTAAATCAAAACAATTATCAGTTAAAAATCGAAAATACGGACAGCAGACTACTGTAGCGTAAAAATTCGATAATCGTACAATTATTATTTTGAGAATAATAATATTCATAAAACGATCTACTCGTAAATACGAAATTTTCGATATATAGAACGTCGAAAACGGAGTTCGCATGTGAAAGTTATAACGATTAAACCGCCGTGTACGGATAAATGTACACAGGGTTTGGACTCAAAATACAAAATGAGGTGCCTTAAACATCATATATGAAATAACAATTCATATGATAAGTGACGTAATAATATCTAGTATTTAATTTCAAAGCTAAATGCAATCTCCGGTAAAACGTCAAAAATCGCGAAATCGGAAGTATACTGCGCTTAAACGCGTATCCCGACACCCAATGAATTATATTTCAATCAAAATAAATGTTTGACAATGTTTTTATACAAAATAATTATTTAGAACTTCGTTTCGTCAAAATCTCACAAAATTTCACTAAAACGTCTTACTATTTTATAAAAACTACACATTTTTATAAGTACATTGCTATTTTTATTAAAACCAACCCCACCCCACCCCCCTACCCCACCCCATCGGTTGCACCATCAGCCCCCAAGCCACCAAGCCATCACACCATGACCCTTGAGTACTATTCACAATTTAGGAAGGATATGGGCTAGGAATAAAATAAGGAAGAAAATCACCATCAAATCTCCTATGTGTCTAACTAGTCACTCCATTTGAACCAACTTCCACCCAAACACATTCTCTCTTTCTCTCTTCTCCTTCTCGGCCTCAAACCCTCAAGAACAAGTTCTTGATCCATCAAGCTGTGCAACATTCTATGTGGTGAGTTACAATCCTCTTTTGATTCTAAGTCTTTCCATACCAATTTCATCTCTTTTACACACACAAATACTCACGGAGATCCATTGGATTTTAGCTTTGTCCAAGGGTCTTTGAGCTCCAAACTTCATCATCTTCAAAGATCTTGCAAGTATCCTTGGTAAGTTATGATCATCTAGTGATTTAAGTTCTAAATACCTTCATTTACTCTTTTACACACACATACTCACGAAAATCCATTGGATAATAGTTTTGTCCAAGGGTTCTCCGGGTCTTAGAACCAAAATCTTCAACCTTCTTCCAAGGAATCTTAAGATCCACACTCAAGGTGAGTTCATACCCCTCATTTTCTTATTTTCAAACCTTTTTGGGGAGAATACAAGCTCTTTAACTATATATGTTGTTTATTTCAACTTTATATGATCTTAAATGATATATATGTTGATTTACACAAGTTTATAAAGTTAGTATTTGGGTAAAAATACATTTGACATGAAATATAGCTAGATCTTTGTATGATGTTCATAATGATACAAAATATGTTTGTATAAAAGTTACTAAACTATATATAAAATGTGTAAAACGTTAGATCTTGGACAAAAATGTTATAAAGTTGAATTTGGCATGAAATATGAATAGATCCATGTATTATGAATACTTTGACATACTAAGTTGTGTAAAGATTACAAAACTACAAATAAAGTGTACAACAACACTAGATCTTGGATAAAAACGTTATAAAAACGAAAACTAGTAAAAACTACGTTTTTATAAACAAAGACACTATTTTCTAGCAAAAATGGTTATAATCAAGATATTACACTATTTTTGTGAAAAATATCTCAAAAGATGATATTTATAATCTTTGAACAAGTTATTTCGCTATCGTTCGTAAAAATAAGGTTATTACGACGCAATTACTAAAAATAGACTATTATTGGAATAGTTTATGAACAAAAGGTTATTATGACATTTGAACATGACAAAAATAATTATATAAAAATATATAATTATTATACTATACTATATTATCATGGGAAAAATGATAATAGACGATTTCAAGAGTTTTTATATACAAAACGTACGTAAACAAGTTGATTGGAATACATACATTTTTGTGAGATGAATCTTCAAAGTGCTTTTATAAGTACCTACTATAAGTCCTGAATTTATATAACCAGAGTCTCGGTAAGAGAGCGCGATATATGAGTATAGATCTATACGGGGCTTGACAAACCCCGCACCTGAGCTGCTAGCTACAGCTTGACCGGCAGGTCTGAGGTGTCCAAATGTCTAACATTCCGACGCCTGAAGAACGTCGCAGCAGGCCAACTAGTCACAGTATGGTTATATGGTATCTCACATAGGAAAATAATCAACTTAATATTTTTATAAATTGTTTACGTGGAAATACACATTTCAACGAAAGTACACTACAGTTTACATACTACATTTTAGTCTTTGGGATTTAAAGACTTGGACATTTTTATGAGAAAATATTGGATTTTCTTGGTTTTCAACACTATTACTTACAAACAAAGGACATTTCTATACAAAAATCTTATGAACTCACCAACTTAATTGTTGACACTTTTTCAACTACTTGTATTCTCAGGAAACTAAAAAGGTAAACCACAAGCTTGGTTGAAGGGACGTTACGACGTCATTTTGCATATTTTGTCATCATTTGTAATTGTAGTCGAAACATGATACATTGAACTATGTAACCTTTACAACTAATTATGATGGTTGTTTGCTTGGATTTCACTATTGTGTAACTTTGTTATGATATTGTTCATGAAGTCATCCACCCTTGAACGTTTCCGCCAATACGGTTTGACGGTGTGACAGATTGGTATCAGAGCATTGTTTATAGTGAACTAAGTATATCAGGCCATTTAAAGATATACAACTATAAATACAATGAGACTAAGACTCTCGAAAACATTTTCGTACCAGAATACTTTTAAAATTACAACGATAATTTTTATAAAAGTATAAGTACGTACATACAAACTAAAACGATATCATAACGAAAACATACAAAAGTGGTAAGATAAGTTGTACACTACGGATAGGCCTAAGTGTTTTGGTGATTATATCTTTGATAAATAGAGTCTGATCAACTTTATTAATCCAAGATATGATTAACGCATACTTAGGAATAGTCGTGGCGAACAACAAGTCTGGACACTTACCAGTAACCAAAAAAAAAAACATAAAGTTAAAATACTATAGGAGTATTTTATGACGCTATATAACTAAACATAGAGTTAAAATACTACAGGAGTATTTTATGAATACTACGAAGTCGTACACTTAGAATTTTCTCTTACATACCTCTCATACCCCTTAGAAATCACCTTACTTGTAACAACTTCTAAGGACTTGCCAAGACCCATGTACAAAGAAAAACACTAGAACAAAACGTAAAACAAAAATACTATACGAGTATTTTGTGATACTATAGAACCATACATCTAGACTCTTTATGCACCTATTATACCCCTATCATTACTTAGTCGACATAAACGTATAATAGAAACGCCGTACTTTGACAACCCTTACCAAGAACTAACCAACGTCAAATCTTGAATCCTTGTGGCAGAAATATGCCACCCCGACGAAGAAACGCGAGGCGCGCACCGATCGCAACTCCCGAGCCACCCATGATGGACTCAGCCACTTTTCAGGCTGATGTTACCGCTGCGGTAGCAGCTGCTGTCGCCCAGATAAACACTAATGGGACAAACGGAAGCGGAAATGGTACCAACGACTCCACAAATGGAGAAACGTCAAATCAATCGCGAGTATGTTCTTACAAGGACTTCGCGAATTGTAAACCAGTGACTTTCTACGGTACCGGTGGTGTCCTTGCTCTCACGAGATGGATTGAGAAAACAGAATCAATCTTTGACATCTCCGCCTGTCCAGAGGAATTTAAAGTCAAATACGCCGCGTGTACCTTTGCCGAGACGGCCATGTCCTGGTGGAAGGGCCACGTTAAGGCTCTAACACTTCCGGTGGCCAACTCGATGAGTTGGGAGGAACTGAAGACCATGCTGATGAAAGAATACTGTCCCAGGGGGGAGATCCAAAAGCTGGAACAAGAGCTGTGGAACCTGACCATGAAAGGTTCAGATCTGACCGCCTACACGAACCGATTCAACGATTTGGCAACCCTTTGCCCTACTATGGTCACACCGGAGTCTGTAAAAGTAGAACGCTACATCTGGGGGCTATCCCCTCTAATCCAAGGGAATGTAGAAGCCGCGAGCCTCGCCACATTTGACAGCGCCAAACGATTAGCCCAACGATTAGTCGACCATGGGGTGCGCCAGGGAACCATGACCCAAAAGACCGAACAGCCGAAAGAAAGGGATCACAAGAGGAAACCATGGAACAGGGGGAGAAACCAACCAAATCAAGATGGTGCAAAAAGACAACAGATTGTGGCAGTTCATGCAGCCACTGTCCCGAACGCCCTAACAACCACCAAGCAATACATTGGGACGCTACCCAAGTGCGACAAGTGCAATTTGCACCATACTGGAGCCTGTAGGGAAATGCACTGCTTGAACTGTAACAAGAAGGGCCACACCGCTCAATTCTGCAGGACACCAATCCCACAAACCACCCAAGCCACTAACATCGGAGTAAGTCAAGCTTGCTATGGTTGCGGTGAGACAGGGCATTTTAAGCATGATTGCCCAAAGACAAAGAACGTGGGGAGAAATGGAAGAGTCCTAGCCATGGGACGCGCTGAAGCGGTAGAGGATCCTACCGTGGTTACCGGTACGTTCCTCGTCAATAATTCATATGCTTGTATACTATTCGATAGCGGTGCGGAGAGGAGTTTCGTAAGCCACGAGTTTAAATACTTACTAAAACAAAAACCTCAACCACTCAATGAAACATTTACAGTAGAAATGGCTAATGGCAAAACAGAAAGCACAAACGACATATACATAGGCTGCACACTTACCCTGGATGATTACTCTTTTCAAATCGATTTAATGCCCGTTAAAATAGGAAGTTTTGACGTGATTGGTGGTATGGATTGGCTAATTCCCCATCATGCCGACATCATGTGCTACGAACGAGGAATCCGACTTCATCTTCCAGATGATAAGACCTTTGTTGTCTACGGTGATAAACCCAGTACCAGCCTCCGAATCGTGTCTTGCATCAAAGCCCGAAAATACCTACAGAAAAGATACCATGCCTTCTTAGCCCACGTTGTTGACGAGAAGAAAGAAGTAAAGAGCATCAAAGAGATCCCCGAAGTCTGCGACTTTCCCGACGTATTCCCAGAAGACCTTCCAGGAGTACCACCTGCACGACAAGTCGAGTTCAGAATCGATTTGATCCCAGGAGCCACCCCAGTAGCAAAAGCGCCATACCGTTTAGCCCCGGCAGAAATGCAAGAATTATCTAGCCAATTAAACGAACTGCTAAGTAAAGGGTTCATCAGGCCAAGCTTCTCACCCTGGGGAGCGCCGGTCTTATTCGTGAAGAAGAAGGATGGATCATTCCGTATGTGCATTGACTATCGGGAGTTGAACAAGCTCACCATCAAGAACCGATACCCGCTACCCCGAATTGACGACCTGTTCGATCAACTCCAAGGAGCGAGTTATTTCTCAAAAATCGATCTGAGGTCGGGATATCACCAACTCAAGGTTCAAGAAGAAGATGTTCCGAAAACGGCATTCAGAACTCGCTACGGCCATTATGAATTCGTTGTGATGCCCTTCGGATTAACCAATGCGCCCGCAGTGTTCATGGATCTGATGAACCGTGTATGCCGACCTTACCTAGACAAATTCGTGATAGTGTTCATCGACGACATACTTATCTATTCATGAAGTAAGGAGGAACATAGCCAACACTTACGACAAGTTTTGGAGACATTAAGAGCAGAGAAGCTGTATGCGAAATTTTCGAAATGCGAATTCTGGCTTCGAAAAGTGGACTTTCTAGGCCACGTAGTCAGCAAAGAAGGGATACATGTGGATCCCTCCAAAATCAAAGCCATCGAAAGCTGGAAAGCACCAAGAACTCCGACAGAAATCCGTCAATTTTTGGGCCTTGCTGGCTATTACCGAAGATTCATACAGAATTTCTCCAAAATTGCAAAGCCACTTACCACCCTGACACAGAAGGGTGTAACATTCAAGTGGGGAGATAAACAAGACGCCGCCTTCCAGACCCTAAAGAAAGCTTTATGCAGCACTCCTATTCTGTCCCTTCCAGAAGGAACAGAAGACTTTGTGGTCTATTGCGACGCATCGAACCAGGGTCTGGGCTGTGTACTCATGCAGAGAGGAAAGGTCATTGCTTACGCTTCAAGACAGCTTAAAACGCACGAGGTCAACTACACTACACATGACCTCGAGTTGGGAGCAGTAGTGTTCACATTGAAGATCTGGAGACATTACCTGTACGGCACAGAATGTACGGTATACACCGACCATAAGAGTCTCCAGCATATCCTCAACCAAAAAGAACTCAATATGAGACAACGACGATGGGTGGAGCTACTAAGTGACTATGAATGTGAAATTCGTTATCACCCAGGGAAGGCCAACGTGGTAGCTGATGCCCTCAGTCGAAAGGAGTACTCGGGCCGCCGGGTGAAATCATTAACAATGACGATCCATTCCCATTTACCCACTCAGATTAAAGAGGCGCAGCTAGAAGCCTTAAAACCTGAAAACATCGCAAATGAAGCCTTCCGAGGGATGTATAAAAACCTTGAAGTTAAGGATGACGGAGCTCGTTACCTCATGAACTGAATCTGGACACCGAGATTCGGCGGATTCAGAGACATTATCATGAATGAAGCTCACAGGACTAGATACTCCGTTCATCCTGGGTCTGACAAAATGTACCTGGACCTCAAGAAACTGTATTGGTGGCCAAACATGAAGGCAGAAATCGCTACTTACGTGGGCAAGTGCCTGACTTGTGCCAAAGTTAAAGTAGAATACCAAAAGCCCTCGGGTTTGCTAGTTCAACCAGCAATATCCGAGTGGAAGTGGGAGCGGATAACAATGGACTTCATAACCAAATTACCAAAGACAACCGGTGGGTTAGATACTATATGGGTAATCGTCGATAGGTTAACCAAATCCGCTCACTTCCTGCCAATCAAAGAGTCTGATAGAATGGATAAGCTGGCAAGGCTCTACCTCAAAGAAATTGTAAAATTGCACGGTGTGCCAAGATCAATCATCTCAGATAGAGATAGCCGGTTCACTTCACACTTTTGGCAATCGTTACAAAAGGCTATGGGAACCAGGCTTGACATGAGCACAGCTTACCATCCGCAGACGGATGGCCAAAGTGAAAGAACCATCCAAACGCTAGAAGATATGTTGAGAGCCTGCGTGATAGACTTCGGTAAGGCGTGGGACACTCACTTACCGCTCATTGAGTTCTCATACAACAACAGCTATCACACTAGCATCAAAGTTGCTCCATTTGAAGCTTTATATGGACGCAAGTGTAGATCCCCTCTATGCTGGGCTGAAGTGGGTGATACTCAACTAGCTAGAGGCCAAACACCTAACAACACTCTCACCGGTCCGGAGATCATACGAGAGACAACGGAGAAGATCGTTCAGAACCGTGAACGATTGAAAGCATCTCGTGACCGACAAAAGAGCTATGCATGAAACGACCAAAAATTTGTAACATAAATATGTAAACTAAAATGTGTGAAATTTAAATGTTATATGTAAAATTTATGAGAAATTATGGTTGTGAGGGTAATTTAGTCCTTTTATCATGGAAAGGGTAAATTGGTCATTTGACCATAAGCAGAAATTACTATAAAAAATTTATTATAGTTTAGGACTAAAAATGTAAAAGATTTGATTCCATGAAAAGATAATTGGTTTTGGTGGCCAAAGTTCAAGGAAGTGAACTAGAGGGACCAAAACTGAAATTATGAAAATATAAAATGAGAAAAATATCTCATTAATCAACATAAAATCAGAAGATATCTCTGGAGAATTCTGGAGCTACGGGGCTTGAAGGTTCACGAGTTTGGAGAGCAAGGGGATTTTTAGCAAGAAACCAAGATATTACACCAAACCAAGGTTAGTAATCAAGTTTCTAGCTTCATTTCTTGAGTGTTCTTCACAGGAAGAACAAGCAACTGGAATTGCAGTTATGATTCAAGAGGTTTAGTTGATCTCAAAGCCTCAAATGTGTTTATATTGTAAGAACACATATCAAAACATGAAAGTAGATCGTTATTGTTGAAAATTGGAATTTTGTCTAAGAACCCTAAATCATAAGTTCATATGATCAACTTGATTTTAATGGATTTTAATGAGTTCCAAATGCAGAATTTGTTGACAGAAATCAATAGAAGTGGTTAGTTTTGGACAATTTCAGTTTTGGATCAAAAATGTGAAAAACGGGAATGATTAAAAATGGGTTGGAATCACCAATTCCAATGTTTAAAATCTGATATAAATGAGTGGTTTTGGTCTTAGAACAATCCCTAATGATTAAGCCACGTATTAAGGACTTAATATAGGAAAAATGGGAAATTGTAGCATAAAATCGGACAAAACAGGCTGATCTGCAGAAGATCGGGTCGCGATCCCCTTGATGATCGGGTCGCGATCCTACGGCTAGAGCAAAAATGACCAAAACTCTCCTGTCTTCTGCCAAGTGAATTCCAATTTTGAGATTTGGGGTTAGACTTATCCGTTTGACCTCAAATTTTAAACATAGGTCTAATATGATCCAAAACTTCATAAAAATTTATCGGAATTAAAATACGACCCTCCGAGGGTACTGTAGTAAAATACGTATAAAATACAATTTAACCAAAGTTGGTCATTCAAGAGTTGTACACTTGTTTTGACCATTGATGGTATGAAAAGGACTCTAACATGTTATAGAGTCATTTAAAATGTAAATTAATGTATCATATACCATATATAGGTGCAAGTCAAATAATCGGACACCGAAAGGGTAAAGAACCGAGGGACGTCTAAACGACATTTCAAGAGTCATACGGTGAGTACATGTAGCATTTTTATCCATTTTGGGATACATGGCAAGTAAGTAAGTATTTTCAGATTTTATATATTATTTTTATGGGTAAAAATATTTGCAAAAATGGTACACTTTCTAGCTTAAATAGAGAGTTAACTGCTATATTTGAAAGTATGATTCCTGGCAATAGCCTAGATTATTTTAGAAACATGTTTGTGTCAAAAGCTTGGCATTTAGCCATTTTGTGTGCAAGTAATGTTTTAGTTTCCAGAAAAGTATTTTATGTATTTTATGTTTGACTGGTATTGTGGCTAGCATTGTTAGTAAGGGAACTATGTTCCAACCTACCCGGGTTAGGTAAGGAGTCTACTGGGGAAAACCCCTTCGCGAAGTAGACTGCCTCAGCACTTCTACTGTTAGTATTGATCCGTTCTTTCTAGCTGTAGAGACTTGGGGTATCACTTATAGTGATTAACGCCCTAAGTATAAAAATTCCAGCAAGTTTATAAAACCAGTCAAAGAAAGTAATAAAAGATGTTATTTTTACAAAGACTGATATATGATGATTTTGAAAAGTAAAAGATATAGTATGTTTATACTATGAAGTTTTGACTATGGTTTATGCTATAAATTTTTATAAAAGCATGGAAAAGAAATTTAACGTTGGGTCTAAAACTCATGTAACTCACGAGACATTTTGTCTTACGTATTCTATGTTTTTGTGCCATGTATTCCAGGTTCAAGTACGAAGTTGTGAGAAAATTTGAAGTTTGTAAAATAAGTCCTAGAACGCAAAAGAGTGGAGCTGGATACAGCTATCATGTATTGGTATTGATTAATCCTTTCCCTTAAACGTATGGTTGTTTGATATGCGTTTGTAACACCCTCTATTGTATTTAAACAGATTGTATGGTTTTTGATGTACCGTATTCTGTAAAACACGTTCTTATGTAATATAAATGGTTTGAAAAAAATTTGGGGTGTTACAAGTTGGTATCAGAGCCATAGTTTAAGCGAATTAGGATTGGATCATTCCACTCCTAGGCTTAGACTAGTAAAATAGTCAGTTAAAGTTAGTTACATAATATGTTATGTCTTAATGAATTAAGACATTATTTGTTAATTGAATTATATGAGCATATTTATGAGTTAAAAGTAGCAAATGGACACCAGTGAACAGTAGAACCAAGTGGAAACATTGGGAACAACATGTGTAGGTGATTATGGTAATATGAGCCCGTATTATCATAATCACAGGACGCGTATTGAGCCTAGTGTAACTGTGAGGGAATACTGGGAAACTGGTGGAAATGTAGTAAACTAATATTATGATATATTATGAAATACTAAAGTACTTGAAATTTTATAGCAAGATGCGAACTAGAAGTGGTCAAGAATCGTATGCGGAAAACCCAGATCCTAATGCAAGGCCTCCTATGCCTCCCCGACCGTCCCAAGCCGTTGATGATGGCAATTCTAGGGGTGAGGCTAATCCACCTCCAATGACCCTGGAGGCAATACAGAAGTTATTTCATGACTCTCAAGTACAAAACAGACAATAAATGACTCGTCTTCTGGATGAGCGACTGGGCGAAAGATCTAAGTCACAACCCGAAGATAGTGAGAAGAGTGTGGCTCCTGAAGGCACTAACCCAAGACAGACTTCTTCCCAGGGAGATTCTTCTTCCAAATCACAGCCTCAGTTCAAGACTAAAGGAGCCTGTACTTTCAAGGACTTTATGTCCTGTCGGCCAAAGGAGTTCAACGGGGAGATGGATCCGCGAATAACAATACGGTGGTTGACTGAAATGGAACAAGTTCTTCGCATCTGCCGCTGCGAAGAGGATATGAAAGTAGGTTTTGCTTCTCAGATGCTAAAGGCGGAAGCTCTTACCTGGTGGAATACTCTTCGCCGGATCAAGGGAAGTGAGTTTGTGGATTCGTTGTCTTGGGAAGATTTTGTTCAGCGATTGAAAGCCAAGTTCTGTTCAGCTAGGCATCGGGAGAACTTGGTTAATGAATTCTTTGCTCTTGCAAAGGAAAAACAAACGGTTGACGAGTACACTAAAAAGGTTTGTGAGATGCTGCCATTTTTGGAAGATACACTACCGACCGAGGCTGGAAGGATAAACCGGTATGTTAATGGGTTGCCGGGGGACTACTCGTTAGAAGTTGGCAAGGCTACTACTCTTGATGAAGCCATTGAATCTGCGGCTAGAGTTGAGAGTATGATAGAGAAAAAGGCCAAGGAACGACAGGCATTTGCGGAAAAGCGAAAGTCTTCAGGAATCTCTGGAGCAAATAAGAAGAGTCGTTTTTCATCAGGGTTTTCTAAGCAAAGTGAGGTTAAAGAATGTAAGAAGTGTGGAAAGAGGCACAGTGGAGAATGCAAGAAGGGCACTAGTGGGTGCTATAAATGTGGTCTTCCAGGCCACCAAGCTAAAGACTTCAAGGTGAAAGATATTAGCGAAGTGGAATGTTTCAATTGCCATGAAAAGGGTCATTACAGCACCAACTGTCCCAAGAAGAAGAATGAGACATTAGTTTCCACTGCAAGTAATAAGAAGACAGAGCCAGCAAAGACGAAGGGGAGAGCGTTTCAGATGACCCTTGATGAGGCTAAAGAAGACCAGGATGTGGTTGCAGGTACACTCATTGTAAACTCACAACCTGCTTATGTTCTTTTCGATTCTGGAGCACATTTCTCTTTTGTGTCCCATGAATTTTGTAAGCGTCTGAATATACCAATGAAACCGTTAGATGATACCTGTGTAATAGAAGTCGCGAACGGAGAGCTAGTTACGGTCCGTCATGTGTATGAGAAATGTCCGATTGAGATTAATGGGCGAATCTTAAAGGCGGACTTGCTACCTATCGGGATTAAAGGATTCGATATTGTTATTGGGATGGATTGGCTTGGAACCCATAATGCTAAAATCCTTTGCGGAAAAAGAATGGTGTCGATCAAGTTGTCTGATGGTAGTAAAGTTTACATATATGGGGAACGTCGGAAGAATATGCAAAGTCTCATTACTGCTATTAAGGCCCGCAAATGCATCCAAAAAGGGTGTGAATCATTCATTGCTTATATGATGAATAGGAAGAAAGAGAAGCAGAAGATGGAGGATATAAAAGTGGTCAATGAATTCCCTGAAGTTTTTCCTGATGACTTACCTGGGTTACCACCCATTAGGCAAGTTGAGTTTCGCATTGACCTTGTTCCTGGAGCAAGTCCCATTGCTCGTGCACCGTACCGTCTTGCTCCTACAGAGATGAGAGAACTTATGTCTCAGTTGCAAGAACTTCTTGACAAGGGGTTTATTCGTCCCAGCTCTTCTCCTTGGGGAGCTCCAGTGTTGTTTGTCAAAAAGAAGGACGGTACTATGCGTATGTGTATAGATTACCGCGAGCTCAATAAAGTGACAATCAAGAATCGATACCCTTTGCCACGAATTGATGACTTATTCGATCAATTGCAGGGAGCTAGCTATTTCTCTAAGATTGATCTTCGTTCTGGATATCATCAAGTGCGGGTGAAGGATGAATATGTATGTAAGACTGCATTCCGAACTCGATATGGTCACTATGAATTTTTAGTGATGCCATTCGGTCTCACTAATGCCCCAGCTGTGTTTATGGACCTCATGAATAGGGTCTGTAAACCTTTCCTTGACAGATTTGTCATCGTTTTCATCGATGATATTTTAGTCTATTCAAAAAGTGAATCGGAGCATGAAGTGCACCTACGTGAAGTGCTACGTACCTTGAAGAATGAACAGTTATACGCGAAGTTGTCAAAGTGTGACTTTTGGTTGCGGGAAGTTCAATTTCTGGGTCATGTTGTTTCAGCTGAAGGTATTAAAGTGGATCCAGCTAAAATAGAAGCGGTAATGAAATGGGATCCACCGAAGACACCTACAGAAGTTAGGAGTTTTCTTGGGTTAGCCGGTTATTACCGACGGTTTATCCAAGATTTTTTTAAAATAGCAGTGCCATTGACGCAGCTAACCCGAAAAGAAGTGAAATTTGTCTGGGGAGAAAAACAACAAGAAGCCTTTGAAATATTAAAGAAGAAGTTATGTGAAGCTCCAGTATTATCTTTACCAGAAGGCACGGAAGAGTTTGTAGTATACAGCGATGCGTCTAATAGAGGTCTTGGTTGTGTACTTATGCAACGAGGCAAAGTTATCGCCTATGCTTCTAGACAGCTAAAAGATGCAGAGACACGTTATACTACTCATGATCTAGAATTGGCTGCAATTGTGTTTGCATTGAAGATTTGGAGGCACTATCTATATGGGACGAAATGCAAGATATATACAGATCATAAAAGTCTACAATATCTTTTTACTCAAAAAGGAATTAAATCTAAGACAGACACGGTGGATTGAGTTGGTGAATGATTATGATTGCGAAATAATATATTACGAAGGGAAGGCTAACGTAGTAGCCGATGCCCTAAGCCGAAAGGTTCGTGAAAAAGTTGTAATAGGGAGATCCATGAGAATTGAAGTAATCTCAACTTTAATTCAGAAGATCAAAGAAGCTCAAGAAAGTGCCTTAACCGAAGAAAACATAAAGAAAGAAACACTTGGAAAGAAGGTGATGTTTGAAGTAAATACACAAGGGTTGCGCACTTTTAAGGGACGTATTTGGGTTCCTAAATATGGAGCAACCAGAAAGATAATCTTGGATGATTCTCACAATCCAACTACTCTATACATCCTGGAAGTACAAAAACATATCAAGATTTGAAGCAGCATTATTGGTGGCCAGGAATGAAAAAGAGGATAGCAAAGTACATATCCTACTGTGAGACTTGTGCACAAGTAAAAGCAGAACATCAGGTGCCATATGGTAATGCGCAGTCATTGCAGATACCAGCAGGGAAATGGGAAGAATTGACCATGGATTTTGTCATGGGGCTACCGAGAACACGAAGAGGACACGATAGTATATGGATCATTGTTGACAGATTGACCAAAAGTGCCCTATTCCTCGCGATTAAAGAAACTGCCTCACTTGGAGAATTAGCTCAGTTGTACAACGATGAAGTGATTAGACTTCATGGAGCACCTCTGTCCATAGTCTCAGATAGAGATCCTCGATTCACGTCCAACTTTTGGGATTCTCTACAAGAAAAGATGGGAACTCGAATCAAGATGAGTACAGCCTATCATCCTCAGACAGATGGGCAAAGCGAACGTACTATTCAGACATTAGAAGATATGTTGAGATCATGTGCCATTGATTTTGGAGGTAATTGGGATGAACATTTACCATTGGTAGAATTCTCGTATAACAATAGTTATCACTCAAGTATCAAGATGCCGCCTTTTGAAGCGTTATACGGTCGAAAGTGTAGAACACCAGTGTGTTGGTTAGAAGCTGGTGAAACAAAACTCACTGGGCCAGAAATTGTAAGAATGACGAATGAAAAGATTGGGGTGATACAGACCAATATGAAAGCTGCACATGATCGCCAAAGAAGTTATTCAAATTTGAAGAAAATACCCTATGATCTAAAAGAAGGCGATTTGGTGATGATAAAAGTATCACCTTGGAAGGGGGTGCTAAGATTTGGCAAGAAAGGGAAGTTGAGTCCAAGATATATTGGACCCTTCAAAATTCTGAAAAGAATCGGTTTACAAGCATTCAAGTTGGAGTTGCCACAGGAACTCAGGGGAATACATGATACATTTCATGTATGTTATCTTAAGAAGTATTTTGGAAAGAAGGAATTAACCATTCCTCTAGAAGAAATAAGGGTGGAAACACCCAACAGATTAATTGAAGAACCCGAAGCGATGTTAGAAGTGAAAACCAAGAAGCTAAGGAACAGAGAAATTGACCTAGTGTTGGTCAAATGGAAGCATTCACTGGGCACAGACTTGACTTGGGAAACATTGGAAAGCATGAAGAAAAGATACCCTAATTTTACAGATTATGAAGCGATTCCGAGGACGGAATCCTAATTTGGGGGAGGTAGTTGAAACGACCAAAAATTTGTAACATAAATATGTAAACTAAAATGTGTGAAATTTAAATGTTATATGTAAAATTTATGAGAAATTATGGTTGTGAGGGTAATTTAGTCCTTTTATCATGGAAAGGGTAAATTGGTCATTTGACCATAAGCAGAAATTACTATAAAAAAATTTATTATAGTTTAGGACTAAAAATGTAAAAGATTTGATTCCATGAAAAGATAATTGGTTTTGGTGGCCAAAGTTCAAGGAAGTGAACTAGAGGGACCAAAACTGAAATTATGAAAATATAAAATGAGAAAAATATCTCATTAATCAACATAAAATCAGAAGATATCTCTGGAGAATTCTGGAGCTACGAGGCTTGAAGGTTCACGAGTTTGGAGAGCAAGGGGATTTTTAGCAAGAAACCAAGATATTACACCAAACCAAGGTTAGTAATCAAGTTTCTAGCTTCATTTCTTGAGTGTTCTTCACAGGAAGAACAAGCAACTGGAATTGCAGTTATGATTCAAGAGGTTTAGTTGATCTCAAAGCCTCAAATGTGTTTATATTGTAAGAACACATATCAAAACATGAAAGTAGATCGTTATTGTTGAAAATTGGAATTTTGTCTAAGAACCCTAAATCATAAGTTCATATGATCAACTTGATTTTAATGGGTTTTAATGAGTTCCAAATGCAGAATTTGTTGACAGAAATCAATAGAAGTGGTTGGTTTTGGACAATTTCAGTTTTGGATCAAAAATGTGAAAAACGGGAATGATTAAAAATGGGTTGGAATCACCAATTCCAATATTTAAAATCTGATATAAATGAGTGGTTTTGGTCTTAGAACAATCCCTAATGATTAAGCCACGTATTAAGGACTTAATATAGGAAAAATGGGAAATTGTAGCATAAAATCGGACAAAACAGGCTGATCTGCAGAAGATCGGGTCGCGATGCCCTTGATGATCGGGTCGCGATCCTACGGCTAGAGCAAAAATGACCAAAACTCTCCTGTCTTCTGCCAAGTGAATTCCAATTTTGAGATTTGGGGTTAGACTTATCCGTTTGACCTCAAATTTTAAACATAGGTCTAATATGATCCAAAACTTCATAAAAATTTATCGGAATTAAAATACGACCCTCCGAGGGTACTGTAGTAAAATACGTATAAAATACAATTTAACCAAAGTTGGTCATTCAAGAGTTGTACACTTGTTTTGACCATTGATGGTATGAAAAGGACTCTAACATGTTATAGAGTCATTTAAAATGTAAATTAATGTATCATATACCATATATAGGTGCAAGTCAAATAATCGGACACCGAAAGGGTAAAGAACCGAGGGACGTCTAAACGACATTTCAAGAGTCATACGGTGAGTACATGTAGCATTTTTATCCATTTTGGGATACATGGCAAGTAAGTAAGTATTTTCAGATTTTATATATTATTTTTATGGGTAAAAATATTTGCAAAAATGGTACACTTTCTAGCTTAAATAGAGAGTTAACTGCTATATTTGAAAGTATGATTCCTGGCAATAGCCTAGATTATTTTAGAAACATGTTTGTGTCAAAAGCTTGGCATTTAGCCATTTTGTGTGCAAGTAATGTTTTAGTTTCCAGAAAAGTATTTTATGTATTTTATGTTTGACTGGTATTGTGGCTAGCATTGTTAGTAAGGGAACTATGTTCCAACCTACCCGGGTTAGGTAAGGAGTCTACTGGGGAAAACCCCTTCGCGAAGTAGACTGCCTCAGCACTTCTACTGTTAGTATTGATCCGTTCTTTCTAGCTGTAGAGACTTGGGGTATCACTTATAGTGATTAACGCCCTAAGTATAAAAATTCCAGCAAGTTTATAAAACCAGTCAAAGAAAGTAATAAAAGATGTTATTTTTACAAAGACTGATATATGATGATTTTGAAAAGTAAAAGATATAGTATGTTTATACTATGAAGTTTTGACTATGGTTTATGCTATAAATTTTTATAAAAGCATGGAAAAGAAATTTAACGTTGGGTCTAAAACTCATGTAACTCACGAGACATTTTGTCTTACGTATTCTATGTTTTTGTGCCATGTATTCCAGGTTCAAGTACGAAGTTGTGAGAAAATTTGAAGTTTGTAAAATAAGTCCTAGAACGCAAAAGAGTGGAGCTGGATACAGCTATCATGTATTGGTATTGATTAATCATTTCCCTTAAACGTATGGTTGTTTGATATGCGTTTGTAACACCCTCTGTTGTATTTAAACAGATTGTATGGTTTTTGATGTACCGTATTCTGTAAAACACGTTCTTATGTAATATAAATGGTTTGAAAAAAATTTGGGGTGTTACAATGCAGACAAGCGACGCAAACCTTTGGAATTCCAGGTTGGTGACCGAGTGTTATTAAAAGTCTCGCCATGGAAAGGAATGATACGCTTTGGAAAGCGTGGGAAGCTGAACCCCAGATACATTGGGCCCTTCGAGATCCTCGCTAGGATCGGCCCAGTAGCCTACAAAGTTCGATTACCGCAGGAGCTCAGCAATGTCCATCCCACCTTTCACGTATCCAACTTAAAGAAATGCCTGTCCGGTGAAACTCTTGTCATTCCGCTTGACGAGATCGAGGTGAACGAGAACCTTTATTTTGTGGAAGAACCCGTAGAGATCATGGACAGAGAAATCAAGAGGACGAAACAGAGCCGCATACCGATAGTCAAGGTCCGTTGGAGTGCCAAGCGTGGACCAGAATTCACTTGAGAACGTGAAGACCAGATGAAGCAGAAGTACCCACATCTCTTCCCAAACCCTTGAGGATCCACTCAAGAGTTAAATTTCGGGACGAAATTCCCTCTAACGGGTAGATGATGTGACAATTGTAAATTTTGGTCAACAAAAGTCAACTGTAGTCAAACGAAGCGTACGTTAATTTATATGTTGAAAAGTTATTTTCCATAACTTTTGCGATGAATTATTAATATTATAGTATTACGTATGCTAAATCAAAACAATTATCGGTTAAAAATCGAAAATACGGACAACAGACTACTGTAGCGTAAAAATTCGATAATCGTACAATTATTATTTTGAGAATAATAATATTCATAAAACGATCTACTCGTAAATACGAAATTTTCGATATATAGAACGTCGAAAACGGAGTTCGCATGTGAAAGTTATAACGATTAAACCGCCGTGTACGGATAAATGTACACAGGGTTTGGACTCAAAATACAAAATGAGGTGCCTTAAACATCATATATGAAATAACAATTCATATGATAAGTGACGTAATAATATCTAGTATTTAATTTCAAAGCTAAATGCAATCTCCGGTAAAACGTCAAAAATCGCGAAATCGGAAGTATACTGCGCTTAAACGCGTATCCCGACACCCAATGAATTATATTTCAATCAAAATAAATGTTTGACAATGTTTTTATACAAAATAAATATTTAGAACTTCGTTTCGTCAAAATCTCACAAAATTTCACTAAAACGTCTTACTATTTTATAAAAACTACACATTTTTATAAGTACATTGCTATTTTTATTAAAACCAACCCCACCCCACCCCCTACCCCACCCCATCGGTTGCACCATCAGCCCCCAATCCACCAAGCCATCACACCATGACCCTTGAGTACTATTCACAATCTAGGAAGGATATGGGCTAGGAATAAAATAAGGAAGAAAATCACCATCAAATCTCCTATGTGTCTAACTAGTCACTCCATTTGAACCAACTTCCACCCAAACACATTCTCTCTTTCTCTCTTCTCCTTCTCGGCCTCAAACCCTCAAGAACAAGTTCTTGATCCATCAAGCTTTGCAACATTCTATGTGGTGAGTTACAATCCTCTTTTGATTCTAAGTCTTTCCATACCAATTTCATCTCTTTTACACACACAAATACTCACGGAGATCCATTGGATTTTAGCTTTGTCCAAGGGTCTTTGAGCTCCAAACTTCATCATCTTCAAAGATCTTGCAAGTATCCTTGGTAAGTTATGATCATCTAGTGATTTAAGTTCTAAATACCTTCATTTACTCTTTTACACACACATACTCACGAAAATCCATTGGATAATAGTTTTGTCCAAGGGTCCTCCGGGTCTTAGAACCAAAATCTTCAACCTTCTTCCAAGGAATCTTAAGATCCACACTTAAGGTGAGTTCATACCCCTCATTTTCTTATTTTCAAACCTTTTTGGGGAGAATACAAGCTCTTTAACTATATATGTTGTTTATTTCAACTTTATATGAGCTTAAATGATATATATGTTGATTTACACAAGTTTATAAAGTTAGTATTTGGGTAAATATACCTTTGACATGAAATATAGCTAGATCTTTGTATGATGTTCATAATGATACAAAATATGTTTGTATAAAAGTTACTAAACTATATATAAAATGTGTAAAACGTTAGATCTTGGACAAAAATGTTATAAAGTTGAATTTGGCATGAAATATGAATAGATCCATGTATTATGAATACTTTAACATACTAAGTTGTGTAAAGATTACAAAACTACAAATAAAGTGTACAACAACACTAGATCTTGGATAAAAACGTTATAAAAACGAAAACTAGTAAAAACTACGTTTTTATAAACAAAGACACTATTTTCTAGCAAAAATGGTTATAATCAAGATATTACACTATTTTTGTGAAAAATATCTCAAAAGATGATATTTATAATCTTTGAACAAGTTATTTCGCTATCGTTCGTAAAAATAAGGTTATTACGACGCAATTACTAAAAATAGACTATTATTGGAATAGTTTATGAACAAAAGGTTATTATGACATTTGAACATGACAAAAATAATTATATAAAAATATATAATTATTATACTATACTATATTATCATGGGAAAAATGATAATGGACGATTTCAAGAGTTTTTATATACAAAACGTACGTAAACAAGTCGATTGGAATACATACATTTTTGTGAGATGAATCTTCAAAGTGCTTTTATAAGTACCTACTATAAGTCCTGAATTTATATAACCAGAGTCTCGGTAAGAGAGCGCGATATTTGAGTATAGATCTATACGGGGCTTGACAAACCCCGCACCTGAACTGCTAGCTACAGCTTGACCGGCAGGTCTGAGGTGTCCAAATGTCTAACATTCCGACGCCTGAAGAACGTCGCAGCAGGCCAACTAGTCACAGTATGGTTATATGGTATCTCACATGGGAAAATAATCAACTTAATATTTTTATAAATTGTTTACGTGGAAATACACATTTCAACGAAAGTACACTACAGTTTACATACTACATTTTAGTCTTTGGGATTTAAAGACTAGGACATTTTTATGAGAAAATATTGGATTTTCTTGGTTTTCAACACTATTGCTTACAAACAAAGGACATTTCTATACAAAAATCTTATGAACTCACCAACTTAATTGTTGACACTTTTTCAACTACTTGTATTCTCAGGAAACTAAAAAGGTAAACCACAAGCTTGGTTGAAGGGACGTTACGACGTCATTTTGCATATTTTGTCATCATTTGTAATTGTAATTGAAACATGATACATTGAACTATGTAACCTTTACAATTAATTATGATGGTTGTTTGCTTGGATTTCACTATTGTGTAACTTTGTTATGATATTGTTCATGAAGTCATCCACCCTTGAACTTTTCCGCCAATACGGTTTGAGGGTGTGACAGTATGCATCACTGAAAAATGTAATGTAAAAAGTTAAATATGCATTTATGCATTCTACAAAAAAAATACACTACTCAAAAATTTGAATATGCATATATGCATTCTATTAAAAAAACACCTTCGAACATGTATATATGCACATGCAAATAAAAATATTATGTCTTTTAAATTCCAAAAATCTAATTAAAAAAATAAAATATTTTTTTTTTCAAATTCCAAAAAAAATTTGATTTTAAAAAAACGAAAATTTGACTTTTTTTAAAATTTGAAAATTCAAATCCAATAGGCTTGATTTTAGGAATGGTTATTTTGTTGCCAAAAATAAAAAAAATCAGAATTAAATGAGATTTTTGGTAAATGACTATCATGCCCTTTTATGATCTAACCAATCAGAATGAGTTCTCAAGATCTCATGAATATTTGAGTTCTCAATAGAACCTAACCCTATATATATATATATATATATATATATATATATATATATATATATATATATATATATATATATATATATATATATATATATATATATATATATATATATATATATATATATATATATATATATATATATATATATATATATATGGATTAATAACATAAAAACCACTGTAGTTTGCCCAAAATTCCGGTTTAACCGCTATATTTTATTTTGTTCCATTAAAACCACTCATACTTTCAAAAAAATTCATATTGATCACTGTTCATTTTATTTTATAAATTTTAAGCATTATTTTCTTCAAAATATTATGTGAAAAGTTTCTTATCGACATTTGAAGCAAATATTGGAACTTCATTGCAGTGAAAATGATACATAAAGTTGTCTACATGTGATTTTGATATTCGTAAGTGCAGCTTTTCGGCCACTTTATGAATGCATAGGGTATCCAAATGAATTAACTTAATTTTAAATGTGACGAGGGTAAGAAGTGTTCCGAGTTGGAGACATACAATTTTGACTTTTATATGTTATAGTGGTCGCAATGTATCTTTTTTAAAATATGAGTGGTTTTTACGAATTTTTTTGAAAGTATAAGTGGTTTTTTTAGAACAAAAAAAAATATAGTGCTTAAACCGAATTTTGGCCAAACTACAATGGTTTTTATGTTATTAGCCCTATATATATATATATATATATATATATATATATATATATATATATATATATATATATATATATATATATATATATATATATATATATATATATATATAGTTGGGATATTTTGAGAACTAACTATGCCCCGAGAACCCGAGAACTCCCAAATGGTCAAAATTTTCAAAAAACCAAAAATATAGGGGCCTAAAACGCACATATTTAAGCATTTTCGAAAAGAAAATTCCGAAGAACTGTAGTTAGCCTGATGTACCTAGCGTAGCTGTAGTATATTTTATATATATATATATATATATATATATATATATATATATATATATATATATATATATATATATATATATATATATATATATATATATATATATATATATATATATATATATATATATATATATATATATATATATATATATAGTTGGGATATTTTGAGAACCAACTATGCCCCGAGAACCCGAGAACTCCCAAATGGTCAAAATTTTCAAAAAAACCAAAAATATAGGGGCCTAAAACGCACATATTTAAGCATTTTCGAAAAGAAAATTCCGAAAAAAAACGAATTTTTTTGTTTTGAAAAAAAATTGCACATGGGCAAAAAAAAATTTTGCACATGTGCAAACTTTTTTATATGTACACTTTTTTTCAAAATTTTTTTACGAAACGCCTTAAATATATGTTAGAAAGATATCCATAAAAAAAACTTGTAAAAAAATATACATATAAAAAATTTTGCACATGTGCAAATTTTTTTTTCCCATGTGTAAACTTTTTTTCAAAAAAAAAAATTGTTTTTTCGAAAAAAAAATTCAGCGACTCGGGCCCATTGTAAGCGTCTAAGAGGCCTATGGGGTTGGTTTTTTGAAAAAAATATCGGTTTGGGAGATATAGGATTGATCCAAAAGGAGTTGGTAGATCTCGGGTTCTCGGGGTGAAGTTGGTTCTCAAAAGATCCTAAGTCTATATATATATATATATATATATATATATATATATATATATATATATATATATATATATATATATATATATATATATATATATATATATATATATATATATATCCAGTCAGTTACCTGCAGGGCGTCTTACGGGGTGGGCGTGTGCTATACACCGAGGTTTGCCGGTTGCCGGTGTGGGTCTAGTCTCTGTGCAGTCTCCTAGCGAAGGGTTGGCCACGAAGAACTGTAGTTAGCCTGATGTACCTAGCGTAGCTGTAGTATATTACGACTCATGTAATCGGATTCATCCTTAACTTGCAATATATATATATATATATATATATATATATATATATATATATATATATATATATATATATATATATATATATATATATAGGGGTGGGTTCAACATAGAACCAAAATTAGCCATAGAACCATAGAACCATCTTCTTGACCGTTAGATCAAATTAGGATAATAAGGATATGATGGTAAATTACACTTATATGTTCATTGATGAACATATACGTATGTTCATTGATGAACATATATCAAACACAA
This sequence comes from Cichorium intybus, assembly GCA_023525715.1. Classification (NCBI taxonomy): domain Eukaryota; kingdom Viridiplantae; phylum Streptophyta; class Magnoliopsida; order Asterales; family Asteraceae; genus Cichorium; species Cichorium intybus. Next base: position 74,787,309 of record CM042012.1, on the reverse strand, counting down.
AAACTCAAGTTTTCACGACATGTTTAGAAATGAACATTGATGAAAATATTCAAACATACATACATGTTCAGAAATGAACATTGATGAAAATTTTCAAACATACACACATGTTCAGAAATGAACATTGATGAAAATATTCAAACATACACACATGTTCACAAATAAATATTCATAACATTGATGAAACCTAACTAATATCTATCCAAAGCATACCAAAAATATCATAGCAGAACATATATTCGTGGATGAACATATGTTCGTGGATGAATATATGTTCGTGGATGAACAATTATACATGAATGTTCTTAAATGTTCATTAATGAACATGGAAATGTTCATTACTAAACATTCGTATTTGAATAACATAGAACTCATACTTAATATTCATAATTGAACATTCTTGAATGTTTATTAATGAACATTCAAATGTTCATAAGTGAAAATTCGAATTTGCACAAAATCAAACTCATCCTTTATATGTGAATAATTCCATTTCTCCCTTCATTCTTTAGTATAATGATCTAAGCACTTGGTACAAGCACTAACTACCCCTGTATGACTGTATCAGAAATGATCAGCTGGTACTGTTGGTGGCTTGGAGCTTCATCTTCCCCTCTTTTAGATCATGACTCTACATTATCTATAACCCAAAACACCAACAAACATCCACAATCACCATCATTATCAATCCCTTGATTTTTATGAAAACTAATCATTAGCAAAATCTATTTACAGAACGAGATTCTGTGTACCTCTTTAAAATCACGATATATTTACACCATCGCGAGTGTTACCTAGATACATCAACATTCAACATCAAGGATCCAAATCGATGGCATTTCTGTTCATTTTAATCGAAAATACAACTTACAGATGATAGATCTTGCTCATAGATCGGTTCAAATGAACGAACATCTTGACTTGTTGCTGTCACTATGACGAGATTATCAACTGATCCTATAGACACATTCAGATAAGCAGTTCGATGTGCCTGCAATTCCATAGATAAACTCACTTGGATAATTTCAAAAAAAACTCAAAGCAATCAACACAAGAATAACTGGCGTGCCAGAAAGAAACCTCTGCTTGAACAACTTAAGATAAAGTAGTTTGTCGGCCTCTTCTCACATTTCTCGAACCTCCAGATGCCCTAATTCTGCCACCAGTATTCCTTCTGAAATGTAGGGTTCTTCAAGTCATATTTTAAGATCCAAGCAGTTAAAGAAGAAAAAGGAAACTAACCTGAGCGCGTCTCTCGAAACTTTGCATAAATTTCTGGAATTAATTCGAAATCGAAATCGAAATCGAAATCAATTTATGGAATCAATTCAAAATTGAACATTAAAACAAATTTAACTAAACAAATAAAGCAGATTTAAGTCAACAATGGTTTGGGTTCATAAATGTTCAGTAATGAACATTCAAGATAAATTGTTCAGAATCATTCAAACCTGTTAAGATAAACTGAAATCACGACATGAGACTTGTTCTGACAATGAATCCGACCAAGAATCAACGTCTTCGGCAACCTACTAGACAGCCGGCGCCACCAGACAAGCTATGAAGTTCCAAAACTACCGACAACGGACTCCATTTTTTAGAAGATGATCGTACCAATGAGAAGTTGATCTTAGATCGATCAAAAGCTCGAACAAGGCGGTGGAAGGCTACCGATTTCAGTTTTCTTCATTGGAGATACGTGATGAGAGAGATGTGATGAGAGATTGAAGGAACCCACGTTTTCCTAGAGAGACTCAATGATGAAGATGAAATCCTAGATCTGAATTTTAGGAACAGAAATATTCTTTATACCTAAATTACCCCTAATCATTTTTAATTGATTTCTTTTAATAATATATTAGTCTATTATTTATGGTCATTGATTGCTTGATCTAAGGGTTAATAGATTGGTTCTATGGTTCTATGTATAAAATGGGGTTCTATGTTGATCCCCTCCCTATATATATATATATATATATATATATATATATATATATATATATATATATATATATATATATATATATATATATATATATATATATATATATATATATATATATATATATATATATATATACATATATATATATATATATATGTATATATATATATACATATATATATATATATATATATATATATATATATATATATATATATATATCTCAAAATTTAATCGAATTATTTATCAACTCTCTAACATGATTATGATCTATTCGTTTAAGTAAATAATTGATAAGTTTTTAAAAGACCAGTTGTTAAATAGCTCATAGAAATTTTATCCTTTTTTAACTATATTCATGAAAATAGACATTAGATTTATTTATGGATTGTGCTATAAATACACTCATTACATTTTGTACCCCGTTTGACACCCATCAAATCGAAATGAGTTTTAATTTGATTAGTTGATTTGTTTTATCCCATTTTTTCTTTTGTTGTCTTATTATTATTATTATTATTATTATTATTATAAAGAAAGTGATTTGATGTTTTGTTTTGAAATATTAATACGTTATTTATATGATGCATTCTACAACGATTACATATCATTGTCTATATCAATTTGATACAACAATTAAATCATATGACAAGTTTTCAACTGACCATGTATGTATTTTTGCTAGATATTTTTGTTGTATGACTTATAAACTCCAAAAAAATAGTAGAATATGTTTACAAATAACTATTAGTTTAGGAAATTAAACTTATGAATTGAAAATTACCCGGTAAAATCTAAATGAAACGTAAGAAGATTAGGAAAACCAACATTTTAGGAAAGTATAGCTTTATAAAAATATTAAAAAGTTGTTCTTACAGTTTCTTAAAAGTTGTTCTACAAAACCATAAACTAAAATATCGTTCTTGGAAAAAAAATTTAATTACAGGAAAATATTTTCGACGTAGGAGTGCAACCTCTAACCGGTGTGTTCTTGCCTCTTTTACTTTCTCTCGGAGTCTCTGGCGTAGCATCTTCATAGTTCTTTTTTTTAATGAAATATCTCACTCTTCGACGTTACCTAAAAAAAATCTCCAAAATTTGCTAAGTTGGTTGCTGGTTGCCCGGAAACTGTCCCTCACGGTCGTCCATGTTCTCCTCTTGAAGAGTCTGACACTCTTCATCTCTTCATTTCTACGATCTTATCGTTCATGTTCTCCTCTTGAAGAGTCTGTCGCTCTTCATCTCTTCATTTCAACGATCTTTATCTCTGCATTCTATAGCAAAAATTATTGGGTAAAATCAAATGTCCAAATTTCTTATTTATCATGACATGCATTTGTAGGCTCAAAAGTAATATCAAAATCTATGTCAGCCATGAAATTGTAAAAGTAGGCATCTTAATATATTCAATTGATAGCCTATATCGCCATTCTATATACAGTTTAAATATAACCATGACATTGCTAGCATATATATGGTTTAAATATAATCATGACCTTGCTAGCTATATGTTTTTTTCTTGTTTGTATAAGTATTGAAATGACAAATATTATACAAAAGAAAAACTTTTTTAGGAATTTTTTGAGACATGTGATAAATAAATAAATAAATAATTGATATTATAAAAAATTAGACGCTCAAAAGTTAGTTAGACCATTTGAATATTAGATCGGTATTAACTTTGTCACAAAATTTTCTATTATTTTATCATTACACGATACACTTTATATTTTAGACAGATAACAACCATTATAGAAAAGCAGTTACAAAATCTAAAAATCCTAAAATCAAAATACATGCTGGAAGTAGCTTAAAATAAAGGAAATTATCACTGTAGCCCTATAATGTATTGGGTTTTGCTTTAAAACGTCCCTGAAGTTTTTTTTTTTGCGTTCAAAGGGTCTAATGTTTGTATCTACCTGTTTATTTAATCATTAGAAAAGGTTATCCGGTTTCCCTTTAAAAAAACACACGATATTATCCGACTCAGCAGCCACGTAAGCTAAACCAGGTACCACACATCATCTGAATGAGACGAAAGAAGCGGTTACTGTACACCAAACTTGGCGACCAAGGTGGATCTCTTGGTTTCCCTATAAAAACCTTAAGCCCTAATGAGAATACGGTTGGTTTAGGTGTCTAAGTCATGACTTTATATTTGTATTTATCTTATTAATTGAAGCAAATTCCATTTGGGTTGCCCTCATAGCAGGAGGATTGATGTAGAAGTCAGTAGAGAGAAAGGTTGATTTATTAATTGTTTAATAAATCAATAGAAATAAATAAATTGTTTATTAATATATTTAAGTGTTAATATATTAATTAGAAACTATAATAATTAATTAGAAATTAAACTAGAATTAATTAGATTTAATTTGGAGATTAATTTAATTAATTAAAAGTACAGGGACTGGTTTTGTAATTATTCAATAGTTGAATAATTGACTGGTCAGTCCAGGGGTTAAAGGTGGCGAGATTTGTAGTGCCACCACAAGGATCTCGAAACCCTAATTAGGGTTTAAGTAAAGCCTTGCGTAATTGGTAAAAGGGTCTACCAAAGTTGGGCTCTAGGGTTTTAAGCTGTGCCACCTGATACTATAAATAGGGAACCCCTGAGGAACCCTAATTTGCACCAACTCTCTCTACCAGAAGAAACTCTGCTGTCTTCTCTCCTCCTTTGCTTAGGTGTGACTCCACTTGAGGCAGGACACTTGTGCTGCTAGCTTCTGGATCAAGAATCAAAGGTTGGTTCTTCTGTTTTATACTTTAGAAATAAATGTTGGCCTTAGGTTTTATTATTATATGTTCATAGAAGAAAACATATATCTCTCTTAGGGTTGCATGTGAACTTAGGTGATTTTCTAGTTCAGAGTTTGTGTAAAACCCTTCAGTGGTATCAGAGCTGGCTTGTTGTCTTGTGAATTTGATGTAATTGTTTTGCTTGGTGTTGGGTGTTTTGCGAAAATTAGACCCACCACATAGCCCCATCGATTTTTGGTGGCTAGGGTTTTGCAAACCCTAGCCTCCCTTGCGTTATCTGCGAATTGCATGCTGCCATGATTAGTTGGTTGTTATTTTTGGTAATTATTGGATAATTAAATAACTGGAACCTCTTTTCCCATGCCTGCTAATTTCGAGATTTAAGGGAAAGGTTAGGAAATTAATTTGATTAATTTTTGTGATTCCCTTACTTGATTTAATTAGTTTAATTAAATTGTTTAATTAAAAGACCAATTAAATCACTTAAAGATTTAATTTAAATTTTCGAAAAATGCACAATAATTTGCGAAAATTATATTAAAATTAAATCTAAAATATTTTAATAAGATTAAAATATATCTTATATATTTATGATTAAAAGTTAATATTTATATGTAAGATAAAACTGGTTAGTCTTACCGTTAGTAGGCCTCATTCACAAAAATGTCCTATAAAGAGGGTATAAGGCGACTACCTATAAAATGGCAGTCTAATGGGTGTCCACTCTCACCCACCGTTCTCCTGGTCAGTCTAGTGTCGTTAGCTGAACGGGTTTGATAGAACCGCTAAGCCTCTTAAAAGTATAATACTATAATTGAAAGTACTAAAACTTTGAACAAAATCCCAATCTAGTTACTTTAGGTCAAAAATGTGAATTAGTTGCTAATCCATGAAGTTGCACATTGCACCTTGTGAAACATTGGTGGAGAGTGTGTGGTTAACCGGCACACCAATAGGGGTTCACAAAGAGTTGCAATGGGTTTCTCGATTTTACCATTATTGATGGAGCGTGTGTGGTTAACCGGCACGTCAATTGGAGATGGTAATTGACTTCGAGAGTACCAAGCTAACTTGCATGGTTATTCACACTCGGTTGGTGATCCTCGGCATCCCAGTCACAAACAGTGGGGCACATCCGAGACTAAACATGCCATTGAATAGTTCAATGTGTCTCAACAGATCTAGGAATTTCATAAGATGAAATTGATAAGTGTATTATCTACCTTAATGACCATTATGTTGTGATTACGGCATCCCTCTTCACATCATAGTTAGGGTATTTTGGGTCCTAGCCTTAATAAATAATAAATTGGGTAATTATTTAAAAGGATTAATTAAACTAATAAATTCTGTTTATTGTAGATGTCTGAATCAAGTGTCTATTCTCCTCCCTCTCCTCCTTCACCCATTTCTGAGAGCATTAGAATGCACCTGCCAAATATGGAAAGGCTGACTGGCCTTAACTGTAAGGAATGACTTCGCAATTGGAGACTGGTTCTCGTTATTGCTGGCAAGCTACATCTCACCGAGTATCCAATCCCGGTTCCACCGGAGCAAGTCATCATAAAGAGTTCTTATGATAAGCATAACTTCTTAGTTGATGAATCTGAAAAGATTCGTGGCCTCATGCTATCGACCATTGACCCCGAGTTCCGCAATGATTTTGAATCCTTGAGGCCATATGAGTTAATGCAATCGGTTGAGGAAAAGTTCCAAAATCCGGTCGAAGAGGAACGAGCTAGGATCTTCAAACGACTTGCAGAATGCAAGCTAAAAGAAGGAAGTAGCATCGATTCGCATGTTCTTCAGATTGAAGCTTACATAGGTAAATTGTACAAACTTGGATATTCCATGAGTCAGGAGATAAGTGTTAACATTCTACTCGCTTCGCTGACTAGTGAGTACGATCTCTTCATTCAGACATATAGAAAGGAAGACCAGAAAAGGGCTTTTATGGAAATGCGTCCATTTTTGACCTTATACGAGTCACTCTTGGATAGGCATAGCTCCAATAGTTCAGCTACTTCTGGATTAAGTCCAGTGAAAAGACGCAGTAAGAAACGATCCAGATCATCTGGACGTGTCTTAAACTGGGAATCCACAGAATCAGATACAGTCGCGGAAAGATTAGAAGACGCTCCAAGTTCAAAATCTTTTGAAAGCTCAGGTATATCTAAAAACCTCAAAACTCCTCTTCCATAATTCCTTGATACATAATGTGATTGTCACATTTTGGTTTGTATGCAGGGAATCAGTCGGGTACGGGACTTTGGCACATAGGAGCACATTTGGATTGGATCTCCAGCTCATGCAGTTTTGAAGTTTAGTTAGATATTAGAATCATGTTATTAGCTTATTTGATACGTATGACATTATCTATCATATATTACATTGTTCAATGATTTTTTTGTTTTAATAAAATTATCAATTTTCTTTTAACACATGCTGTTCAAAATTATCCTTGATATGTTGTATGAATGTGTTGAATGCGTGATTGGTAATAACTTGAATGATGATGCATCCAAGGTGTTTGGATTCAAGAATTGTGTCATTTATGATTGTTAATATAAATGTTATAAGAATCAATTCAACCAAAGGTCCAGTTCGACAGGACATTGGAATCATTTGACTTAGAGTCACATGATGAATTGAGTTCTAAATGTGTCAAGAAAAGAATCACCCAAAGATCCAGTTGGACGGGACTTTGGAATCATTTGACTTAGAGTCAGATGATGATTAAGTTCTTTATAAAGCATATATGGCAAGAAATGAATCACCCAAAGATCCAGAGGATAGGACTTTGGAATCAGTTGACTTAGAGTCAACTGAAGATTGCAAGTCTTGAACAGAATTAACAAAGTCATAAGTTTACATAGAGATGTAAAAGACATTGAGATTAGGAGCAACGGACGCATCGGTTGCTGTGTATTGCTCGAATCGTCAAATAGAACACAAATTGTTTGTACTTCACGATATTTGTCATTCGGTATGACGAATATGGCTTCGCTTATCAGAATAAGCGATTGAATTGAAACCTTGAACAGTTCAAGGACTTCAAAGGAAGTACAAGATCCACAGAACCTGAGTGACAACATAAACTGGGAAAATGTTTCACAGTTCATTCTCTTCCAAGAACATTAATAGTTATAATGTGTCTTAGGGAAGATAATGGAGCATTGGTCGAAACAGTTCGATCCTCGATGTATGAGATACATTGCCAATTAGTTTCTGATAAATTGAATACTAAACCAGTCAGACCATATAAACCGTATTCCGACCGCATCCTAGACTAAGTAGGTCTTGAAGACATAGTCTGAAATGTAAAGCTGGGATTGTCCCATTTGCAAATAGAGAGTCCAGGGTCTTGTAGTGTTCATCCGAACCTCATGACTGGCCTGAACCTGATCAGCAATGTCGTATCACTGGCTATCCCTTTGTACCTGTAAAGGAAGAGCTCTTTTAGAAAGAACTCATGTTCTAAGAAAACAGTGGGAGTTGGGACAGTCCTGAATGAGTTCAGGATCAGACAAGCAAAAGAACCTTTAGTCATCACTAGGCTTGGAGCAGAAATCAGATTTGTGTTTTACAACTGACATAATCTCCTCTTGACCAGTAGTATTGATCACCGTCATAAGTAGTTATCATCGGGTGACATACCGATTGGTGGTAAAACACTATAGTTGGTACGGATTTACAATCCGACTACTTGGAAGCATTGGTGTGCCCGGTTGCTGCCAAATAAGAGAACCTTAGGTCGAGACACACTCTATGTAAAAAACTTGATTGATTCTTACACATGGTCTAAAAGCCAGTGGGAGTGATTGAATCATCAAAAGAAAGCAGCATGGACAGAAACGTACCTTCAGAACATCTAGTTGAGTGAGACGACACTCAGAGTCAAGTAATTGATTCCGAGAGAAGCACTCTCAATAGAAGATGAAATCCGAAAGGATACTGCATGGCACATTGTAAGTCGTTAGTGGAGCGCGTGTGGATCACAGGCACACTAATAGGGACTCACAAAGAGTGTCCCAGTACAAAGGTACATGGGCCCGAGATTACACCATGGGCATCTCGTAAGAAAGGATATTCAGATTCTCAAAATGTGCCAAAGGATTGGATTTTGAGAAAGGGCTGAAAGATTTCCATTAAGATGTCAGAAAGGTTTAGATTCTCAAAATATGCCAAAAGTTTTGGATTTTGTGAACAGTCCACAACCGTGTTAAAGCCAGTGGGAGTGTCGCTGCTATCTCCATATGTGGATTACATACTATTTCTAGGATACGTCTCTTTTCATTACAAATTGTAATGACTTGGTGTTAAGAGACGGATCGCTATGAAAGACTTAATAGAGATACGGTATACTCAGGTGGTTGTAAACGTCTATGAGATAGATCAAAACTCTGCCAAGATGATCTTGATGAGATTCAAGATGCATAGCCCCAGAAAAGGAGTTTTCTATCATTGCAAAGTGTAATGATTTGACATGAGAGATATAAATAAGGTGCAACATACTCACATAATCCATAAACATCTATCAGATAGATGTTATCGACAGTATAGACCTAGCCATAGTAAGCATGATCTTGGTAAGATACAAGATGCATGAGAAAAGTCTCCGAAAGGAAATAGTTATTGGAAGTCGTGACACAAGGATTACAACTAATCCTAAGATTCCAAAAGGGTTTTGAATGAGATTAGATTGAATTCCACGAGCGTCTTGGATCGATCAGAAGTGTCGTGAACATGTCCCGATGACTTAATGTTTAAAGCATAGTAAGTCGGAGTCAGGATATGACCTGGCTGGGAATACTTAATGGACTTTGTACATACGTGAGAAATCATTGGAAAATGATTGGGGTGAATGTTAATAGTAATTTGAAAAGAGTTTCAAATAAGTAAAAGGACTTAATGGTTAAAAGAATTTCGTTGCTATTCCGATGGAGCGCGTGTGGGTCACCGGCACATCGTAACACCTCGAAATAGTCTTAGAGTGCAGTCGTGTGGACTAAAGATCCCAAGAACCATGGAAAGTCACAGTACACAGAATGGAGTTATAAGTGAGAATGACAGTATGACTTAATTGAGATATTATCGGAAGAATGTCCGATTTGATCACGTGTATCAATGTGAGACATTTGGATACATAGGAAGAGTGAAAAGTCATATAGACATAGATACATAACATGAATTAAAAGGTTAAAAAGGAATCTAGAAACCGATAATAGTTTTATGAAAAATCCGACTTGGTGATTACCTCGTGGAGACTTGGTAATAAGCAAGAGTAGCTACCAGTCAGATTTTATGTTTCATTTTTGCATGTTTCACTTCCCGAATAATTTGATTATTCAAAGGTCTACAGTCGCTCATACTTTTAGGGAGTAAGTATGAACGAAGACTGTCGTGAATTGGTTTGTAGATTGTCTAAGGAGTTAGACATTGCAGTAAGACTGCTACGACGTTCACGAGTACTTAGAAATAGAGATTTGAGTATTAGATAAACCCGCGCTCAATAGATTGCTTCATGGATTACATCACGAGCAATGTTGAGACGATAATATCCTATGATCTTGAAGCGGAGACATATGAGTTGAAATTTGCGAGTCGATTGTGCGTTGATAATGTGTAAACGCATCGGTAACTCGATGTTATAAAACACATTGTTGTGTGCGATTTTGAGGAGTAAAAGACACAAGCATATGAGTCAAAGCTTATTCGTTCCTTGACCCTGATGGGAAAAAATATATGTTGGCCTCTCGATGATTTTGAAGTTAACTAAAGTGCTGGCCAGCCTGGACTAAATTGATGTGTTCAATTAGAAGTCACAAAGTCATAAGCGGAATCGGGAATCGGGAAACAGAGTATCGGACAGAACTTATCTATGGACAGAACTGACTAGGTCAGAGTTCGGCAGCAGTTTCTAGGAAGCTGCAGGTTGTTTATTAATCTGAAAATAAATTAAAGTCATAGACTTATCCAAGTGGGAGACTATTGGATTAGGTGTCCAAGCCATGACTTTATATTTGTATTTATCTTATTAATTGAAGCAAAGTCCATTTGGGTTGTCCTCATAGCAGGAGGATTGATGTAGAAGTCAGTAGAGAGAAAGGTTGATTTATTAATTGTTTAATAAATCAATAGAAATAAATAAATTGTTTATTAATATATTTAAGCGTTAATATATTAATTAGAAACTATAATAATTAATTAGTTTTTAATCTAGAATTAATTAGATTTAATTTGGAGATTAATTTAATTAATTAAAAGTGCAGGGACTGGTTTTGTAATTATTCAATAGTTGAATAATTGACTGGTCAGTCCAGGGGTTAAAGGTGGCGAGATTTGTAATGCCACCATAAGGATCTCGAAACCCTAATTAGGGTTTAAGTAAAGCCTTGCTCAATTGGTAAAAGGGCTTGCCAAAGTTGGGCTCTAGGGTTTTAAGCTGTGCCACCTAATACTATAAATAGGGAACCCCTGGGGAACCCTAATCTGCACCAACTCTCTCTACCAGAAGAAACTCTACTGTCTTCTCTCCTCCTTTGCTTGGGTGTGACTCCACTTGAGGCAGGACACTTGTGCTGCTAGCTTCTGGATCAAGAATCAAAGGTTGGTTCTTCTGTTTTATACTTTAGAAATTAATGTTGGCATAGGTTTTATTATTATATGTTCATAGAAGAAAACATAGATCTCTCTTAGGGTTGCATGTGAACTTAGGTGATTTTCTAGTTCATAGTTTGTGTAAAACCCTTCAAATACCACCCAAAACCTTCTTACCCTAAATCGGTGAATTTCACTGTTGCCATCCGCTTCCGACATCATCTAAAATCATGAGCTTCAGTCGATAGGCAGAGAGTATATCGTTGAACGGGTTTAGGAGTAACGACGACAACGACCCACACGACTGTGAAATAATGTACATTGAGATGCAGCTAGAGCTTGCGATAATGCGAGATGACGTGCATCATGAAATCAACAACATGAATGTGACGGTGAGGGAACTAACTGAGGCGATGGCGGAATCCAACCGGAGGGGACGAGGCTGGATGATAGCATTTCTCGTGTTGTTGGCGGCTGTGGTTGTGAAGAAGGTGTTCATTGAGTGAACACTGTCGTTGATAGGGGTGCAACACTAGAAGAATATCGTAACATTAGCGTAAAAACATGATAAAGGGTTGTTGGTTTTTGTGAAGTCCCAATTGTAAAGGGCATTTTGTAGCTTTTGTTAGTGTGTACCCCCACAGTATGAGATGCATATATTATATGAATATTAGCTTTTGTTAGTGTCTAGATTTGGTCAGTGTTTTGAAGTTCGTATGTTTTGGTGGAAAATTCTTATGCTGGCTTGGTATGTTATGAAGTTAAAATGTGTTTTGACGTTAAAATGTGTTTTGCAGTGACAAGCTAGTAAACTTAAAAAGAAATCGAAAACAATGGTTACCATAATTTGGGTACAAGTGACAAGCTAGTAAACTTAAAATGAAATCGAAAACAATGGTTGCCATAAAACAGTTTTGTATAACTGCATTAAGCAAAACATAGTTCAAAATGAAAAATTTTATATAAATGCATCAGATAAGGTATTAACATAGACAAAAATGGTACATTAACACATTCATATTAGCATCATTAAAAATGACAACTTTTATAACCGTAGTTCAAAGTTCATCAATAACCAAACATAGTGTTCATCAATAAGCAAACATAAAAGGGAGTCTATAACAAACATTACAACTTAGAAAACAATCTCACACATCAAACAAACCATAAAAAAGTCTCACAACTTAGACTCTAAAACCAAACTTAATCCAGATTCATTGGAACTGCAGAACTGTCTCCTTGACCATTTTTCCTAGAACAATTTTCCCAACTTCTTCTTGATGATCCTTTCAGATCTTTTTGGGGTCACAGTCTTATTGGTGGTGCTTTCCTATGTCATTGGAACTGCAGGACTAACAGTTGCAGGTTGTGTTGCTTGTTGTTGCACATTTTTGTTTCTGTTGTTTCCTTTTTTAACCCTTAATTTAGATGGTTTGTCAACCATTTTACACGTTTTCTTGTTGTGGCCAGTTTGCTTGCATATACCACAAAGTACCCTTTTCCCATTTTGGAAACTGTATGCCTTTGTAACGCCCCAATTTCAAAAAATTTAAAAATCATTTATTACCAAGGTTCCAATAAAACATTTATTCCAAAACATAAAACTATTCAACATAATACTTAAATTTAACAGCGGAAACATTTTAAAATACTAAATATAGTTCATTGGCATCAATCCTTGGAATGCGATGCGCTGCCGTCAAACCTTGCCCTTCCCTTTGTCCTTTGGAATACCTGAAATGTTATAAAACAACGGGTAAGCTTAAAGCTTAGTGAGTCCACAAGTTACCATACATGCCCACACATTAAACAACCCGTCTTCCAGAACGACCCGACCCTACCCGCCATACAACAGCTACGGGCGTCCATCATACAACAGCTATGGACACGGGAAGGTTCTACCCATCATACAACAGCTATGGGTTCCCGGTTATGGCCCAGCCCATCATACAACAGCTATGGGACAAGGCAATAGTCCAACTCGCCATACAACAGCTACGAGGGGACACGCATCAGTACTGAGCCCAACAACAAATAACCACAGATATAGAGCAAATCATATAACTGTAAATAACACACAAGATGCCTAACATGCAACATCATATAGTAAGGTGAGGATACTCACCTGGTTCGAAACCGTGTAGATATTCTCTAATATCCCCACTTAGCTCGACCACACACCTAAATCCCACACACACACAACATATCAATTACTGACCATGCTTTTACAGACCTGCCTAGAGGTTAGACCCAATATTTGCCATCAAACCGTGGTCAAAACTAAGTTCCTGGTCAAACAGTCACTCGCCGCGGCGTGGCTCCTCAGCCTACGCGCCGCGGCTATCATCGAATAATCACGGGGTTTCATCCGAGTCCGTGCCGCTGACATAGCCAGTCCGCGTCGCGGCTCGTAGCATTCCAAAACTGTTTTTAGCGTTTAACAGTGCAACAATCGGCTAGGGTTTCACTCCAAACCCTTCCTGAGATCAGAAACTACCCTAAGATCACTTCCTTAGGGACATGCAAGTCTATTCATGTCCTTAATCTAACCCTAAGGGTTACAAGTCATCTAAGACTACTACTAAAGGGATAACACCATAAAAACGGGATAAACTGAAATATCAGAAGGTAGATCCTCTTACCTTGCTTCTGGAAAACAGAGAATTGCTCCCGATCGACTACAGCCTTTCCCCACGTTGTATTTCTTCCTTCAAACCTCCCAAAGCCTTGGAACCAAAGAGTCTCTGCTGAAACCTGACGCCTCTGATCCAGAAAGCTCCCAAAAACACGAACCCTAGGGCTGGTTCCCTTTATATAGGCGTTTAAATCCGAATTAGGGTTTTTCACCTTAGCGGCGCACCGCGCCGTGGATCTTTTAAAGCCGCGCCGCGCGTACAAAGTCATTCGCGAATCCAGATCTCGCCCGAGCCGCGCCGCGGATCTGTCCTGGCCGCGACTCGGCGGAACGGGTCTTACAACTCTCCCCCACTTAACTGGATTTCGTCCCCGAAATCCGCGCCGGTAAATAATTCTGGATAATGCCTCCGCATTTCCTCCTCCGGTTCCCAAGTTCACTCGGACCCTTTACGATGTTGCCACTGAACCTTAACTAATCCTATTGTTTTATTTCGTAAAGCCTTTATCTTCCTTTCAATGACGGCAATTGGTCGCTCCACATAATTTAGGCGTTCATCTAATTGAATATCCTCCAAATGTACTATTGTAGATTCCTCCGTAATGCACTTCCTAAGCTGCGAAATGTGAAACGTGTCGTGAATCTGGCCAAGCTGCTCGGGCAGCTCCAACCGGTAAGCTACCTTACCTACACGGGCGGTGATCCGGTAAGGTCCAATGTACCTAGGGCCAAGCTTTCCTCGCTTCCTAAAACGGATGACTCCCTTCCAAGGTGAAACCTTAAGAAGAACATAATCTCCAACTTGAAACTTGAGATCGGACCGCCGCCGATCTGCATAACTTTTCTGTCGACTCTGAGCCGTTAACAACCTCTCCCGAACCTTCTGAATTAACTCAGTTGTCTTGATTACTACCTCAGTACTACCCAATACCCGCTGGCCAACCTCGCCCCAGCAAATAGGTGTCCGACATTTCCTTCCATACAACATTTCAAAGGGAGCCCTGCCAATGCTCGTGTGATAACTGTTATTGTAAGAAAACTCAGCTAAAGGGAGATGGGAATCCCAACTCCCGCCAAAATCGATGACACATGACCTAATCATATCCTCCAGCGTTTGAATCGTCCTTTCACTCTGCCCATCCGTCTGAGGATGATATGCTGTGCTGAAATGAAGGCGAGTGCCTAATTCCTCATGAAACTTCTTCCAAAATCTAGATGTAAATCGAACATCCCGGTCGGATATCACCGAGACCGGTATACCATGCCGAGAGATAATCTCGTCTACGTAGACCTTAGCCAATTCCTTTGCAGAGTAAGTCTCTTGGATGGGGAGAAAATGAGCACTTTTAGTCAACCTATCCACGATAACCCAAATAGTGTCCATATGTCGAGGGGTTCTTGGCAACTTCGTGATGAAATCTATTGTGATATGCTCCCATTTCCATTCTGGGATCTCAAGAGGCTGCAACTTACCATGAGGCCGTTGGTGCTCGGCCTTGACCTTACGACAGGTCATGCATCTTTCGACAAACCAAGCTACTTCCCTCTTCATGCCTGGCCACCAATAATATTCGCGCAGATCCCAATAGGGTTTGACGAACCCCGCCCAGCTTCGGTACCCAAATCCTCTCATGACAAGTTAACAAGTCCCTACTATCTTTGACCATAGCTGCCATCTGACCCACAATTTTCTCACCTTTTTGATTCTCATTCTTGCTTGCTTCCACCTGGGCTTTCCTAATTAGCTCAAACAGCGGTGTCACAATTGTCATCCTTAGACAAATGCCCCGAAGGGGTGTACCCGAAGCCTTCCGACTTAACGCATCCGCTACCACATTGGCCTTTCCAGGGTGATAGTGTATCTCACAATCATAGTCTTTCAATACATCTAACTATCTTCTCTGTCTCATATTAAGATTTGCCTGATCCATCAGGTACTTCAAACTCTTGTGGTCCGTGAAGATGGTGCACTTCACTCCATACAAATAGTGTCTCCAAATCTTGAGAGCGAAGACCACCGCTCCCAATTCCAAATCATGAGTAGGGTAGTTAGCTTCATGGGGCTTCAACTGTCGCGAGGCGTAAGCAATCACCCTGCCTCGTTGCATCAAGACTGCCCCCAATCCCGTGATAGATACATCGCAATAAACTACCATGTCCTCCATGCCTTCAGGCAACGTCAAAACCGGAGCTTCACACAATTTCCGCCGCAAAGTCTCAAAAGCCTGCTGCTGCTCCTCACCCCACCGAAAAGCAGCGTTTTTCTTAGTTAGCCGAGTCAAAGGTACCGCAACCTTTTAGAAGTCTTGGATGAAACGGCGATAATAACCAGCCAGACCCAAGAAACTTCTAATTTCAGAGGGAGTCTTCGGAACCTCCCACCGCATCACGGCCTCCACCTTAGCCGGGTCTACCATGATTCCTTGCTCGTTGACAATGTGACCCAAAAACTGGACCTCCCGAAGCCAAAAGTCACACTTGGATAATTTTGCATAAAGCTTCACCTTCCTTAAGGTCTCCAATACCTCTCTTAAATGCTGTTCATGTTGCTCCCTGCTCCGAGAGTAAACTAAGATATCGTCAATGAAAACTATAACCGACCGGTCCAACATCGGTCGACACACTCGATTCATTAAATCCATAAAAGCTGCAGGGGCATTGGTCAGTCCAAACGGCATCACTACAAACTCGAAGTGGCCGTACCTCGTCCGAAAAGCCGTCTTCGGGATGTCTTCCTCCCGTACTCGCATTTGATGGTATCCTGACCGCAAATCAATTTTTGAAAACCACGAAGCGCCCTGCAATTGATCGAATAAGTCGTCGATGCGAGGTAATGGATATCGATTCTTCACCGTAAGCTTATTCAGCTCACGATAATCTATGCACATCCTATTGGAACCATCCTTCTTCTTAACAAACAAAATAGGCGCTCCCCACGGTGAGCAACTGGGTCGAATAAATCCCTTATCTAATAATTCCCGAAGTTGGATAGACAACTCAAGCATTTCTGGAGGCGCAAGACGATACGGTGCTTTAGCTATTGGAGCCACACCGGGAGTTAAGTCGATCTTAGATTCCACCTGTCTCTCTGGCGGTACACCAGGCAGGTCCTCGGGAAAAACATCAGGAAAATCCCGAACCACCGGTATATCACCTGCTTTCTGCTGTGGCTTCTTTTCTCGTGTGTCTACAACATAAGCCACGAATCCCGAACCTCCATGTTGAAAATGTCTACGTGCTCTAGCAGCTGAACAGAAAACTGCACCTTGATTCTTTCTCTCGCCCTGCACAACCAGCTCTCCCCTACTTGGGGTTTGAATCCACACTCGCTTGTTCTTACAATCGATCCATGATTCATGCTGACCCATCCAATCCATACCAATGATAACTCGAGATTCACTCAACGGTATAGGGATGAGATCGATCGGAAACTTTATTCCTTGAATCACTACTTCGCATCCCCGATAAACACTAGTCGCTTGCACGGTTTTATCATCCGCAATTTCTACTTCTAACGGCCGATGAAGAGTTCCTAAAGCAATACCGAAACTCTTTCCCAACGTGGCAGACACAAAAGAATGACTAGCACCCGAATCAAATAGTGCAAAGGTAGGCGTAGAGTTGACTAAGAATGTTCCTAATCAAAGCATAATAGACATATTAATTACACACACCACAAACACGAGGCAAGTAAAGAAAGAGTACCCGTGACGACGTCGGGCGCATCCTGTGCCTCCTCGGCGGTCATGACGAATGCTCGACCCTTGGTCTTAGGGGCTTCCCCTTTCCCCTGCCTACCATCGGTAATCCGGAGTGTAGTGGGTGCCGGATTCTGAACCACTCCCTGAGTCAGACGGGGACATTGGGCCTTGAAGTGGCCTACCTGATTACAATTAAAACAAATCTTGACCTATTGCCGACAATCTTTAGCATAGTGGCCCTCCTTTCCACACTTATGGCATATTAACACCCAGCAACGCCCCTCATGATTCCTTCCACACTTTCCACACTTACCCTGGCTCCTTTGCCCTTGCTTTCCCTGATCTGCCCCTCGAAATTTCTTCGACACCTGCTGAGTCTGAGTAGGCGCCGGACGCTTCTGCTTTTGTTGGGTTTCTAGTTCCAACTCTCGGGCTCGAGCGGCCGCTATCATATCAGTAAGAGTCTGGTGTCTAGCAGCAGACACAAATTCCTGAATGTCTGTGCGAAGCATCGCCAAGTATCGTGTCATCCTCATGCGCTCGGTTGCCGCAAACTCTGGACAGAAGAGTGCTCGCTCATTAAACTTTTTGGTGATCTCCGTCACCGTCTCAGTAGTCTGGGTCAGATTTAGGTATTCCTGCGCCAAGCGTTCCATTTCCACCTGTGGAACATACTCCAGTTTGAACTGTTCCTTAAACTGCGGCCATGTAATGGCATCAAACTGAGCAGGAGTGAGATCTTTCGTTCGTATCTCCCACCAATCTTTCGCACCCTCTCTTAAAATATTCGCCGCAAACATTACCTTGGAGTTCTCAGGACAGGAACATGTGCGGAAAGCTCCCTCCACCGCGGAAATCCACCGCATGCTAACAATCGGATCCCTGACCCCATCGAACATCGGAGGCGAACAAGCCAAAAAGTCCTTATAACTTGCATCCCTAGCACGTGATGTGCCCTGAGTAGCCAGTCGTTCCTCGAGCATTGCCCATAGCTCAGCCTTAATCGTACCAAAGAACTAAGGTATCGCAGCCAACACTTCTCGCGAAACCTCCTCCGCTATCAGGTTGCGGAGATTTTCATCAGTCGGTCCTCCCCCACTCGAGGCACCCGCATATGGTCCACCGTTACTTCGAGTGACTGCCATTCTGAAATGCGCAACAGTTCTAATATCAATACGCGGGTCACTCCTATCTACCCAACTACTTGACTTTCTAGGACTTCGGTTGACTACTCTTGACTCAAGCGTGAATCCTGTGCTTTCGGTAATACTGGCCTGGTACTACCTTCCACACCTATTCGCCCTTGTTCCAAGTTCGTCAATCATCCTCCTAAAATGTCACACGCACTAAACCATTTCCTATGACTCATGTGGTCATGCACCGCGGTTCCTAATCTTTTGATCTAACTCTCCATCTCACACGTGCCTAAGAGAACTATTGCTAATGTCGTCGAGTCGCCTCACGGATGCACAGCCGTACACAATCAGAATAAGATAGACGTTTGAATAACTGATCTACCCTAAAGTCACAACCAAACAAGGAACAGCCAGTAAGGCCAGACCAAGAATTCTCAGGCTATCTTACCCTAATTGTATATAACCTACCAGCATTCACTAAGCAACCTAACGACAGTAGCATAAAATTCCAAAGCAGCACATATGGCACATAATAGTCTACAGAGTATATTATCCAGGAAACTTTACATTCTAGCACAATAAATTTTATCACATAACACAAACTTGACATGGGTAACTGGGAATCACAAAACTTACTTGAGCTCGGCTGACGGTTCGCATCGCATCTTCTTTTACCTTAATTTAACCTTCCAAAAACATTTTCTTAACAAAATCGCTCAGTCCTAAGTTTGAGTTTGGATTCCCAATACAGTTCATCCAAATCCCTCAAACCAAGGCTCTGATACCAATTTGTAACGCCCCAATTTCAAAAATTTTAAAAATCATTTATTACCAAGGTTCCAATAAAACATTTATTCCAAAACATAAAACTATTCAACATAATACTTAAATTTAACAGCGGAAACATTTGAAAATACTAAATATAGTTCATTGGCATCAATCCTTGGAATGCGATGCGCTGCCGTCAAACCTTGCCCTTCCCTTTATCCTTTGGAATACCTAAAATGTTATAAAACAACGGGTAAGCTTAAAGCTTAGTGAGTCCACAAGTTACCATACATGCCCACACATTAAACAACCCGTCCTCGAGAACGACCCGACCCTACCCGCAATACAACAGCTACGGGCGTCCATCATACAATAGCTATGGACACGGGAAGGTTCTACCCATCATACTGTTGGAAATCAAGGCTCATGTAGTTAGTTTCAAAAACAAGATTTTGCAACGGAAGCATAAAATCATGAACACAAATTCCATTTTCAAGAGGATCATGCTACATGCATGTAGAGATAAGATGAAGAACAAACATAGTTTAAGTTCAAGATCATAACCTTTGTTCTTGGGTTTGGTTTGGATGATTTTGATAGCTAGGAATCAAATTAGAATCCCTCTATAGTTGATCCACCACAAGCTTGAACACCCTTGAATGCTAGTTCCACAACTTGCAAGTTAGAACTCCTTTTCTTGTGAAACCAAAAACCAATTTTTGCTAACTATCAAGAGGGCTTTTAGAGAGTTTCTTTGGCTGATTTTTGAAGCAAGAATGATGTACAAAACACCTCAAAATCGTTCACCATATAACCCACCAAGAGAAAAGAAAATCACATGCAACTAGCTTAAAAGAAAGATCCATTTGATTTCTATAATCAAAAGCTAGAAGACACAAGGCATCTTCCTTTTCTTTTAAGTTCTTAATGCATTCTTTTCCTTCCAATATGGCTAGTTATATGATGACTAATGAAGTGCTAGTGAGTTGTTATTATTTATAAAACTTAGATAATTATAAGCTTATAAATAATACATCTTCTTATTTCTTTAATGGGATAACATTTAACCCATAATTATATATATAAATAAACCATCTAAATATACAATCTTAATTGTATAATTATATATATACATATATATATATATATATATATATATATATATATATATATATATATATATATATATAACAATGTATATATCTTATTTAATTTATCAATTAAATTAAATAAAAGGCTTAATTATAAATCAATTAAATCGTTTAACAATTTAAACAATTTAATTGTTACACTTAATTAATTCATCACATATGAATTACTAATCAACCTTTAATTTTGTAGTTATTATTATTTATCTCAAATAATAACCTACAAGATTAAATTGCAAGTTTAGTATCATTTGATGTTAAATCAAATTTAACGTTCTAAATGATCAATTGGTGTCAAACTTGTTGTTGGTGTGACCCTATAGGATCATGTATTATTAGTAATATCATTTTATGATCATCCTTGGGCATATAGAACTAACAATCTCCCACTTGCACAAGGTTGTATCATAGAATGATATCGACAGTAGTAAACGTCTAGCAACATTTTACTGCCCCCAATAACACATGACATTGTGCCATTCAACAACATTCAATTCTTCAGAAAACACGAGGCTCTAATTGATGTATAAGGTTTTCTTATCAATTATCCCTTTGTCACATACATCATGTTGAACATGAGACATGGATCTTAATCATTCTCATTTTATGTTCAACTTTCAAACAGGCGCCTTAGATGTCTAACTCTCAACACATAAGAGGAACAAATCCCGTCTTGACTACATACGCCCCTCATATAGTTAGTACTATGCATGAGTATGGCCTTTATGGTTGTCTATATTTCAAGAACAACAGTAAACCATATCAAAGCATAGTACACTCTACACTTGAGTCCCAAATATGTATCTCAGGTCATAGGATACAATGATAATACCTTTATTCAAGAATCACTTATGATGATGATCCATGGAGTAATCTTGAAACGGGTCAAGTCCAATACTTGTTCACTGACAAGTACCTATGAATTTGGTTGCAACCTTTTGCTACTTTTACCCATAAAAGTCAACCAATCCAATTCATATTAGTCTTACTTCATAATTGCTCCCACAACTATGATCGACTATGGACGTTTAGAATAACTAAATTATTCAAGGATTAAACATGCTAATAAAACACAATAATTATGAATGAAACATCACGTCACACATATTACATAATTCTTGTCGTTTACATAAGTTCATATTCATAAAACATTAAACACAAATCAAATCCATTCATTAGAAAAACGGAGTCCTATACCCTTAGCATGACTTTCATGCTTAGTTTGAGGTAAAGGTTTCGTGAATGGGTCTGCCAAATTTTGATCTGTATGAACCTTGTGAATACTTATTTCACCATTCTTAACTTCATGTCTAATGTAGTTATACCTTCGGTGAATGTGTTTGGTTTTTTGATGCAATCTAGGTTCCTTTGCTTGAGCTATAGCACCTAGATTGTCACAGAAGATTTCTATAGGGTCCCGAATGGAAGGAACAACCCCTAGATCTTCTATGAACTTTCTCATCCAGACAGCTTCTTGAGCAGCTTCTGAAGTAGCAACATATTCTGATTCTGTAGTGGATTGTGCAATCACTTCTTGTTTGGAACTCTTCCAAGACACGGCTCCTCCATTTAAAATAAAGACATACCCAGATTGAGATTTCGAATCATCCCAATCTGTTTGGAAGCTTGCGTCAGTGTAACCCTTTACCTTTAAGCTTTCTTCCAAACCGCCGTAAACTAAGAACATATCTTTAGTTCTTCTCAAGTACTTAAGAATGTTCTTTACAGTAGTCCAGTGGGCTTCACCTGGGTTCTGTTGATACCTACTAGTCATACTTAAGGCACATGAGACGTCGGGCCTAGTGCATAACATGGCATACATGATGGACCCAATTGCCGAAGCATATGGGACATGTTTCATCCTTTCAAGTTCAGTCCTAGAGTTTGGGCACTGAGACTTGCTTAGGATGGTGCCATGAGGCATTGGCAAGAATCCTCTTTTGGAGTCTTGCATCTTGAACCTTTTCAAGATTTTATCAATATATACACTTTGGCTAAGACCAATAAGTCTCTTAGATCTATCTCTATAGATCTTTATGCCTAATACATAAGCAGCTTCCCCTAGATCCTTCATTGAGAAACAACTCTCAAGGAACGCTTTGACACCTTTTAAGGTTGGGATGTCATTTCCAAATAAAAGTATGTCATCTACATACAATACTAGGATTATGACAATGCTCCCACTAGCTTTCTTGTAAACACAGGAATCATCCTCATTTTTGATGAATCCAAAACTCGTAATCTTTTCATCAAAACGGATGTTCCATGTTCGAGACGCTTGCTTTAATCCATAGATAGATCTTTTAAGCTTGTACACTTTGTTTGGATGCTTGGGATCGACAAAACCTTCAGGTTGTTCCATATAGACATCTTCCAATAAGTATCCATTAAGGAAAGCGGTCTTGACATCCATTTGCCATATCTCATAATCATAGTATGCTGCTATGGCAAAAAGTATCCTAATCGACTTGATCATTGCCACTGGAGAAAAGGTCTCATCATAGTCAATACCATGAGTCTGTGAGTATCCTTTAGCGACAAGTCTAGCCTTAAAAGTGTGAACATTTCCATCCACGTCGATTTTCTTCTTGAAAACCCATTTATTCCCAACAGTCTTACAATTGGTGGGAAGATTAACCAAGTTCCAAACTTGATTATCGTGCATGGATTGCATCTCAGTGTTCATGGCCTCAAGCCATTTATCAGATTCAGGATCTGATATTGCACTCTGATAGTTGACGGGTTCATCAGAATCTATCGTAGAACATTCCTCTTCCATCAAAAGGTAACCATACCTTTCTGGTTCAATTCGAACCCTACCAGATTTACGAACACCTTGTGTTACAATTTGTTCCTGATCAACCGTTTGTTCAGGTGCAACAATTTCTTGTTGAATGCTAGATTCAACTTCTTGTGTATCAGGTTGTGGTTCCTGAAGTTCCTCAAGTTCCACAAACCTCCCACTAGCCTCTTCCGTCAGAAACTTGTTTTCTAGGAATTCAGCTTTTCGAGAAATAAATATCTTATTCTCGATGGGATTGTAGAAATAGTATCCAAGACAATCTTTCGGATACCCTACAAAGATACATTTAGTTGAACGGGGTTCTAATTTGTTTGAAGCTTCTTGTCTAACATAAGCTTCACAACCCCATACCTTTAGATAGGATAAAGATGGAACCCTTCCATGCCATATCTCATAAGGTGTTTTATCTACCTTCTTAGTAGGTGCCATGTTTAGGAGACGAGAAGCTGTTTGTATAGCATAACCCCAAAATGATAAAGGTAGAGTACTTTTACTCATCATGGATCGAACCATATCTAATAGTGTTCGGTTCCGCCTCTCAGACACACCATTATGTTGTGGTGTTCCAGGTGGAGTAAGTTGTGAAACAATTCCACAAGTCTTAAGATGATCCATAAAGTTTGTACTTAAGTACTCACCTCCTCTATCAGAACGAAGAACTTTAATTGTTTTGTTGAGTTGATTTTCCACTTCACTTTGAAACGTTTTGAACATTTCAAACGCCTCATGTTTATGGTTAATTAAATAAACTTATCCAAAACGACTAAAGTCGTCAGAGAAGGTGATGAAATATCTTTCACCATATCTAGTCATTGGCTTGAAAGGACCACATACATCCATATGTATGATTCCTAACAAGTCCTTTGCTCTCTCATTGGTTCCAGAGAAAGGAGCTTTAGTCATCTTGCCATGTAAACAAGATTCACATATATCAAATGAGTCATTCTCATTTGCCTTCAAAAGTCCACTCTTTTGAAGTTGGGATATGCGATTCTTGTTTATATGCCCAAGGCGACAATGCCATAGATAGGTTTGACTCAAATCAAATTTGGGTTTCTTGGTGAAAGTGTGGTATAAAGAGCCATTGTTAGTCTTTTCATCAAGGTTTACTTCATAAATTCCATTTAAAGGCCTAGCCTCAAAATAGAATACATTATTTTTGTAAACACAAATATCATTATTATTAAAGGAAAGATCAAATCCACATTGTCTTAATTCAGCAACTGAAATAATATTCCTAGTCAAGCTAGGAACATAGTAAACATTCAACAATGTCACACACAAGCCATTAGGTAGTAATAAATTAAAACTTCCAATTGAATCCACCGCAACCCTTGCATTGTTTCCAACTCGAAGTACTACCTCATTTGCCTTCAGTCGCCTACTCCTTTTGAACCCCTGCAACATATTACATATGTGAGTTCCACAACCAGTATCAAATACCCATGTGTTAGGAGATAAATTATAAAGTTCTAGGTCTATCACATAGATACCTGAAGTGCCTTCACCGGCCTTCTTTTTCTTCAACTCCGCAAGATAAGTAGGGCAATTTCTCTTCCAATGCCCAGCTTTGCCACATTCAAAACATGTGTCTTCTTTGGCAACCTTTGCCTTCTTCTTGGGCGGATGGGAAGGTTGGACAACTTTCTTGCCCTTACCTTTGAAAGCTTTTGCTTTCCCTTTGCCCTTGGAGTTGGTGGGGTGTTCTGGTCTAGTTCTCTTTGTTCCACCTTCCTTGATCATGAGAACTTGAGTGGTTTTCTTAGGCAGATTCTTTTCCCCGGTAATTAGCATCCCATGTAATTCCGGGATAGTCTTGTTTAAACCATTCATGTTAAAATTCATGACAAAAGGATCAAAGGACTTTGTCAAGGAGTTAAGGATCATATCCGTTGCTAGCTCTTCGGGCATCACAACTCCAAGACGTGCCAAATGATCAATGTGACTCTTCATTTTGAGCACATAAGAACTTACCGACTGCCCATCCTCCATCTTGCAAGCATGGAAAGCCCGAACAGTTTCGAACCTTTCCGTTCTTGCAAGTTGTTGGAACATTTCCTTTAGTTGATGAATCATGTCATAGGCTGAATGATTCTCCAAATCCTTCTAAAGGTCAGGAATCATGGTTGCCAACATGAGGCATGATGCATCGATGGAATCATCCATCTTTTTAAGCCATGCATCGTGTGCGGGCTTAGGAATGGCAGGGGGCTCTTCTGGAAGTGGTTCATTGAGAACATATTCTTTCTTTTCTTGTTTGAGAACAATTCTTACACTACGGTGCCAATCCAAGAAGTTGGTATGGTTAAGTTTTTCTCCTTCAAGGAGAGACCGTAGTGAGGTTTTGTTAGGAGCCGAGTGTGTGTTGTTTGGAGCCATCTACAAAATTTTAGCAAGGTTCTATTTAGTAAATTATGATATTAATACCTTAATAATTAATACCCTTTCTTGTTTCATAAACATTAATTAATTAAGGTCTAGAATCCAAGTTGCATCACGAATAAGTGGTTAGGTATCCTTTATCCCGCCTATTCGAATCAACAAGGTAGGTAACGGTTTACCAATTATATCCAAATATAATTTCTAGAGTTATGGGATCCCATTATAACATTTATAAGTTTGGCATGTTTGATCCCATCTATGCCTTGGATTTCTAATGCTTAGGTGACCTTTATCACAAGAGATTTCCAAACGAATCATCCTACTTAAACGGACGTGTAGTTTTGTCAACTATTGATGGTTAGGTGTCCTTTATCCCATCAATATTGCAAAACTACTTCTTGTGTCACAAGAAGACTCCAAGTGGTTAGGTATCCTTTATCCCACAAGGAAATACAAGTGATACATGAGTGTCTTTAAGAAGGACGTCATAGATTCGTATTTCATAAGGGATTTGAATGTTTTACAATTCTAATTTTGAAAAAAATATGGTATCATGTAGATTGCATGCATCCAATGAACATGGTACCATTAAATCTTATTTTGTTAATTGGTTCCTAAATCATAAAATCTCCATTTTATTGATTCTTTGTTTGTGGTCAAGATTACAATTAATATCCAATATTAAGTTTGAGTTTGATCACATATATTAGAACCAATTTTTAATCCTAAATAATTACCATTATTACTTAGGGTTGGAGTTTGTAAGAGTTTATAAAATCTCTATTTTATTTCTTGTTACAATCATTTTCAAAACTTGACTTAATAGGTTTTAAACAAAAACCATTTTAATAAAACCCATTTTATCACATCTTATGTTTTAATTGTCAACTTTTGAAAATACAAACTCCTTGATGATTATGTTTAATTATCTAGGTTGTCTAGCATGCAAAATCTTATTTTCATCCACAACATAACATAATAAAACACTCAATCATCACAAGCATGCATGGGTGCATAAACACAAGCCAACTAGTTTGATATTTCATGTGAGCCACACATGAAATATCAAGTCCAATCCTAGGGACAAAAGAGTGACAAAAACTCAACCAAATGATCTTCGATTTGGCTACAATTTTGCCAAGCTTCTTATATCATCAAATGATACTTGAACCACCATTTCTTTACACCATTGAGTGACATGTGATTTTTATATGGAGCCTTCAAAATTTTCGAAATTCAGGGGCAGCAGGAAAAAAAATGTGGTTTTTGTTGCATTTTTCAATTCATTCTTGGCCATATTGATGCTAATACTTGTTGAAACTTAATGTATATACTAGATATTAAAGTTACCAACAAGTATATCACCAAATGATCAAGATATGAATTTATAAAACACTTCCAAAACAATTTTGAAATCTGGACAGCAGCTCTTCAGAAAGTGCTGCTGTTGGGTGCAATCTTCTCTTGGTCTTTTACTTCCTTCTCTTGTTACATTTTGTGAAATAAATAAAATACAACTATTCTAATATTTACAAAATGAATATTAAGAAGGAAATAACTAATTATTATTACAAACCATTTGAATAAATGAATAGATTACAACCATATCGAATACAAACACAAAACATGCATCATATGGTCCTTGGCTTGTTTATGCACCATTTTATCACATAAAATCATAAGAAAACCAACACTTTGTTTTTCTAAGGCAACAATTTATGTAACCAAAAGCATGCATACATAAGATATAGTTGGTTACATAAAATCATAGATAATATAATTGCATGTTGCCAAAGAAGCCATGCATGAAACTTTCATTTAAGAAGATGAACATTCATGGCTTCCAAAAACCAAGTTTATCCAAATAAACTTATTATCTAAACATGCAATATAGCCATGGCTCTGATACCAATTGTTGGAAATCAAGGCTCATGTAGTTAGTTTCAAAAACAAGATTTTGCAACGGAAGCATAAAATCATGAACACAAATTCCATTTTCAAGAGGATCATGCTACATGCATGTAGAGATAAGATGAAGAACAAACATAGTTTAAGTTCAAGATCATAACCTTTGTTCTTGGGTTTGGTTTGGATGATTTTGATAGCTAGGAATCAAATTAGAATCCCTCTATAGTTGATCCACCACAAGCTTGAACACCCTTGAATGCTAGTTCCACAACTTGCAAGTTAGAACTCCTTTTCTTGTGAAACCAAAAACCAATTTTTGCTAACTATCAAGAGGGCTTTTAGAGAGTTTCTTTGGCTGATTTTTGAAGCAATAATGATGTACAAAACACCTCAAAATCGTTCACCATATAACCCACCAAGAGAAAAGAAAAGCACATGCAACTAGCTTAAAAGAAAGATCCATTTGATTTCTATAATCAAAAGCTAGAAGACACAAGGCATCTTCCTTTTCTTTTAAGTTCTTAATGCATTCTTTTCCTTCCAATATGGCTAGTTATATGATGACTAATGAAGTGCTAGTGAGTTGTTATTATTTATAAAACTTAGATAATTATAAGCTTATAAATAATACATCTTCTTATTTCTTTAATGGGATAACATTTAACTCATAATTATATATATAAATAAACCATCTAAATATACAATCTTAATTGTATAATTATATATATACATATATATATATATATATATATATATATATATATATATATATATATATATAACAATGTATATATCTTATTTAATTTATCAATTAAATTAAATAAAAGGCTTAATTATAAATCAATTAAATCGTTTAACAATTTAAACAATTTAATTGTTACACTTAATTAATTCATCACATATGAATTACTAATCAACCTTTAATTTTGTAGTTATTATTATTTATCTCAAATAATAACCTACAAGATTAAATTGCAAGTTTAGTATCATTTGATGTTAAATCAAATTTAACGTTCTAAATGATCAATTGGTGTCAAACTTGTTGTTGGTGTGACCCTATAGGATCATGTATTATTAGTAATATCATTTTATCATCATCCTTGGGCATATAGAACTAACACATACAACAGCTATGGGTTCCCGGTTATGGCCCAGCCCATCATACAACAGCTATAGGACAAGGCAATAGTCCAACTCGCCATACAACAGCTACGAGGGGACACGCATCAGTACTGAGCCCAACAACAAATAACCACAGATATAGAGCAAATCATATAACTGTAAATAACACACAAGATGCCTAACATGCAACATCATATAGTAAGGTGAGGATACTCACCTGGTTCGAAACCGTGTAGATATTCTCTAATATCCCCACTTAGCTCGACCACACACCTAAATCCTACACACACACAACATATCAATTACTGACCATGCTTTTACAGACCTGCCTAGAGGTTAGACTCAATATTTGCCATCAAACCGTGGTCAAAACTAAGTTCCTGGTCAAACAGTCGCTCGCCGCGGCGTGGCTCCTCAGCCTACGCGCCGCGGCTATCATCGAATAATCACGGGGTTTCATCCGAGTCCGTGCCGCTGACATAGCCAGTCCGCGTCACGGCTCGTAGCATTCCAAAACTGTTTTTAGCGTTTAACAGTGCAACAATCGGCTAGGGTTTCACTCCAAACCCTTCCTGAGATCAGAAACTACCCTAAGATCACTTCCTTAGGGACATGCAAGTCTATTCATGTCCTTAATCTAACCCTAAGGGTTACAAGTCATCTAAGACTACTACTAAAGGGATAACACCATAAAAACGGGATAAACTGAAATATCAGAAGGTAGATCCTCTTACCTTGCTTCTGGAAAATAGAGAATTGCTCCCGATCGACTACAGCCTTTCCCCATGTTGTATTTCTTCCTTCAAACCTCCCAAAGCCTTGGAACCAAAGAGTCTCTGCTGAAACCTGACGCCTCTGATCCAGAAAGCTCCCAAAAACACGAACCCTAGGGCTGGGTCCCTTTATATAGGCGTTTAAATCCGAATTAGGGTTTTTCACCTTAGTGGCGCACCGCGCCGCGGATCTTTTAAAGCCGCGCCGCGCGTACAAAGTCATTCGCGAATCCAGATCTTGCCCGAGCCGCGCCGCGGATCTGTCCTGGCCGTGACTCGGCGGAACGGGTCTTACAGCCTTCCTACCCTCTCTGAAGCATCTCTTTTCCTTTTAATTCTTGGCCTCCCTGGCATTCTCCTTCTTAATGGTGGTAGAGGAGGAAGGAACTTTGTTGAGGGCCACATGTTGCTGCCATTCATTCCAAGTATTGGATGCTTGTACGTGTTCTTGTAAAAAGTAGCAAGGTAGAATGGATCCACATAAGCTTCTATTGTTCCATTAAGATAAGATATTGTTGCAATAGAATGCACGCAACCGTATCCATTAAGTTGCCACAACCTGCATGTGCATGTACATGTGCATGTGCATGTGCATGTTTTCTTTTCCAAATCAATTGCATATGATTCGCCTAAGTTTCTAGTTTCATATTGGAGCAGGCCACTGGGAAGCACTTGCCAATACCTACAAATACCAAAACATAAAACCATTATCAAATGTTGGCTCATAAAAAGGGTGTATAATAACTCAATATGTATACCATTGTTGGATTTTCAATTCATTAATCTTATGTCTTAAGGCTGGACAAATTTGCTATTCAGGCCAATTGCATCCTTTTAAATGCATTTTATGCGTCCTCTCCATCACATAATGTCGTATTTCTTCAAGCATTGTAATTATAGGTTTTTTCCTTGCTTCAGTTATGATGTTGTTGAAACTTTCAGAATTCCCATTCTCCACAGCATCACACATGCTTCCAAATCTAAAATAAGCTCTTGACCATGTCTTCGGTTCCCTTTCCATGAGGTGGTCATATGCTGCAGGGTTAAGACTTTGTATTTCCTTCATCACTGCTTTGAAATGTGGTTATGTTATAGCCTTGCTAGCTTTCCAGAAAAGGTTTTCAAAGTGAGCCCCTGAAAATCTCTTCTTGAAGTTGGCATATATATATATATATATATATATATATATATATATATATATATATATATATATATATATATATATATATATATATATATATATATATATATATATATATATATATGCCTTGAACACTGTCTATGTTCTACTTCGGGTAAAACTTCCTTGAAAGCCTCCAGTAAACCCTACAGTAAACAACAAATTTTGTTAATTAACATAACAATTGAATATGAAAGTTCAAAGGTTCCAAAGCATACCTTATGTTGGTCTGACATCAAACTAACACCTAGTCCACTCTCAAGGTGAAGATCTTCTGACAGGTTTTCCGGGAACCATTTCTAATTCTCCTTATTTTCCACACAAACAACAGCCCAAGCTATTGGAAATATTTGGTTATTGGCTTCCCTTCCAACCGTACTTAGCAACTCACCACTGTATAACCCTTTTAAAAAGCACCCATCTAGGTTTATGAATCTTCTACAACCAGTTCTCTAACCTTCTCTAACTCCTTGAAAACATACATAAAATTTGCTGAAATACATTTTACCATCTGGCATAGGGTTGACACCTATTTTAACAGTGGAACCTGGATTTGATCTCCGTATCTCCTCTCCATAAGACCATAGCTTAGCATAGTGTTCAACAACAGTTCCTTCGATAAGAGTTAAAGCATGTTTCTTTGCTCTTCTACATTGGCTCATGCTAACCTCAATGCCAAACTTTTTCTTAACCTCTTCCCTAAGTTGTCTCACACTCATTTTTTGTTGATGTAAAATCTCTTCTGTGTAATGGCTAACAGTCCATGCATAATTGGCAATTGAACCTAATTTGAAATTCCTAGCACAATTATGTTCATGTATAAGAGACTTGATTTGGAAAGACTGCTCTTCAGTCATCCATGAAGCCCAAAGCCTAAATGAGCATTCCCTATCACAACATTTTACTAGTAATCTCCTAGTATCATTTTTTGTAGCATAATTGATATCCATTAGCAACAACATAATTGCAAAGCATGTTTTTCAATTGTTTAAGGCTTTCAAAATGGATACCTAACACATGCTTCTGCTTCTCCCATTCAACTTCCACATTGAACCTTGTTTGCTCACTAAGATGTAGGTCATCATCACCGATCTGAACTTTTGGGTCATCCTCAGGTACACAATCAATGACCGGATCTCCACCACCACATAGTTTACTCAGAAAATCGTCCTTCGTGGTCCTATTCACGGGTGAACTGTTGGCATCCCTATCAATTTCATCACCCATTTCAGTGGGAATGTCTCCTATTCTGGATTGGTTGTCGTCAGGACTAACCACTTCATCCCGATCTTCATCTATCCAATCATGCACATTAACACTGGTATGGTCCATGTATAAAGCCACAACAGTTCCATAGTGGTACGCAACCTCGATGAAGTCAGCATAATTCATCTCATCTGCAATTGTCCTTAAACCTTCCTTTAACTCGAACTCTGGCAAACAGTAGTACAACTTATGGCACTTCTCTCCTGCGAATCGTTCTAAGAATCCAAGACACTCCGGCTAATCCATCGCAGCAAAGTCTATGTCTGAGAACAGATTATGCATGCCCTCGGAGTAACAAAATGGTTGCCTTAAGAAAACTCAAAGCACGGTAGTGTACATCCACACGACAGTTCGATTCCATTTTAGGGATGAAGAAGATGATCGGAGAAAATGGTTTCGGGGTATACCTCCAAAAGGGTTTCTTTCGAAACTAAAACCGCCTTCACATTGTACAATTAATGTTGGAGCATTCATGTGCTGACTAGGAGTGATGAGGATTACATTGCATATGATTAGGATTGAGGAGGTGACATGGCATCTGACTAGGTACTGGTTTACCGGCTTACCCCTTCCAATTGATGCGAATGGTGTTTTAAAACCCAAAATACAAACATTAGACCCTTTAAACGCAAAAAAAAAAAAAAACTTCATGGATGTTTTAAAGCAAAACCCGATACATTATAGGGCTACAGTGACAATTTCCCCTTGAAATAATGTTTTGTTCAGAAAAATTTGGATAGAAATATTCAAGTTTAGTAAGTACCTAACTTTCTTATGACATAAAATTCTTAGTGTAGAATATCGTAATTATATAAATGTTCAATTTTGTATTCGTTAGGTGTTTAGCAGCCGAGAAAATTTAGTGGATTGGGTGCAAAATGTGGCACATCTCTCGGGTATGTGATTGTTACTAAAAGAACAAAGATAAAACCAAGTGGCTATGTGTCGAAAGTTGTTTTGATGTGTGATCGATGTGGTGTGTTTAGAGGTTAAGAGACGTCCACCAGAAATACGGGGACAAGAAAAATAAATTGTCCATTCGAATTACATGCTTGTTACTATAAGTTGGATGATGTTTGGAGGTTGAAAGTAAAAAATGATCAGCAGAATCATGATCCTGCAATGTATTTGGAAGGTCACCCATTTGCAAGGCGGTTAACACAAGATGAATACACAACATGCCGACTTAGATAAATTTTTTAAATATATTGAAAAGGTAGTGGCATCGCAATATACAACAATAATAGTTCATTTAGAAACAAACAAAACTAAGTTACTGCGTCGATACAATATAGAACCAATTAAAGGTTTGTGTGGAAAAGTTTCACACCATGCGTTATAAAAAATTAGACAAGAGTTGGATCAGCCTGATGTACAACAAATAACTAAGGAAGAATATGGTTGTGAATTGCGTCGTAGTTGTGGGTTACCTTGTGCGCATGAAGTTTCAATTTACTTGGTTGCGTA
Organism: Cichorium intybus; assembly: GCA_023525715.1. Lineage (NCBI taxonomy): Eukaryota > Viridiplantae > Streptophyta > Magnoliopsida > Asterales > Asteraceae > Cichorium > Cichorium intybus. Next base: position 74,753,715 of record CM042012.1, on the reverse strand, counting down.
CCAACTGATACGACTAGCGTCTATTGCCAAGTTTTGGAAAGAGCTCGATTTAGTTAATGTTGTGATTACCAATGAAGATGTTGATTTTAGTTTGGAAGATGGCATGGGATTGTTCAAAGAAAGCTACGTTAAACAATAAGATGAATGGAAACGAAGTTATATGAGAAAAATGTGGAACATATTTTCGCCATCAACAACTACAGTTGCTGATCCAGACGTTCACAAAAATACCCGTGGACTTCCACGGTTGATCAAGCAATAGTCAAAAAATGTAGCCCACAACACCCCACCCCTATCAATACACACCTACCAACACTTAACCCCCACCAACTCAGTATCCTCGTAGACGTAGTTTTTCTACGTATACATCAGATAATATGGATACTAATTGGCATGACATAAATCAACAACCAGAGAGGCATAACACGTATTCATTTCGAGAACCTCCGATGTCCAACTCATTCTTCAACCAAGAACCACCAATGTATACATTGGATAATATGTATACTAATTGGCATGACATAAATCGGGAATCAGAGAGGCATACCACGTATTCATTTCGAGAACCTCCGATGTCCAAATCATTCTTCAACCAAGAACCACCGATTTATAATTCCAACCCACTTATGAATGAAATTCTAAATGAATTTCATCCATACGTCGAGCAAATTACAAACGTGGATAGAGATGGAAATTGTGGATTTCTGGCTATTTCAGTTTCTCTTAGTGGTAATGAACATTCTTGGCAACAAATTAGTTATGAGCTATGAAACGAGTCAATAACACACCATCAAGAGTATGCCATGATTTACGGTGATTTTTTAAACCACATAAGTTACTCGTTGAGTTTTTCAGGACCGGGTTTTTCAGGACGTGAATATTGGTTGCAAATGTCCGACACTGCTATTCTCATCGCTAATAGATATCGTATTATTGTTATTTTCCTAAGCAATAGTGGTTCTTCAACGTGGTTCCCACTTCGGTATGACCCGCAAGACATCCCAAATTCTGCATATGTCATTATCATCTGCGTTTACGGTAACCATTATATGATGGTTGATTTACAATGAGCATATCCAATGCCTCCTATTTTGTCCATGCTTGTGCGTGCGTACAGATAAGAACATTCTGTTGAATGAGAAACATTGTATGCAGCTCGAATAAATGCTTATACTCGTTACCCAGATAACGCATCACGCAATTGTAATATTGGACCATTTATTATTTCTGATTAATAAAGGCAAAGTTTGCTTTAGTTTTACTATTTATTTTATTATTTTTATACATTCGTTCGAATTTGACATAACTGTTTTGATATAATTCTATAAAATTATAAACGCCATCCGTTGTTTCGTAATTACTTTCACAAAAAAATTATTGTTTATTGTTACTAAAACTTAAAAATTATAGAAGCTAAATTTAATATTATTGTTTTTCTAATAATTATAATAATAATAATGATAAAAAACAATAAATAAAAAAATAGAGAAAACACCAAAAAAAACAATAAAAAAACAAAAACTCATATAAAAAAGACAAAATTACAGTTTTGGTCCCTGATGTTTGCTCGATATTGCAAGTGGGGACAAACTATTTGAAATTATCAGTTGGGGTCATTAATGTTTGCTTTAGATTTCATATTGGTCCCTCTGTTAGTTAACTCCAACCATCCGCCGTTAATTCCATAAAAGGTGAGAAAGGTCTTAGGGTATTTTTGTACATTCACTTATTCTGCATGTCGTCCCCGCCATAAATAAGCGTCATATCAAGATCATCGAATACGAAGATACGTTGCAGAACTTCATCATCACTTTGAACTTGAAGCGGTCTTGACGAACACAGTAACGAAGCGAAATGTATGTTATATGGGAAGAAGGAGCAGAGGAAATCGTTCAACAAGGTTCAGGTAAGCAACAAGCTTACAAATCCTTATGTGACTGATTCGATATACGCTTACCGATGTGTTGTTTGCAGCTCCCAACCTTAGTTTGTTTACAATGGAGCTCCACCACGGAGGACAGTTCACAGGAACTCCATTACGGGACTATATCGATGGCAAGATTTCTTACATAGACCTGGTAGATTGTCGCAAGCTGAACTTGAAAGTACTACACGACATTCTCAGGAAGTTAAGGTATTCGAATCAAGAACCTTATTTCTTTCATTTTTTGTTACCGGCGATAACCCTAGAAAAAGGGTTGATAGCCTTAGGATGCGACGGTGATTTTAATGACCTTAGGAAATACGTTGCGATAGTGGGTCAAATAACCATTTACGTTGAACAAGGTAGCTCGGTTATAAACAACCATGGAAAAAGCCCCATACCGAACTACCTTGATGACGATGGGTGGTTGATTTCACCCGAATTTAGGAAACTGCAAAAAAAATTTACGTCTACAGCTTCTTGTATCAAAAAACTAACCTTTGATTTGAATGAGCCAATAGAAGAAGAAAGAACCCCTTGTTTGGACCTCGTTTTATATGACCCACTAATCAACAAACATAACCTGCATTTTGAGGATAAGGAAACACAAAAAACAGGCCTGTTTACATTAATCTAGATGACCATGATGCCATTTTGAACGTATGTAACTTTAATAGTGGGCATGAAGTGCCATTTGATGTTGGGGAGGGGTTATTGGAACCCTTGTTTACTTACAATGCGGTTGATCCAAACAATAATTGGTATCTGGACACAAATTATGATTTTAGTTTGTCCTCTGAATGTGAAAGAGACTGGATAGCGGCAATGAACAAGGCAGGTACAAGTGGTGGACAAAGTGAAACTCAACTCAATGATGTTGTGGTGTTGGAGGAAATAGCCCAATCAGATAGTGACTCTGATAACAACCAAGACGAAGAGGGGTCTGTAGACTTAGAACCAGGTGAAATTGTCCCAGAAGTCAGCGTGGATGTTGATCTTATTCAGAGTGTTCTTGAACCGCCCATCGACATTGATGTAGAACCACAACATGATTGTTTGGTTGTACTGAATCATGATAACTTCAGGAACTATGGACCTGAATTGAGTGCAAGGGAGGCAAATCTCCAAAACATGGACAACCCCATTGAATGTTCTATGGGTGAAATACACGAAGTTGACTTTCATGTTGGGGAGTATTTTGAAGACAAAAACGTGGTGAAGGAAGCTATTGTCAATGTTGCTATTAGGACACGAAGAAACTTAAGGATGATTAAAAATGATGGCAAAAGAATTAGAACAAGGTGTTTGGGTGAGAAATCCCTTTGGAAGACATTTGGGACAAAAAGGATCAAAAAGTACAAAGCTGCTGACTTTGACTGTCCCTGGCTATTGCACGTGTCTTGTAGTAAATCAGACAAAAGGTGGAAGGTGAAAACGTATAATGGTACCTATACCTGTAAACCTACCAGAGATATAAAGGCAGTGACACAAGGGTATATCGCAAACAAAATTTTTCTCCAGGTCCAGGGAAACCCTAGTATACCGACATGGGCGTTGGTTAATGAACTACAGCGGACTTACAAGATAAACCTGTCGTTTATGAAGGTATTTAGGGCTAAAGTAATTGCTCAAAACAGGATCCGAGGAGATTACGAGAATCAGTACAGGATGCTGCACGATTATGCCCTAGAAGTGCAATTACGCAACCCAGGCACAACCATTAAAATTGCAGTTGAGTCGTGTCCAGTTTACGCATCAGAAACTCGCGTATTCAAAATAATTTACGTTTGTTTGGGACCTTTAAAGGAAGGGTTCAAGATTGGTAAAAGGGAGCTGCTTGGATTAGATGGGGCATTTATGAAGGGTCCTTATCCAGGACAAGTGTTAACGGCGGTGGGACAAGACGGCAACAATGGTATATACCCAGTTGTGTATGCCATAGTTGAGGCTGAAAATAAGCTTTCTTAGACATGGTTTTTACAGTGCTTGGCAGAAGATTTAGATTTGGCTTCAAATTCAAACTTCACTTTCATAAGTGACCGACAGAAGGTACAAATTAAACACCTCTTTTGGTTATTTTCTTTTTTGTTTAATTTCTTTGATCCAACAGTTACCACTACATTCACATTTGTTGTCTACAATTTTTAGGGATTGGTTCCTGCGTTGTCGAAGGTGTTTCCAGCAGCTGAACATAGGTTCTGTGTGCGCCACATTCATGAAAATATGAAGCTCCATTGGAAGGGCAAGCCAATCAAGGATTTATTGTGGAAATGTGCAAGAGCAACAACGAAACCCCAATGGATGAGTGCTATGCAGGAGTTGAAAGCAGTTAACGTAGAAGCTTTTGAATGGTTATCTAAAATACCACCTGAGCATTGGAGTAGGAGTCACTTCTCAGGTAACCATTTACCCCAATTTGTTTAAAATACCACCTACAGGCCTGTTGTGCTAATTACTTTACGTATAATTGTAGGACGATGTCATTCTGATATACTACTGAACAATTTGTGTGAGGTGTTTAATTCGAAAATTGTTGAAGCTCGTGATAGACCAATAATATCAGCCCTTGAGTTTATTAGGGAGTACTTAATGAAAAAGATCGTCATTGTAAAAAGAATCCAAGCTAGGTGTGAGGGAGTGCTAACACCAAATGCTCAAAAACTGTTGGACAATATCAAAGAGGAAGCCACTAAATGCAACTGCATTTTTAACGGTAATGACAAGTATCAAGTCTCAGCTGAAAATAGTGAACAATATGTGGTTGACATGAGAAAGGAGGAATGTTCTTGTCGAAAGTGGGAGCTAACAGGATTACCATGCAAGCATGCAGTTGCAGCTTTATGGGATAAAGCTAATCATAGTGAGAAGGTGATGAAGGAGGAGGACCTGGTTCATGTTTGTTATAGGTTGGATACTTGGATAAAAATGTATAACTGCACCATTGAACCAATTAATGGCCCTGAGTTATGGCCACATTCTGCAGTCACAACAACCCTTATGCACCCTAAGCATCACAATCAGGTTATACAAGTTGTTTTATTTGAATTATACTTTTTTGGGTGTAATTGCTAATCATCTAAAAGCTTAATATTTTTTTACATAGGTGGGCAGGCCTAAGGTTAAATGAAAGCGGGCAGCGGACGAGAAACAATCACAAGACAAGCAATCATGTAAGGGAAAGCAGAAGTTATCCAAAAAGTTTTCTACTGTAACTTGCAGCAAGTGTCACAACCCTGGACACAACTCTAGGTACTGTAAAGGTCAGGGAGCGAAGGCGAATGTAGGAGGTACTTCAAATGGAGGTAAGCCGATGGAGAAAGCCAAGAATGTGAGTAAGTGATGAATGTTTGAGGGAAGGTTGAAGGTAAGGTGAGTGGAAGAATTTGGTAAGTTTGGTTGATGTGTGGTTTAAAAACAATGACTTTACTGTTGGTTATGTTTTAATTAGTAGGTTTATGAAGTTGTAATATTTGGTGGTTGTTGTGTTGTTTAAAGACAATTAAATGTGTCATGTCTTAGTTGTAACCGTATGAACCAACCTAATGTGGATGTTATGTTTAATGAAGTATGTGTTGTGTTATTTTAGTTATCGTGTTTTCACTTGATATTTTTAAGTTGTTGTACATATACTAGAAGTGACCATTTGTGTGTATCATTTCAAATAAAATAGCAATTACCATAAAACTATTTGTGGTTTACTTCGTAAGTGAAAGTCAAAGTGTGGCTCTATTAAATTGATTACCGCCTATGAAGGCGTCTTTTCAACTGCAAATGCATTTATTGGCCATCTAATCAGTTGTCATGTCCAGCACAATGCATTTATTGGCCATCTAATCAGTTGTCATATCCAGCACAACCAAATGATGGTTCTAGATGAGCTTCGATTATATATACGTTACACCCATTTGCTTCTCACCTCACATAAATCGTCATTTAGCATAATGAAGGGAAAAGCTTTCAAAGTCATCCTTGAGTGTTTGATAAAAACGGCGGAGGAGAACAAGAAGTTCATTCGTCATTTACAGTGGAAACTTGAAAAAGACGACTATGTCAAGAACACAATGGTCGACTCTTTGGAAGTAATGCCAAGATACATGAACTATGTCCAAGCGAAGAAGGCAATCGCTGATGGTAAGATGAAGGCTGCCCAAATACTTGACCTTGCATACGACATGAACAAGTTGCTTACGGATGAGATAGCTGGTTACAAAGAGATGGTCAAACTCATTGAATATGAGGTTGAGGATGGGTGGTAAGTTTTGTTGTTTGTGTTACAAGGATTTGAAGGTTTGAGAAATAAGTCTAAGCGATGGGGCAGTTTAGAAGCTTCTTTTGTTGTTTGTGGTTGATGTAAAAGTGATGGTACGAAGTTGAAAAGCTTTTTTTGTTGTTCATGTAATTTAGATGGTATGTTGAAAGTGATGGTGTCGTGTTTAGGGAAAGTGATGATGTCCTGTTTGTCGAATATTTTGCAATCTTAATATATGCGTTTATGTGTCATTTGACTGTTCTTTAAAAAGATTAACCAAAGTACATTTCCATGATAATGGTATACTGTAAAGTATGTTGCCCTTATAATCTGAAACTTATTACACCACAAAACAAATCAAGTAAAAGACTGCATATACATCAACTATTATAACGTTTGGAATGTCATTGTAAACAAACTACATTTCACATTACGACTGGCAAGATCATCCATAACTACATATTACACTGTCTACATATTAACTTAGCAAAATTAGGTTAACATACCCCATTACACCAACATACATAATAAACAACAATTGAAAATTACCACAAAGCAGCTAACAGTTTAATAACCAACAAGACCTAATCAAAACACCAACTAACGTCCCCCAGGGCAATTGCTGTTACACCAACCCTAATCGAATATGGTAAACATAGCAAATATGATGAAAAACATCCAGGAGACAATGAGAATGAACTTGTACTTTTGCGCTGACTGCAGTTGAGCCTCAAGCACTGCAATGTCTTCAGTAAGCTTCCTCTTCGCCTGCAACAGTCCAGGTATAATCACCATTGCTCTTGTGCACATTGGGGGATCGGACCACCCAACGAAACCACACCTGATGCATCTCCAAAATTTGCGACCTGGGTTCTGATTTGTCCAGTAAGTGCATAACCTTGCCTGATTACCGCATACGCAGACCACCATGATCACCAATTTTTGAAAGCTTTCGTCGACTGGGTTTGGTACAACTGCGATCTAATGGTTTGTTTCCCGCTTTATTTATGAGTGAGAGATGAATTATATGAAAATACTATATTGCCCCTGTCGATTTTGGACTCCTTGAAGCATTACCGGTCGATCGTTGACGGTAACGGAGAGAGGTACCCATTTGTAATGAAATACAAACATTAATGACCCCAACTGATAATTTCGAATAGTTTGTCCCCACTTGCAATATCGAGCAAACATCAGGGACCAAAACTGTAATTTTGTCTATGAAAAAAATACAATTACATGAATAAGGGTGTGTATAGATTCACAATTAATGTATTGTCGCCCAAAATAAGTGGTAAATGCTAAATTGCATGTTAATGTGAAAAGGTTTGTGAAGACGGGAGGATACTAGAGGGATCATTTATGAAATTATGCGAGTATCGAGAAGCCGGTGTGGTGCATTTATTTAACATGCGACCTACGCTTGTTTTTTCTTGGACACCGTAGTGGCAGGGCACATTGCCATGTGCCGTGCGTCAGTCACTCATTTGTTTGTTAATTTATTGCTTTTCATCAATTCATTTTAATAGTTTGGGGTTTTTCATTTTATTATGAAATACGAATGTTGGTATTAAACTTAAAGTTTTGGTTTTATGAAATTATTATTAGATATTGTAGCAAACGAAAATGATTTTTATGCTGGTGAATTCTGAATTCAAAATCACGTGTGTAGAATTTAAATGAGATGACAAAATAAACGAATCATAAAGTTTTTGGTTATCAGCTTGGTTTATCGATAATACCATCTAATACAATAATTGTCTTAGAACTTTTCGCAACGGGTTCTTATATTTCAATGAGAAATCTATTAATACATCATTATTAATACTGTCTAACACGTCTTTCTTAATATTTAACACTAAATAATCATCTTTTTATGATGAAAATTATTTTTTATAAACTTTATTGCTCAAAATAAACGTTTACAATGGATCATCATCCATATTAATATACCAATACAAAACAATAAAGAAACTAAATAAATTATCGAATAAAAAAATATATAGAAAAAGTTTAAAACAAAAAGAGAATATAAATGAGATGTTTAACGATTTCCAACTTCTGTTTTCCTTTAACCCCACATGCTTTCAATTTTGAAGTAGTGAAACAGTAATTACTGTCACACATGTGGAGAGAGAGAGAGAGAGAGAGAGAGAGAGAGAGAGAGAGAGAGAGAGAGAGAGAGAGAGAGAGAGATAGATGCAGGAGGTTGGAGATGGGCGGAGATCGTTGGAACGAACAATGATAATAAAAAAAATAGAGGAGGTGGGTAGCAAGGTAAGTGAACACAGATTGGAGACAACAAAGAACCGGCTTATTGATGACATCGACTGAAGACAGCAACGACGTCTTATGACCAAAAAAATAATCTACACTTTGTTCTTTTGGGGTTTTGCTTTAATTAATTCGTTCATTTTCTTTATCCGTATTTTACTGTTTTAAAATATTAGAATTACATTTTGATATCTTATATATGTGATTTTTTTGGTTAACCTTAGTATAATCGTATATAATGATTTTAGAGTTACATATTTTCTAATTTATTTTGTACTATATGTGTACATTTTATTTTTCCCATACGTATCCATCCTGATTTTACTATATAGTCTATAAACAACATTCCAAAAGTAAGGGTGTCCTTCGACATCCTTAATCCCAACTAGTTTGGATCCGTGCTACGCACGGATCGGGTCAGATTGGTGGGTGGTCCAGCTTCTTAAGTGGGTTGGGGTGGGTCGGGTAATGACAAAAAATAACAATGTACTTTTGTTAGTTTATTTACTATAGCATCATACTTTGAGTTTTTCTTATTACCTAAAAAGATTACCTAAATATAGTATTGTCATCCAAAAAGTAAGCACCGACCGGGTACAGTTTTCAAAGTATGATATCCTAATAAGAAATTTTGCATGTTGAATACGGAAACTTTTAGTAATAACATACATACTACTATATTAGACTGATATAAAATTAAACCACCTTCCCGCGTGATGCGCCTAAGAGCTTCCTCGAATACGGCTTGCGAGACCAAATGACAGGGATTTCAGGCAATTAGCATATAATAATTCCTGCTTTTTCTTTTTCCCCCGGTTTAAGCGCCAAATTTTTCTTCACCGTATCATAAGCAAATAACTGTAAAAAGTAAAAACAGTGTCAAAATCATAACTGGTGGAAGGAAAAGACATGATTGCATCTGATTTTCGTAAAGATATGGAATTCGTACCTCAATTGCTTTGCCAGGTGCAACACGAATGACATTGACCAAATTACCCCTGAAAAGCCCTTTCCAACCTTCCGTTTTCATAATATCTTGAAAAACTTCAACAATAGAATGTTGACAACTGCCTACCATTAAATGAGTTCTTATAGTTTCCAAAGGAGCAACAGATGTTGTCGATACTGCAGCTGCTATTGCCCCACTGATTAACCTTCGTAAAGATGGATTCCCGATTTTGATTTTGAATTTCAATTCGTCGTTTTTTTTTTCTTCTTCTTCAATCCCATTAACTAATAAGAATTATTGATCAGATAAGTTTAATTATTCTTATATCATATGTAAGCATTTCATATACTAATATTTTCTTTCAACATCAAATGAAGGTTAATTTTGCACCCCAAAAAAAACTCCAGGAGATAAAAAATAAGCACCCAATCCCATTAACATATATGATCATATGAAAAGGAGTAAATATTTTTTGGGGAAAAATCTTTTAATTTTGCAACCAAATAGATGAGAACTTAAGCAAAAATTAAGGCATGTTCATAAACTATGAGCATACTTCGTCATAAACAGAGCACTCAAGTAAGCCCCAGAAACTGTAGACCTAAATCTATAGTCAAATCTATTGATCGAGGCACTACTATTTAACCAATCTATATCTATATCTATATCTATATCTATATAAATTTTATAATAGAGGCCATCCAAATAAATATAGTTCAAGATAGGCCAATATCTTGAATTATATTCATTTGAAACTTACAAGGCTTTACAACTTTCAAGTAATTAAACACATACAATTCAAGAGTTTTTTAACCTATTATACTTATTGGTACTTAACACACCTAATTAATATAAGAGTTACATATAATTCACATATAAATTTGATTCTAGCTTGGAGAATAAGATGGGAGAAAAGATGATTTGAGAACACACACACTTTGAAGTTGCATATTTTATATTGTATTACGAAGGAGAAACATGAATAATGCATAACAGATTACAAGTCATAGGGAAAGCGAAAAACGGCATGGTTGAGAGCACATATTTTGAAGGTACATATGTCTATATTGTATTAGGATGGAGAAACGTGAAGATGTCAAAGCAAATTATAAGTTGCAAGACAAGAAACAAAGTGCATATTGGTTCTATCGCAACATAAGGATAGAAAGATCTATAATAGATTGATTATTCATTGTAATTAGTAATTTTTTATGATTTGAGAATCTATAGTTGATCCTCAAGTATGTAATATATATATATATATATATATATATATATATATATATATATATATATATATATATATATATATATATATATATATATATATATATATATATATATATATATATATATAGTATTTTGATATTTTCAAATCCATATTCACCAATAAATGGTTTTATATTGTTTGAATAAGTGGAGTTATGTTGTTTGATAAAGTATTTAGTGGTCATTTGATTTGTAAAATCATTTTTAGGATTAACATTATTTTACAAAGAAAATTATACAAAAGTTGTGACATTATTGTCATGTAAGAAGTTAAACATTTGAAACATTAAAAATAACTTTACATAAATGCAAGAGAAAAACTTTAGTAGTAAATCATCATAAAACTTTTAATTACTAAGATTTAACAAAAACGAAAATCAACTAGAAATCATTTTAAGGAAAAATAATTAAGGGAATGAAACTGGCAGATTTAAAATTTTATTAAAGCATATTTATATATTTCTTATGCAACTATAAATTATATAAAAATTTTATTTTATTAAAGCATATTTATTTTAAGTTTTGGTTATAAGTTGTAATTTATATTATATTTATATTAGTTTTATTATTTTTTTTCTATTTACATTTCATTCTTTTTTATTTTAGAAAGAGAATTTGAAATATTATATATGTTAATTTAACTAAAGTATGATTTACATAATACATTCACATAACATAATGTATGTATTATAATTCATATCAATGTGTTATGCTATATTTTTAATATTGAATTGTCCATATACAATTGACTTAAAATAGATTATTACATTATTTTGTTCGACCTTTGGTTAAAAACAGTATTATTGATACAAAATATCAGTTGCGATTAACGATTTATAATTCTTTCTTATATTTATTGAAGCATTTTTACTTTCGCTATATTGATATGAAACCCCTAACTATTCAACTTCCAACATTAGCTAATATATTAGTTATAAAATATTATCATTAAGATAGACTTTTTGAGTTATTAATATAATATACTTAATATCTTAATTAATGTATGGTGTTATTAGTATGTTTTATTTTAAATTGACTTTAAATTTTGAGATAATTTATGTAAATATATTTTCATATATTTTTAATGTTGGACCATCCATGATAATTGACTACAAAAATATGAATATGTTTTTTGTTTGATGTTTGAATGAAAAATTAATATTGATATATATGTCAAATGATTGATTTATTTTTAGTTTTGAATGTTTTGATTAAATCCAAAGTATTTATATATGATCGGTCAATATATTTTTACTATATTATTTTACTCTTGCGCAACGCGCGGGAATACGCCTAGTATCTTATAAAGGAAGCATTTTTCCTTTCTCCATATTCATTTGAAACCTCCATGACCTTTCAATTTCCAACTTAATATAATCAATCTATTAATTTAAATATATTATTAAATGTAAAGTATTATTTTTTTAATATTAGATTTCTTGAATAATTGTTATGATACACTTAATTTGATAATTTAAATATTGTGTTAAATCCAAAACATAAATCAAAATATCAAATATAATTTATATTTGAAGACTGTTTTAAAAATAGTTTTTCCTCTCATCATATGCATTTGAAACCTCTATAACCTTTCGATTACCAACTTATTATAATCAATCTATTAATTTAAATATGTTACAAATTGTAAATTATTATCTTATTATAGATTTTTTAAATGATTATTATAATACATTTAATTTGTTAATTTAAATATTATGTTAAATCCAAAAAAATAAAAATATCAAATAAACTCAAAAAATATATTCAAAGACTATTCTTTAAAATAGTTAAACAAGTTTCAATATTATAAATGTAGAAGGGCAATTAAAAATTAAATAAAAATATCAAAACTATTTGCTATTATAATTCATTTTTTCAAATAAGTGGTTTTTAATTAATTAACAAAAAAGGTACGTTAACTTACAAACAATGATCCATATTTCAATTACTTATCATGTTCGAAAATCAACATATGAATACTTTTTAATTAAGAAATCATAACGTTAAATTGTAATACTAAATCGAAAACCGTATTCAGTCTTATTTACATGCAAAATGCGAGTAAAGGCTATTGAATTATGATCCTGATAGATGTATATCTTATAATATCGTTAAAAATAATTAAAATTCTATGTATAAACTTACTTCAAGAGTTATTGTTTTATAGTTAATGTCAATAACTTTTTTATTTTCGATATGTATATATAAAAATATCTAACTATACAATTTTATTCTGCGCAACTAAGTTAATCTGGATTATAATTTCGAAAAAGAAACACACAAATTTGGCAATTAATTACAAATTAAAACTACTTTTTGGTTAATTAAATTGGTGGGTTTTCGTCACCCAAACAAATTCTGATATTGGGTATAATTCTTCTACCATGAATTCCCATAAAATTAAAGAAAATAATGAAGTAGCGAGTGTGAGAGAGATGTCGAGAAGGAAACCTGGATTTGTTGATGTGCAAGGCGAGGTACTGATTCTTGATTTCTGGTAAGATAAACAGGATATGATCATCTTCATTGCAATGCATTCATTAACATCAATGTGTAATTTCAATATATGTAAGCTTGTATTTTTTTAAGTAAATTGACTCAAATAAAATAACTGGCCCATGAAGAAAACCTAGAGGTAATGTCGATTGATTAATAAGAGAGTCCACAAATCAATTAGTAACATAACTAACACATTTATGTAATTTTTTGAGGAGTGGCTACTAAGTTCGCAATATATGATGAACTCATCAAGTACATTTCTTCGTTAATTATTTAAAAATCATTTAGAGCTTACGAAAACATACAACTGAAGTCATGCATTTTATCTAGAACCAAACCAAACAATGAAATGATATTTGATTAAATTGACTGCATCATAAACTTTATCACAATGCCACCTACAAACTCACCAGTCACCATGCTTGCCAAAATTAAGAAAATGAATTAAGCACCAACATATCAAGAAAACTAATGGGTATGTTTGCACCTTGGGAACCCAAAATTCTGATAAGATAAACCAACATTAAAAGTTCTAAATGTATACAATTTGTACCGATTTTGAAGTTATCAAAACCATATTTGCATTACATGAAGATGATCCAATATCCAAGTGATATTCGCACCTTCATTGAGATTGATATCATCTTAAAAAAAAGAACTACCATGATATGAATTTTTCCTGGAAAATGTCCCTGCAAAAGTTAAAGTAACCTAAATGTTAGGAAATAGACCTAAATCTATAACCTATTGCCCAGGAATAATAATGAGAATATAAATGCGGAAATATAAACACAAAGTATCGACACAGAGATTTACGTGGTTCGGTCCAAGATGACCTACGTCCACGGGCAGGAGAGAGTATTCTTTATTCCAGAGCTAAATACAGGTGTTACAGAGCGTACCTAGATTGCTAATACATCGGCCTCTTCTGACTACTGACTTCAGACTTGACCACCCGACGGCCAACCAAAACCCTAATGACCAGCCTTTATATTTATAGGCATTACAAGAAACCCTAGCCGTACCCTAGCTATTCACGGCCCACGCGACGCGGACACTTAATGGGCCGCGGCGTGCGTGTTTACAATTCATACGGGTTTTAATTCCCAATTCACTATTTAACAATCTCCACCTTGAATTGTGAATTCAACATAGCTCCACCTCGCTCTAGAAACCAAAAAACTTCCTCTCGTCTCCTGCCAGCTTGCCCCGTAGGCACTTACCTCCTGCGAACATCAACCAAGTTCAAGCATAGCTCGAACTTCTCCTTGGGTAACAACTTCGTCAACATATCTGCCGGATTCACCTTGGTATCGATCTTCAAGATTGAGAACTTGTCTTCTTCAACTATGTCACGAATGAAATTTAACCGGATATCAATATGCTTTGTCTTTTCATGATAAACCGGATTCCTTGCTAGACACAAAGCGCTTTCACTATCACAGTTCAAGACAGGCTTCTCCACCTTCAACCCCAAACTCTCCACCAAACCATGTAGCCAGATACACTCCTTTATACCTTCGGTCATTGACATGTATTCCGCTTCAGTTGTAGACAAGGCAACTGTAGATTGTAAAGTTGACTTCCAACTGACTGCACATCCAAACAAAGTGAAAATATAACACGTGAGCGATCTCATTTTCACCAAGTCACCACCATAGTCTGAGTCTGCATATCCCACCAAGTTACTATGAGTATTACCACCATAAACCAAACAAACATCCTTAGTCCCCTTCAAGTATCGCAAGATCCACTTGACCGCTTCCCAGTGAGCTTTCCCAGGATTACTCATAAACCTACTAACCACACTAACTACATGTGCTAAATCAGGTCTAGTACAGACCATAGCATACATAAGGCTTCCAACTGCACTTGAGTACGGAACTCTACTCATATAGTCTTTTTCCTCATCCGTAGTTGGTATAGTACTTCTGTTTAATTTAAAATGCGCTGCCAAAGGAGCTCCAACTGGTTTTGACATATCCATACCGAAAGACTGCAAGACTTTCTCAATATATTTCTACTGAGAAACATATAACAACCCTGCTTTCCTGTCTCTCTGAATCTCCATCCCCAATATCTTCTTTGCTGCACCCAAATCCTTCATTTCAAACTCACTTACCAAAAGCTTCTTCAAGTTATTAATTTCAGCCATCTCCTTGGCTGCAATGAGCATATCATCAACATATAGCAACAGATAAACAAAGGACCCATTGGACAACTGCTTCAAGTAGACACAATTATCAAACTGATTCCGAATGTAGCCATGCGAAGTCATAAACGAATCAAATCTCTTGTACCACTGTCTAGGAGACTGCTTCAAACCATAAAGAGACTTCTTCAACAGACACACATAATCCTTATTAGAACCCGAAAAACCCTCAAGCTGTGACATATATATCTTCTCCTCCAAGCTTCCATGAAGAAATGCAGTTTTGACATCGAGCTGCTCAAGCTCCAGATTAAACGCACTCACCATAGCCAAAAGAACCCGAATTGACTTGTGCTTCACAACCGGTGAGAAAACCTCGTGATAGTCGATTCCTTCCTTTTGAGAAAATCCCTTCGCCACTAACTGTGCCTTGAACCTTGCGGGTTCAACCCCTGGAATTCCTTCTTTCTTCTTAAAGACCCATTTGCATCCAACCTGTTTGACTCCTTTCGGTAATGGAACAAGATCACACGTTTCATTCTTCTCAAAAGATTGCATCTCTTCATTCATCGCCATCAACCAGCTTGATCCTTCTTTACTTGCCACCACCTCTTTTTAAGTCTGAGGCTCATCAGTACCAATGTTTTCACCAACAGTTAGTGCATATGCAACAGAACCAATATCACCATTAGTGACACATGCAGCATATCTAGCTGGAGTCTTCGTGTTCCTTTTCTCTCTTCTCCTTGCTATAGATTCATCCTCATTGTTCTCACCATCGGCCTCAGCATCACCAGACTGATCCTCATTGGGCTGTTTATAAGTTTCATCACGTCTATGCTGATCATCACCGACATGCTGTTCTTCATTTATCACCATTCTGTCTGGAATTTGTGTGACAAACTCCACCTTCTGGTTGGCACCCTGATCTTTCCCTACGTGACTTGTATCACCTCCTCTTTGGTTCACCATAGCAGATTCATTAAAGGTCACATCTCTGCTATTAATAAATTTTGGAGTTCTCCCTTCTTCTGTACACCACAGACGATAACCTTTCACTTCATGTGCATACCCTAGAAATATGCACTTCATTGCCCTCACCTCAAGTTTACCATCATTAACATGAGCATAAGCCGGACAAACAAATATACGTAAACCAGAATAATCAGAGGGTTTTCCAGACCATACCTCTTGAGGAGTCTTAAAGTCGATTGCAGTTGATGGTGATCTGTTCACCAGATAGCAAGCAGTATTAACCGCTTCCGCCCAGAATTTCTTCGATAAATCAGCATATAACTGCATGCTTCTAGCACGCGCTAACAGTGTTTGGTTCATCCGTTCCGCCACTCCGTTCTGCTGTAGTGTGTGCCGTATAGTGTGATGCCTCACTATACCTTCCGCCTTGCAGAAGTTGTCAAACGGGGCATTGCAGAACTCCAACCCATTGTCAGTTCTAAGTGCATTGACAGATTTTTCGGTCCGTTTTTCAATCATCGTCTTCCACTCCTTGAACTTCCCAAACACTTCGTCTTTAGTCTTCAGAAAATATATCCAAACCTTCCTTTATTAGTCATCAATGAAAGTCACAAAGTATCGATGACCTTTATGAGACTCGACCGGAGAGGGACCCCACAAATCTGAATGAATGTACTCCAGGATTTCCTTGCTTGTGTGTTTACCCGGACTAAACTTCACCCTGCGTTGCTTGCCTTTGACACAAGCTTCACAAAACTTGAGTTTTCCCGTTAGCTCACCACCAAACAACCCCTGTTTACTCAGAATTAACATACCCTTCTCACTCATATGTCCCAACCTTCTATGCCACAACTCTGTCTTATCATTACTACTCTCTAAGGATTGAGAAATCGCCACTGTTCCCCTAACCGAATTTCCTTCTAA
The DNA here is from genome assembly GCA_023525715.1 of Cichorium intybus. NCBI lineage: Eukaryota > Viridiplantae > Streptophyta > Magnoliopsida > Asterales > Asteraceae > Cichorium > Cichorium intybus. Next base: position 74,736,500 of record CM042012.1, on the reverse strand, counting down.
GACAGGAACCCCACTCTTCTGCACCTTTCCTTTCATAACTACTAGAGTGCCCTTGGTGACCTTCACCCAGTCATCCTCACCAGTGTATTTCAACCCATTCTTTGCTAAATTAGTAAGAGAAATTAAGTTCTTACGAAGATCCGAAACATACCAGCAATCAAGCTTTCTGACCATACCATCGTGCATCATAATTTGTACCGTACCGCTTCCTTTGACCTGAGCAACCCAATCATCACCCAACTTCACCGTTCCTTTCAAGTCTCTAAAAGATTCGAAACAGTCACGATGGAAAGTCATATGATAAGATGCCCCAGTATCCAAGACCCAAGCATCAACAGAACTAGATGTACAAACAGTCAACACATCGCATATGTCTTCTTCTTCAGAACCATCCTGAACAATAGCCGCACTGCCATTGTTGCTATTTTCTCCCTTCCCCCCTTTCAAAAATGGACAATTTCTCTTGGAGTGACCCTTCTCCTTGCAGTTATAACACTTGACTTTTGCAGAAACTTTCGATTTTGAACGTGACTTACTCTGATTTCCACCATCTTTCTTATCCGATGTCCTTCCTCTGCCAACGAACAGACCTGAACCGGATGTCTCCTCATTCCCAGAAACTCTACGTTTGAGTTCCTTGGACAGCAGAGAATCCTTCACATCATTCACAGTAATTGTTGTTCTTCCATACAACATAGTATCAACAAAGTTCTCATGTGAATTCGGCAGTGAACATAAAAAAATAAGGGCTTGATCCTCATCATCAATCTTTACTCCTACTCCTTGAAGATCTAGAATAATACGATTGAAAGAATCAAGATGGTCTTTTACTTGGGTACCTTCTGCCATTCGAAAAGTGTACAACCGTTGCTTCTGATACAGCCTATTTGTCAAAGAACTGTTCTGATACGTATCACAGAGCTTCTTCCAAATACCGGCAGCAGTGGGTTGATCAACAACTTCCCTCCACACCTCATCCGTCAAGCGCAAAAGAATAGCATTATGTGCTTTCCCCTCGATCTCCTTCTTCACAGCATCTGTTGTGTCCTTTGCATATTCTCCTTCCACTGCAACTGCGCATCCTTGTTGAACCAGAAGAGCCTTCATCTTAACCTTCCACAAAGTGAAATCATTCGAGCCATTGAACTTCTCCAAATCGAACTTGTGAGATGACATCTTCAATCAACCGATCCTTGTAGTCTTTGATAAACAAGTAAATCCGAAACTGCTTACTACTCGTCGTCGCCGCGGCGCGGACTTCAACAAGGCGCGACGCGGGTTTGAACAGACACGGTCCTCAACAGATGCGATCCTTCAACAAGCGCGACGCGGTCTTTCAACAGACGCGACGCGGCGAAGCCGTAAACCCTAGATCTACTACCGATTTCAATCAACCAGAACTACAACCAGATCTAAAACACGCAGACCTAAAACCGCAAATAACCACAGATCTATAACACTACAGATCTGAAACCGCGGCTCTGATACCACTTGTTAGGAAATAGACCTAAATCTATAACCTATTGCCCAGGAATAATAACGAGAATATAAATGCGGAAAAATAAACACAAAGTATCGACATAGATATTTACGTGGTTCGGTCCAAGATGACCTACGTCCACGGGCAGGAGAGAGTATTCTTTATTCCAGAGATGACCTAAATACAGGTGCTACAGAGCGTACCTAGATTGCTAATACATCGACCTCTTCTGACTACTGACTTCAGACTTGACCACCCAACGGCCAACCAAAACCCTAATAACCAGCCTTTATATTTATAGGCATTACAAGAAACCCTAGCCGTACCCTAGCTGTTCACGGCCCACGCGACGCGGACACTTAATGGGCCGCGACGTGCGTGTTTACAATTCATACGGGTTTTAATTCCCAATTCACTATTTAACACTAAATATTTACAGAACGCAATAAAGAAAAGAACAGAGTTTCCATTACCTTGTAAAAGCTTCTCCAAGGACGATTAAGCGTAAATCATATACACGAAAACCCCTAACCGAATATCCAACAATATTTCAAATTTATCTCCACAACGACATACATATATTATGAATGTCACCCGAGTAAAATTGAGTAAACAATTTCCTGCAAAGTAAAGTGTCTTCGATTTTGGACAGACTTCTGTACAGACACGTACCACCAAAGAACTGATTGATTGTTGGAATCCTAAGTCACAGGGGGTCCATACAAAGTTAATGAGAAACAAGAGTTAGTGGTTGCCATTATACCTAATTATTCCTAATTATAACTAGGAGCGTGTTGGTTCCTAGATGGTTATATATTTGGTTGTTTAGCTTCTGTTAAACACAAGAGAGAGATTGTATAAACCAGATTGGTTTTTGAGTGATATTTCCAATCAGTTAATCAAAGAGTTTATTTTGATTATTGTGTTTTATACATTGTGAAGTCTTGAAATGGTATCAGAGCTCAAGAAACTGGGGCTTTGAGACTGTTGACCATACCTGGTGATCAAGCAGGACACCATGTCAGATATTGAAGATCAAGAACCTCCAACTGTGAGGGAAAAGCAGATCGGCTCAACCACTATGGCGTGTCCGATGCTCACGTCAACCAATTACACCGTATGGTCCCTGCGTATGAAAGTTGTACTAAGAATTCATAAAGCCTGGACCATAATCGATCCAGGGGAAGAGAAAAACGATGATAAAGATTACCTTGCGATGGGACTGTTGTATCAGGAAATCCCGGAAGCGCTGATTATGCAACTCGGAGAAGTCGAAACCGCTAAAACCCTGTGGAACGCAATCAAAGCTCGTCACGTCGGTGCCGATCGGGTGAAAGAAGCCCGGCTTCAAACCCTGAACACCGATTTCGATCGGTTGAGGATGAATGAAACGGAGTCCATCGACTCATTCGCCGGAAAGCTCTCTGGTCTAGCCTCAAAATCGGTGTCACTGGGAGAAACAGTTGACGAATCGAAGCTCGTAAAAAAGTTGCTGAAGATGGTGCCGAGAAGATTCATCCACCTTGTTGCTTCCCTCGAGCAAATACTCGATCTGAAGTCGGTGGGGTTCGAAGATGTCGTGGGTCGACTAAAGGCGTACGAAGAAAGGATAAGAGAGGAAGATTGGGGAGAAGGAGGGCAGCATCGGGTTTTGTTCACCCGTATGAATGGCGGTGGTGGTTCGATCGGAGGCGCCGGCGGCTCGAGAGGTGGAGGCGGCGCAAGAAATCATGAAGGGGAGAAAAACAGAAGCGAGGGTGCGAATTGGGGAAGAAAAGGAGAAGATGGGTTTAATTCAAATGGAACCGGGTCCGATGGCGGGTTCGGGTTAGGCGGATCCGGATCCGGGTCCTCTCATGGATCTCAGCCCAAATCAAATGGATCTTGGTCTAATTCATTTAAAAACCAGCCCAATAACAAGCCCAATTCGGTTTCGGACTCGAATCGAAACCCGAAAAAAGATCTGTCAAAAGTTATTTGTTACAGATGTGATAAACCGGGCCATTACGCGTCTAAATGTCCCGAAAGACTTCAAAAATTCCAAGAAAGCCATTTTATCAAACAAGATGATACCGATGAAGCCGTATTTTTCCATGAAGCCGTATTTTTGGACGAGGATGTCTCTAGAAGGACTTAGAGATTCGGGGGTGATTGTTGGAATCCTAAGTCATAGGGGGTCCATACAAAGTTAATGGGAAACAAGAGTTAGTGGTTGCCATTATACCTAATTATTCCTAATTATAACTAGGAGCGTGTTGGTTCCTAGATGGTTATATATTTGGTTGTTTAGCTTCTGTTAAACACAAGAGAGAGATTGTATAAACCAGATTGGTTTTTGAGTGATATTTCCAATCAGTTAATCAAATAGTTTATTTTGATTATTGTGTTTTATACATTGTGAAGTCTTGATTGATGTCCCTCTATCAAATTCTCTGTCTATATTTAAAAGGTGAAGGGGATCCTCTCCTTAAATCGTAGTAATCGAAGCCGCTGAAGCTGGTTACCCATCGTTGTCGTCTGGTCTTCCTCTCCATCCTGAGGTCCTCTGTTTTCGCACATCTCTCAGCCGATTGAACCACTAACTTAGATCTCCAGCCATGTTTTTCGTCAATCCTTCAAAATCGAGAACCCTTGCGGTTTCAAGCATGAAAAAAATTTCGTAAATCGAGCACATCTCTCAGCCGATTAAACCACTAACTTAGATCTCCAGCCATGTTTTTCGTCAATCCTTCAAAATCGAGAACCCTTGCGGTTTCAATCGTGAAAAAAAATTCGTAAACCGAGAACTGTTGCGGTTTCAAGCGTGAAAAAAAAATTGTTTTTCTTTTTTAAGCAGCAAGAACTATTTGATTTTAAGGAGGAAGAGGGAAGGTGGGTGACGACAGAGGAGGGCGAGCCACCAGCAACGTATAGACCGGTGGGGATGAGCGACGATGCATATGGCGATGGTGGTGAGAGCCTAGAATGAAAGTGAAATTCGGAAATGGGGAAATGGTTATTGAGAGAGGAAATTCAGAGGCGTGCGCGTCGATCGAACACGTCAAAAGAAAAACCACGTGGGCGAAGAACAGAGCTCGAACCCAAACACTTGGTTAACCACCACCCCCCCCCCCAAAAAAAAACTCTCTAGAATACCTGTTGCTTTTTAAACTATATAGTAATGTAGCCTCGCCTATGATTTTTAATATTATCTATAAAAAACTTAGAGTAAATTACAGTTTTGGTTCCTATGGTTGACACGTTTTTCAGTTTTTGTTCCAAGTATTTTTTTTCACGATTTTGGTTCATGTGGTTGTCAAAAGCTTGCACTGTTGGTCTTTGGTTCATATAAAAAAACAAATTACCCTTTCTAATTTCTTTTTCTTTTTCCCTTTAACTTAATATTTATTTAGGTAATTATAAAAAAGAAAAATACACCCACCCTACCCTTGCCCCCACTACCCCGTCTCTCTATCTTTCTCTCCATCCACTACCCCCTCTTATCCGGCGACACAAGCCCTCTGTCGGCAAATCTCTCTCCCGATTTTGATTTTAGTATAAATCTCCAGAAGATAATAAAATCTCAATGACGCACTAAGAGAAGATCGTAGATGTCATGTTGGGCTGATCAGCATCATCACATGAATCTGATGAGTGTCAAAGTGGATCACACGCTGCCTTGCTGTATCAGCATCAAACCATCAGCAGCAGCAAGACTTGTTTATTATTGAAATTATATTGTTTCTATAGTTATCGTGTGTTGTTCTTGGGAGTTATCCCTGATTTGTAGGGATACTCCATATGCGTAGCTAAACCCTTGTATAAGTAATAGCGGCTAGGGTTCTTGTAAAGTACCGATATACAATTATCAAGATCTCTGTGTGAGATCAATATTTCGCTTTTCTGTGTGAATTAATGTGTTGTTGTGTGTTTGATCCTTAATACGTTCTAACAACTGGTATCATGGTGGGTTACTTTATTCACAAGAACAATGTCTTCCTCTTCGTTCTCGTCTACCTCTGGAAACAAGATCCCTCCCTTCGACGCTAACAACTTTACTATGTGGAAGAGTAAAGCTTTGATGGTCCTTGAAACCATGTATTTCCATATACAAGATATTCTCAAGGATGGTCCTTACACTCCCACCTTCCTTGTCACTAAAGACAGTGTCCCCGATGAAAGAAAGAAGACACATGTTCATGAATTTACCGATGAAGATAAAAAAATAGTAAATCTCGACATACGTGCTAGGGCGGCCATATGTAATTCCCTTCCCTATGACATCCACCATATTGTTTAAAACCGCATATCAGCCAAGGAGATGCTGAGCACACTCACAGTTGCCTTCAATTCGAAGGCACTGCTGAAGTAAAGGCTGCTCAAAAGAATTCTCTTAATCGTAAATACGAGCATTTTTTTTTGCTTACAAGAACGAATCTTTCACTCAGACTTTTAACCGCTTTAACTGTTTGATTAATGATATAAGGAGATTCAACATCTTGAAACTTGATTCGGTTTTGGTCCTTAAGTTCCTTGACTCTCTTGATGAGAAATGGAAACATCATGTTGATGCTTTGAAAAACAGTGAGAAGATTTATACCATAGACCTACAAAGTATCTTTGGTAATCTAAGAAGCTATAAAGAGATCAAGTCTCAAAGGAAAGAAATCATGAGAGATAGTCAGCACGAAAGATCTGCTGCTCTCATCTCCAAAAGCAAGGATCTCCCTGATACTGATGGTAATTCGTCTAAAGAATCTGATGCTGATGATGAGGAATACAAGCATCTGGTTAAGCTTGCATCTCAGGCTGCACTGGTGGTGAAGCAGTTCAACCAGTACAAGGACAATAAAAGGAGTGGCTTTCAGAGAAACTCCATTGGCTTCAAATATAACTCCTCCACAATGACACCCCAAAATTCACAAGTACTGAAAAGAAGAATGATGGAAAGTGCTTCAACTGTGGAAGTACGGAGCATTTTGCAAAGGATTGTTAGCAGAAGAAGGGTGTTTCTAAAGAAGAATCATATGAAACTAAGTACAAGCGTCTGTTGGCCTCTCTAAAGAGGAAAAACCTAGGTTCTAAGGTTTTGGTTACTGAAGAAGAAAAAGAAAAGTGGGAAGAGGATGCTGAGTCCTCTGATGATGAGAACTGTAATGTGTTTCTCATGGCCGTCACTGAAGAAGTTATTGAAGCGTCAAGCAGCAGCACCAACACTTTTGATGCTGATATGTCCCGTGCTGCACAAGAGAGTTTAGCAAATGACTGGAACTCCTCTTTAGTGTATCAGGTCAAAAATTTTGTTGAATATTCTGGTAATGAAAAAGTAAAATATTTTGAGTATGTGTTTCTTGGTATTAAAAATTCTAATCGTGAAAAACAGCAGCTGAAACAAGAAAACAAATGCTTATACAGTGAAATCAAACAAAAGGATCTGATAATTTCAAAACTTAAGCTTGAGTGTCGTGATCTCATCATGTCTAACAAATTCATGTCTAATGAAATACAACTCGCTGAAAATGAATCTAATCGAATTCAACTGATCATTAAAAACTGGACACACTCTCATCAAAGAGTTTCAAAACTTATTAATGATCAAATCTCTTTTCAAGCAACAAAGATTTTGAGAGGAGACTTTGAATCGGCACTTGACATTTTCAAACATATTGAAACTGAACCAGCTTTTCCTTCCAAATAAGAATTAGTTCATGAATTCAAAAACAAATTTGTTTCACCAGGATTTCAAAAGAAACATGAACTTATTGACAAACATTGCAGTGTCAGTAAAAAAAAGTGATATTACTCTAAACACTCGAATTAGTGCCATTGATCCCTCTGTGAAAGAATCTGAACAAGAGAATATTAATGTCAGTGTGGAAAATCTTGTAAAGTTTCCCATTTCAAATGGTGAATTTCACAATGTCACCAATACTTTGCTTGAAAACCCAATCAGCACCATGCCTGATGCTGATCTTGATGAGAAGAAAAGGGATTTAAATTTTTCTAAACTATGCAATAAATTAAAATTTTCAAAGTCAAAACCCATCAGGACATGCTATAGATGTGGTGATTCTTCTCACAAGGCTAATCAATGCAATTTTGAAACCAAAACTAACGGAAAAGAAAATATTTCCATTCGTTGCAGTAAGTGGATAAAAACGGAAAACTCGTTAAATTTTCTTCCTACTGAATGTTATGGCATCCTCTGTTGTCTCAAACCCATTTCAAAATGGGTTCACTAAGTTTCTAATCAGGGTGTTAGTAACTGCAGGGTCATGAAAACATTTTGTATCTTGACAGTGGATGCTCTCGTCATATGACTGGATACAAGTCTCTACTGGATGATTTTGTCAAGAAGGAAGGCCATGTGGTTACCTATAGTGATAATAGCAAAGGACACACCAAAGGCTATGGCCCCATTTGCTGTAAATCTGTACAGTTTTCTAATGTTTCTTATGTTAAAGGTTTAAGGCACAATCTTATCTCCATCAGTCAGTTGTGTGATGCTGATTATGATGTTTCATTCAACAAAAGAGAAGGCAACATTCTTGATGTTGTTCTCACTGCCAAGAGATGTGATGACATCTACATTCTGGATATGTTCTCAACTGATCAAACATTAAAAAGATGCTTCTTATCTCGTGCTCAGTCTCATGTAAATTGGTGTTGGCACAAAAGATTGTCTCATCTGAATTTCAAGAACATCTCAAAGATTTCAAAATCATCAGCTCGTCAGAGGTCTCCCTAAAATAAACTTTGTTAAAGACAGAGTTTGTTCAGCATGTGAAAAGGGTAAGCAAGTAAATTCCTCATTCAAATCTAAGTAGTGTTCCTCTATTGTTTCCCTTTTTAGCTTGTTGCATATGGATTTGTTTGGCCCTGTTTCTGTGGCCTCTCTTGCTGGAAAGAAGTATTCACTTGTCATCGTCGATGAGTTCTCCCAGTTCACATAGGTTTTGTTTCTAAGAAAAAAGAGTGATGCTGTCCCTGAAATCATCTCTCTCATCAAGCAATCAGAAGTTCTGTATAATCATAAAGTGAAGCAGCTGAGAAGTGATGATGGCACTGAATTCAAAAATCAGACTTTAGAGTCTTTCTATGAAGAATGGGTTATTCTTCAAAACTTCTCAACTGTTCGACTTCCTGAACGAAACGGTGTAGCTGAGAGAAGGAATCGTACTTTAATTGAAGTTGGAAGGACCATGGTGGTTGATGTTGGTCTTCCTCTCTTCTTCTGGGTTGAAGCTATCAACACTGCTTGTTACACTCAAAATCAGTCTATCATTGTCAAGAGGCATGAGTAAACAGCTTATGAGATGCTGAGAGGCCGTAAGCATGATATCTCTTACTTTCATGCTTTTGGTTGTGCATGTTTTGTTTTGAAACAGGGTGAGCAATAGTCCAAATTCGAAGCTAAATCTGACGATGGCATATTTATGGGGTACTCTTTAATCTCGAAGGCTTTCAGGATCTTCCATGTATCCAAAACAAGGGTGATTGAATCAATTCATGTTTGTTTTTACGAATCAACTTTTCCTCATCAGCATGAAGTCCATGAGTTTCCCATTTTGGAAGAACTTCTTACCCCTATCTCCTCAACATCCCTTGATTCTCTAATAGTTCCTCAAGTTCCCTCTTCGACTGAGCCTATCATTCCTCCATCCACTGATTATTTTCCTTCCTCTGAGAATCCCTCAACCTCTGAACCCGATCCTATGAGCCTATGATGAAGGCGCTGAAGCTAGCATTCAATCCCATAGGAATGTTAAGGACCATCCCATTTCACAAGTCATTGGGGATGTGTCATCAGGGGCTCGTACTCGAAGACAATTCTCCAGCAATTTCTGTCTTTACATCAACTTTTTCTCTCTTATGGAACCCAAGAAAATGGATGATGCCCTAAAAGATGCTGATTGGATTAAGGCAATGCAGGACGAGTTGCATGAGTTTCAAAGACATAAAGTGTGGACAATCATTGGAACACTCTGGGTGTTCCGTAACAAGATGGATGAAAATGACATTGTCATCAAGAACAAGGCTAGGCTGGTCGCTCAGGGTTTCACACAGCTGGAAGGACTCGATTATAATGAAACTTTTGCTCCTGTAGCACGTCTCGAAGCTATTAGGCTTTTTCTCGCTTATGCTTCCTTCATGAAGCTCAAAGTCTATCTGATGGACGTCAAGACTGCCTTTCTTCATGGAGATCTCCTTCAAGAAGTGTATCTGAAACAACCCCCTGGCTTTCAAAGTGAAGAATTTCCTGATCATGTGTTTCGACTTGACAAAGTAGTATACGATCTGGAACAGACACACATGGCATGATATGACACCCTGACCGCATATCTTCTTTAAAAGGGATATCATCGAGGTGGTATTGACAACACCTTGTTCATCAAGAAATCGGGAGATGAGTTAAATCTTGCTCAAGTCTATGTAGATGATATCATTTTTGGGTCAACAACGACAAGCTAAGTGAAGAATTTGCTGCTGTAATGTCATCAAAGTTTGAAATGAGCATGATGGGCGAGCTATCCTTCTTATTGGGTCTTCAAGTAAAATAATCCTCTCAGGACATCTTCTTCAGTTAAAGCAAGTATATCCTAGATATGCTGAAGAAATTCTCATTTGCTGATTGTAAACCCGCTAAGACTCCCATGAGTACTTCTACTCATCTCTCAACTGATCCTTCAGGGTTTGATGTGAATGCCTCCTTCTACAGAGGCATGATTGGCTCCTTGCTCTATCTTACTGCCAATCGTCCTGATATTGTGTTCACCACCAGCATGTGTGCTCGCTTTCAAGCATGTCGAAAAGAGTCCCATCTTAATGTTGTGAAGAGGATCTTTCGTTATCTCAAACATACTCCTTCTCTTGGATTATGGTATCCCTGTGAGTCAAACTTTGACTTAGTTGGTTTCACTGACTCTGACTTTGCAGAAGGTTCATTAGATCGCAAAAGCACCTCAGAAGGCTGTCAGCTGTTGGGAAATCGTCTGATCAACTGGTCAAGTATGAAACAAACATCAGTGCCATGCTCAACAGCTGAAGTTGAATATGTTGCTGCTGGTAGATGTTGTGCTCAAGTCCTGTGGATTCAAAATTAGCTGATGAATTATGGGTTCCTCTTCACTAAGACACCCATTTGCTGTGACAACATGAGTGCCATCCTCATCTCTCAAAACCCTGTCCAACACTTAAAGACCAAGCACATAGACATCAGACATCACTTTATACGAGACATCATTCAAAATGAGAAGATCGAGCTGATGTATATTCCTACTAAACAACAACTAGCTGACATTTTCACAAAGCCCTTGGACGAGCAGAAATTATTGTTTATCATTGGTGAATTAGGAATGATCTCACAAGAGTTTATTTTCCTTGTTTTAAGCACTCAAGACTTTATTTCATTCATAATATAATACTTTTACATTGCCTAACTTTTGAAATATTGCCACAATGATGGGTTTCCAAATGTACATAACTGACTTATTCTAAGCTCACTCCGATCATAGAAGATCTCCAACTGAGGCTCTTGCAACCTCACCACGTACTGTTGATGGTTTGTTGCTCGCAACAATGTTCCTGCCCACTATCCTCTTCGATGCCACACATCCACCAAGTCAAACTCTGCAAAGTCCACCAAAACTTGTGGTGGTTCCAGACGGATCACTCCCCATGGCAGCTCCATTATCAATGGTCGGTCAGTCTCCTAATTATTAAGTGTTGTTAGATTCACTTTGTACCTGTCCAGTATTATTCGGATGATCACTCCTCCATACCAAGCACCTCTAAACTCTCCCTATGTCATTTTCACTTCAACCTTCTCTCCTCTGTACAACTACCAAACCTTCTTCTTCTTTTATAGTCCTCACAATAGCAATCTCAATGTTTCCCAATTTGGTGTCTATTTGATTCCTATGAAAAAGTAACTGACTTGACATATCACCTTTTGTATTCTCAAGATGATAATGTCTGAGTACCATTGATTTGACAGAGATTTTTCAATCTAGCCTGCAACTCTAACACCTATTGTCCCTAGAAGCATGTTGCTGTATGTGACCCAAGTATGGCTCTCAGTGGCAAGACTAGCCCTGAGATATACTGATGTAAGATTGCCCAGTCCCACTGATCAACATATTTATCAGGGCCTGAGTACACTTTGCTTCGGTTTTACCAGTCCATGTCCCTAGAAGCATGCTGCTGTATGCCAAGTCTCGTGTCCTGCTGAGACACTAAGCACTAACCTGCCTTATCTTCTGATCACAAGTATCAGCTGATACTGTATTGACTGGTCTTGTAATGACAAAGTGTTTTTCCTGCAATTTTTCACTGATATCTATCCAGACCATGTCCCTAGAAGTTGCTGCTGCTTGCACGCTATGCCAAGGCTCTGCACCCCTCCAGGTACTGAAACAAAGATTTCAGTATCTGAAGCACTGACTTGTCCTTAAGTCAATGGGTGCTGGTCTGCTGATGCTGAGATTAATTCATTTGCTTCATCTGTTTCTCTAACGTATCTTAGCCTCAGATTGTGACCGTTGATGAGTGCCACCTGTCTCTGACATTTCGGTGTAATCATCACAATCGATTTATCCCGATTTTCCCTACTACCTTTTCACCTCCCATTAGTAACCAAAAACCCATCACATATTTAAACATCCAAAAACCCCTCTCATCTTCTTCTTCGTGCAAACTTCTCTCCTAGAGAACCATCTTTCTCTTAAACCCTAAAATTCTCTCTATGATCTCCATGGCTCCAGTTTCGAGTTCGTACCTCATGTTGATCTTTTCAAGGCTGAGTCTACCCTTGCTTCATTGTCACGATTCAACCCACGAGCATTGCCGCAGTATTCAACATTCCCTCCAAGCTCAAACATAAGGGTTTCGAACCTTTCATAGATTCCTTGAAAGGTCGTCCTCTGAACTTCACAATCTCCGGCTCCCTAAAGTGTTTCATCCTTCCGCCGTTGCTGAGTTCTGGTACACTTGTGACTTTGATTCAGAATCCTCCTCCATCATCGGAACTATTTGTAATGGGTCTTTAGATGTTGTTCTCTCCGTCGACACCTTCAGACGTTGCCTTCGTCTGCCCAACATTGTTTTGTTCACTGAACTCCCATAGGAAGATGACACACGGTTAGTTGTTAATCTCATTGGATACCACAACGCTCTCTCTGGTAAACGAGATGATGATAAAGTAGTTCTTCGTCAATACTTCCCTGTTGGGTGGAAGTTTTTGACTGGGGTTATCGGCAGGTGCCTTGGGTACAAACAAACATGGGCCATTGCTGAGTTCTGGTACACTTGTGACTTTGATTCGGAATCCTCCTCCCTCATCGGAACTATTTGTAATGGGTCTTTAGAGGTTGTTCTCTCCGCCGACACCTTCAGACGTTGCCTTCATCTGCCCAACATTGTTCTGTTCACTGAACACCCATATGAAGATGACACACGGTTAGTTGTTAATCTCATTGGGTACCACAACGCTCTCTCTGGTAAACGAGATGATGACAAAGTAGTTCTTCGTCAATGCTTCCCTGCTAGGTGGAAGTTTTTGACTGGGGTTATCGGCAGGTGCCTTGGGTACAAACAAACATGGGTTCGAACCTACTACTAGTGCCAATGCTGTTGCCCAAAGCCCGAACCGGAATGGTCAATCACAATCTTCCTCCATATAGGATATACTATACGAGTAGGACAGAAATCCGCCGGAATCCTCATCTTGTCATCCACCCAATATTACTATTGGCAGCCTCTACGTCCTAACCAACATAATCTTGAATCCTACTCTTATAAGATGTTCATAATTCCAAAGGTAACACTAAGGTCATCATCCTTTCAAGCGACCCACATGAATCCAACACCACACATGTAGCCCATTCCAAGCTAACCCAAAACACATTCACCTAAACGAAACATAGAATATAATGGGACCATAACAATATTTGAACTGATCAACACCCGATGGAGTCTCTGACTTCACACGGAAAGCTTCCAAACCTCAATGCTGGCCCTTGGGGATTCATCCTATAACTCACGCCCAACGACAATCCTCAAAGCAATGTACGCTGGAGCCAACCCGCTCCCAGGACAACACCGGCACTTGACTTTGCAACGACCCTTGAAGTTAAAATGACAAATCATGCACTCTTCATAGTCGTGCATGTAACACCCGGTTTCTCATACGAAGTACACCTAAAAATTTTCAAACAATAACACATTAAAATGGGTATACTTGTACTCAAACCACGGAAACAAGAAGTATCAACATAATTAATTACACAAAAGGTCCTTATAAATCCGACCAGGCATTACAAATAAAATCTAACACGACTAAAGGACAGGCTCTAAACTTGTCCATCTCTCTTTATCACATGACTTCCCCTATCACTGCTACAGATACCTGTAAAACAACATACAACTCAAGTGTAAGCTTATAAAAGCTTAGTGAATAACCTCAAACTCTTCTCTCAAATCTCATTATCAATATGCGTTTCTCATCTTCCACTCTTGCTAATTTCATTAGCAATTATATATATATATATATATATATATATATATATATATATATATATATATATATATATATATATATATATATATATATATATATATATATATATATATATATCCTCTCTATCTCTGAAAACTGCAACCACATTAACTTTACAACACCAGTTATATGTTAGTAAAATATCAACTTCTCAGAAAGTATCATACTTGATACTTCTCACAAACTCAATCATAATCATTCATATGTATATACTCGTTTTGCAACCAGTTATACTCTAGTTCAATAGCTCTGATCATGGCTATACAAATCGACTCAAAACTCTTTAAGACGACTACATTAGCATTTACTCGGTATATATAATCAATATGTATGTTCAACTCTATTATTATTATTCACAAATAAAAATTTACTCCTCAATCAGATTGTAACGATATCAACATAACACATATGGAAATATCTAACCTACAACAAGGTAAGACTCCACTCAAGTATTAGAGAGTACTCACCTGATATCAGTTTAGTATGTGAAATCCCCAAATTACGCATACCGGGCTCCGGTTCGCTAGACTTGGTTGTATCACCACAGTCTAAATCAATTCTCCAATATCCACAATCATCTATCTCAAAGATGTAGAAATTGAAAGTGGAAAAAGGAGTGTAAACGGTAAATATCAACTCTATATTTACCGAAACCCCCAAATTTGCGGTTCTACTCATTCAACCGTAGAAACTCGACAATAATCACACCAATAACTCTAAAGGCATCGACTAACAATCTACTAACAACATATATAGCAATATATAGCTAAATCACAGAATTGAAAGTTAGGGTTTCAAAACCCCAAAACCGAAAAGTTACTCACCTCGACGAATTAGGAATTAATAACGCGTTTACGGGGTTAGATCCGCTTCTCTCTATGTTTCCCTACGAACCTCCAGGCTTAATTTGACATAAAATCGCCTCTTTTGCTCTAAAATTGAGTTTGGGTTTGTTTTTTTCCCAAAATGAGCATTTTCTGCAACATATATGGGTCTGCACGACATTAGCGTCGCTAATGTCTAATATTAGCGTCGCACTCATACAACAACCTAACTTGTTGAAAAAACTTTGACGGTCCTTGGATTAACGTTTAAATTATGTCAATTATATTTGGGGAGATGGGAAAGGGATTTAAAAAGAAACTAAAAATAAAGCACAAAAATAATTAAACTAGACAAAAATTAAATAGACAGAAAGCAGTAAATAAAATAAATGTTAGAAGTTAGAAGTTAGATGTAATAAACGTCATTATCAACGATAAAGGGTTTTTTACAATAAATAAAAAGTTAGACGTTAGATGTAATAAACACCATTATCAACGATAAAGGGTTTTTACAATAAATAAAAAGTTAGAAATTAGTAATGTCTTGGTTAAATATAGTCCACATTTGTTTTCCTTGTCACGGTTTAATTTGGAGGTCTTGGAATTTTAGTATAACGGCACAAATAAATTTAGTCGAAATAATAACGAAAAAGTGATCGTTAAATAAATAGCACAAGAAATTAATCATTCATTTTATATTTAAACATTCGAAATATTTAAAATGAAATTGAAATGAAAATTTCAAAAGAACTTATCGACAACGGAAGAAGATGGTATTTTTCTTGAAGCGTCGATTCTTGTTCTTTGCGGCAAGATGAGGTTTGATGGTTTTTTGGTGTTGGGTGTAATGGGTTTTTGGTGTTGGATATTTGGTATATGTTTTGGTAGGTTTTTTGGTGTAAGATGGTTTTGGTATGTATTGGTGTAGAAAATGGTGTAGAATGGTGTAGAATTGTATGTAATGGTGTAATGGTTTGTAGGTTTTTGGTGTGATGGTTTATAGATTTTTGGTGTAGAAAGATGTAGAAATTATGTAGAATGGTGTGATTAAAATGGGAAGTTTGGGTTGGTATTTATAGTGAAAAATGGATGAATTAAATACCAAAACATGTGATGTAAAGTAAGGAATATTGATCTTTTTAGATTAGATCTAAGATCTAAATGAAAAGAAATCAAAAGAATTAATTGTTGGAAGAATTGGTTGGAAAAGGTTGAAGAAATGGGTTAAAAATTGGAAAAGTTGGAATATTTTCGTGGGTTTGTTGGCTGAAAAGTGTTTTGGGTTATTTTTGATAGTTTTCGGAAGTTTAGGGGCTGAAATGTAAGAAATTCCATCCAGAAACACCGGTCGGGTCGTGGGTCGAGAAACGGGTCGACGCGCGGGTTTTATGTGAGATGAAATGGAGCGGACACGGCTCGGCGGTTTCGGATCCGGAGCTGGCACGTGGGTCGCGAATGTGAGGGAGCCGGATCTGGAGGCGGGGCGGAGCCGGGTTCCGGATGCAGGAGCTGGACCAGACTTGGAGCTTGGGCCGGATTTCGTTTTGGGCTGGATCTTGAACGTGGGCTGGAGCTGAATCTTGGGCTTGGCCTGATTTCCTTTTTTTTAATTTAAAATGATTTTAAATGGTTTTAAAATTCCGATATAAATTAAAATAAATTACAAAAATTCATTTTAATTTATAAAATTAATTAAATCTAATAAAATAAATTATTTAGAAATTATATTTCCAATAATTCATTTTAAATAGATTTAATTTAATTTTCTTTTATATTTTTCTTTGTTTTTGTTTTAAAACTCATTTTCTATTAAATTGCATCTTTTATCAAAATCAATTATCTAGAAATAATTAAAATAACTATTCCTCAATAATCAAGTTTAATAAATGATAAATTTAACTCCAATCCTTTTTTTTTAAATTATTTTCTTATTTTCTCGTTTAATCGTTCAATCTCGAATCCACGCAACCTGAAATAAACTGATAATATTTGTCAGATAAAATAAAAACAATTCATCTTATTTCAATGATGGTCACATACAAAAAATATTTTTCAACAATTTCCCCCTATGTGATCATTACTGAAATAAGGACAGATTAAAAGGTAAGATTGAAAATTCTTGAAATTTGGATAAGACATTTATAAAACCATATCACTTGTTTTGAAAAAGTGTGACTAGATTTTACTTATGTTTTGAAAAATATTTGTCAAGAATATTTGTTTCCGAATCAAGGTTTCATGTTCGATTATCAAAGGGTTTTTGTAGATGCATTTTCATAATATTCCTTAAGATTTTATAGCATTTATAAAGACGACAAGTGATCTTAATAGGTCGATTCAGATGAACGCTCATAGATATAGCTCACACTTGACTGAGGTGTTTGTTTGTTCTGGGTGCAGAACTGGTGTATAATCACTAAAGATGAGTGATATCTCTCAGTTTGAAGGTGTTGACTTATGCTTAATGTGGATTTATACCTATATACGTTAGTCACTTGGTCTTCATATTAGATAATCAATCACATAAGACTGGTTTCAGCATTACTCAGAGGGTTTCTTCATTCATGCCATTGATGTTCACTCTCTCTCCGTCGGAAAATACATGTAGATGGGTTTAGAAATATTCATAGTGCAGTTTGCAACTAAGAATATTCAATTATGAAGGCTACAGTATCCCGGTAAATCTTTGGTTTTGACAGCTATATTTGATAAAGTATTTGAGAATCCGTTGTTTGGAAAATTTTAAGAGATGTCTGTCTTGATGGATTGTTGTTGTAAATATTCATTTTCTTTGGTGAAGTGTTCACCTTTGTCTTTATCTTTTCTTGATTTGTGCGAATACACATTGTGTAAAAGATATATGATGTGGTTACCAATTGTGATTTGTTGACAGCATTTGTTGGAGATGACTTTGCACTTTGAGATTTGATTTCCATGTTTTCTTTTGGTTTTCTTGGATATGACTTGTCGTTTCTTCAATTTTCAGATTTGCTATGCAAGATGATAAATCTTTTCTTGATGTGGCTTGATTGAGGATAGGGATAGGTGATATAAAAGACAGTTTGTCTAATATATAACAAAATGATTGTATCGTCTCTAGTCATTTTGATATCTAAGCAAAAATGAGACTAGCATCACGGTATAAGAGTATAAATCCTATAAGTCATAATGAAAACACCTTTGCTCACAGAAATGAATTCCACTTAGCAGTTAAAGACGAGGCACAATTTCTCACATGGGTTTGGTTTTCATCTGAATCTCCTGATCTTATGTCCCTTAATAGATAAAATCGTTTATAATTGAAATAAATTCAAAGGGAATAGGAGAATGTACATAACAAAAAATGTTTGAAATTTGAACCTTCTCTTTAATTAAGAATCAATATTACTGAGAACATTCATCGAGCATAAGTATCTGAAAATTTAGTCAAGAAGATGTTAATCACATGGTTTTGTAAATAAAAAAGATAAAACTATATCCTAATTTTTTGTGATTTTTGATTATGTGGATGTTTTTGAAAATTTTGGTTATTTGAATGTTTTTGGATTTTCTTTTTGAATGAAAGTAAACACTCTTTTGTACAAACAAAAAGTAAGAGATTAGGGATGGATGTTATCTGGATTCAACATTCCTAGACGGCCTAGGAAGTATTGAAACTTGGTTTCGTCTAGAGCCTTAGTAAAGACATCAGCAATTTGATCTTCGGTGTTGATGAAGTGCAATTCGATATGACCTTTTTGTATGTTGTCTTTGAGGAAATGATATCGAATGTCGATGTGCTTTGTCATGGAATGGTGCACGGGATTATGAGAAATGGCAATTGCACTGGTTGAGTCACAAAATATGGGAATTTGTGAGACTTTGTAGCCATAGTCACGTAATTGAGTTTGCATCCACATGACTTGTGAACAACAGCTTGCGGCGGCTACATATTCAGCTTCTGCGGTTGAAGTGGACACGCATGATTGTTTCTTGGAAGTCCAACTTACCAGTCTGCCTCCTAGAAATTGGCAAGAACCAGATGTACTTTTCCTGTCTAGTCTGCATCCTCCATAGTCGGAGTCGGTGAAGGCATTAAGCTGAAAGTCAGAGTTAGCTGGATACCAAAGGCCAAGAGATGGAGTTCCTTTAAGATATTTGAAAATTCTTTTTACAGCTACAACATGAGATTCCATAGGATTGGCTTGGTATCTGGCACAAACACATGTAGAAAACATGATATCGGGTCTGCTGGCTGTGAGGTATAGGAGTGATCCTATCATTCCTCGATATTTCTTTTGATCAACAGGCTTGCCATCTAAGTCTGCATCTAATTTGTAACCAAAGGCCATTGGGGTTTTTGCTGTATTGGATTTGTCAAGAGAAAAACGAGTTAGAAGATTTTTGACATAATTTTCTTGATTGATGAAAATTCCATCTGATGATTGTTTGACTTGAAGTCCAAGAAAAGTAGTTATTTCTCCTATCATGCTCATCTCAAATTTGCTCTTCATTAAATCTGCAAACTTGATACTTAAGGATTCATCAGTAGAACCGAAAATAATGTCATCGACATATATTTGAACGATTAACAGATGTTTATTAAAGATTTTACGAAAGAGAGTTTGATCAATTGAACCTCTTTTGAATCCTGATTCTTCTAGAAATGTTGACAAAGTTGAATACCAGGCTCGAGGTGCTTGTTTTAAGCCATATACTGCTTTTTGTAACTTAAAACTGTGATTTGGGAACTGTGGATCTTCAAAACCTGGAGGTTGTTGAACATACACATCGCGATCAATCTCTCCATGTAAAAATGCACATTTTACATTCATTTGGAATACTTTGAAGTTCTTGTGTGCTGCATATGCTAGAAAGATACGAATGGCTTCGAGTCTTGCAACTGGAGCATAAGTTTCATCGTAGTCGATTCCTTCTTGTTGTGAGTAGCCCTTGACGACAAGTCTTGCTTTGTTTCGACAAACTATTCCTTGATCATCAGTTTTGTTTCTGAAAACCCATCTTGAACCTACTACAGTAACATCGGGAGGAGTAGGAACAAGATCACATACTTGATTTCTTTCGAATTCAGCTAGTTCTTCTTGCATGGCTTTGACCCAGTCTGGATCTTTGAGAGCTGAATGGATGGTTTTGGGTTCAGTCATGGATAAGAATGCTCCGTATAAACATTCATTTGAGGTAGCGGCTCTTGTTTGAATACCAGAATTGGGATCTCCTATAATTTGTTCTGCAGGATGATTTCTGGTCCATTTGTTTAGGCGAGTTTTTTCAGGTATTTCGATTGGTGATTCTATGTCCCATTGTTCTTCTTGGTCAGGTGATTCTGTTGGGAATAGATTTTGGTTGTTGTCAGATATGTCTTTTTGGATTATAGGGTGAGAATGAGGTAAAGAAGGTTCCCCCATAGATGATGCACTAGGATCATTTTGGACAGGTGGATTGGGAGTGTTCAAAGAGGAATTTAGTGTTGGTAATTCCCCCTCAACTTGATCTGCATTTTCTTGGTTTGATTGTGAAGTTTCTGCATCGGAGTTTCCTGTAGGAATAGTAGAAGATGTTAGAAACTCAGAATTATAAGCTGTTTTGGGTTGTTCAAAAAGTAAATCAAGATCAATTTCTATGTCCGTAGAAGGCTTTTGTTGAATTGGATTTTGAAAAATATTATCGATCATTTTAGAACCAAAATGTTTACGATCCAATTTCCTGACATAAAATTCATCGAAATGAATATCGGTACTTTCTTCAATTACTCTAGTACGTTTGTTCAGTACTCGATAAGCAGCTGAGGTAAAAGAGTAACCAAGGAAAATTCCTTCGTCTGATCTTGATTCAAATTTTGAGAGGTGATCTTTGTTATTCTTTATGAAGCATCGACAACCAAAAATATGAAAGAATTTGATGTTTGGTTTTCGGTTGTTAATGACTTCATATGGTGTTTTATGAAGTTGTTTATGGATTAAAGAACGATTTTGAGTGTAGCAAGCTGTGGCTATTGCTTCTGCCCAGAAGTATTGTGGTAGATCAGCAAAGATGAGCATTGATCTTGCAGCTTCGCACAGAGTTCGGTTCTTTCTTTCAACAACGCCATTTTGTTGAGGAGTGTAAGGGGCTGAGAAGTTGTGTTCGATGCCTTTGTTTTTGAGAAATGAGTCTAGAGTTATGTTTTTGAACTCTAAACCATTATCACTTCGGATTCTTCGAACTGGTCGTTTGAGCTTTAATTCAATCTGTTTGATGAAGTTGATCATTTCTTCAGGTGCTTCTGACTTTAGCCTTAAAAAGAAAACCCAAGTAAAGCGTGAATAATCATCAATAATAACAAGGATGTATTTCTTCCCTTTTATGCTTTGGGTTTTTGCAGGGCCGCAAAGATCAATGTGCAGTAATTCTAGTGGTTCGGATACACTAGATTCAGGAATGCTTTTATGAGAGGATTTGGACAGTTTTCCTCCTTCACAAGCTGCACAAAGAGTTTCATTATCAAGTTTCAGAAGTGGCAGTCCGCGAACAAGATCATTTGCAATCAACTTGTTGATGTAGCCGAAATTGAGATGGGAAAGACGACGATGCCACAACCAACTAATATCAGCAGAGGCTTTGGACAAGAGACAGATGTCTGGTTTTCCATAGATAAGGTCCATATCTAGTGGATACATGTTGCCTAGACGATCAGAATTAACTAGAATGGCTTTGGTCTTAGCATCCGTGATTATGCTTCGCTGTTTGGTGAAAAGAACTTCATGATTGTTGTCACAAAGTTGTGATACGCTGATTAAGTTGTGTTTCAGGCCGTCAACGTAGGCTACTTTCTTGATGGTGAAGTGACCATTTGTTATGTTTCCATAACCTTTGATTCTTGCAGTCATGTTATTTCCAAAAGTCACATCTTGTTTGGATTCTGTGGGTTTGAAGTCTCGTAGAAAGCTTTGGTTTCCTGTCATATGCTTGGAGCAGCCACTATCGATATACCATGTGCCATCCTTGGGCTCTCCAGCACAAAGTGCCTGCAATTAGACAGAAATTTTAGGTACCCAAACCATGGTGGGTCCTGATTTGTTAATGGTTTTTGATAATTTGGAATCATTGTAGTATTTGTTGATTGGACGAAATGGTTGAGGCTTAAGTTGATTTATTAGGTTTTCCCAAAGTGAGATCTGTTTTTGAAAACCTGTCATTTGAAATGATTTCTGATTTTGTGAAAAATATCCTATATGTGAAGATCTGTTTGATAACCTTTCTTTGTATCTGGAATCTGAATGGTTTTGGAAAACACTTTGATGATGGAATGGAATTTGGTGAAATGATGGTTTCTGAAAGTTCCTTGAGAGATTTATCTCTTGAAAGCGATTTTGAATTGGTTTTTGAAACGGTTTTTGTTTTGGATTAAAGGTTTGTTTTTGTGGCACAGCGCTTGGTTTCAAAGGTTTTTCTTTGAAAACAATGGGCCTGCTTTGTTCTTTTGGTTTAAAGAAAGCTTGAATGGGTTGTTTATTTGTCTGTTGTTTCTTTGAATACTTTTGTCCCAGATTGTTCTTTCCAATAAAGGTTGAGTTTAAAGAGGGAAAGACAGTTGGAGCAGAAGTACTACCATTTTGATGATCAGAATTTTCTCCATTTAAGAAATTTTCAAGTTTGATTGTGCCATCATTCCTTGTTAGTTTAGTAGATCTCAATTGATGAGTTACTGAACTAGCAGAGTCTGATTCAGATTTTACAACTCTTTTGAATGATATGTTGAAACAGGTATCATCTGGACTGCAGTTTATAACTGTTTCATCATCTGAATCGTCCTCATTAGCAGATAAGAAGAAATCTGGTAGAGGCGATTTAGAGTTTTCACAAATTTTCCCATTTTTCTTTTCAGTCTCTTCATTTTCAAAGGATTCTCTTCCAATTCCCGGTTTATAATTCGTATCAATTTTGCCAGTTCCTAAGTTATTTGCTTTAGTGAAAACATCATCACTTAATTTAATATTGATAGAATCCAGTTTTCCTTGAAATCTTTGATTTTCGGATTCAAGAAATTTGATTTGCTTTGAAGAATCATCTAGTTTTAGAATTAAACTAGTGTTGTTGTCAGTTAAATCTTGAACTTTTTGTTTTAACTGAAGGACTTCCTTTTCTAAGGTATCTTTTATTTCAGATGAAATAACAGATTGATTTTTTATTTCTAAGTCCCTTTTTTGTTTTAGAGCTTCATTTAATTGTTCTAGGACGTGATTATTTTCATCAGATTTTCGTTCAATGTCTCTTTCAAGTTTGTCTCTAGTCCTTGTAGATTCTCCAAATCTGAGTTGCAAGGTTTGTAATTCAGATTTGTAGATATCAGATTTGACTATTGTGTCATGATAAAGTCTGAGATCAGCTTTTAGACTGTTCTCAATCTTAGTCATGTGGGACTCAAATGGTGTTCTTGAAAGACCGAGATCTGAGATCATAGACCATACCTGATCGATGACATATGGAGCTCTTGTGGTTGGTTCATTGTCAGCCATGAAGCAGAAGTTTGACTGAGCTGGTTCAGGATCTGTTTCATCATCAGAAGTTGGTCAGTATTCCACGCTAGGTTCGTGAAAAAACTTTGACGGTCCTTGGATTAACGTTTAAATTATGTCAATTATATTTGGGGAGATGGGAAAGGGATTTAAAAAGAAACTAAAAACAAAGCACAAAAATAATTAAACTAGACAAAAATTAAATAGACAGAAAGCAGTAAATAAAATAAATGTTAGAAGTTAGAAGTTAGATGTAATAAACGCCATTATCAACGATAAAGGGTTTTTTACAATAAATAAAAAGTTAGACGTTAGATGTAATAAACACCATTATCAACGATAAAGGGTTTTTACAATAAATAAAAAGTTAGAAATTAGTAATGTCTTGGTTAAATATAGTCCACATTTGTTTTCCTTGTCACGGTTTAATTTGGAGGTCTTGGAATTTTAGTATAACGGCACAAATAAATTTAGTCGAAATAATAACGAAAAAGTGATCGTTAAATAAATAGCACAATAAATTAATCATTCATTTTATATTTAAACATTCGAAATATTTAAAATGAAATTGAAATGAAAATTTCAAAAGAACTTATCGACAACGGAAGAAGATGGTATTTTTCTTGAAGCGTCGATTCTTGTTCTTTGCGGCAAGATGAGGTTTGATGGTTTTTTGGTGTTGGGTGTAATGGGTTTTTGGTGTTGGATATTTGGTATATGTTTTGGTAGGTTTTTTGGTGTAAGATGGTTTTGGTATGTATTGGTGTAGAAAATGGTGTAGAATGGTGTAGAATTGTATGTAATGGTGTAATGGTTTGTAGGTTTTTGGTGTGATGGTTTATAGGTTTTTGGTGTAGAAAGATGTAGAAATTATGTAGAATGGGAAGTTTGGGTTGGTATTTATAGTGAAAAATGGATGAATTAAATACCAAAACATGTGATGTAAAGTAAGGAATATTGATCTTTTTAGATTAGATCTAAGATCTAAATGAAAAGAAATCAAAAGAATTAATTGTTGGAAGAATTGGTTGGAAAATGTTGAAGAAATGGGTTAAAAATTGGAAAAGTTGGAATATTTTCGTGGGTTTGTTGGCTGAAAAGTGTTTTGGGTTATTTTTGATAGTTTTCGGAAGTTTAGGGGCTGAAATGTAAGAAATTCCATCCAGAAACACCGGTCGGGTCGTGGGTCGAGAAACGGGTCGACGCGCGGGTTTTATGTGAGATGAAATGGAGCAGACACGGCTCGGCGGTTTCGGATCCGGAGCTGGCACGTGGGTCGCGAATGTGAGGGAGCCGGATCTGGAGGCGGGGCGAAGCCGGGTTCCGGATGCAGGAGCTGGACCAGACTTGGAGCTTGGGCCGGATTTCGTTTTGGGCTGGATCTTGAACGTGGGCTGGAGCTGAATCTTGGGCTTGGCCTGATTTCCTTTTTTTTAATTTAAAATGATTTTAAATGGTTTTAAAATTCCGAAATAAATTAAAATAAATTACAAAAATTCATTTTAATTTATAAAATTAATTAAATCTAATAAAATAAATTATTTAGAAATTATATTTCCAATAATTCATTTTAAATAGATTTAATTTAATTTTCTTTTATATTTTTCTTTGTTTTTGTTTTAAAACTCATTTTCTATTAAATTGCATCTTTTATCAAAATCAATTATCTAGAAATAATTAAAATAACTATTCCTCAATAATCAAGTTTAATAAATGATAAATTTAACTCCAATCCTTTTTTTTTAAATTATTTTCTTATTTTCTCGTTTAATCGTTCAATCTCGAATCCACGCAACCTGAAATAAACTGATAATATTTGTCAGATAAAATAAAAACAATTCATCTTATTTCAATGATGGTCACATACAAAAAACATTTTTCAACATAACTAATCTTAATCACACCAAGATTAGTATATAAGAAAGGTTTTAACCTCTTTTTACTCATCAAACAACTCAAAACTCAAAGGCATTCATAAATGATTGCCACACGACTCTACACACCTCATAGCTAGAACCATACCAACTATAAAGTAATTACTCTACTTACCTTAATAAGCATCTAAAAAAGAAAAGGTCTTACAGTGCCCAACGATATGACGCCCGACCAATGCAACCCTCAACCCTAAAGAGAAACACCATAAACCCTAAAGAGAAACACCATAAACCAGCAGACACTCATTGGGAATCCCTAAGACGTTGCCAACCCTCGTCATTATCGAACGAACAACGGAAACCACCCATCACGTTCCTTAATGCAGGAGATCTGCTCACATCCCTATAACCCAGCGAAGGTCGCACAAGCAACTTGCTGACTTGGACCTAGCAGTTCTCCCTCACTTGGAGTCAAACCAAAATCTCGTTGCCTACCGCAGCCACCACTGCCTCAATGAACGACTCAGTTCTTGCCCTACCGACATGCCTCTACAGCAAAACGACATTACTTACTCCAACCCCGCCCTCCGAAGGTAGATTCTTGCTAACTAACTGCTTCCAATGCTAAACAAAATAAAATGATAACATAAGCAGAGCCATGAACACATACCGACAACATCAGACGAGACTCCCCTTGCTATAAGCTGCTAAGCTCTACTTTCATCCCTCTGGACTTCCATCTTCACCTATCGGACTCCCATGCTTGTTAGAGTAACAGATTTTGAATCCCGATTGACTTCCTTAGTCAACCCGGGACAACTGGCCCTAACATGGCCAGTCTGATTGCACATAATGCAAATACATACACCCAGCTTACCGTCTCAGCGGTAAGGACCTTCCATTCTACATGAATCTGCAGCTCGAGACCTCTTCGCTGATGGCTGCACCTGTACCTGAGTCTGCCTCTTTTGCCCTTACTGGGCTTCGAGCTTCGTCTCCCTCGCCGTGGCAGAAGAATCCATCTTAGCAAAAGTCTGAAGTCTACCAGCGGTCACGAACGCACTGATCTCCTTCATCATCATAGCTTGGCACCTAGCCATTATTTCTTCCTCATTCTCTGCATACATCTCATCGAACGTCGCTAGCAACTCTGTCTTGATCGAATCAATCACATGAGGGAGCATCTCAAACACAGCTTTAGTCACCTCCGCGACAACCAAATCCCGCACATCCTGATCACTCAACTCAGATCCACCCCGACCATGTGAGCTTGACCCGAGCCCCAAATCATCTCCCCTTTGACTAGTATTCCCCATTCTAAAATCACGCAAAGAAATGGGTGACTACACGCTCACGACACCTGTCGCACACGATTCCCTCTTCTACTAACTCCTTAGGATCCTTGAGTCTCCTTTCGTCCCATGTACGAATCATGTGCTTCCAATAGTACGAGCCCTTCTACTAGCTTTCACACCTATTCGTACTTGTCCCTAAAGTCGTCCCGATTTCTTTAAGTCGCCTCACTCCCTTCTAATAGGCATTCATATATCATTCATATGGCCCTGCACTGAAGTGTCTAGCACTCTTCCTAGTCTACCTAGGATTTCCACACTTCACTCGCACCGAAATAACTTCCGCTAATGCCACCAGGTTGTCTAGTGGACGCGTAACCGTATGTAATAAATAAGAGATAGACAGTCGAATAAGTGACCCTACCCTAAAGTCACAACCAAACAAGGAACAACCAGTAAGGCTGGATCAAGAATTCTAAGGCTACATGATCTTGCTACGTACAATCCTAGAGCATCCACTTAACTTCCTAATGATACAAGCATAAGGTTCAACTTGGCTCACGACTCACCCGCTCCACCATCATTCTTATACGACCTTCAGGCTCACCCCCGAATAGTGGGGCTCGCGGCTCACCCACTCCGTCATCATTCTTCAGTCGTGAAAACAAATCGAACGACTAACAACTAACACATAACAGCTGTTTAGAGATCATTTTGCGATCTCTTTTTGAGCTTTAATGATAAAATTTATCCTTAAACCTAAGACTTTACAATATTTTCGAGCTTAAAAACTATGATTTGCGTTAATGTGTGCTAAAAAATAAAAATTCTGTTTTTAACGTATTTCATCATTTTACGTCGAAAAATGAACTAATTTGTGTGTTTTTGTTTGCAGGGCTTAACGGAAGTGAAATATATGTATGTGTATTTTAATTTATGGGATATTCTATTTTTGTTTTAGATTATATATTTTTATTTAGTTGTTTTTAATTATTTATTTTTTTTACTTAGTTTATTTTTATTAAACCATTTTATTTTTATTTTGGCATTTTATTTTATTTTAACCCATTTAAACCTTTTATTTTTTACCATTTATATTTTTATCTCATAAAGTTATTATATACAAATATATATTTTCTATAAATTCTGAAAATTAAACTTTAAATCATAAAAATTCGGAATTTAAAAAAAAAAAAAAAAAAAACTTTAAAAGTCAAAAATTTCTAATGGGGGACAAGATGATATGAGCGTGCATTGTGTTTGAGTGTGCTCATCCAAAGTAAAAAAAAATTATTAAAAAAAAAAAGACAAAGCATGCTCCACTTGCTCCACCCATGCAAAAGAAAAGAATAAAAAAAGCAAAAGCAAATGTGCAAGTGTGTGTATGTGATCGGCTAACAGCCAAAAGAAAAAAAAGATCCATTTGATATATTCATTTGATGATTCGGCCGAGCAAAGAGAGAAGCAAGCCGAGAGAAAGAAAAACCAAAAGATCAAGACGCAAGGGCTGTTGTTACCCGACCGACCAAAGAAAAATAAAAGAAGAAGAAAAAGAGTAAAAGGTGGTGGATTGTTGATACATACCAACTCACATTTCCATCAAGAAGTAAAGAAAGCAAAAGAAATCGCTTGGTGGAGTTGGTCAAGTTATAAAAAAATTCAAAGATGGTGGCAAATAAACGAAGGTAATGATATAAATACGTTAAGGTTTCAGTTCAAGAGGTTACACACATTCTTCTAGTTTTAAAAAAATCCGTATCTAAATTCTCTCTGGTTTTCAATTTCGATTTTCAGAAATTTCAGTGAGTTTTTCTTGAGTGTTCTTGATAGTTTGAAGTTATTAAGTCATCCATTAAGTCATTACGTTGTAATTTTCGTTTTTTATGTATTTATCAAGTTTGAAGTATGGTTTGTAATAATTTGTAATTTTATGATTTTATGTTTGTAATAATTATTGTGTGTGATAAGTTGATTATTGAAGATTAGAAGCTTGGAAAAATCAAAGTCTTCAAAGGTATATTTCTTTTTATTCTTGTTAAATTCTATAATTTTATTTAATTTATTAGTCATGAATTATATGATAGTTATTGTTATAATTTTGTTAGTTACAATAATTATGTGTGAGTAGTTAAATATAAGGTTTTGGTTGTGAACGATTAAATGATAGTCTAATAATGTTATTGGGATTTATTTGTTGTAAATATGATTTTTATAAACTGAAATGTCAAATTAGATGAGCTTCATGAAATTGAAATATTAATCTGTTAATGTATTTAAAATCTGATCAATTTTGATTTTCAATAATAGGTTGATATTAATTAATTTATAAACAGAAATAAGTTTACTATATTTTGTAAATTTAATATCTTAAAGGGAAATTAAAATTAATCACTCATGATTTTTAAATTACCTAATATGATATTATTTATAAAATTAGTAAACTTGATATTTTACATTTCAAGGTAAAAAATGTTTAATGAGTTTTATAATGTCAAGTTAATATTTACTGTAATAATATTTATTACTACCATAGAATTGACAACCTGTGGATTAAAATGTTATTATTGTTAAATATTGATATGATAATTAATTTACCAATTGGATGTCTTAACCGAAACAACTTTTGGAGATTTCATTAAACATTATGCTTATTTTCTAAAATTTATTTATTTTTTTTATAAAAAGAAAAAACAAAACCAACGATTTGTCAAAACTGTTAAACACGACAAGGCTCACAGTATTTCCCAGTACTAGCTAGTGTTTAATAAGATCATTTTTATGCATAATAATTCTTAGGCACGCGGGGACACAACTTGGTTTATCGATAATATTGGTCAGTTTTCAAACTAGCGACAAGGCCCTTAATTTGTATTTTAGTTATTTGGCTATTAGTATTAAATTAGTTTTAAATAAGTTAAATTAGATAATTTAGAGCCGAATAATTAAAATATAGATTGGTCAGTTTTTTTTGATTGCGACAAGGCCCCTAATATTATTGATAAATTATAGGTTGTGATGTGTTTTTACTAAGTATTTATTATGTGTGAAATGGTAATATTTTTAATTGGTTTAACTTACCGTATAAATTTCATAACAATAAATAATCCCAAAATAATTGTTTAGATTATTATTTAATCAGTTTTCAACCAAAGCCTTATTCTTATTGATATTTGTTAAAACTTGTGATTGTTTGTTGAATTATTGCGTGGTTGATTTTTAATTATCATTTGATAAATTACTTTAGTTTATGCTGAAGTTCAAAATACCAAAAACAAACAAAATCATTTAAAATCGAAAGCAATATATTAAGATTACGATTAAAATTAATCCTTTCTCTGTGGGTACGATATCTGGTCTTCACCGACTATTATTACTTGTACGATCCTGTGCACTTGCAGGTCGTGTTAAACTGAACAGGTTTAAAAAACCCAAACAAGTTTTTGGCGCCGTTGCCGGGGAAAGGAAATTAATTGAACGTAAATTTGATATATTGTCATTGTTTCAAAAAAAAAATAATAATAAAAAATAAAAAAATATATCATAAAAACAATTAAAAAAAAAATCAAACTTCTGGCTCGATCAAGGGATAAAGATTTCTTTTATAAAGTAGATTTAGAAATTGAACGAACTTTACGCGCTATTAGAATAAATCTTAGGACCAAACGTCAAATGGAAGGAGGAAACGGGGATGAAGTTTTTCAAGGAGATAATCAAGGAGAAAGACCAATTCGTGGTCACAGGCGACCATATATGGAAGGACTTAACCCACCGGTGGTTAATCCTCAAATTTTAGCCGATAACTTTGAATTTAAACCGGTCATGTTCCAAATGCTTGCTTCTATTGGGCATTTTGGAGGAGGACCAAGTGACGATCCTCACCGACATTTGAGAGCTTTCAATCAGCTATGTGAAAACTTTAAATGTAGAGGTGTGAGTGATGAAGCGTTAAAAATGCGGCTATTTCCATATTCACTGACTGGTCGTGCCCAAGATTGGTTTAATGCTTTAGCATCTGAATCCATTACCACTTGGAATGATTTGAAAGAGAAATTCCTAATGAGGTATTTTCCACCAACAAAGAACGCACACTTGCGAAACTCCATAACTTCTTTTAAGCAGTTAAGTGGAGAATCTTTGTGGGAAGTCTGGGAAAGATGGACAGAATTGTTGAGGAAGTGCCCGATGCACAGCCTATCTGAGTGGGTTCAATTGGAGACATTTTATCATGGCTTAGATGCGCAGACAAGAGTGTTGCTTGACACGTCAGCAGGAGGAGCTTTACTAGACAAGACTTATGCTGAATGCATGGAGTTAGTTGATCGAATGGCAAGAAATAATTTCCAATGGCCAGCTGAAAGATTAGGCGGATCAATGCAACCAACACGTGGAAACAATGCTGGAGTTCATCAAATTGATCAATCTACATCAATGGCTGCAAGGATATCATCTATGGAAAATTTACTGAAGCAAGTTATGTCAAAAATAGGAGATAAAGAAAAGAAAGTTGAGGTGAGTTGTGTGTTTTGTCATGGAAGTCATCTATATGATGAATGTCCTCAAAATCCAGAATCTATTTGCTTCCTAGGAAGACAAAATGGAGGATTTCGACAACCACAACAACAGAATAACCCTTATTCTGAAACCTACAATCCTGGATGGAGAAATCATCCTAATTTCTCTTGGGGAGGTAATCAACAAACACATGAAAATTATCAACACATACCCCAACATCCACCAGGATTTCAACAATCTTATAATCGACAACATAATGGAAATTACCATCAAGCTGGAGGATCTGCTAGACAAAATTCAAACCATGGAGCGGGTCATGAAATGACTTCATTGGAGAAGATGATGGCTGAATACATGATGAAGAATGATGCTGCTATGAGAAACTTAGAAAAGCAAGTAGGGCAGATGGCAACTATACTTCATAATAGAGAGCCTGGAAAATTGCCAAGTGATACTCAAAATCCTGGTCCAAGTAAAGGTAAGGATCAATGCAATGCAATTACATTGAGGTCTGGCAAAGAAGCACAAGATGGTGGTACGAAGACACCAAGTGATGAAGTTGTAGTTGAAGAGTGGGTAGATGAGGAAGATGAAATAGAAAAGACGAATTCTGAAGGAAAAGAAGTTGGTAGCGCAAGAGAAGATGGAAAGCGAGGAAATAACAGTGAAGAGAAAAAACCCATTCCCAGTTCATCAAATACTTCAAAAGGTAAAGAAAAGAGTCAAGACCCAAAATTGGATCTACCTTTTCCACCACCTTTCCCTCCAAAAAGAAGTAAATCAAAAGATGATGGGAATTTTAAGAAATTCATTGAGGTACTAAAGCAGTTGCATATAAACATTCCGTTTATTGATGCTCTCCAATCGATGCCTTCGTATTCAAAATTCATGAAGGAAATTCTAACAAAAAAGAGAAGATTTGGAGAGTATGAAACTGTTGCACTGACAAACAGCCTTAGTACCATGGTTAAAGAAAAACTTCCAGTCAAAAAGAATGATCCTGGTAGTTTCACTTTACCATGCTGCATTGGAAACTTACAAAAGATTGGATTGTGCGATTTAGGTGCTAGCATAAATCTGATGCCTTTATCAATTTTCAAAGAATTAAAAATTGGCAATGCTAGACCTACAACTGTCACACTCCAACTTGCGGATCGTACAGTCGTTTATCCAGAAGGGAAGATTGAAGATGTTCTTGTGAAGGTTGATAACATCATTGTCCCAGCTGATTTTATCATTCTGGATTATGAAGCGGACATTGAATGTGGTATCATACTTGGGAGACCATTTTTGGCGACAACCGGTGCTTTAATAGATGTGAAGAATGGAGAGATTACCCTGAGAGTAAACGATGAAAACTTTACCTTTTCCATGCTGAAAACAATTCGACAACCTTTTAACATGGAAGAGTGTTCATTTGTTAGGGAAATTGATCTCTTAGTGAACCAAAGAATGGCAAGTATGAATGATTGGGGAGAAGAAGAGTTTGAAAGAAAATCTGTGGAAGAGATCCAAGAAATAATCATCGAAGAAGAAGAAGCAAAAGAAGTATGTTGGATCAAAGAAGATTTGGGAAGAGACGATAAGGTGTTACCTCAAATGAAACCTTCAATTGAAGTGGCACCTGTCTTAGAGCTAAAACAATTGCCAAGCCATTTAAAATACACATTTTTGAAAGATGAAGAAAATTTGCCTGTCATCATATCTGCTTTGCTCTCACCCGAACAAGAGCAAGAATTGCTTAAGGTTTTGAAAGAAAACACAAAAGCAATTGGATGGACTTTGGCTGATATTCAAGGAATTAGCCCCTCGACATGTATGCACAAAATCATCTTAAAGGAGGGTGCTAAAGAATCCATTGAACACCAAAGAAGGCTGAATCCAATGATGAAAGAGGTGGTTAGAAAAGAAATTCTGAAATGGCTTGATGCAGGAATCATTTATCCTATCCCAAGTAGCACATGGATAAGTCCTGTGCACTGTGTTCCAAAGAAGGGAGGGATGACTGTTTCAACGAATGAAAAAGGGGAGAAAATTGCAACAAGAATGGTCACTGGATGGAGAATATGTGTTGACTACCGAAAGCTCAACGCAGCTACAAAGAAAGACCATTTTCCGCTTCCTTTCATCGATCAAATGCTAGACCGTCTTGCGGGAAAACCATTTTACTGTTTCCTAGACGGATTCTCTAGGTACAATCAAATTGCTATACATCCTGATGATCAAAACAAGACTACTTTCACATGTCCGTATGGAACATTTTCTTTTAGACGCATGCCATTTGGTTTATGTAATGCACCTGCAACATTCCAAAGATGCATGATGTCTTTATTTTCTGATATGGTTGAAAGGAATCTTGAGATTTTTATGGATGATTTTTCATTATTTGGAGATGATTATGCTGAATGTCTTAGCAATTTGGATAAGGTTTTTAAGATATGCATAAAAAACAACCTTTTCTTGAACTGGGAAAAATGTCAATTTATGGTTCAAGAAGGAATTGTTTTAGGACATAAAGTTTCCAGAAATGGAATTGAAGTGGATAGGGAAAAGGTGGAAGTAATTGAAAAACTACCTAACCCTACAAATGTCAAGGCCATTCGTAGTTTCCTTGGTCATGCGGGATTTTATCGTCGTTTTATCAAAGATTTTTCAAAAATCGCAAAACCGCTGACTCAACTCTTGGAAAAAGACCGTGACTTTGCATTTGATGAAGATTGTAAAAAATCTTTCGAGGAGTTAAAGAAAAGATTGGTGAATGCTCCAATCATGGTAACACCAGATTGGACACAACCTTTTGAGATCATGTGCGATGCTAGTAATAGTGTAATTGGGTCTGTGTTAGGGCAACGCAAGGGTAAATTCTTTCATACTATTTATTATGCGAGCACTACACTCAATGGAGCCCAACTGAATTACACTACGACAGAAAAAGAGTTCTTAGCAGTCGTGTTTTCCCTCGAAAAATTTCGTCCCTACCTGATTGGGACAAAAGTTGTTGTGTACACTGATCACTCTGCCATTAGACATTTAATGGCCAAGAAAGATGCCAAAGCGAGATTGATAAAATGGGTGCTATTACTCCAAGAATTTGACTGTGAAATTCGTGATAAGAAAGGAGTAGAGAACGTGCTAGCTGACCATCTTTCTAGACTAGAGATTGAAGGAAAAAGAGAAGAGGTAGAAGTTGATATGGATAACTTTCCGGACGAGTATTTGTTAAGAGTTACTGAGAATTACCCTTGGTATTCTAACATTGTCAATTACTTAGTGAGCAGGATAACCCCAGAGGAAAGTTCATGGAGAGAAAAGAAGAAGTTGATCTCCGAATCAAAATTCTACTTTTGGGATGAGCCTTATTTGTTCAAAATCGGAGTTGATAAAATTTGGAGGCGCTGTGTCCCTGAGGTAGAACAAGAATCAATTCTGCAAAAGTGTCATAGTTCTGAGTATGGAGGTCATCTTAGTGGAGAAATGACGGCATTTAGAATCTTACAGAGTGGATTCTATTGGCCATCATTGTTTAATGATGCTCGTGATTTTGTGAAAAACTGTGATCGATGTCAAAGGACAGGAGGAATTAGTAGAAGAGATGAAATGCCATTGACAAACATGATTGAGTTAGAATTGTTTGATGTTTGGGGGATAGATTTTATGGGACCATTTGTACCTTCAAATGGTAAAATCTATATCCTGGTAGCTATAGATTATGTTTCAAAATGGGTAGAGGCGATTGCTTGTAGTGCAAATGATGCTCGTACAGTCGTTGAGTTCTTAAAGAAAAACATTTTTACTAGATTTGGCACACCTAGAGCCATTGTGAGCGATGAAGGATCACATTTCTGTAATCGTGTTCTAGGTGGTGTACTGGCCAAATACAACATCAAGCATCGCGTGGCTACAGCTTACCATCCCCAGTCAAATGGTTTAGCAGAAGCAAACAACAAACAACTCAAATTGATTCTAGAAAAAGTGGTCAACAAAACAAGGAAGGATTGGGCATTCAAATTAGATGACACACTTTGGGCATATCGGACAGCTTTCCGTACTGCCATTGGAACCTCTCCATACCAGCTGGTATTTGGAAAGGCATGTCACCTTCCACTTGAGCTTGAGCATAAGGCGTCCTGGGCACTTAAAGTGTTAAATTTAGATTGGAAGGTTGCTGCTAAGAAAAGGTTGAATGAGATCATGGAGTTGGAAGAATTTCGACTTGCCACATATGAAAATGCACTTATTCAAAAGGATAAGATCAAGAAATGGCATGATAGGAAAATCAGAAAGAGAGAGTTCAAAGAAGGCCAACGTGTATTATTATTCAATTCAAGACTTAAACTTTTTCCGGGGAAACTAAGATCAAAATGGTCTGGACCTTACCGTATCACAAAGGTATGGCCCAGTGGATCAGTGGTCTTAATGAATGCTGAAGATGGAAAAGAGTTTACAGTTAATGGCCAGAGGATTAAGCACTACTTTGGGGACGAAGAAAAGGTCAATCTAATTGAAGAAAAGATTGTCCTCAAAGAAGATAAGTGAAGAGTGGGAGGAAACTATGTTTGTTGTAAATAAATAAATGTGTGTTTATTGTTTTAACGTGTGATTTCAAGTTTTTGTTTAAGTGTGTGTTTGCAGTTTGCGAATAAAGAGATGACTTAGGATAATCGGATCACTGACGAACTGAAACGGAGAATTTCGTGAAGGAACCATCATCAGGGAGTTCTATTCCTTAATCTTTTTGATATATCATTTAAAATTTCTTGATGATGATGATTGTGAATAAAATGTGTGTGTAAATGCTTGTTTGACCATTAAAGTTTGGGGATGTTTTTTTTTTTTTTTAAATAAGTACAAACTTATTTAAAAAAAAAAAAAAAAAAAACAAACTTTAATGACATTATAGATTATGCATATTGGTTGTTTATTTTTAAAATTAATAGGCAAGAGTTTAATTTGTATATTAAATTGTAGTTATGCCTAGATTTTATAATGGAAATGGATTAGTTAATACTAGAACTTGCATTTTAAAACACTATCCACATTAAACGGGCAGTTAACTATGTAAATGATTAAGGGTATCGTTTCTTGAGTGAGGATAATTGCACATTTTATGCAATTTGAGTGTTTTGGGCGCGGAGTTTGGAGATGCATGGAGTCGAGCTTGCATGATGCCTTTTGTCATTAGAGTCATAGTGGATTCTCTAACCTAAGCTAAAATTGCACTAAAAGTCCATTTTATTTGCTTATTTTCGTCAGTTGTAGTATATTTCGTTTTGTTTGTTTCCATTGTAGATATCGTTTTATTTGATTTTATTTGAAAATTTTCAATATTTCTTTGAGATTGCTTTTAGTGTGAGTTTATTTCAGTTATACTCACCAGTAAAACATCAAATTTTATGGGCGAGTCAAAAAAAAAATATACACAAAAAGATTTTATTTTATAGAAATTTGTATTTTATAAATTTTGTAAGTTTGGTGTGTTACATCTGTTCTCTAAAAAAAAGTAAAAAAAAAATATACAAAAAAAAAACAAAACAAAAAAAAAAACAAAAGAAAAGAAAAGAAAAGAGAATGATGTAGTTTGGTGTGGTTTTCTTATTTTCTGTAAATATTTAAAAAAAATCAAAAAAATCAAAAACAAATATTTTGATCAATTTTGTACATACAGTTGGATTTTTATCTGCTTATTTTTAGTCTAGACAAATTTGTATATATATTCTTGACGCTTTTGGTAGTGTGTTATATCTAGGTCGGATAGGAAATAAAGTGTGCTATTTCTTATTTATAGGATTTATGGTGCATTTTAGTTTAATTTCACTTCAGGCTCTAATGATATAAACGCTAAGTGTAAGTCTTGTTTATCAATGGACGGAGAAAAGCTTAAAATTTTCCCTTTACCAAGTGAGATTGCAGGGTGGGTACCAGATATATATATTTTGAGCCTTTGCAAGACCTTTTGATACATGGTTAATATATTCGGGTAATGTGGATAATACGTTAACATGCAAGCTTTTAGAATTAGCTATTTTTGTGTGCGTAACTATAAGGCATAATTATAATTTAGCAGATAAATTAAGCTAGTGTACTAGACTTTTGAAAATACACAGATAATATTGTAGGATCTATAATTCGTTGTTGTTTAAAAATAAAAAAATAATAATAAGTTTGTATTTGTTGAAAAAGAAAAATTTCCCATACTTTAATTTCATTTTTCAAATATTGTAAAGTCTAATTTTTCTTATTGCTCGGGACGAGCAATGCTTAAAGTTTGGGGATGTTTAGAGATCATTTTGCGATCTCTTTTTGAGCTTTAATGATAAAATTTATGCTTAAACCTAAGACTTTACAATATTTTCGAGCTTAAAAACTATGATTTGCGTTAATGTGTGCTAAAAAATAAAAATTCTGTTTTTAACGTATTTCATCATTTTACGTCGAAAAATGAACTAATTTGTGTGTTTTTGTTTGCAGGGCTTAACGGAAGTGAAATATATGTATGTGTATTTTAATTTATGGGATATTCTATTTTTGTTTTAGATTATATATTTTTATTTAGTTGTTTTTAATTATTTATTTTTTTACTTAGTTTATTTTTATTAAACCATTTTATTTTTATTTTGGCATTTTATTTTATTTTAACCCATTTAAACCTTTTATTTTTTACCATTTATATTTTTATCTCATAAAGTTATTATATACAAATATATATTTTCTATAAATTCTGAAAATTAAACTTTAAATCATAAAAATTCGGAATTAAAAAAAAAAAAAAACTTTAAAAGTCAAAAATTTCTAATGGGGGACAAGATGATATGAGCGTGCATTGTGTTTGAGTGTGCTCATCCAAAGTAAAAAAAAATTATTAAAAAAAAAAAGACAAAGCATGCTCCACTTGCTCCACCCATGCAAAAGAAAAGAATAAAAAAAGCAAAAGCAAATGTGCAAGTGTGTGTATGTGATCGGCTAACAGCCAAAAGAAAAAAAAGATCCATTTGATATATTCATTTGATGATTCGGCCGAGCAAAGAGAGAAGCAAGCCGAGAGAAAGAAAAACCAAAAGATCAAGACGCAAGGGCTGTTGTTACCCGACCGACCAAAGAAAAATAAAAGAAGAAGAAAAAGAGTAAAAGGTGGTGGATTGTTGATACATACCAACTCACATTTCCATCAAGAAGTAAAGAAAGCAAAAGAAATCGCTTGGTGGAGTTGGTCAAGTTATAAAAAAATTCAAAGATGGTGGCAAATAAACGAAGGTAATGATATAAATACGTTAAGGTTTCAGTTCAAGAGGTTGCACACATTCTTCTAGTTTTAAAAAAATCCGTATCTAAATTCTCTCTGGTTTTCAATTTCGATTTTCAGAAATTTCAGTGAGTTTTTCTTGAGTGTTCTTGATAGTTTGAAGTTATTAAGTCATCCATTAAGTCATTACGTTGTAATTTTCGTTTTTTATGTATTTATCAAGTTTGAAGTATGGTTTGTAATAATTTGTAATTTTATGATTTTATGTTTGTAATAATTATTGTGTGTGATAAGTTGATTATTGAAGATTAGAAGCTTGGAAAAATCAAAGTCTTCAAAGGTATATTTCTTTTTATTCTTGTTAAATTCTATAATTTTATTTAATTTATTAGTCATGAATTATATGATAGTTATTGTTATAATTTTGTTAGTTACAATAATTATGTGTGAGTAGTTAAATATAAGGTTTTGGTTGTGAACGATTAAATGATAGTCTAATAATGTTATTGGGATTTATTTGTTGTAAATATGATTTTTATAAACTGAAATGTCAAATTAGATGAGCTTCATGAAATTGAAATATTAATCTGTTAATGTATTTAAAATCTGATCAATTTTGATTTTCAATAATAGGTTGATATTAATTAATTTATAAACAGAAATAAGTTTACTATATTTTGTAAATTTAATATCTTAAAGGGAAATTAAAATTAATCACTCATGATTTTTAAATTACCTAATATGATATTATTTATAAAATTAGTAAACTTGATATTTTACATTTCAAGGTAAAAAATGTTTAATGAGTTTTATAATGTCAAGTTAATATTTACTGTAATAATATTTATTACTACCATAGAATTGACAACCTGTGGATTAAAATGTTATTATTGTTAAATATTGATATGATAATTAATTTACCAATTGGATGTCTTAACTGAAACAACTTTTGGAGATTTCATTAAACATTATGCTTATTTTCTAAAATTTATTTATTTTTTTTATAAAAAGAAAAAACAAAACCAACGATTTGTCAAAACTGTTAAACACGACAAGGCTCACAGTATTTCCCAGTACTAGCTAGTGTTTAATAAGATCATTTTTATGCATAGTAATTCTTAGGCACGCGGGGACACAACTTGGTTTATCGATAATATTGGTCAGTTTTCAAACTAGCGACAAGGCCCTTAATTTGTATTTTAGTTATTTGGCTATTAGTATTAAATTAGTTTTAAATAAGTTAAATTAGATAATTTAGAGCCGAATAATTAAAATATAGATTGGTCAGTTTTTTTTGATTGCGACAAGGCCCCTAATATTATTGATAAATTATAGGTTGTGATGTGTTTTTACTAAGTATTTATTATGTGTGAAATGGTAATATTTTTAATTGGTTTAACTTACCGTATAAATTTCATAACAATAAATAATCCCAAAATAATTGTTTAGATTATTATTTAATCAGTTTTCAACCAAAGCCTTATTCTTATTGATATTTGTTAAAACTTGTGATTGTTTGTTGAATTATTGCGTGGTTGATTTTTAATTATCATTTGATAAATTACTTTAGTTTATGCTGAAGTTCAAAATACCAAAAACAAACAAAATCATTTAAAATCGAAAGCAATATATTAAGATTACGATTAAAATTAATCCTTTCTCTGTGGGTACGATATCTGGTCTTCACCGACTATTATTACTTGTACGATCCTGTGCACTTGCAGGTCGTGTTAAACTGAACAGGTTTAAAAAACCCAAACAACAGCACAGAAGCCTAAGCACACAGTTGACCTAACGAGTCCTTAATTTCGACCATACATTTATATAACGCATAGTATGCCTAGCTTAAACACACGTTACCATTCATGGTAAATTAATGCTACCTACGCATGTAACATCACCCCTAGTATAGTGAGAAAACTCGCTTGTTCTGCCAAGCTGATAAGCACTCCACGTGCGCTTCCTCAGATCTCGACGACACGAATCTCCTAATAAGGATAAACACAACTTAGCTAAACCCGGACCCAAAACAAGGTCAACCCCATAGATCGGCACCCCAAAAACGTTCCAACTTTGACCAAAAGTCAAACTGGTCAAAAGTCAACGATCAAAAGTCAAAGTTAAAGTCAACGGACAAAGGTCAAGGTCACACTTAGTGCCACTATCCCATAGTGATAGTGTGACACCATGAGACTTTATTCAAACGAAACTTTAACTTTATTTATATATATCAAAGTTTTCGGTTACAAGGGAAGCTATAAGGAAATACAAGCTAGAAATTTTACTAATAACTAAAAGTTATAACAGCAAGTAATGTCTCCGAGTGTCATCTGGTCCCATTATTATAATGTCGAGTACCTGATCTTATTCTACTGAATGTGTCCTGAGATATATATGTAGATGCGTAAGCCAAATGGCTTAGTGAATTCATGTGTTTGTGTACAAAATACCACATGCATTGATGATATGAAATATGAAATATAAAAATTACGTTGAGATCTTGGAGTTGTGGGTAAATTTATTTTAAGTCATTTTCAGACTTCGAACTAGCATGTGTGCTATCCGAGTCATGACTTCTATACAATGTACTAGTGGGGCTATACATGTATTGCCGGTATCGACTTAGTAACAACAGGATGCCTCCCGTGTACTAATCGTACCAAATTATATTTATTAGCAAACGACGTTACGTTCCCTTTTTCATTTTTACATTTACCCAGCAACTCGTGTATACATATATAAAGCAATAAGCATAATAAAATATCGAAAAGCAATAAACGTGACAATTATAATGCATTGAGCAATTAGGCACATAAACATAATATATATCATATATATTTCAGTTTGTAAAGGCATCATAAAACTCACCTTGTGATCGAACGAGTGTAAATAACGTATGGGATTTCTTGCCTTCTCCTTGATAGACTTAGAGGTTTGCTAATATATTTCTATGATTTGAGTAATGAATGAATGAAGAGACCCACGATATTTATAGTGAAATTCATTTTACCTTGACATCATCCATGACCATATTTAATGCAACGTATCTTCTAATTAATGCATCCACAAGTATAACCTAGTTAACATAGCTTCCATCTTGCATGCCACTAATCACAATTTTAAATTTACTCTTATCCATAGCCGTAACTTCCAAGTTACTATTTATTCATTTGTTTTATTAGTTTTTTTACTCAAATATATTTATGTTTGATTTTGAGAGAATCTTTATATATATGCATACGTTTCTTTTTACGCATACCAAATAAATTAACTTAAGTTTAATATGTATTAAATATTATGTGCAATAATATATTAAATATTATTATGTGCTATAATATATTTTTACGTGCAATAATATATTTTTAAATAAATATTAACTTAAGTTTAATATATAATACGTTTCTTTCATCAAATATGCATATTCAATATTATGTGCAATAATATATTTTTAGATAAAAATTATACAAGTAGTAGTGTGCAAAATACATGTCAATAAATTTTGAGTTAGAATAATATTTTAATACGGATTATTGCAAATATACAGATAGATATTATTTTACGATCTGTCCAAATGTAGCAATCTATAATATAACTAACGTCGTAAACATAGCTAGTCAGTTATTGTCGAAAATACGGTTTTACAAACACATTATTTTAGTTACCTACCAAAACTTAATAAACGATAACTTATAAGGTTGTAACTATACCTTATTACTAATTGTTGAAAAGACGGGTGTCACATATAGCGTCGCTAAGGTCATCTCCAATTACGGGATTCAACGCAGGGTAGCGTTGCTATCTCTTTTGGTTAGCGACGCTAACATCACAGATCCAAACTTTATTGATAAACTCTTAATACGTTAAGATAGATGTCAAGCCTTTACAGAACTTACCCAAAACGACCATAGATCCATAAAGTTGCCACCTTTATGGTCATGCATGTCCAACACATGTTCAAATCTTAAAACGTAGGTCCAAAAGCTTGAAGATAACCAAAACCACCATGCAAATCACTCAAAAGAGTTTGGCTCACTCTAAAAAGAGGTTCAAATTCTAACTCAGGTATAATGAGGAAACCTTACATCAAATCAAGGATCAAAACAATGAAAAAAAATTGGTAGGTCGTTTATGCTATGGTGAATGGTACAAACACTAGTGGTTGTAATTATGATAGTGACGAACATTATGTATATGCTAAACCGGCAGTTTGAGAGTCTTACACCAATGTATGATATTTAAGCTTTTACATATATTGCTAGTTATCGAGTGATTTTTGTTTTCTTTTTTGTGTTAAAATTTCATGATACGTAATAGGTTCATAAAGAGGCGAGTAATAGAGAAATAAGGCATTTCCTCATTTCCAGGAGTTGTGTAATGTTGTTGGAAAAGATCGAGCACAAGGGAATATAGTAAAGATTTCGTCTAAATGGAAGAAGATGCAAATCTGGAAGAAGAATCCCAACAGATGGAAGATGAATTAAACTGGCCGGTGAAAGTAGCCCAAATACGCCCACCAACACGAATTTTAGTGTACCCTTAAAAAAAGTCGGGTCAGACTCGTTGTTGAGGGAATATCTAATGCAACTATCTTGCTATAAAAGGAAATTCAACAAGCAACAACCACCCTGAATCAACTTATGAATGATGAAACAGACATAGAGAAAAACGCCTCTATGGTGGCTATAAAAATTTCCAAAATTGAATCGATGACTATGATTGATAAGTTCAAAGCAAGTCGGAAGGTAATGTGTGGCCCTCAAGCGGTGACAACTTTTGGAATATGAAGGACAAGACCGAGAAATGTTTGTTTGACTTATGTTGCAAGAGTGATAAAGTATGAAATATCTACCTAAATTATGCACGTAGTCGTTTATCGTTTATTATTCTTTTAGGAATTTGGAAGAACAATGAACTTTTTTGTTGTTTTTAAGTTAGTCGTTTGATAATATGAATTAAAATATGTTTAACAATTTTCAATCGCATGTCGATCGATTATGTGTTATTTAACAAAATCATATATTTTTTTCGATATATGGTATTATTTAATTATTTTTATAAATACATAAAAAATCAAAAAATCAAAAAAAAAAGATTAATCATTTTATATATTTTACATTTCAATTCATTATATATATATACAATTGTTGCCTCCAATGAACAGTACTATTTTAGTTTTATTACAATTTTTACCCCTGTAGTTTTAATTTGTATAATTATAGTTTTAGCCCCTATAGTTTTAATTTTTATTAATTACAATTTTGGTCCCTATAGTTTTGTTTGCCAGTATAACATTATTACAGTTTTGATCCCTGTAGTTTTAATTTGTTGACTTTCTTAACCGCAGCAACGCGCGGCTCTCTTCCGCTCGTTTAATAAAATTTGCAAACAATTTAAATTTCTTCAGATTTTAATTTTCTATTAAACATTTTATGAAGCCCTTGGAGTGACTGATGATTGTGATGCTCCATCAACAAAAACAAGATGGTTAGTTGGATCTAACCTTATATGTATGCCTCGAGAGAGAAAACCATGGATCTTTTCCCATATAACATTTAGGGATCCAGGAATCTTTAACACGTAACCGAGGGTTTGAGGTAATGCTTATCGTCAAAGCAAATCACCGCAGCAGAAAATAGGAAAGGCGACGAGCAGTGTGGAGGAGGCTCTTTTTAATTTTTATCAACATAATCAAATTAATGGCGTCGTTCAATTGGGTTTCCTTTCTTAGAATTACTCTCCTTCTTGTCCTCTTAGCCGCCATCACCGTCGCTTGCTTTACTCTGCCCGTTGAGAAGGTCATTATCTATTCATATAGGCATTTTATTTGCGGGGTTTAGGTTTTTATCATCGTGTATGTCGTTTCATTTCATCTTCAATTATTTACTTGATTTATTATTCCAACTTTACATGTTTCCGATTCAGATATGACCCGAGTTTATCATCTTATTTTGGGTGTGTATCGGGTGATCGTTTTTCATGGAAAGTCCACAATCATCTGGTTTCCTTGTAATTTGGGAACACAGGATCTGGGCTTCATTTTCAATTCTGAGTCATGTAATTGGAGATCATAGGACGATTTCTTGTCTATTCTAGTAGTATTTTTCAAACTTGAAGTGTCTGTTCTGTGGGAGTTATTTATTGCTTATACTTTCTGCACATAACCACGGAAAGATTGTTTTTTTTTCCAGATATTGAAGGACTTCTTGTTATGGGTCGAGCAAGATCTTGGTCCTTGGGGTCCTCTTGCATTGTAAGTAGACCAGTATCAGGGTTTGTATGAATCTGAGATATTAATTGGCTTGAAGATTGTTTGTCTTGTTGATTTTGTTTTTCTTATATATGAATCAGCATGAAACTACCGAGTACACATGCTAACAGTAAATTCATCATAGCAACTTACTAACATTCTGCTGCCAATATGGGCAACCTACTTTATTTGTTACATAATGGTATTATTGGTAAAGAAATGTAAGTATGTTGCTTTTATAGGTAAAGTAATGCATGTATGCTGTTATCATGGGTTACATATAGCTA
Source organism: Cichorium intybus (assembly GCA_023525715.1). NCBI lineage: Eukaryota > Viridiplantae > Streptophyta > Magnoliopsida > Asterales > Asteraceae > Cichorium > Cichorium intybus. The sequence continues at coordinate 74,691,714 of CM042012.1, read as the reverse complement.
TTATCGGTAAAAGAGAGATACATGTGTTGCCATTTTGGGTAAAAAAAAAGTAAGTACATTGCTATTTTGGGTACATAAGTATATACCTTTCTACTAAGGGTAAAAGATAAAGTACATTGATACCTCCTGCAATTTGTCCACTTTTAAAAGCATGATATGATGCTGATTAACTATGGTATTGCAGAATAATTAAGATCATACATTCATGCTATCTTATGTGTCCTACTTTTATCTCCTTTTCATCAAAAGGTCCAGTATTTATCATGATGTTTATACGTTGTTAGGTTTAACAATGTTGAATAAACTGTACAACTTTGAGCAATAAATAATATGATGTATAATAATGATTATGTTCTTTATTGAATAACAATGTTGAATAAACTGCAGGGCTGTTGCATACGTTCCTTTAACGGTTCTGGCAGTTCCTGCATCAATACTGACTGTAAGTTTCAACACCAAAAACAAAGAGTGTGTGTGTGTGTGTGTATGGGTATGTGATACTGGTGTTTCTTCCAGTTGGGTGGCGGTTATCTCTTTGGTTTGCCTGTTGGTTTTATTGCTGACTCGATTGGTGCTGTGATTGGTGCAACTGCAGCATTCCTTTTGGGAAGAACAGTAAGAATTAGTTGATATGAATATGATTTAGATGAAGTGGTGTCTATAGCATGATCTTAATCTTGTTTCTGTTAAGTTTCTTTGCAGATTGGGCGATCATATGTCATTTCAAAGTTGGAAGATTACCCACAGTTTCAAGCTGTTGCAGTTGCTATTGAGAAATCCGGATTTAAGGTTTGTCTAAATCCTTTTGATAAATCTCAAATTTCCATTTTTCATATGATGGATTTAACATAAACAAGTAAACTTACACAAGTATTGAGAAAGAAGCTACACCTTGAAAAGCATAAATTTTGCATGTTAAAAGGAGCGAGAAATCTTTTTTTTTTTTTTTTTTTTTTTTTTTTTTTAATGTTTATGGGATGTACTATTCCAACTACTTTGAATGTTGGGAAAAATTGGTCTAAATTAAGTTGATTCTTTATTTTGGCAGATTGTCTTGCTGCTTCGACTGGTTCCGTTACTTCCATTTAACATGTTGAATTACCTTTTGTCCGTGACTCCAGTTTCCATAGGGGAGTACATGATGGCTTCATGGTTGGGAATGATGGTATTATCATTTCATTAGAAATTCTTTTCTAAATCAAACACACGCACACACATATATTCATATATACATATATACGTATATATGTATGTGCCCGAGTCATGTCTGAGGATAAAAGGGCTTTTGTCATAAAAGTCCTTCAACTTTTTCGTAAATGTTCAGTTTTGTCCTTCTATGGATTTTATGTCCACTAAAGCCCAAAATTTGCAAACTTTTTTCCATCTTTGTCCCTCAAACCAACCTGTGATAACAGGTTTCTAGGTTTACCTTGAAAGTATTTTCGCATAGAAGTCCTTGAGTTTTTCGAAAATGTTCAGTTTTGTCCTCCAACACCGCCACCACCCACCACCACTGCAGTGGAAGTGGTGGTGGTGGTGGGTGGTGGCGGTGTTGAAGGACAAAACTGAACATTTTCGAAAAACTCAAGGACTTCTATGCGAAATTAATTTCATGGTAAAAACGTAAAAATTTACAAACATAAGGACTTTTATGTGAAAATAATTTCAAGATATCCTGGAAACCTGCTATCACAGGTTTCAGGGACAAAGATGGAAAAAAGTTGGCAAATTTTGGGCTTTAGTAGACAAAATCCATAGAAGGACAAAACCGAACATTTACGACAAACTTAATGACTTTTATGACAAAATCCCACTTAAAAAGGTGGCATATGGGCTCCATATCTCATCTGTACAAAAGACGTGAATGCCCTCATCTTGAAAACAGCTTTTTAGGGCTATTATCCATAACAAAGATGAGGAGGGCGCGTCTTTTGCACATATGAGACGCGCCCTTAGAGAACAACATTGATATCAATACTGAAATGTGAAATCTAGATATCGGTTCGGTTTCTATTTCAAAGCTTTGTTTAAACATGAAAACATCATAAAGCTATGAGCGTTCTTGTTATTTGTTTTGATGTTTGCCTATGTGGTTATGTATGTTGTTATTGGGCCAGCCAATTACCTTTGCACTTGTATATGTTGGAACAACTTTGAAGGACCTGGCTGATGTTACTCATGGATGGAGTGAATTCTCAAAAACTCGTTTGGTAATATGCCTTTTTATGTCAGTCGTGTTTTGAATTTTATTTTTTCAATACTATCACATGTAGCGTATGAGAAAAATATAAGTAAATAAACTTTTTGTCAATCTTTTTTGAAGTTTTTGTTTCTGATTGTACTGATTTTCTTTTTGGTGTGTGCAGGCACTTGTTCTTCTAAGTTTTGTGGTGTCTGGTAAGTTCCTTGTATAACTTGACATGATGTCATCGATACAAAACATGCAATTTCTGTCCCACTCAAGAAGGTGGGACCCCCGTACCATTTGGTGTGTATCGAGTGGGACACAAATTGCAATTTCATCCCATGTACCATTTGTTGCACTTTAGAAAATCTACCCTGAGTAAAATTGGTTTATATTTGGAAGTGGGTATATTTAAAAAATGGAGTAAATTACAGTTTTGGTCCTAGTTTTGAAAATCTTGCACCGGTGGTCCCTGTGGTTTCAATTTTGGTCCCTCCCTCTGTTACCGTTTGTGGAAACCACAGGGACCAAAAGTGATAGATTTGAAAACTACAGCGACCAAAAGTGAAAGATTTGAAAACCACAGGGACCAAAAGTGAAAGGTTTGGAAACCACAGAGACCACTGGTGCAAGATTTTCAAAACTAGGACCAAAATTGTAATTTGGTGTAAACCACAGGGACCAAAACTGTAATTTACTCTAAAAAATGTAATAGGGAGAAATAAAAGTATATAAATGAAAAAAATGTTGCTATTTCATGCATTTAAGCCTTGTCGAAAATATTCCCGTAAAAACAAATGCTGCCTACAAGAATAATTATAAAACAATAGGGGATCGAATATAGCATAGAGATTTTTGAATTGATATTGGTTGCAGTGGTGTTGATGGTGGTTGTGACCAAAGTTGCAAAGGCGGCTCTTGAAAAAGCTTTGGCAGAAAATGCGGCGGATATAGCGGTGGTTGGTGACGCTGGTAGCAGCTCATCCGCTGTGGTAGATCTGCATGAGCCGCTGCTTGTGCCAAATTGATTCTTTCTTCCCACATTTATTTATTCATGTATAGTTGAGATCACATTAAACTTACTGTAAATTCATAAAGTTTTTATTGTAATTAGAGAAAAGCTTCTTTTTTTTTTTTTCTTTTAAATCTATGGATTTCACATGCCAAGAGCCATCACATATTACGCAAGTATGTCGCACAAAACAGACGCCGATGCCCTTCAGACAAAACCTGTACACCCAAAAGGTGTGATTAGATGTGAGCTTACCACATGTCTGTGAGACATAAGTTGCACATCTATAAAAAGCAAGGCATGGATTTGCTTTTGATCTCTTCGTTATGCAAAAGACGTGAATGACCTTATCATCCAAAATAGTTTTAGAAAATGAAAATTTGTCTTTCTCTGACCTACACAAATTCAACCTTACTTAATGGGTCGTAAGAAGTTGGTTCTTTTTATATCTTATTTGAATATACCATATTGATGTGGATAAGATTTCTTTGAGCTCTTGTATATCATTTTACCTTTATCTTTTATATAAGAATATTGCAATACTGAAAATAGGATAATAATAATAAGCTTTTAGTGCTTCTTGATGTTCAAATAGAGATCAAGTTCTAACATCTGGATTTACTATCATGAATTAAATAAGTTGTGATTTTTGATATTCTACAATGAAATGACATTCTAACATTGTGTTGAATTGTCTTTTTTTATTTATTTATTTAATAAGGTGGATCTGTACTATTCTACCATCCATCTAGAACTAGGTTTCTTCTAGGAAACGAATGGCTATGGGTCATTTTAAATGAACCTCCAGGAATGCATATGTGTCTCAGGTCTATCACACCCTTACATACATGTCCTGTTATTGGAAGCAAGGTTGTCAAGATCGGGATTTCATTTAAGATCGTATTATACTTTACAATATCGTAATCGTAAGATCAGGATAGAGATCGGAAGATTCTATCAATGAACTAATAGCTAAATTTGTTGCCAAGGTCATACTTTGTGCACTACACATTTCAATTTAATGTTGATTAAAACATCGATTGTAGAATCAAATTTAACTTCTTAAGCATGAACCATTGTAGTAGTATTGCACTCTAGTCAAGTTCAAAGTGTGTCGTCAAAGGAGTTCCAACCGGCTTAGATCGATCAAAATAGAATGATCGTAGGATTTTCTTAATGTAGCTCTATTGAAAACATATAATAGCCCCACCTTCTGTCCCTCCGGATCTCCATCCCAAGTATCTTATTTGTTGTGCCTAAATCCTTCATCTCAAACTACTTTCCTGGAGAATCTTCATGTTACCAATTTCAGCCATATCCTTAGTTGCAATGAGCATATCATCCACGTATAGCAGTAAGATAAGAAGGATCCTTCAGATAATACCTTTAAGTATACACAACTATCAAACAGATTCGGTCTAAGATGTGAAGTCATAAATGAACCAAATTTCTTGTACCATTTCCCCAGAGACTCCTCAAACTATACAGACATTTTTTCAGCAAACATACATGATCTTTCTTAGAATCCAAAAACCCCTCCGGTTGTGACATGTATATTTTCTCACTAAGATTATCATGGAGAAATGCAACCATTACATTTAGCTGCTTAAGCTCCAGATTTAATGCACTCACGATAGCTAAAAGAGCCTAAATCGTCATATCCTTCACCACTGGTAAGACCATGATATGTGTGAAACCAATCCCTGATAGATGCCAAAAACTAATGCATAAAATCTCGTTTAAATGTTATAAAATGTACTTATCAAAACTAATGACTGTTACACACTAGGTAGTGAACATTATTGTGTAGCAATATAGATGTGGTAATAACGGGTTGTCGAACACTAGGGGAACTGGCATGATTAATTCAGAAAATTTAATTACCGGTTAAACTACACATAAATTAAAGGGGGGATTTATGATAAAATAATGATTCAAACAATTATACGAAAGATAGGTCTGGATTCTGGATTTAAACAAATCTTCAAGATGCTTTACTTGGTTTGATAACTTTCTAGTTATGGTTGATTATCAGCAGTGCAATGGTTAATAAAAAGTCATTCGCCTATTCCTAAAGTTATTAGCTTCTTGATTTGAAAACCAACCCTATGACTCTAAAGTTTTTAGTCACAATGTTTATGCAAATTACCAAACTCTATTATCAACTATCTAGTTACAAGTTAGGGCTAGCCCACTTAGCTAACAAGGTGATACTAACAAAGAGGTCATGGGTTCAAACCCTGACACTAACATAACAAGGAGTAGTTTAGGAGTAGGAGTATGATAGATTTGCCGTTTTAAAAATAATAATAATAATAATAATAATAATAAAACTATCTAGTTCATATCATGCAAGATTTGTTTTGATTAATTCCAATGGTCATGAAAACTAACAAGTTGTAAAGAATGGTCATCTATTACAAACTTTTCATACACATTAAAGTTTTAATCTTTATTAACCTAACCTTAGGAATTGGTCATTCCCTAGTCTAAATTGTCTAATGGCCATAAACAATTAAGATTCAAGCTTTATAACTAGATTGGTCATCTAAGTTGTAAAAACCCAAGAATAGCTTAATAAAAATCCTAACTTTAATACATATGGATCTTTGAACAAACAATTATGATAAATTAAACCACTTTTTATATATCAAACCAAAAACTAGTCTTTCATCAAAACCAAGTAAATCATTAGGGTTTTATCCCATAATTCGCAACAATAATCAGAAAATATTCAGAAACATAATGTAAAAATAGAAAACCAAATCTAAAACTGAAAGATTATGTGCTTGATCCTTCAACTTCGTGCTTGGAATCCGTCCTCCGACCTTGGAATCGCATAAAAAACCTTCAATTTTTCTTTGAAAGTCGAAAAGTATCGAAGGTTAATGATTAGATATGAGGTCTCCTGGCTGGAATGAGGGTTTCATTTATTTATAAGGATTTTAAACCGCCTCGGGAACGCGACGCTACGACCTTCAAATCAAGTCGCGATATACAACTCTATTCGTCTTTCCCATAATCGTTATCCACCGTCGCATCGTGATCCCATATCATTACATCACAATGGTTAGTACATCACGTTGCTAAACCATATCTATGCGCCGTATCTTCAGTCAACAATAATTTCTTTAAAGTTCTGATTCCAATCCAGTTTCCGCTCCTTTCCGTTCCTTTTTGTTCAACAACTTATTTGACCTGTAAAAAGCAAATTCTAAGTATTATAAGTACCTTATGTCCTAATTCATATCAAGTTTAGCCCAAAGTATCCATATAACCCAAAATATATGTATAAATATATTGATATTAGAACACCTTGTGATAGCCGATTCCTTTTTTTGTAGGAAACTTTTTGCCACCAATCTTGCTTTGAAACTTTGTTGGTTCAACCACTGGAATTCCTTATTTTCTCTTAAGAATCTATTTGCATCCCACTGGTTTAGCCCCCTTCGGAAGAGGAAAAAGATCCCAAGTCTCATTCTTTTCAAGAGATTGAATCTTCTCATTCATCTCCATCAACCACCTTGTTGCATCTTTACTCTTTACAGTCTCCTTATACGTCTGAGGCTCGCCCTAGTCAATATCTTCTCCAACAGCCCAAGCATATGCTATGAATCAGATTGCACAGTTATTAACACATACAACATTTCTTTCCGAGTGTTTGATATTCCTCTTCTTGCTCCTCTTTGCTATACTTTCACCCTTATTTTCTTTTCTCCTAGTACCAGCTTCGTTTGAAGCAGGTTCCACTTAGTCCTAACTAGGCGGTTTATTGCTGGACTGCTGATCTCACTGAGTACAACTCTATTCGGAGTCAGTTTTTCAAACTCCACCTTCTGGCCAGCAGCCTGATATATATTTTCTGCAACGAACAAAGACACAATGTTTAACATAGTTCGGTTAAGGTAACCTACGTCCACACGACAATAAGGGGCCATTCTTATTTATAAGCTCGGAGAACACGTTACAGTCTTACAATCAATATTCTATCTAACCCTAACAAGGTGTCGTTATTTATAGGCATTGGTACAAAGTCAACCCTAGAAATAACCGGACCAGTCCCATAGAAATAAAACCGCAATTCAACTAGGGTTTCCATTGACTTGCCAATATCGCAATCCAAGATACCCATCATCATTGTTGAAGTGAACACCAATCATCCTCAGCCACCACATCTTCAATCATCAGTAGTTGTCCAGAGACGCTTCATCAGTAGGTACACCACTTCGGTCCGTTACGCCACCTCCTGACCTTACACCAGAACTTCGGACAATCCTTCAGCATCCAACCACTGCGGACATATTCTCCAATCCTTGTAAGATTATGCTCCTAGCGGATTCAACACTCCTGGTGAGTCAACTGCTGACAGCATCTCCTAGGTAGCACAATACCATGCTTCAGTACGGAGACATAAATATCAAGTTATACTTAACACTTCACTCTTACAAGTCACTTTCCCAACATGTATATCATTTAAATTTCCAATTTGAAGAGATCACTCGTCTTGCTCGGCTTAGTTTCTTCCATAAAATATTCTGTCATCTTTGAAATGATATACCGCAAGGCAATGCTATTTGTCAATATTTTGAATCTTTTATCGAAACTTGTTACAAAGTACAATACATTGTTAGATAACAAGATAAGCCGGACTTGTGTTTGTCATTTTTTAAATATACCGTATGCTTCACACGGAAACTAATGTGCGAGATCACAAGATTTCTTTGTGAATTCGTTGTGCCCTAACCATCCAGTTCATTTCTTATCATGTGTAAATTAACAAATACGAAAAAAAACGACCTGTTGTTACAAGTACATTTGTCAAAATTGTCATATTTAATATAAACATTTTTGTACAGGAAAAATGCATTTATGCTTCTAAATATATACAAACTATCACAACCCCATAACATCAACATCCAATCCTACTAAACAAGAGTGCTGATCCATTGACACTACGAAGAACCATCATCCGAGAATCTAAATACGTCCCGCAAACAATCTTTGACAAATCAAACATTTCGGGCGGAATTTGCATGCGAACCTCATTAACCACCGCCTGCGCAGCATCAACGTCTTTCGACAACGGCTCGTTTAACGCCACGGTAACGTCAATGTCCCCGGACACCAATTTGGCCACCGCAAGACTCGCGGGTGATTCTCGATGTCGTAATGCTTTTCTCCACTTGCTGCCTGACAGTTTCTTGATCACTGACGGAAGATTCTCTGTGCCCTTTTCTTCTTTCAGGTAAAGTCTTTTTCCGCCGGTTAACCGGAAATGGGACGCTACTTGAAGTTTTCCGGCGACACCTGCCTTGTCATGCGGCCAATCTTTTCCGGTTAGGACCGTGAAGCTGATGTCAGAGGTGAATTTTGGTTTGGATGGTTCGGTTATTGTGAGGTGCACGTCTCCGATGAGGACTCGAGAAGGTGGTTGACGGGTGGTTAAACCTATGTGCCGCCCTGTGCTGTACACCAATCTCCATCTTCCCGCTAGCAAACCCCGCCAGCTCTGCATAGCTTAAGAAACTAAGTTATTCTTATGGGATATATTCAGGAAAATCATTATATTTTGAACCTATATTCGATTAAGCCCTAATTGTTTTTTCTATCCAATTAAGCCCAACATTTTGTTAAATATTTACAATTTTAGTTATATATAAAAATGAAATATTCATTAAAAAAGTCCTTACATTTTGACCATTTTAACAATTTGGAGCTGAATTTTCAGTTTTTATTCAATTAAGTCCTTACATTTTGACCCTATACACCATCAGTTGTAAAAATATAAAAACGGCATAACCAGCTAACTATCCACAATTGTAAACATTTAACAAAATGTTGGGCTTAACTGAATATAAAAAAACAATTAGGGCTTAATCGAATATAAAGGACTTTTATGAATATATCAATTATTCTTATTATACCCTAAACCGCTTTTGTCAATGAATACTTTTTGTACACTTTAACATTTTGCACAACTAACCTCTGTTTCATGTCACTTAAATAACAATATTTAAAGATATTTGAAGTTATATGTTAAGACAGAATGGATGTTATTAACCTTGGGCTTTGAAGGATTCAACAACTCCATTAACTCAAGGAAATGAGCAAGTCTGATGCGCTGAAACATAGACACAAAATTATGCTTAAAAACTGCAAATACATCAGACACCGTTTGTAATCAATATAATTGGAGAAAAGGTACCTAAAAAAAAAAGAATAAACAATTTCTCTTATAAGAAAGAATATCACAAAATGAAACCTGTTGGTGGCCGTATATATATTCCTCCGTAATTCTAACTGCAGTTGATCCGAGACTCCATCTAATGATATCCATTGATGGATTGACTCGCCATCTCGGTCCACATAGAAATGGATGTCTCAGAGCATCTAAACATCTGCAAGAAATATACCAATCTCAATTACATATCCCTTTTTTCAAATTTTATTGTTAAAAGTTACCTATTTCTAAGTATTGTTTGTTATGTAGTTGACTAGTGGTTACCTTATTCTATCAAGAGGTTTAGCCGCAAGAAGCAATGATAGCAGGTGCCAGCCTGCACCCCAGTTCCTATCTAGCATCTGCAATCAAGATATCACATACATACATACATACATACATACATACATACATACATACAAGAGAGAGAGAGATCTATTTCATTTTCATATATGTTGAAGAGATGTGCACTTACTTGCAGCCCAACATTTCCATGTGATGAATTCCTGTTCAAAGTTTTTAGTAAAAACTCACGCAAACATGAAGGATCATTTCCCTACATAGATAATGAGAACAGATAGATATTGGTTAGATCTTGTACAAAAATCACATGTGAGCACCGCCTTCATACCATCAAGTCCTTGGTCCTAATGGCTTTTAGTTTGAATTTTTATGGTGGTTTTGGTTGAATTTAGTTTTGTAATTAGGTTTGAGTTTAGGATTTTTGAACATGAAGATGAGCAATATGAATGAGAAGAAGGTGAGGGCATAATGGTCATTTTTCATAAGTTTGACACATGGGTTGTTAAGTTAGACTGTTAGACGGCCTAGGAACTAAGAGCCTGACCAAGTGTCGTCTTAAGGACAAAAAAGCCAATAAATGAAACTTGAGTACCATATCCATAAAAAGTAATATACTACAGGGACGAAATTGCAATTTACTCTAGAATTTTGTTGATAGATGTTATACTTGTTGTCTTCAACTTAATTTTCTCATCTGTACCTTAAAACTATCACTCCATTCGTATAAACATAATCAAACTTCAAACTTGTAGGTTTCCCCTTTACTCTAGTCTACTCTACTCCAAACCACCAACTATCTTTTCCGGGTCTGTTTTAGGGCTTAAATTCATAGTATACTTTGGAAATAAAAATCAGCCCTTTTAATGAAGACAAACATTATAATACAATAAGCTTGCATATATATATATATATATATATATATATATATATATATATATATATATATATATATATATATATATATATATATATATATATATATATATTACCTTGTTGAGGAATGCTTTGAACTTTGTGAAGATAACCGGATCCATGAGTTCCCGCAATACCATCTTTACCATGATGAATCCAAGACATCTAATTCAATATCATAAGATTAGGATGATCATCTCCCATGTTCCAATGATAAGGATGATGAGGGCATTCACGTCTTTTGCACAGACGAGAGATCAAAAGTGCATACCTCATGTCAAATGCAATCATCATGTGTTGTCTGTCAGGGTTATTTGGATCCTCCTCGAAAAAGTCAGCAGCATTCCCCAATATTCCTACCTGGTAAAAAAAAGTTGAAGAGTTATAAGGTAACATATATAAAACACAGAAGAATCATTGCACTCCTTGGTTTGTGGATTCCGGCAGCATTGGAAATCGAGATTCCGTTCTATGGCGTGTTTGGTTGCCAAATGGATAAAATTCAATTTTTTTACATTCCATGACCATTCCTAGGGGTGGGTGGAAAGAATTCAATTTCTATTCTTCCTTTTTTTATCAAAAGACCAATATACACTCATTAAATAAAATAAAATTAACAAATTTAACCCTAGGTGAAAAAAAAAAAAAAAAAAAAAAAGAAGAAAAAAGAAAACTCTAGTCTAGGGAGAGCAAGTTTGCGACCTCTTTACTAATTATATTAAAATGAAACATATATTAAATCTGAGCAATATAAGCAATAGTATTTGAAGAAGCAAGCAACAAATAAAATGAATGTTTTATGCAATTTTAGAACATGATTTGATTTATTATCGGTTATCGATTTTAAGTTGGAATAATATTTCTTAATATCTTTTATGGTCTTTTGGTATTTATTATTACTTCTAAGCAGAAGGGTAAAACCGTAATTTTTCTCATTCGGCACATCCATTCAGCAACTATACCAAGCAACATGTTCTCATTCAAACCCAAATTCATTTAAAACCTCTCATTCATTCATTCAAAGGTTACCAAACAACCCGTAACTTAAATATAAACGTATTTTATGTTTGTTTGACTGACATATACCATGTATATTTCTAATAGTGAAAAGGTAATTTTACTAAGCAAGGAAACCAGCATACGGATGGTCATCACTCATTAAACAAGCAGCAAGTATATATATTATATGCTTCAACAAGATTAAAAAAAAAGGCTGATTGGTACTCACTTTAATATGTCTATCGACTGGACTTATATGAACATTCTCCAGTCTCAACTCTGTATGGGCAAGTCCATGACTATGTAAGTAGTTTACCTGAGGTAGTAGAACAAAATCAAGATGAACGTTAATTATTGATAATCCCGCAACTTGAGGCTTATAAAGAAATCATCAATTCTGTAGAGAGAGAGTGAGAGAGAGAGACATACTCCAATGAGCAGATCTCTCATGAGAATTCGAGTAACACGCAGGTGGCGAGAGACAGCAGGGCCGCCAACTGTATCATCACCCACCCTTCTACCAGATTCTTCATCCAAAGCAAGAGTAGCTTCTAATGTTGGTAGCCAGTCTGTCTGTCGAAGCCAGTGCTTCAAAGAAAAACCGCCATGATACTGCAAAACAAAACCACATACATTCCTTCTGTTAAATAATCGAATAACTCGTCATATTCCATTATCATGTTCGATAAACCTGTAGGAATATAATTAACTTTTTATATCATATGTTATTACAATGTATAATTTTAATTAATCAACTTTGTATTCACAAAAAAACAAGTTAGAGGGAATCTTCAGACCAGTCTCTATATGATAAAGCCATGACTTTATTTTTTTTTTTTTTAACAGAAAAGGATGGAAAACAAAAAGACTTTTCAGTGGCTTTTCCAAAAATAAAAAATGGGTTTTCAGCGGTTTTACGAAAAGGAAAATTTTGTTCAGAAATATATATAGATTATGATTCGGATTATCTGGATCAAACAAATACAATGCATTAGCATTATTTTTCTCAAATAGAGTGACAGTATAGTGAAATAATAATCTCTATCTGGTCTCGATTATTTGGATCATATTGAGAAAATGAAATAACTTTACAGTATTTATACATAAAGAAGATAATAAGATTACAGTAGAAAAAAAGGATAATTCTTTGTGTAATCCGAATTATCTGGATTATAATAATGTTACAATAAGATAATACTCTCTATCAGGTCTTGATTAATCCGGATCAGATATGATACAGATTTTATATACAATAAGATTACACTAAAAATATAGTAAGATAATATATTCTCTATCTAATCCACTTTATTTGGATCAAACAAAGAAAATAAAATAAAATTAATGTAATGTTTACTATAAGATTATTGTAAAAAATGATAATAATCTCTGTCATGCAAGGCTATAGTAAAAAACACTGTAAGATAATACTCTATCCAGATTACCTAAATCTGACAGAAAAAATGGCAATGATATTATTTTTCTTACTAGAATATGAGAATATAATAAGATTAAACAAAATTAAATTAAATACACAAATTATTACAATAAGATAATAAAATAAATTACAATTAAATTATAAAAATAGTTAGTTTTAGAGAAAACCCTTTAATTTTGATCAATATTTTGAGTAAGCCCTCATATTTTACTTGCAAAAAACCACTCCAACCGGTTGACCTTCTATTGGAGGTCAAAAAAATCCCAATTTTTCAAAAGTTTCGTCCTTTTCTGTTCAAAAAAAAATACATGGCTTTCTCATTAATGCGCCCAAAATATAGGGACTTTGCTAAAGATTTCCCGAAAGTTAAAAACTCATTAAAACCAAAATATGATTATAACAATAAATATATATATTTTTCTAGTCTTTAAAGAAGAGAAGTTTAGTAGAATTTAAATAAAATAAAAACAGGTGTCTTCAAAAACTACATAAATAAAAATGGGTTATATTGCAAAATTTCATTTTATTTCATGATGAAATGAAAAAAGAAGCCCATGGGTAAGCAATCAAAGTGGTTCTCACTCCATTTAATCAGAGAGAAACAAAAGAGTTTGTTTTCATTCCTTTTTTTTTTTTTTTTTTTTTTCCAATTCCATCATACAAACAACTTGACCAGTTGACCTACCCCATGAACAAGGGTAAAAGAGCGGTCATCTGTTGGGGAGCAAACGTAACCATGAACTTGCATTGAATAAGAATGGTACATCAGTTTACGGCGAGACAGTTTCTTTAACACCTGCACTCAAAACCAAAGAATACGATAAAATTCTCATGATGCAATGCAACAACAAAAATAAAAGTAAGCGCGCTAAGCACCTGCATAGCGCGTTTCCCTCTGCGTTGTGCTTGAGCACTAGTAAGCCTTCGAAGCACCACTCGCGTATTATGCAAAGGGCTGCACTTTAATAATTTACAACTAAACTTAATATACCAACTCGTCCCACTCCCACATGTGAGAATTGTGTGTGAGCCCCTTATAAGTTGTTACTTCCACCATCATTTTAAGTTTATTGGGCTTGGCATGTAAAAGCTTACCTATTAGAGTCCTTGATTATCGCTTCAAACACAACCTCATCTCCCTGCAAAAAAGCTCTAATTAGTCAGCATGGAGTGAAATATATATATATATATATATATATATATATATATATATATATATATATATATATATATATATATATATATATATATATATATAATGTAAGCATGTTAAACATGTATAGTTGTGTACCCGTCCACCTAAGCCAATGCTAACCCTATCACTGATCTTAAAATCTGAAAACTTAAACTTCATGACATGGCTGAATTCTTCTCCCTCCAAAGGCACTTGATCATCATAGTCTTGGAATTCCAGTGGAGATAGAGCCTTAGAACACCTTATTTGTGATCTTTGTCTGCATAACAAATCAAAACTTGTCCGCGTTCGAGGCAAGCAACTTGGTCTTATCAGTGTTGTCGGCAAATTATTACTGTTACTGGAACATGTTTCCATAAGGGCAGTTGAATAACGCACTCCCAACAAAAAAGCCATTTCACTCTTAACACTGCACTGCATTAAAACATATCATGTTTATTAAAATGCTCATCTGCACCCCTCATGTAGTTCCAAGTTTCCACTCAAAAGTCAAAAGAACCACCCACAACGATGTAGTTTTTCCGGGAAACCAAAAGCTTATGGAAAGAAAGTAGCATACACTCTGGGGCCAAATAAGAAGCAATTAACATTTCAAGCCAACATACATAAGAAAATGAAAACAAAAACAGCCCAATTGGTAAAAGGTAGCACATTAACACTCCATTTACCAAATTTTAGAAACTAAACATTGGTTTACACTTCGCTCTCTAACATCTGCTATACAAAAAGAAAGAGTTAAATTTTAGGTCAAAAACTACAACTTTGTCAAATCAGATATGGATGTCAAACATCTTTAAATTCGAATCACGCAACTTCTGTGAGATCAGATATGGAGGTCAAACGATAACTAAATTCCCTTTAGCGACCATACAAGCAGACTAACTACGTAAACTCTCAACCAAATTAATAAAAGGTAAATCTAAGTTGAAATCATATACGGAACTACTAAGCCGCCTTTAATCGTCATAATCACATATTATAACAAGAAATAAGAAATCATTTCCCAAAGTATTAATCAAATTGAGAGTATATTACGATAAATGGGAAAAAGAAGACTTGCCTGATGAAATTCGCATGAACAGTTACTTAGGGATGAAATTAATTTACGGATTTGTTAGTTAACATGGAGCGATGATATAGATTCATAGAGAGTGTGATGGTTGCGTGTAATGGAACGTCTGCAACGTCTCGACGTGAGTCTCTCGCATGTCTACATCCGTACTTCCGGTCGATTACTGCTTAACGCGCGTGCCAAAGGGACCGACCACAAATCCAATGTGACGGGTTCTTTCAATACCGGTTTGTATTTGGACCAACGAGTTCGGGTAGATATGGATAGAAAAGAAACCGAACCGTTAAGAAACCCCAACGCCCAAACTCAACATTTTCGAGCCGGGATAGGATGCATTTTTCGGGTGATGGGATGGAGATCAAGGCGTTATTAGACTATCTCCGATGCATTAAACTCTTTAGAATTCAATGAATTGTCAAGTAGAATGGAGAAACATGTAAAAACTGATTTTTAATTTAATAAAAATTAATGCTATGTTCTTGAGTTTATTTAGCTAATGGAAATAATGTATTTGGAAGGGTTCCAGCTCTCAAACGTGTTCTTAAAAAAAATTTAAGAAGGAGGAGATGATGGGATAGAAGGGAATGGAAGTAAAAAGATGTCACTTAGCCCACTTTTGGGAGGGTTAGGAAGGAAAGACTCTCAAGTTACCTATTTGCCCTTATTATTCACCTTTATCAAGTTCCAGCTTTAACCAAAATCGTAAATTCCTTTTCCATCCCTTTCCATTCCCCTCCACTCAAGAACACAAATACTTATCTGAATTTCTCTTCTATTTACTTCCCTTCACTTTCCTTTCATTTCTTTCCATCCCTTTCCATTCATTTTGAAAATTAGAGAACATGGCATAAATCATACACTATCATTCCATTGAACTCTTGGAAATTAAACTTCACCATCCACGTCATCACTTCTTTCCTATTTTAAGTTCAATTTAATGCCCATTAAACTACCATTGGAGATGGCCTTAGGGTTGTTAAAAGAAAACTGAATAAGGTGCGGTTAATTTAGTTGTTGAGCTTTATCAGTTTTTGGTTCAATTAAGCAGATTACATTTTTGGTCCTTGTGGTTGATAGTTGCATTTTATTACTTTTTTATAGTTTATTTTAGCATCGCTACATTTATTTTTATTTAATTTGAATATATTATTCTTGTTATTTTTATTTCTCGGTTATTTCAGATACTTTCGTATTTTTATGTTTAATTTGCAGGAATTACGGACGCGGAGCGGAACGAACCGGATAACGAACGAGAAAGCGGGCTAAAAGTGACGTAACTGGAGTTCATAACATTTGAGCTAGGAGTTTTGGGCTAAAAAGGGATTGAAAGTGGGCTAAATATGGGTCAAACTCGAGTTTGACCAGATTTGACCAAGGAGACAATAAAACATGTTCTAGACACAAAATCCCGAGTTGCTACAGTACGCGAGTTGCTATAGTACCCCCGACAAGTTACTGTATCAGGGGCAAAAAGGTCATTTTTTCAAGTGTTTGCTGCATTTTTATACCCTAAGACACTTCATTTTCAAGGGGACAACAGAAAAACGACGGCAAGGAGTTTGGGAGAGGCTTGGGACATCATTTTTCTACATCCTTGAAGATTAAATCAAGTTCTTGACTTGATTTTTATGTTTGGTATTTGTTTCCTTTGTTCTTGCTTGATTGTGTGTAACTAAAACTCTCCATAGTTAGTGTTGGGTGAAATCTCTTGGATGATTACCTAGATTGAATGGTTCTTGAATCTTTGTTAAATTCATGATTGAAACTTTGTTTTAATTATTATTTTGTTTAATGCTTTGATTTCGCGAGTCTAAGTATTGAATGATATTGTTATTTTGCTTTTAGGATTACGTAATCGTTCTTATAAACATATTAGTGACAAATGATTTTTATGGATGCTCATTATCTCATTTCAAAATCATGGGGTTTCAATCTTTAAGGTAGAAGTTAAGCTTTTAGCTTCCTTTAAATTTGGTGATTCTTAAAGTATAATGCTAGTCAACTTATTTAAACCAAATGCTTATTTGATTTATGACTTTGATTAAGAAGGATGTCATAGAGCTTTCTTGATATCCATACAAGCTAAGAAGGATCAAGATAACTCTAGCTTTAGAGTTGTTATAGTCATTTTGATTTGAGCAAAGATATTGCACCTAGAACCATAATGATAAACTAGTTAATTGATTCAATAGATGGAACCCAATGCTAACTCATTTTCTCCTAATTTGTCAAATTATCATTTTCATAAATAGCAACCTACTTTACTATTTTTCTCTTTTTAGTCTTTAGTGTTCAAAATCTTCAAAACCCCCATTATTTACTTTATGTTGTTTTATTTGTTACCTTCATGATTGGATTGCATAGAATTGTGAATTGAACCAGTCTCCGTGGATACGATCCCTTTACCGCTATACGCAAATTTGTGTATTAGAAATATGGTTTATTTTTGTTGGCCTCGACAACCACCAGCGGTTTACTTCTATTTGTAGTGTTAATTAAACTTTTTAATTTTTTGGTATGGCTCGTCCACATGGTTTCCAAAAGTTACATGCATGATCTTTGAGGTTAACTTCATCAACTTATATATGTTAAATGCTTGTAAAATGATCATTGTACTCTTTTTTTATTTTCTCTTGTAACGTCCCAATTTTTAGAGTAAAATTTTCACTTTTACAACGGTTCAGATACGTAGAAACGAGTTTGGAAAATAAAACCATCTAATTCAAATTTGATAATATAAACATTTAAAATCGTGTTTATCAAAACAGTTACAAACGTTATCCAGCGGAAGACTTGAATACCAAAACCCTAGATGCGATACAGTCGCGTCATGCTCCAAGCTCAAGCCAACAGATACCTGAAAAACATTTAGGGTGAAAGAGTAAGCACAAAGCTTAGTGAGTTCCCCAAAATACCACACGATCCATTTCATTCATATACATAAGTCACATTCAACATCAAGGAACGACATGTCATGCATCGTCCTTTAATCATTCAACATCCTAGGGTGCCCAGAACGACCTGTCATGCATCATCCTTTTATCATGCAACACCCTCGTATTGACCGGTCATGTATCGTGCTGGCTCAGGACCTGACTCAATCCTAATCGGCACTGGCTATCCCAATATCAACAAGCCGCAAGAACGAATCATATGATTACACATAAGCACATACAGTCCTAACAATAATCATATAATCATTTTCTTCCTCCCTACCATACCGTACTACATACGCGTGCAATTTCTCACATAGTATAATGAAAAGACTCACCTAATCTGCCAAGCTAAACAACACTCCACGCTCGTGCACTCGGATCAACAACACGAACCTCCTAATAAGGATAAACTTCACTTAGCAAATCCGAAACCCCTAACAGGATAAACCTCCAAAACCGGTACCCCGAATCTCTCAAGTTTGACCAAAAGTCAAACTTGTCAAAAAGTCAACGGTTAAAGGTTAAAGGTTAAAGGTCAACTGCACTTAGCGCCGCTATCCTATATGGATAGCGTCGCTAAGGGGAACCTAAATCGCGACTTTTAACTAAGATAGCATTGCTATCTACAGAGATAGCAACGTTATCTCCGCTGTTCAGCCAAAACTCTTAATCCGCTAATCCAAGGTCTAATACCTTCCAGGACTCTTCTAAACAGTCACTAGATCCATAAAAGTGCAAGCTTTCAAGTCCAAACATGACCATGCATGCACATGGTCAATATCTAGGTTTAAAAGAGCAAAACCTAAACTTAAACACTCAAGGGGGCTTGACTCACACCCAAAATCAGTTCAAAACTTCCAAACAAGGTCCTAGGGACATAAAGTTCTGACCTTTAGCACCATACTCCAAAGATCAAGCAACAAGCGGATCAAAAACTCATCTAAAGTCCCCATAACCACTAGAATAACCTTACAACCACAAAAAGGAGAAATATACTGCCCACAATGGTCTAGAGAATGACGATTTTGCTGACTCGCACTTATATAACACCTTGTTGGGATTTGATCATATTAACACATAACTCATGTAGCTGAAGACAATTAAGATCAAATCACAGATATTTCATGAACATTGTTTAAGATCATGCAGTTCATAACAGTTATTGCAACTTAAAACTTAAACATAATATACATCAGCAACTTAAAACTCCCCCACAAAAGGCAGCATGTCGCAAAACTTCTTCGTATATTCGTCCACCGTCAAGTCTCCTTTCTTTATCGTTAAGAAATCTTCATTCATTTTCTCCAAATCTCTTGTGGGACAGAATTTATCTTTGAGACACGAGACAAACTCCGCCCATGACTAGCCATATACAACATCCTTTCCCAAGCTTTTGTATTTAGTATTCCACCACACTAAAGCATCGTCTTTCAACTGCCGGGAGGCATAGTTGACTTGGTCTTTTTCTCCACATTTACTAGCTTGCATCACTTGTTCGATTTCTCGGACCCATCGCATCGTCACTTTGGGCTCGAAACTGCCATGGTATTCAGGCGGTTTGCAAGCCATAAAGGACTTAAAAGAGTAGCCCTTTTCTTCCCTCTTGTTACCTCCACTAACCGCTTCCTCAGTCGTCTTCTTGGAGACTTCTTGTGATGAATGGGCTCTGGGTTCACCCATTCGGTTATCGATTATGTTATTCACATCTTGCTTCAGTTCATCTCGTAAGTTACTGATCAGATACTGAATTGCTTCCATAGTGACAGGTTGTGGTGGTGGGTTTGGCTCAGACTCATCATTTCGAATAACATGTGGTCCACTTCCTCTTGAAGAAGTGTGACTGCCCTCACCCCTGTCAGCTTGTCTTTCGCCTTCCATTACTATATAGATGAACAAAATGTTTGTTTAATACGCAATTCTATATAGTATTTCGTAAGCGGTAGCATGTTATCTCCTTATTTTGACTGCACTTTTATAACAGTCATACTCACTCTATGCCTCCTATATTACTAAGGCACCTTACTACTACTCTTACTAGTTTAAGCCTAGGATGGTATTCCAACCTAATTCGCTTAAACTATGGCTCTGATACCAAAACTGTAACACCCCTTTTCTCAAACCATATTTAAATGCAATACAGTTTATGTTACAAACATATATTACAACTTGTGACTATAAAATAGCCACTTAAATTTATTTTTTTTATATTTTACAAACTTAAAATCAAGGGGGTATTGCAGACTCAATACAGATACCATAATTTAAACTTACATTATATAAACTGGTCCCAACTGTAACCTCCGCTCCTTTCACCTAAGTACATAGCATTTAAAAATAGTATACGTGAGACATAAGGCCTCGTGAGTAATATGGGTTTAGACCCAAAAACTTTCTGTTTAAAACTTGAAAAGATTACAAGTAACTGCTCAAAACGGATTTATAACTTAAATCTTAAAATGTCTTTTCTTCTTTACTTTCAACTTTAAAAATACTTTCTTTCTCAAAACTGCTTTCTTTCTTATTTTCTTGTGACCAACTGAAACTTATGAATTAAGTTATTTAATTCATTCAACTAGCTCCCCTCGCGGAACAGAACAGATCTGCCCATTCGGTTATGCTCATTGATATCGCGTAAATTATACATATTTTCCGGGCGATATCAGTGTCGTTTTAGTATTAGTTTCATACATTTTATGATCTAAAGATACCTAATATGCTAAAAATACATTTTGTAGCTAAAAGACACATTTGGAGCAAAAGATCGGATTTTACAAGAGATGTGAGCGTTAAACGAAACGAAATGCATTTCTGATTACAGCCAAGGCGCACCCCGCCCAGAAATCAGGCGCACCGCGCCTAGGGTGATGACTGTGTTCGACATGCTGGTCCACTTGAGATTAAATTAATGAAGCGTGGGTTCATGTAATGATTCAACCAGGTTGCCTACCATGTGCAAGGCGCACCACGCCTCACCTTTGGGCGCACCCCGCCCAGATCCAATCTGAAAAGCGATCGACCACGTGACCTTTCCAGCGATAAAGACTGCCAGATCTCTGCCAGATCTGATCCACTCAGGCGCACCCCGCCCTCATGGAGGCGCACCGCGCCCTGAGACTCCGACTACTATATATACAAAGCTTTGGACGACCATTTGAAAAACGATTGTTAGAATCCAAGATAGAAATCAGTCATTTGACATTTTAGAACTACTATATTTCGTGTATTTCAACATTTCATGTGTGACAAATGTATGTGAGAGTTATTTACATTACAAGAAGAAGCTAGGATCTTCAATTGTTGCAAGGATTCGTCGATTTTAACCGGTTGGTATCTTTTATCATGTATTCTTCTTATGATTGTTGTATATTTGATACCATGCTAGGCTAGATCCCTGTAGCTTTTGCCTAGGTAATGTTGATTCAATAATATAAATTTGTGTTGATCTAGTTCTTGATTCGAGTTAAATATCGGTTAGACTATATAATTTGCATGCTATACATATTGAATTTGATTAAAGTTTATAATCTCGATAACCTTCGTCATATGATTATAGTTTATTGACCATTTAAACTTATCGATCATATGAACCATTTTGATGTGTAATTGACACCTATATATCATTGGACTAGTTATTGACCATTTAACTAGTGACGTTATTTTAGTTATAAACTGGATTAGTGAAATAAAACTTATATCATATTCAGTTACAACTCATGACCATTGATTGTATGATCATATCACTATGACCATTAGGGTATGGCCTATGTTTGCATGCTAGATTATATTAATTATTCATAACTATAAGTTATTTAGTTACATGACCATTGTGCTATATTTACTTAGAAATTATAGAATTGGTGACTTGACCATATGATCCTACCACTTAATGCTACCTATTTTAACTCATTGCACATAATCAAAACTAGTCAACTTAGATTTATATGAATCAACAAATCCTAGGCGAAAGCTTTCCTTGTTATAATTTGATCCTATTATCTCTTTATTGTTGTGTTGTTACGATAATTGTTATTTATTATTTCGTTTACTTTAAAAGCATCCAAAACTTAGTTTTACGAGTTTTCATTAAAACTCGCCTCTAAAACTGTTTGATTGATAATTGAAAACCTTAAGTTAGTTATTAATTCCCTGTGGAAATTCGATACCTTTACTTACCAAAACTATACTATTAAATGATCGAGTAATACTTGCTCGTTAGTCTAATAGTCTTATAATTAGGTAAATAATTGGATTAAGACTTTAAAATCATAATAACTACAAGTTAGTTGTTTTGTACACAACAAGTTTTTGGCGCCGTTGCCGGGGAATTATTCAATTAATTTTATTGTTTACAATTGTTAGTCAATCGATCCTTTTTACGGTTTCTACCGTAGGAAGTTAATTTTTCTAGTTTGTTTCAAAGCTTGCATGTATTTCTCTATGTTTGTTTACTAAATAATTTTAAGACCCGCTTGCAATTTATTTAGTTATTTCAAACTAAATTGATTATCAATCCAACTATCATGCTAGTAATTCTACTTACGAGAACGGTGTCAGAATAGACAGATCCGGTTTGGTTGTTGGATTTTCGAAAGGTCATTGACCGAAAGAGTCCTGCCTCCCTACTGTCCTGCCTGGCCGTTCTTTATTTGATAGTCAACGCATTATAGTGGATTTGATAAGATATTCGGTTGTTATAACTAATTAATTACATAAAGGTTTTAAAGGGTTTTAAATTTTTTATTCCATTTGTTATTTTTATAAAATATTAATTCTATATAAAAAAAATATTCAATTTTAAAATTATTTAATTCTTTTAAAAAAAAATATATATTTAAACTAAAAAAAAAGAAACGCACCCAACTTGCAAACAGTTTCTTATGTGCAGTTTATGACCCGAAATTCACAACCGAACATTATACCGGCACTAAACGAACCAGAACGTGAATTTAACTTAAGGAGAAAAACAAGACGAAGCATCTTCCCAAAGGAAGAACCAATCGAAGAAATGGCTGCCCCATTAAACGAAACAGAACCAACCTTGAAAGCATACTACAACCGAGCAAGAGACGGAACAGGACCAAGCCTCATACGCCCAAAAATTCCTGAAAATGCAAATTTTGAGCTTAAAGGCCATTACCTTTCCGCTCTAAAAGGAATTACTTTCAAAGGGACGGAAGACGAAGATCCAGTCGAACACATCGAGCAAGTCACGGAAATAACTGACTGTTTCAACATTCCAGGAATTTCCTCAGACGCAATCATGTTACGAATTTTTCCAATGACGCTACGCGAAGGTGCAAAGAAATGGTTAAAGAGACTACCTCCAGGTTCCATCACTACCTGGGACGGATTAAAATATGATTTCATTGAAGAATACACTCCACCTTCCAAAATCAATAAAATGAAAGCAAAAATTCAAAACTTCCTTCAAGACGAAGATGAAACTTTGTACCAAGCATGGAGTCGATTCAAAGAACTGATTCAAGATTGTCCACAACACGATATGGACAAACATCAGAAAGTGCAGAAGTTCTATGATTGTATCAATACACAAACCAGACAATTACTCGACGGGCGAGGACCACTCATAAACCTAACCGCCACAGATGCTTACGAAAGAATTGAAGAACTTGCAAAACATTCCCACCACTACCATTCCTCAAGGGATCCGTCATGTCGAAGGATGCTAAAAGAAGAAGCAGTGGAAGGAATGTCAGCCATACATAACCGACTGGACCAATTTGGGAGAGACCTCAAGAAAATGAATCAAAGTATCCATGCCATCACAGTAGGATGTGACAACTGCAGCGGTCCTCACCTACAAAAAGACTGTCCTTACGATGAAGACGGTAACAAGAAAGCAGATGCTTGTTACTCATCCGGAGATAGATTCGACTACCCGATACGAAGAAATAACTGGCGGGGAGGAAATGATTTTTATAACCAACAGAGGCAACAACCACCATTCGAACGCCAACAAAATACATATAATCAGCAAAAACAGCCACCACCAGGATTTAACCCACAACATACCCAAGAGAAGAAACCAAACTTGGAAGAACTATTGTTTAAATTCATAGAAGGGTCAGAAAAGAGACACACTGCAACTGAAGTTCAACTAAGAAATCAAGCCGCCTCTATCCAAAACATAGAGAACCAAATTGGCCAAATTTCAAAAGTGTTACAAGAAAGACTACCAGGAACACTTCCTACCAACACCGAACCAAACCCACGAGCACAAGCTAAAGCCATCACAACCAGAAGCGGAAAATTCATTCCACCAGCAATCATTGAAAACACCATCAACTCAACCCCTGAAACACAAAAAGATAAAGCTGGAAAGGATTCGGAGAGCACTAAGGATGGAGGAACAAAAGAAACAGCTTCGCCTCAGCCATACCAACCGACCATTCCATTCCCTCAACGATTAAAGAAGGAAAAGGAGGATAAAGAATTCAAGAAATTTCTTGAGCACTTGAAGCAGCTGAGCATCAACATTCCATTCGTTGATGCAATAACACAAATGCCAAAATATGCCAAATTCCTCAAAGACCTCCTAACTAACCGAAAGAAAATGGAAGAGGTGTCAATGGTAACATTAAGTGAAAAATGTTGCGCATCGATAATGAAGAACCTACCAGAAAAAGTGGGAGATCCAGGCGGTTTACATCTTCCCTGCACCTTCGGAAACCATGCCAGCAGTTATGGTTTGGCAGACTTAGGTGCCAGCATCAATATAATGCCATACTCTTTCTACAGAAAACTAAATCTACCAGAACCAAAACCCGTTCGAATGGCAATTAATCTTGCTAATAAGGCGGTAACTTATCCTAGAGGGATTGTAGAAGATATTCTTGTAAAAGTTGACAAATTTATTTTTCCTGTAGATTTTGTCATATTGGATATGGAGGAAGATGATGACGTCCCCATTCTTCTCGGAAGACCCTTTTTAGCCACAGCAAGAGCTTTAATAGACGTCCATGATACAAAACTAACCATTCGGGTTGGCACTGACGCTATCACTTTTGGCATGGACCGCACTATCAAACACTCGACGATGAGTGATGACACAGTCTTCCATGTTGACACTTTCGACTATCCACACGAGACTGTGGATCTTTTTAAGGAAGGCGGAGAAAGTTACAAAGTGAACAGGCACAGGCTAAAGAGGTATGAAGAAGGCGTTCACATCGAAAACGAACGCGAAGACATCCCACTCCAAACAGTAGAATCTTAGAGTGGAATGGAGTCCAGCTAATAAGACTCCAAATCTATGAAAAAGAAGCGCTTCCGGGAGGCAACCCGAGTTTTTGATTGGTATGTTTTATTTGTTATTTTTTCTTTGGTTTTATTTTCCTTTGATTTTATTTGATTTTTTATTTTTATAAATAAAAAAAAAATAAATAATAAATAAAAATATTGTGTGGTAATAAAATAAAATTATGTGGTAAAAATAAAATAAATAAAAGAAGCAAGAAATGAAATTAGAGGGCAAAATTTATAACCTTCAAAGGGAGAAAGTCAGGCGCCGGGCGCACCCCGCCCCTGTTGAGGCGCGCCGCGCCGGTTCGCATGTACAAAACACAGGAAAGCTGTTAAGAAATCACTTTGTCACAAACCCTTTCCCCTCTAGCGCAGCACGCCGACAGGAGCCCGAGCCAAAACCTCCAAAACTCGATTTTTGCTTCTATTTTCGTGGTTAATCTTCAAAGATGGGTATGTTTTCTTTAATTCCTTCCTTTCCTTGTGCATTATAATGGCTTTTCTTGCTAGATTTCATAGTTTTTTATTTCAAATTGATTGAATTTCTTCCATAATGTGTTCTTGAGTTGGAATCTCGTTTTTCTTGATTATAGTCCAATTTTGGTGTTGTTTTGATAAGATTATTGATACATATGACTAATAGATTACATAACAAACTTCAATTACACAACAAAACATCAAATTCACACAAATTTGACAAATTGGGGAAGAACAAACCCTAGAATTTTGATTGTTTATTTTCGATGAAATTGATGTTTATTTTGTGATATTCGTGGTCTATTGTATCAATAATCATAGTTCATACACGAATATTGGCTGGATTTGAGCAAAAACTTAGATTGAAAACAGATTGCACAGGCAGATTCGAAGCAGCCGCAGGGCGCACTGCGCCTGTCCCAGGGGCGCACCGCGCCTGCCCCCTGCCAGACCAATTTGCTTGATTTTGTTGCTTGTTTAGCTCATTGTTTGTATTGTCATTGCAGGAACTAAATTCAAAACCTCAAAAACTAATCACCCATATTTGAGATTTGGGAATTCAGAAGAAGACCGGGATGCAAAATATGTCTTGGCTAGTTTGATAAAGAAGGATATGAATGTTGCTCCAGCAATTGATTGGGACAAGCTGGATGCGATTGGAATATCAGATAAACTGGCACCTTACCTCATCCGCCAATTCGAAGATCCATTATTTGGGGTAGTGATTGACGAGGCTTGGAACAACATCTTCCGGATAAACGAAAACGTACATATGGAGCTAACGCTATAGTTTCTTTCTACTTTCAAATATGAGAAAGAAACTGATGAAGATATTCGTTTCCGACTGATGGGGACTTGGTATGATATGTCCCTTGCCCGATTCGCATATCTCCTCGACCTTTACCCCGAGGAGCTGGCATTTCATCCACACTTCCCGGCTTATCTTTCGACGTATGACAAAGGGGATTTCAACGAAGGGAGATGCAGTGAGTTCTTTCAAGAAATAGCAAACGTCAACAACACAATACCACGAGACAACAAAGCTTCCCAAATCCAAAATCCTATTCACAGAATGCTCCACCGTCTCCTGGCGTTTACCGTTAATCAATCATTCGGGTTTGACAAATGCCCGTACCTGGATTTGCCGGCACTTTGGGGAGCAATCAACCCCGATGTGAAATACCACCTCCCACACGCGATCGCGGTATTCTTTAGGGAGCGAGCAAAGGGGCAAAACACACTTAGCCCAATTTGCGGTGGCAACATGATTACGCGGATCGCCAAGAAATTGGGCGACTTTTCCTCCATCAACATGCTCACGGTCAAAACAGAGCACCCGAAAATCCTCTCCGAATCACATTTTAAATCTATGATTCGGAGGGTGGCGCCGAACACGTACGATTTCATCGGTATCGCTACCACCACTCCTCCACCGGGATTTGGGGCAGAAGCAGCACAGCCCCATGCTTCCAGACAGAGCCGACGACGCCAGCACGAGCATGAGCAGCAAGGACCGGAACAAGAGGTAAACTTGAATTTCCTCTATAACCAAATGGTCCAGATGGATTTGCGTCGCCAGCAAGAGGCGAATGCCCTAGGACACTACCTGGATGATACACACCAGTTCATGGGACACATGTATCAGCAGGCAGGATGGCAGCTGCCCCCGCAGTATCCCTATTCGACATGGGATCAAAGGATGGGAGGAGCAGGACAGTCTAGTGGAGCTCATTACGATCCGTCAGGAGGAGACTATCAGACGCATGGGCATGGATTTGATGATACTGAGGATTTGGATTGACATGTATGGTATTGTTTGTCATATATTTTTTATTTTGGGTGATTTCTAAAACAAAAACAAAAACTATGGTTTGAATTTTTATTTTGATTTTTAGTGTGTCTTTATTTGTGGTGTGTTTAATTATTTATGTGTTTATCTAACCATTTTGTTTGAGATTTTGCGTGCTTTATTTGATGATTGTGCAGAATGACTGACTTTTGTTTCAGTCCTTTTTATAAATAAAAATAAAAATATAATAAGATCGCACTGAAACGATGACATTTCACGATCCATTCCGAGAGCTCCAAGATCAGCATCTGCAATCACCTGTACAATACCTCAGGGGAGTCGGTTCCAATACTCCTTTTTCATAAGCTTTTTTTTTTTTTATAAATATTTATACAACGGGGACGTTGTATTGTTCAAGCATGGGGTAGGGATTGCAGTACTTACACTTGTATTTTATTTGTCTTTGAGCAATTATAGGTTAATTTTGGGTAAAATTTTGAAAAATTTATAAATCAGATACCATAGTTCCAAGTCATAAAAATTGAATCATAAGATTGGTCCTGTGTTTTGTCTGAAATTCTTTATACTAAACAAATGAATCACACTTTTAGCCTAACCGACCACTTTGAAACTACTTGTTTGGAAGACAGATGCAGGTGCTCAATGAATTAAGATACGTTAAGATGAGGTTGATTGGGATGATGTGTACACACAAATAATAAGCCTTGCATATTATTTATCAGAAAATTCGCATCTTGGCTTCTGAAAGGATTAACCCTTTGTACTCCCAAGTCTCAAACAACCTTACATTGCCACCTTCTCATCACTATTTTTGATTCATCGCATGAATTCCTGATGAAACTTGAAGACGATCCCCTATTATACATCATTGGGATCAAGTCATAAAATTGATCGATAATACCAGCTTGATCACAATCTACTTCCACGCATCTAAGAAAATTCTTAGAAGTCAAGTTCCTGAGAAAAGAGAAAAAAGTCAAAGAGATCCAACGATTAATTATAGACTTCAAAGAAAATGAAGAGCAAAAAGACGAAAACATCAAGAAGTCTACAAAAATTAGAGACTTAACCCGAACTAAAAATTGAAGATATAGAATACATTGGCATGTCGAGATCGAAGATTGAAGTTTTATGATTAGTGATGAGAAAAAGGAAATGAAAGGTTTGAGACGGTAAACAGTAAAGGACAGTACAAGGGTGAAACTTTCAAAACCGGGTGTTTGCCCAGAGGAAATTTAAAATCCTAATTTCAATAGGATAAAAGCCTCATAAAAGGTAGATGAAAAGTACCCCCACTGGGTACATCCTCTGTTTCATTTGTCTGATACACACTCCTAATCACCAAATCTTGACGAGTCTATTCGTCCTTCGAGTAGCCAAAGAAAGTGGTTCACAACGCTTAAAGTGGGTAACGTTTGTTCAATATATAGGGTCCTTACAAAACTGATTCTGACCATGTTGACTGACATTGACCTTTTTCTATGGTGTCTGTATTTGTTTATTTGGATTGAATTCTTAACCTAAAAATTATTCTAAGAATTGCTTGAGGACAAGCAAAGTTCAAGTATGGGGTATTTTGATATCGCGTAAATTATACATATTTTCCGGGCGATATCAGTGTCGTTTTAGTATTAGTTTCATACATTTTATGATCTAAAGATACCTAATATGCTAAAAATACATTTTGTAGCTAAAAGACACATTTGGAGCAAAAGATCGGATTTTACAAGAGATGTGAGCGTTAAACGAAACGAAATGCATTTCTGATTACAGCCAAGGCGCACCCCGCCCAGAAATCAGGCGCACCGCGCCTAGGGTGATGACTGTGTTCGACATGCTGGTCCACTTGAGATTAAATTAATGAAGCGTGGGTTCATGTAATGATTCAACCAGGTTGCCTACCATGTGCAAGGCGCACCACGCCTCACCTTTGGGCGCACCCCGCCCAGATCCAATCTGAAAAGCGATCGACCACGTGACCTTTCCAGCGATAAAGACTGCCAGATCTCTGCCAGATCTGATCCACTCAGGCGCACCCCGCCCTCATGGAGGCGCACCGCGCCCTGAGACTCCGACTACTATATATACAAAGCTTTGGACGACCATTTGAAAAACGATTGTTAGAATCCAAGATAGAAATCAGTCATTTGACATTTTAGAACTACTATATTTCGTGTATTTCAACATTTCATGTGTGACAAATGTATGTGAGAGTTATTTACATTACAAGAAGAAGCTAGGATCTTCAATTGTTGCAAGGATTCGTCGATTTTAACCGGTTGGTATCTTTTATCATGTATTCTTCTTATGATTGTTGTATATTTGATACCATGCTAGGCTAGATCCCTGTAGCTTTTGCCTAGGTAATGTTGATTCAATAATATAAATTTGTGTTGATCTAGTTCTTGATTCGAGTTAAATATCGGTTAGACTATATAATTTGCATGCTATACATATTGAATTTGATTAAAGTTTATAATCTCGATAACCTTCGTCATATGATTATAGTTTATTGACCATTTAAACTTATCGATCATATGAACCATTTTGATGTGTAATTGACACCTATATATCATTGGACTAGTTATTGACCATTTAACTAGTGACGTTATTTTAGTTATAAACTGGATTAGTGAAATAAAACTTATATCATATTCAGTTACAACTCATGACCATTGATTGTATGATCATATCACTATGACCATTAGGGTATGGCCTATGTTTGCATGCTAGATTATATTAATTATTCATAACTATAAGTTATTTAGTTACATGACCATTGTGCTATATTTACTTAGAAATTATAGAATTGGTGACTTGACCATATGATCCTACCACTTAATGCTACCTATTTTAACTCATTGCACATAATCAAAACTAGTCAACTTAGATTTATATGAATCAACAAATCCTAGGCGAAAGCTTTCCTTGTTATAATTTGATCCTATTATCTCTTTATTGTTGTGTTGTTACGATAATTGTTATTTATTATTTCGTTTACTTTAAAAGCATCCAAAACTTAGTTTTACGAGTTTTCATTAAAACTCGCCTCTAAAACTGTTTGATTGATAATTGAAAACCTTAAGTTAGTTATTAATTCCCTGTGGAAATTCGATACCTTTACTTACCAAAACTATACTATTAAATGATCGAGTAATACTTGCTCGTTAGTCTAATAGTCTTATAATTAGGTAAATAATTGGATTAAGACTTTAAAATCATAATAACTACAAGTTAGTTGTTTTGTACACAACACTCATTCTGTCTCCCCTTTGTGACTTGGAACAAATTCAAGCACAAGGGTATGCTAAACTAGACAACTACTTCGCGACGGGAGGTACCATCCCAGTAGTGTCTTCTGATCTCCCGATTATGTGGGTGATCCTAGTCCGGACAACTGGCTCATACTTCTTTCTTTCTTTAATTCTTACTTTATTTCATCTCAAATTGGTCAAAATGGGACACAATTTGTAAACAACTCTTACTCAAACATTTTATAACTCTTTACTAAAAAATACTTTCCAAAAACTGATTTTTACATCTTAGTTCACCTAAGGAACTTCTTTCAAAATACTTTGCAACCATACTTTAAAATCTGTTTAAAACACTAAGACCTTGTATAGAGCTTCTTTCAAAACTATTTTCCAAACTTTAGTATTTATAAACATTTGGAAATCTTACTTTTCTGCAAATAACATTATGCTATGTACTATAGAAATCCTCATAAAACTCACCTTGATTCTATTATGGTTCACTAAGCTTCACGTATTCATTTTCCTTTCCCGTGCTCAATAACGTTCGAAGCACCACCTATACAAGTAACATATATATATATATATATATATATATATATATATATATATATATATATATATATATATATATATATATATATATATAATAAATGCATGCTACAACTAGCTCTATGACTTAAGAGTCTCATATGACATAACTACAGGCCATACAAATATATAACCATTAATAAATTCATTTTATAGTTTTCTCCGTAATACGCGTATTTTGCTACAGTACCCCCGAGGGGTCGTATTTCAGTTCCGACATTTTTCCATGAAGTCTTAGACCATATTAGACTTGTGTTTCAAATTTGAGGTCAAACGGACAAGTCTAACCCCAATTTCCAAAAATCAAAACTCAAAATTCTTCCCAGTATGTTACACGGTCGTGTAACTTTTGCCTTGCAAATTACACGGCCGTGTAACTTTGCAGGCCTTATATAAGTTACACGGTCGTGTAATATTTACCTTGTAAATTACACGGCCGTGTAATGTTTCTGGGTGGGTTTCGGGTCCGATTTTCGAGCTGTAGACCTCTATTTTGCCCCATTAAGTGCTTAATACTTAACTTAATCGTTTACTGTCATTCCATGACTAAAACCTTTGCTTTACATCAAGTTTTAAGCCTTGGAATCACTAATTTCAACTCCAATTCTTCAAAAACCCGTTTTTTATAATTCTCTCCAAAAATTCGGATTTCTGAAATTAACCACTTAGGAGTGTCTTAATACATCCTAAGTGATCCTTTAGACTCAACAAAATCATAAAAACTGATCTTGATCTTGCAAACCCGTGAATTAGGGTTCTTGGCCAAAATCATCATTTCTTGATTTTCAACATATTCCTTGGTTAGAACATGTCTATTTGATGATTTTGAACAAGATAGTTTCATTAGAACTATGATTCCTGGGAAATCAGAAGTTAAGACTTGATTCCCGTTCTAGAATTTGGAGCTTAGAACATGAAACCTTACCTCACTTGCTTAGAAACTTCAATCTAGGGCTTGGTTTTGGAACTCTTCTTTGATCTTCACGTGTTCCCTTCTCTGGCTCTCTCTCTCTTTCGCTCTCTCTAGCTCTCTCCCGATTCTTCTGAAATGTTCCACTGGTTTCTTGATTATGAGAGGATAATTCTCATATATCATTTATATTTAGAGTTTTATGAATTATTTACACTTTGGTCCCTTAAATCTCAACTTTCATTCAAAAATGGTCCAAAGGTTCATAACCTTCAATTTATGTTTCATTTACTTCCAACTTAACATTTTCTTGACAATTTGGTCATTTTCATGTCAAATGACCATTTTGCCCTTTTCGGTCAAGTTTCACTATTCACGCGACAAAACTTCAAATTTCACATAAACTCTTATTTATTATATTGTAATTTCACAAATACACATTATTTTACATAATGGTTTTATAATATGTCAAAGGACCATTTTACCCTTTTACAATTTCGCGGGTTCTTACAGTCACCCCTCCTTAAGCGGATTCCGTCCTCGGAATCTTTTCATAATCTGTGAAGTCTGGATATCTTCTTTTCATCTCTTCTAACGTCTCCCAAGTTAGGTTTGACCCTAATAGGTGCTTCCACTTGACTAGTACAAGGTCAATCTCCTTGTTTCTTAGCTTCTTAGTCTGCATTTCTAGGATGGCTTCGGGTTCCTCAATCAGTTTGCTAGGAGTCTCCACTCTCAGGTCGGTATACGGTATTACTAACTCTTCTTTACCAAAGTACTTCTTCAAGTAGCATACATGAAAGGTATCATGTATTCCACTAAGTTCATGTGGTAACTCCAGCTTGAATGCCTGTAACCCAACTCTCTTCAGAATTCTAAAAGGTCCAATGTACCTTGGACTTAGCTTTCCTCTTTTACCAAATCTAACCACTCCTTTCCATGGCGACACTTTTATCATCACCAAATCTCCTTCTTGCAAGTCATATGGTCTCTTCTTTAGATTCGAGTAACTCCTTTGCCGATCTTGTGCTGCTTTCATGTTGGCTTGAATTATTCCGATCTTCTCATTAGTCACTCTAACAATCTCTGGCCCTGTAAGCTTAGTCTCACCCGCCTCTGACCAGCATAAATGAGTTCTACACTTTCTACCAGACAATGCCTCAAAAGGTGGCATTTTAATGCTAGAATGGTAGCTGTTGTTGTACGCAAACTCCACTAATGGTAGGTGTTCATCCCAACTTCCTCCAAAATCCATCACGCATGATCTTAGCATGTCTTCTAATGTCTGGATCGTTCGTTCACTCTGACCATCCGTTTGTGGATGATATGCGGTACTTAACTGAATTCTTGTCCCCATTTTATCTTGTAAGGCTCTCCAGAAGTTAGAGGTAAATCTAGGGTCTCTATCTGACACGATAGACAACGGTGCACCATATCTTCTAAATACTTCATCTATATACAACTGGGCTAACTGCTCCAATGGAGTAGTTTCTTTTATGGCTAGAAATAGTGCACTCTTGGTCAACCGGTCTACTATGACCCATATACTATCATGACCTCTTCTGGTTCTCGGTAACCCGACAATCAAGTCCATGGTTACATCTTCCCACTTTCCGGCTGGAATGTGCAATGACTGAGCATCCCCATGCGGGACTTGATGTTCCGCCTTAACTTGTGCACAAATGACACACTTGGAGATGTACTTGCCTATTCTTTTCTTCATTCTAGGCCACCAATACTGTCTTTTCAGATCTTGATAAGTCTTGGTACTCCCGGGATGTATGGAATACTTTGACTTATGCGACTCTTCTAGAATCAGCTTCCTCAAACCTCCTGCTTTCGGTACCCAAATGCGGTTCCTGAAAGTCTTCAACCCTTTTCTGTTGGTCTCAAACTGAATGTCTTTTCCTAGTTTTTCCTCTTTTAAATCTCCACTTTCTTCAACTTTCTGCTGAGCTGCTTTAATCTGTTCTATAATGCTGGACACTAATTCTATGCGCATCGATCTTGCCTTGATTCTTTTCTCAGGAGCTTTTCTACTTAATGCATCTGCTACAACATTTGCTTTACCTGGATGGTAAACAATGTCGCAATCATAGTCACTGATCAGCTCTAGCCATCTGCTCTGTCTCATGTTCAACTCTTTTTGAGTGAACACATACTGCAAACTTTTGTGATCGGTGAATAGCTTGCACTTTGTACCATACAAGTAATGTCTCCAAATCTTCAAGGCAAAAACGATCGCTGCAAGCTCTAAATCATGGGTTGTGTACTTTTTCTCTGGATCTTTTAACTGTCTGGAAGCGTATGCTATGACCTTCCCTCTTTGCATCAACACACATCCAAGCCCCCGATGTGAGGCATCGTTGTACACTTCAAAGTCTTCTGTCCCATCTGGTAACGTAAGGACAGGCGCGTTACACAACTTTTCTTTTAAAGTAGCGAAAGCTCTTTCTTGTTCTTCTTGCCATCTGAATTTCTCTTCTTTCCGGGTTAGTCGTGTAAGTGGCACTGCTATACGGGAGAAATCTTGAATGAATCTCCGGTAATACCCGGCAAGACCGAGAAAACTTCTAACTTCTGTTGGCGTCTTAGGTGGTTCCCACTTCATCACTGCTTCAACTTTCGCTGGATCAACTTTTATACCTTGGATAGAAACAACATGTCCAAGGAACTGCACTTCTCTCATCCAAAACTCGCACTTGGAAAACTTTGCATATAGTTGTTCTCGCTTCAACGTCTCAAGTACTAACCGTAGATGAATCGCATGCTCTTCCTTATTCTTTGAGTAGATCAGTATGTCATCTATGAACACTATCACAAACCGGTCTAGAAATGGTTTACAGACCCGATTCATTAAGTCCATAAAGATCGCTGGTGCATTCGTAAGACCAAATGGCATTACTAAGAACTCGTAATGGCCGTATCGTGTACGAAACGCCGTCTTCTCTACATCACTTTCTTTTACCCTGACTTGATGATACCCAGATCTCAGATCAATTTTTGAGAAATAATCTGCTCCTTGCAACTGGTCGAACAAATCGTCTATTCTGGGCAACGGGTAACGGTTCTTGATGGTAATCTTGTTCAATTCTCTGTAATCAATGCACATCCGCATTGATCCATCTTTCTTCTTGACAAACAAAACTGGAGCACCCCACAGAGAAGAACTAGGCCTGATGAAGCCTTTATCTAATAACTCCTGCAACTGGGACATTAATTCCCTCATCTCTGTTGGTGCTAGTCGGTACGGTGCTCGTGCTATTGGGGAAGCTCCTGGAACAAGATCTATTCGGAATTCAACCTGCCTTTCTGGTGGCAAGCCTGGTAATTCATCTGGAAAAACTTCTGAGAATTATTTTACTACTTCTATATCTTTGTACGTCTGTTTCACTTTATCTTCAGTCATCACATAGGCCAGGAAAGATACACACCCTTTCCTGATACTTCTTCGAGCCTTAGCCACACTGATGATACTTGGCACGTGCGTTCTTCTTTCTCCATATACGTACACTTTTGCTCCTAGGGTTTTAACAGACACCCTCTTCTGACCATAAGCTATTTTTGCATCATTTGCACCAAGCCAATCCATTCCGATTATTACATCAAAGGACTTAATTCCAATAGGAAGGAGATTAAGTCAGAACTTCTCGCCGTTGATGTCAAGTTCACAATCTCGGTACATATGCTGAACTTCAACAAATTTCCCGTCCGCCACTTCTACCTCAAAGACTAGATCTAACAATTCTAATGGGACTTTTAATCTAGCTCCAAACCCATGGGACACAAAAGAATATGTAGACCCGGAATCAAACAAGACATATGTAGGTGTCGAGTTGATCAGTAATATACCTGAGACCACATCGTGAGTCTCCTTCGCTTCCTCCCTGGTGATCTGAAAAGCTCTAGTCTTCACCTTCTGGGGTTCTGTCTTTTTCTGAGCTGTTGACACCATAGTTTCTCCTCCCTTGTTTGGGCAGTTGAAACTATAGTGCCCCATCTGATGGCATGAGAAGCACTCAACTTCACTGGCTTTCTTGGCTTTGCAGTCTTTCGCTTTGTGACCGAGTCCACCACAATTAAAACAGGCGTTTGATCCCGCTCGGCACTCGCCACCGTGTTCCTTCCCACATTTCTCACACCTTTTTACACTTCCCTGTCGACTCTGACTTGAACTTATCTTCCCTTTCTTCTTTATGTTCCCACTGCTACTAACTGTCTTCCTCTTGTCACTAAAACCAGGTCCTTCCTCCTTTCTTCGTTTTCCAATATCCTCCACGGTTCGGGCAGCATTGATCGCCCCATCTAATGTTTCAACTTTATTTACTTCTAACTCATAATTCCATGGCAAACCCCGGACATAGCGGTTAATTCGGGACCGCTCACTGGGGTAAGACTCCCCCACAAAAGGCAGCATGTCGCAAAACTTCTTCGTATATTCGTCCACCGTCAAGTCTCCTTTCTTTATCGTTAAGAAATCTTCATTCATTTTCTCCAAATCTCTTATGGGACAGAATTTATCTTTGAGACACGAGACAAACTCCGCCCATGACCAGCCATATACAACATCCTTTCCCAAGCTTTCGTATTTAATATTCCACCACACTAAAGCATCGTCTTTCAACTGTCGGGAGGCGTCGTTGACTTGGTCTTTTTCTCCACATTTACTAGCTTGCATCACTTGTTCGATTTCTCGGACCCATCACATCGTCACTTTGGGCTCGAAACTGCCATGGTATTCAGGCGGTTTGCAAGCCATAAAGGACTTAAAAGAGCAGCCCTTTTGTTCCCTCTTGTTACCTCCACTAACCGCTTCCTCAGTCGTCTTCTTGGAGACTTCTTGTGATGAATGGGCTCTAGGTTCACCCATTCGGTTATCGATTATGTTATTCACATCTTGCTTCAGTTCATCTCGTAAGTTACTGATCAGATACTGAATTGCTTCCATAGTGACAGGTTGTGGTGGTGGGTTTGGCTCAGACTCATCATTTCGAATAACATGTGGTCCACTTACTCTTGAAGAAGTGTGACTGCCCTCACCCCTGTCAGCTTGTCTTTCGCCTTCCATTACTATATAGATGAACAAAATGTTTGTTTAATACGCAATTCTATATAGTATTTCGTAAGCGGTAGCATGTTATCTCCTTATTTTGACTGCACTTTTATAACAGTCATACTCACTCTATGCCCCCTATATTACTAGGGCACCTTACTACTACTCTTACTAGTTTAAGCCTAGGATGGTATTCCAACCTAATTCGCTTAAACTATGGCTCTGATACCAAAACTGTAACACCCCTTTTCTCAAACCATATTTAAATGCAATACAGTTTATGTTACAAACATATATTACAACTTGTGACTATAAAATAACCACTTAAATTTTTTTTTATATTTTACAAACTTAAAATCAAGGGGGTATTACAGACTCAATACAGATACCATAATTTAAACTTACATTATATAAACTGGTCCCAACTGCAACCTCCGCTCCTTTCACCTAAGTACATAGCATTTAAAAATAGTATATGTGAGACATAAAGCCTCGTGAGTAATATGGGTTTAGACCCAAAAACTTTCTGTTTAAAACTTGAAAAGATTACAAGTAACTGCTCAAAACGGATTTATAACTTAAATCTTAAAATGTCTTTTCTTCTTTACTTTCAACTTTAAAAATACTTTCTTTC
This sequence comes from Cichorium intybus, assembly GCA_023525715.1. Classification (NCBI taxonomy): domain Eukaryota; kingdom Viridiplantae; phylum Streptophyta; class Magnoliopsida; order Asterales; family Asteraceae; genus Cichorium; species Cichorium intybus. The sequence goes on along the minus strand of CM042012.1, from coordinate 74,653,456 downwards.
TCAAAACTGCTTTCTTTCTTATTTTCTTGTGACCAACTGAAACTTATGAATTAAGTTATTTAATTCATTCAACTAGCTCCCCTCGCGGAACAGAACAAATCTGCCCACTCGTTTATGCTCATTCTGTCTCCCCTTTGTGACTTGGAACAAATTCAAGCACAAGGGTATGCTAAGCTACACAACTACTTCGCGACGGGAGGTACCATCCCAGTAGTGTCTTCTGATCTCCCGATTATGTGGGTGATCCTAGTCCGGACAACTGGCTCATACTTCTTTCTTTCTTTAATTCTTACTTCATTTCATCTCAAATTGGTCAAAATGGGACACAATTTGTAAACAACTCTTACTCAAACATTTTATAACTCTTTACTAAAAAATACTTTCCAAAAACTGATTTTTACATCTTAGTTCACCTAAGGAACTTCTTTCAAAATACTTTGCAACCATACATTAAAATCTGTTTAAAACACTAAGCCCTTGTATAGAGCTTCTTTCAAAACTATTTTCCAAACTTTAGTATTTATAAACATTTGGAAATCTTACTTTTCTGCAAATAACATTATGCTATGTACTATAGAAATCCTCATAAAACTCACCTTGATTCTATTATGGTTCACTAAGCTTCACGTATTCATTTTCCTTTCCCGTGCTCAATAACGTTCGATGCACCACCTATACAAGTAACATATATATATATATTTAATAAATGCATGCTACAACTAGCTCTATGACTTAAGAGTCTCATATGACATAACTACAGGCCATACAAATATATAACCATTAATAAATTCATTTTATAGTTTTCTCCGTAATACGCGTATTTTGCTACAGTACCCCCGAGGGGTCGTATTTCAGTTCCGACATTTTTCCATGAAGTCTTAGACCATATTAGACTTGTGTTTCAAATTTGAGGTCAAACGGACAAGTCTAACCCCAATTTCCAAAAATCAAAACTCAAAATTCTTCCCAGTATGTTACACGGTCGTGTAACTTTTGCCTTGCAAATTACACGGCCGTGTAACTTTGCAGGCCTTATATAAGTTACACGGTCGTGTAATATTTACCTTGTAAATTACACGGCCGTGTAATGTTTCTGGGTGGGTTTCGGGTCCGATTTTCGAGCTGTAGACCTCTATTTTGCCCCATTAAGTGCTTAATACTTAACTTAATCGTTTACTATCATTCCATGACTAAAACCTTTGCTTTACATCAAGTTTTAAGCCTTGGAATCACTGATTTCAACTCCAATTCTTCAAAAACCTGTTTTTTATAATTCTCTCCAAAAATTCGGATTTCTGAAATTAACCACTTAGGAGTGTCTTAATACATCCTAAGTGATCCTTTAGACTCAACAAAATCATAAAAACTGATCTTGATCTTGCAAACCCATGAATTAGGGTTCTTGACCAAAATCATCATTTCTTGATTTTCAACATATTCCTTGGTTAGAACATGTCTATTTGATGATTTTGAACAAGATAGTTTCATTAGAACTATGATTCCTGGGAAATCAGAAGTTAAGACTTGATTCCCGTTCTAGAATTTGGAGCTTAGAACATGAAACCTTACCTCACTTGCTTAGAAACTTCAATCTAGGGCTTGGTTTTGGAACTCTTCTTTGATCTTCACGTGTTCCCTTCTCTGGCTCTCTCTCTCTTTCGCTCTCTCTAGCTCTCTCCCGATTCTTCTGAAATGTTCCACTGGTTTCTTGATTATGAGAGGATAATTCTCATATATCATTTATATTTAGAGTTTTATGAATTATTTACACTTTGGTCCCTTAAATCTCAACTTTCATTCAAAAATGGTCCAAAGGTTCATAACCTTCAATTTATGTTTCATTTACTTCCAACTTAACATTTTCTTGACAATTTGGTCATTTTCATGTCAAATGACCATTTTGCCCTTTTCGGTCAAGTTTCACTATTCACGCGACAAAACTTCAAATTTCACATAAACTCTTATTTATTATATTATAATTTCACAAATACACATTATTTTACATAATGGTCTTATAATATGTCAAAGGACCATTTTACCCTTTTACAATTTCGCGTGTTCTTACAATGTTCAAGGTCATCAACAGTGGTGATATTTCTAATAATAGCAGGGTCTATTTGGGTTGCCCTCACGGCCCAAGGAGGGGAGGAGTGTTTAACATATTTCTAATTATGCCTTAAGGTCTGATTTAGAACCTTACGGATGGTTTAGAGAGTGAGTCAAACTCTTTTTGGTGATTTTGATTAGTTTTGGACCATTTTGGACTTGGATCATGTTCTTGAGCTAGCAAGGTTATGCTTGGATGTTAAGTTAGGATTTTTATGGACTTAGGGACTGTTTGGAAAGTTCATGGAAGGATTAAGACCTTGGCTGAATGGATTAAGAGCTTAATGGACTTTTGAGACTGGTCATAGTTAGTGACGCTAACTGTTCCTGTTGACTTTTGTTGACTTTGACCTTTAACCGTTGACTTTTTGACTAGTTTGACTTTTAGTCAAACTCGAGGGTTTTGGATACCGTTCTTAGAGGATTATCTTGTTTGGGATTTAGGAAGTTCTAAGTGGAGTTTATCCTTGTTAGGAAGATCGCGTTGTTGGATATGAGGACGCGCGTGCGGAGTGTTGTCTGGCTTCGGATCAGGTGAGTCTTCTCACTATATTATGGGTGAAGTTACATGTGTAGGTAGCCTTTATTAATGTGTGTAATAATGTGTTTTGTATGTACCTTACGTGTTTGCCGGCGACAGTCGATGATGATGTTTGCCGACGAAAGTCGATGACGATGTTTGCCGACGAAAGTCGATGACGATCTTTACCGACGAAAGTCGATGACGATTTTTGCCGACGAAAGTCGATGACGATGTTTGCCGACGAAAGTCGATGACGATGTTTGTGACTATGTGATGAATCGTGTGGTATTTTGGGGAACTCACTAAGCTTTGTGCTTACTCTTTCACCCTAAATGTTTTTCACGTAATTGTTGGCTTGAGTTTGGAGCACAACGCGACTGTACCGCATCTGAGGTTTTGATAACTAAGTCTTCTATTGGATAATGTTTGTAAATGTTTTCTATAAATACGATTTTTAGTGTTTGAATAACAAGTTTTAATTTGGATGATTTTTTATTTGGTAACCTATTTTATGTATTTGAACCGTTTTTTAAACGAATATTTTTATTACTGGATTTGGGACGTTACAAAATATTTTATGGATGAACTAAAGCAACTGAACAAGGATGCATATGAGTGGCTTAAAGACATTACACCTGAGCATTGGTCTGAGTCTCATTTCACAGGTAAGTTGTTAATTACATTAATAAAATTCTTTAGTTTTATGAAATGTTATCTGACACAGTTTAACTTGTATAAGAAGAGAACATTATGATGCTTTATTAAACAACATGCGTGAGACACTAAATAAAAGCTTATCAAGGGTCGTGATAACCTAATTAACAATTGTTTGGAATTTATTAAAGAGTATATAATGAAGAAACTTGTACTTGTTCAGAAAACAATTGACGAAGCTACTGGGCCATTGACTCCTACAACAACAAGAACACTAGAGAAAATCAAAACTAAGGCTGTAGACTACGAGGCTATTTTTGTGGTAATGGAAAATATCATGTAACAAGTCAATGGATGGACTAATGTGTGGTTGATATGGGACAAAAAACATGTTCTTGCAACATTTGGGAACTCACTGGCATGCCCTACAAGCATGTAATTGTTGTAATATGGGATATGAGGTTGAATAATAAAGATGTGAGGATACCTGAAACATGGGTTCACCCAACATTTACCGGTTAAATATATGGAAAGAGATGTGCCTTTAAAATTGAACCAATTAGTAGGAGGTTCATGTGGGATAAAAGTCATTGTCTAACCAAGTTACTGCAACCAAAGCATCATCTGACCATAGGGAGGCAAAAAAATAAGAGAAGAAGATATTCTACAGAGGATATTGGCGATAGAGTGTCTTGAAGGGTGAAGTCGGTTACATGATCAAAATGTGGAAATGTTGGTCATAATGGAAGGAGTTGCAAGGGACAATCAAGTGGGGGATCTCAAGCTTCTGGTAGTGTGTAACACCCGGCTTTTTAAAACAAAACACCCCTGAAAATTTTTTCATTTAAAACCAAGATTTCAATATATAAAACCATAACAAAGGGGTATATTTTAATAAACATGGGTACAAGTGTATCAAGGAGAGTATAAAATACCATAGTCTCCTTTGAAGCCGGGCTGCTACTACAGCATCTACAAGTTCCACTCCGAAGTCACGGACTCTAATCTTGTCCCCTATCAGTATCATGCTTACCTGCAGGGACAGTAACAATTATCGTGAGCTATAAAGCTCAGTGAGTAATCGTATCTGCAAATAACGAGTATTAGAAATACACTCATATAACTGTTTGGATATCGAAACCAAACTCCTAGCCTTACTGGCTGACCAAATATCTCTTAGGATTTCACATCCTAAATTATAGCCTTACAGACTATAACATGATAACCTGCAATTATCAAGCCACGTCAGTTATTTGCACATATAATCATATACAACTATTTCTGTCCCATATCTCTTAGTCACATCGGACCGCACCGTATATCCTGGCTATTTAAGCTGCACTCTGTGTCATAGCTAAATAAGCTGTACCAAAACATTATCAATATATAATTCATAGCCCGAAGGCCGCACCAACTGGGTTTAATAACCCGATATCATAGCCAAAAGGCCGCACCATGTACCTGTAACAAAATCATAGCCAACTGGCCGCACCAAATATCATAGCCCGAAGGCCGCACCAGAATCATAGCCCGAAGGCCGCACCAGAATCATAGCCCGAAGGCCGCACCAGAATCATAGCCCGAAGGCCGCACCCATTGGATATAAAATCCAGAAATCATAGCCCGAAGGCCGCACTCATTGGATATAAAATCCAGAAATTAGTTATGGCTCACAGGAAAATCCCGCTGTTGCCTTGACTCACGGGTAAGCCCGCTGTTGCCTAGACTCACGGCTGGTTCCGGTATTGTCTATATAAGTTTTATTGACTCACGGCTGGTTCCGGTCTTGTCATAAAAGTTTGACTCACAGCTCCGTTCTTGTCATCGCAATGACTCACGGCTTATCTGGTCTTGTCATCTTCATATCTCTTCAAGCTTGTCATTTTCGTCCCACAAGTCAGTTTCAACCTGTAACAATTCAATCATCATATATCATATATGATATCAGTGAGATTACTCACCTGGATACTAGCTGCGTTTCAATTTCGGTTGTTTCTTGCCTTTGCGTGCACCACAACCATTTTGTCCCATACCTATTTATTCATTTATATATCAAATGATAATAGGTTAATAATCATTCCAATTGACTCTAATACAATAGAGTTCAATACAATATCATTGCAAACAATGCCTAGTTAATAAACTTTCCGTTTACTAACTTTTTATGAATTTTACTATTCACCGAGGCATTCGAATCGATCTACAATGCCCCCGAGGGGTCGAAAACTCAATTATATAATTTTCCCAAACTTTTCAGACCATAACGAGCCTATGGTCCAAATTTGAGCTAAAACGGACAAGCCAAACGAAAGTTAGCATTTTTGATCCCCTGCCTGGCCCCTGCCTGGAGGGCGTACTGCGCCTAGGACAGGGCGCACTGCGCCTGGGCGCACCTGCGCCCGCCAGGGGCTTGGGCGCACCGCGCCTAGCGCCTGCGCAGGTCTCCTGTCCAGCCGCGATTTGTGCACTGTAGCACGCAGTTTTAGCCCATTAAGTCCTTAATCCAGTCCTTAATCGTTTGGGGTTTGTTTCTAGGCTAAAACCTTATACTTTAACAAGGTTTTCAACCATTCAAAACAACTAAATCAATCAAAATGAAGAATTAGGGTTCTTAGTTCTAACAACCCCAAAACTTCAAATTCATCAATTCCAAGCCATAGTTCTAATTCCTTGCTTCAATTCATGATTTCCTGCAGAAATCGCACCCTCCAAGCTCCTCCCGTTGCTGCACATTTGGCTGGTCAAAGAGAGAGTCAACTCTCTTCTATATATACCACAAATTTTTACAAATTTGGTCCCTAAGTTCATTTTATTGAACTTTGACCACAATAACCAAGTTTTATTACAATAAAACTTTCATTTCTTACATTTTTGCCACAACCAACAATATTTTCAGAATTGGTCCTTCACTTGTCAAATGACCAAAATACCCTTTTGCGGTAAAACGACCAAAATCAGTTTTATAACATTTTAAGTCCAAAACTCAAAATATTATTTCAAACCAAATACTTTTCTGTCCAAAAGACCAATTTACCCTTCTAAGGTAAAATGACCATTTTGCCCTTTTATTATAATTATATAATAAAACATGTCTTGGCATTACATAGTGGGTGAAAAGGAATGCGGGTTGTGGGAAGAAGAGGAAAACTAAAATGGTGTAACGTTTTGTGGTGGTAGTACTTTTACTATTTTGTTAGGTTTTTGTGAATGTCTTAAAACAATGTTTATGTATTTGCTACTTATTTCCGTCTTTTGATGGTCGTTTTGAAATAATGTTTAATGATATGTATGTAAGAATGGTTTGTGTTGGTTATTTAGTTATGTAAGAATGCTTTGTGTTAGTTATTTAGTTATAAATAAATGCTTTGCTTTGGTATTTAGTTATGAATGGTTTGGTTGGTATATAGTTATGAATGGTGTCATGTTTACCAGTTGTTTGTGCAAGTCTGATATAATGTTTATTACCAATTGTATGTATTCTAAAGTTTTTGTGTTTTTACCAATTGTGATGAATGTGTGATTTACTGACTGTTTACATCCAACATCAAAGTGTCATAATTACTTTCCAAAAGATAAAGTCATATAACATTAAGTTTCCAAAACACAATGATTTCCAATACATCTTCTAACATATTACACATAATCTACTAACATACTAACACAAATTTGATAATTGTACCTATAGTTTGTAAACAAGAATTCACACAAACAAAATCCAAGTAATAACCGGATACAACTTCAATTTTCGACTTTTTTCTTCAGGCTTCATCCTAAAGTGCAAACTTTCACAAGTCTGATCATCCACCCAACAAATGAACTTGCAATTAGGAACCTGAAAATTACAAATTTATTTGAGAGTTCCACATTTTCTAAAAATCGGAGACTAGGTTAAAATTAACATAAAAAAACTTACCTTATTTGTACAAGCATAATAAAGTCTTCATGGGTTCATATTCGAGAACGATGTGTGAATGACAGCTTGTGATCCACAATTGCATCGTATCATTTTTGCGTGGGTTATTTAGCGTAAAAGGTAATCAGAAAGGGGAAGAAGAAGGGTGGGAGAGGTGAGATGGTATAAGAGAGAAAGAAAGTATTAGATAACAGTTCTAATAGAGCTTCGCAAATGAACTGACGAAAATACACGTGCGTGTCTAGCACATGGGGCACTTAAATGAAAGAATTTAATGGGTAACGTTTATAAGGACTAAACGCGCACCAATTTACCAAACCATGGACGACCCGAGTTAATTTTTGAAAATAGGGCCTCAATGCGCAATTTGGCATCTGAGGACGAATCGTGTAATTTACTCTAATTTAAATATAAAAAACACACAACTACTAACGACATTAAAAAATTAAATATCGAGCAAGCCACTTTACTAAACTTTTCATAGCATTCCAAGCTTCTATATTCGTAAACTCCTTGTTGTTTGTCAAACAATATTCGTCAAGAGAATTATTGAAAACATTATCGTCGGTAGCCCCGTTTTCTCGGTTCGCCGATAGGTTGTTGTATATATCGTGAAATTTTGCCACTTTTATGTTCAAATCCTTCCACTTGCTATTAAGATGGTCTTTCGACCAATACGGTTTGTTGCCGATTAGTATGTAAAATTGTTTCTCCATAAGTTTTTAGGATTTGACGTCTCCCAAATTCTCAATGTTGTCGATGTAGGAGTTTTTAAGTCCCATCTCCTCGGTTGTAGTTCACGGCATGCGAGTGGAGGATGATGTAGCCATTTTTATATTAGAGAGAATTAAAAATATAGAGAACCGAGAGTAGACAAATTTTAATAGAATAAAAGTATGAGTTTTGAAGTGCTAGATATGCGTGTATTTATGAGGGTGGAAGGTGAAATAATTTTAGTAGATAAATTCTATGTTAGAATATGGTTACAAACCCTAGGCTTTACCAACCACATAGAAGGAATTTTCCACAACCCGTCGGCTACGGACCTATGACACCGCCGGCACTGGGAGACACCTCTTATCCATCTATCTTTCTTCAACCCGCAAGCGACTCCGTGTGGCCTTAGGGTTCGTAAAACTATTGCTTTTGGTTGGAGTTTTTCTGGATTATGAGATACGCAATAAAGAAACTTCACTTTAAATTCTCAGAATCTATCATTTAAGATTATACGGCATGTGACTTCTTGTCTTTTTGTTGCATGAAATTGATATATGTAGTTCCGTAGATGAATATTGATGACTTTCATATCATACTTCCGTAAACAAATATCACGATGCAACAACTAAACTATTGTACACCACTTAATTGAAAGTAACTTGTAAGAAAAAATAGAATTAAATATAAAATACGTCTCTTTTTACTTACTTTTTATGTTATATTGGTTTTTCCTATATATAAGTAAGTAGGAAAAAAAGATAATGTATAATTTACCGGATTAAGACATCACTTATGACCAAGTATATATAGTCGAAACTACGTATAATAATTGCCTTTTTCTTTTCGGACGACGGACGTATAATACTTGCTAGTTGCATAAGATAAAGTTAGAGTAATTGTATTGATTCCTACTTTTTATTCCTACTCATATTCCTACCAATGTGAAATTATGACAAGTGTCATATTTAATAAAATTAATAATATTTTAATACACATGTCATAATTTAACTTAAGTAGGAAGATTAGTAGAAATAAAAATTAGGAACAAAACAATTTCTCATTATTTCAACAAAACCACTAAGGTTTCCTCATTTCCATTAAGTGACGTATACAAGCATCAATATAAAGATTATTCTTGCTCTTATCTCCAAAAACTCGTTTCATTTCTGTTGCATTTGCCCTTAACACCTCTCCTTCTTCACTCACCATTGCCACTCTGATCGACTCGGCCACCGACTCACTCGTAAACAAACCGTCTTTCTCGTTTCTTGGAATTTCAACTCCGAGTTTCTTTCCGCTCAGTAACCTCGAGTTCAAACCTTGGTCGTTCATAACTGGAAAGCAGATCAACACACGCCCAAATGCGAGTCCTTCGATTACCGAGTTCCAACCACAATGAGTCAAGAACCCACCAATAGCAGAATGACTTAAAATCCTAACTTGTGGGACCCACCCGGCATAAACAATCCCACAGCCCCTGACCCTTGAAAGAAACCCGTCGGGGAGTGGCTGAGTCGACTCGGTGATTGACTTTCTTATCACCCAAAAGAAAGGCAAACCTGAACGCTCCAACCCGAGAGCCAACTCAGTGAGTTCAGCATCACTCAGAACCGCCTCACTTCCAAGCGCAACGAAAACAACCGAATTAACTTGTTGTTCATCTAACCACCTAGTTAAGTCACCGAGTTGGACATTCCCATTTTCGTAATCATCGAAAGCGTCGTTTTCGAGTGATGGGGGCAAAACACCTACAGGTAGTACGAGCTTTTGATAAAGCTCGCACACAAGTTCGAACCACTCATGTTCGAACTCGACACTTGTCCTGAACAAAACCAAATCACAACCGTCGATCGATAATAAAAATCGTAGGGTATCCGAGATGCCTGATTCGTTGCCGACCGCACCCTCAGTGTACTTCATGATCTCATGGGGCCGGTAAACGATATTCGAGTCAGACGGGACCCACTCGGGCACCCGGCAAAAATCCTCAACCGTTGATCGTGTGACCTTGTCATTCAACAGCTGTGATGGAGGTCCAAGAAAAGCCTGTGTTGCAGCAGTGAAGAGGCTAAAATAAGCCGTGGAGACACCAAATTTCGATGCAACTGAGGGTAGCCAATGAGAAGCGTAGTCAAAGATGATCCAGTCAGGTTTTGGTATTGCGGTTTCAAGGAAAGTGACCAGAGGTGACTCTAGTAGATCAAATGCTATTTTCAGAAACTGAGCTTTTTGGTGAGGTATGTCCATGGAAGACTCCGCATGTTCAGGCAAACTTTCCACTTTAGGAAAGGGAAGAGAAACTAGTTTGATATTATGGGATAGTTGTGGGGGTATTTTGGGAATTCTAGATAGATTTCTTGGAGTGGAAATATATGAGATCTTATGGCCTTTTTGAGCCAAGACCTTGGACAAGTGCAAGAAAGGTATCAGATGGCCCATGGCTAGCCATGGGAACATCACTATATGTAGAGTAGATTCAGGGGTATTTTGGGAAGTCTGCATGGCTTGTTGGTTTCGGATGGTATTTTTGCTTCTAAAGTTTCTGTTACAATCAGGCCGGTGAGCTTAAAGAAGTTGGAAATGGCAGATTAACAGGGAAGTTTTGGGGGATAATTTTCACAAGTCAACAAGCAACCTTTCTTGACTTTGATGAACCTTACAAAAAAGACATATATATGCAAACAAAGCAAACTCAATAAAATAATAATAAAACATGATTGAGTTTATCCATTTTAGTAGGTATTTGTATTTCTCGGTGTAAAAATGGTATCCACTGGTTCATATGCAGATATGCTTTATTTAATGAGAAAATAAAACCAATAGAGACTATAATCGAATGCTTTATTTTGTTGATTTATGCGACCAGAAAACCCGCGAACAAAAAAAAACTGTTCTTAGGTATAGAAACCAACTTTTTTTCTGTTCGAATTCGATTTAAGGAAAAATAAAACATGCCGAACAAAAACGTGTTCGTCCCTAGTTACAAGTTACATGAATTTTTGGGTTAATTAAAAAACTCTATAGATCTAAAATATAAATTATTGTTTAAAAAATTGATAGTATTAGAGCTCTAATAAACTCAAAATCATAATTAAACAAAAAAGAAACCAACTGTGTCAACACCACGTAGACAGGGATGGTGAAATGGAAGCCATGTGGCTACTTAGTTGGGACAAAACCTGTAAAACTCGCTATAGCACGTCATAATGATACATTTTGAACAACATCAGTAGACATTAAAATGAATAAATGACAACATACAAATTAGTTGGTTATAGTGAACCAAACCACTCAAACCCGATTCCAACTTTTTTCAAATAAAAACAAACCATGAAAGTCTATCAACTGGCCCCAACCAATGGACTTTGTTTCAGCTGAATTTGGTCCCATCATCTTTTATTATGAAAAAAACTGAAATGTAAGTATATAATTTATTTAGCATGAACCAGAAAACTACAAACAAACAAGACACTGACATGTGAATTGAGCTAACAAAGTAAAGTGTTTGTTTCTTTTTTACTTAATAGCTTAATGGAAACCATAAATGCGTGTTCCTTTCTGACTTAATACCATTAAGAACGACTCAATAGAGAAAGTCATGACAAAATAACAAGTATAAACATATATAAGAAGTGCATCTACATTTACCATGAACACAGAAAGCAACAAAAGGGTACGAATTTGCAAATTCAAGTAAGGATTGACCGGAAGAGTGACCGCCATCTTTTATAGAAAATCATATGTCCGTTCTCAATCATGACATTCAAGTATTTAAAAGCTTCATTTGCTCTCCCATGATCACATAATCCGATAATAAGTCTCTCATATAATGCCCCACTCACCACCATTTTGCTCTTCAACATCTCTTCAAACACCACAAGTGCTTTTGAAACATCATTATGGCTACAATATCCATTAATCATGATTATGCAAGTCTCTACTTTAATTTTCCCATGCAACCGCCATCTCTCAAAGAAAACCTCCGCATCGGCCACCCTACTTTGTTTCCAATAACATTTCAATATAGAATTACAAGCTAACAAATCGTTCCACATTAGCAGTGTACTTGTGACAGTTAGATACCCACCATTAACCATCCTACCAATCTCTTCAAATATCAATAGAGCATCATCCACTCTTCCCTTGTCACATAGCCCCATAATTACATATCTACCTATTTCATTAACTCGTACCAACTTTTTTTTCTTTTGAACGTTAAAGAATTTCATAGCATCTTCGTCCCTACCGGCTCGAAAAAGGGCTTTTATGAATGAACCATAAACACAAATTTCGGGCAATGTTGTACCACTCATCATCTTCTTCAACAAAATTTCGGCCTCGTTAAGTTTCCCGACATTACACAGAGCACGGAAGTAAGATTCATAGGCCATCATTTTAGGAACAACACCCTCGCAATTCAACTGAAAGATTACTCTTCTACCCTCCTTCAACACCAGTCCTCTCTCTTTGGGAGGACCTACTTTTGTCAACTTTCTGAACAGCTTATTGGCTTCACGATGTTTACCCCGCTTGCAAAGACCGTGAAGAAAGCTTCCATATATAGAGATATCGATACTGAATCCATTTATAACAAGCTTTCTCAATGCCAAATCAGCTTCCTCCAAATTCCCATTTCTACAAAAACACTGGAATATTAAAAAGTATGTCCAATTATCAACTGTCATACCCTTGTCATACATTTGCTTCACAAGATTTTTAGCCAAAAATCCCTCATTCACATTACATAAAGCTGCAGATAAAGCAACATAGGTTTGTTTGTCTAATATACTCGCGGCATCCATTAAAATTCTCTCATAAATATCCTTAATTTCATCAACGCCACCAGTTCTACACACTGAAATCACATAATTTGAGAAATTAAAGCTTTTTACTGACCCACAAATTTCTCCCCATACATTATCGACATCGCTAATTCTACCATCTTTAACTAAAATATCAAATACTAAACTGTAGAGAAAGGAATCACTTACTCTTCCTCTTGATTTCAAATGTGAAATTATTGTTTTGCTCCTACCAAGCTTCTTTATTTGAGACAAGTAATCGATTAAGATCAGAGATGTTGCGGAATCTAACAGATGGGTTTTGGCTAGTAATGAATCTAGAGTGGTAAGAGAAGAATAACTTTGTGGGGTTTTAAAGAGAAGTTTGATTTCACTGAGTACAGATTGCAGATACTCTAAAGGAGGCGACAGAGATAGAGATGGAGACGAAGACAACGGCCGCGGCGGTGAATTGATCTCCGTGGTGATAGAGGCGGAGAAGAGCGAGGAGAGGGGTCGCCGGAGGAGTGACGGAGAGGGAAAGCCGAGCTTCATGAAAAGTGTGAGGATGTTTAGGCGACACCGGAAAAAATAGAAAAACAGACATCAATTAGTAAAAATTTACGAGATTGCCAACCATAAATAAACTAATTATAAATTCAGGTTTTAATTTAGGCTATGCGGTATGGGAAAGAAATCATTCGCGTCCTGCTGAGGTGGCATCGGAACATGTCTGAAACGTCCATGAACACCGCCCCCTACCGCGTCCCACGTTCTATGTTCTCACATGCTCTTGGGGAGACCACCCTGGAACGTCCCGTACTCTCTTCCTATTGGTCAATCTTCTTCTTTTTCTCCTTCCTCATAGTATTCTTGAGTCTTGCACACCTCACAGTCTTAAAGTATTACAGTTTTAGTCCGTTTAATTTTTGAAACAAAATTATCTATTAAATATTAAATATAAATAGACTAACTATAAGTTACTTCCTATAGATTTTAGTTTAATATAATTATAGTTTAATCCTTTTAATTTTTAACTTGAATTAATTATATATTGGTCCCTGTTTATTTTCAATAATTATAGTTATGACCCTTATAGTTTATAATTTGTATTAGTTATAATTTTGGTCACTATAGTATAAAATGATCACTGAGTATAGTGATATTAGAAAAATGGTCCATATGCATTAGCGACATTATAAAAATAGTTCTTATGTAAGATAAATTTATAGTAATGATCACGGTTTAGTAGGAGATTACAAAAATGGTCTTTCTATAAAAGAACATTACATAAATGGTGTTGAAAATATAAAAATGGAAAAAAGAAATAATTTTTAAAAAGTAATTATATAACACCCTAATATTTTTAAATATAACTCGTAACAAAATATGAGAGTTAAATAAAATATTTTCCATAAATAAAAATTTACTTTTTCAAACCATCCAAAAACAACAATATTAACTTGACAAAACCCTAACACATGATGAAGTCTTAAATTATCCAAAATCCCAATTAAATGTCACGTCATTTTAATACGAGCCCTAAGCAATCAAGTCGCATTCCTTCCCGTAACCGATCCTAAAGTTCTTGAAACGTGTTTAACATCAACGGGTAGGCAAAGCTTAGTGACCTCACAAACTATATAATCAACTCAAAATATAACGCCTCATTTTTATTTAAGTGTTTATTTATTTAATAGTTTATTTAATTCTATTTAAAAAACTATTAAATAATTGGTGATAAATTATGAAAATAATAATAATAATAATAATAATAATAATAATAATAATAATAATAATAATATCCTAGAATTATAATTATAATTAGAGGATTCAATTGTCATTAAACTAAACCTGAAATGCTAGCATTTTCTTACATGAGTAAATAATGTCATTATGGCAACGTCTCGGGTCTAAATCTATTAGAACTTGTGCATGTATGCCAAGAATTCCATGGCTGTGAATTCTTTTTCTTCTTCATTGCATGAGGCCTCAGCTCATAAGGGCCCTTCTCATTTTGTTCTTGCCGATTAACACACACAACTAACCCTAAACTTATGCATGCATACTACACGCGCAAAACCTGCCTACAAAACCAATTTCACGTACACACACAAGCGATATCCCCGCAAGTTTTGATGTGAGTTTTTCTTTTTTTTCTATTGAAGCATGTGTCTGTTAAATCCTTGTGAACCTTTGCTGCCCTCTTTCTGTTAGAATAGTGTCCAAGGTCATCAATTAGTGGTAATATTTCTAATAATAGCAGGGTCCTTTTGGGTTGCCCTCATGACCCAGAAAAATAGACAGTGTCAAAATGAATAAAAGAAATGATGATTGGTTTATTAATTTATTGAGAATAAATTAATTAGAAACTAGATCAATAAATTAATTGATAAAATTAATTGGAATTAATATAGAATCAATTAAAGGGACCGGATTGTAATTGATTAAAGGTTTAATCAAAGAAAACAAGTCCAGGGGGTGCGGCCGCCAAAAGGCTCCTAAGTTGAACCCCTAAGAGCCCATGCAGTATAAATAGAGGCCTTAGAGGCTCAACCTAAGGCATCCCTAAGCCTTATATGCGCCGCCTCCTCCCCCCTCTCTCATTTTCTATGAAAACTCCCATTTTCTAGGGTTAGAGTTTTTTGTGTCCTTGCTCTTGAAGAAAGTTTTATCTGTCTGGTTTTCAGGAGATCACTGGGTGTGAATCATTAGAGAGATTCTACTTTGGATCATGATCATCCCTTGCAATCGTGGCCCTGACCATAAGCCAAAGAATGAGACTTGCTGATTGTTATGAACTGCATGATCCTGAACAATGTTCATGGATAATCTATGATTTGATATTGATTGTCTTCCGCTGCATGTGTTATGTGTTTATATGATCGAATCCCAACACTTTCACCTATGCAATCAAGCCACACCCTTATGTGATTATTTGAAACACAACACACACAACCATATTATTCTTTCAGTGGTAAGCAACCTATAATGAGAAAAAGGGATAGCCGAAGGTTTGTATGGCGGGATTTTTTGTGAGGAAAAACCGATAAGCAAAAGGACAACAACAACTATTAGGACAATAGGAAAAGATTGAAGAATGAGAATATATATAAGCTTGAATCCTTGAATCTAGAGTCTTGAAGGTAAGTCAATGTAATCTTGTATTTGTGTTCTCTTTTTCTCATCATCGTCACCATCATTCAAGAAGGTCTTAATGGATATATGGACTCGCTTCATAAGAATCATGTTGTAAAGAATTAACTAAGTATTACTTGGAAACTTTGAGGACTAGGCACGAATCTTAGTAGTGTCTTTACGTTTCATAGGACTAGAGTAGGATTGGACGTTTTGATACTATCCGTGGATCAATTTTTGCTTGTCTACACATATCATTGTGAGTTTTCATAACCCTTTTTTATTATCTTCATATCTTTGGGGAGAAACATGTTACTTTTTTACAAATTGTTCGTATTGTTTTATGCACTCATTAAACTTTTCATTGATATATATATATATATATATATATATATATATATATATATATATATATATATATATATATATATATATGTATATATATATGTATATATATATATATGTATGTATATATATATATATATATATATATATATATATATATATATATATATATATATATATATATATATATATATATATATATATATATATATATATAGACACATACCCACATTCGTACATATCCTAATGTTAGATTTTTTTAGCTACTATCGTGCTTTAAGTCCCTAAGAACTATACACAACCTATTAACCCATTATTGAATCGATGATCATTATAGATAACGCTATTTGTGTTGACACCCCCACTCACACTACAACGTGAGTGCATATTACCACTCTCTTTCCTATGTTAACGATAGAACATGGAGCTTAGGGGTAGTTCAAGTCATTAGTTTTGGTTGTGGATTCATTGCATTAACTTTTACACATATATTCTACATGTGTGCATTAGTATCCACGAGGTACTTATATGCACTCCTGATTGAACTGATTTTTGGATTTAAATATCGTGTGCTCCGAAACCTGTGAACTCACCAACTATTTCAGTAGTTGACCTCTTTATTTAACATGCTTTTCAGGAACTAGTCTGTAAGATGACACTTAGGAATACACCACTTGTAGCAGCATTACGTATGTGTTTTGGCAGGTACTGATTTTTGGAAACGTTGTTTTAAAACTTGTTACAAACTGTAATGGTTTTAAATACTATGGTTGGTGTTGTCTTTTACCTTATGTTTATGGAACCTTAAGCTTCTGTACCTTGAGTTTCCGCTTTAGCGAGATGTGATAGATTAAAAAGGGGAGAGATCCCTGATCTTACATCGACTGGGTAGGAGAAGTAAGTATCGCCTTATAAGGGGTGTGGATACCTACCTATCACAACCTGTTTTAAAGCTACGAGGGCATAAAATCCCACAAGAAACAAGAACTCTATTGTCAAGCGTGCCCAAGTGAGAGCAATTGTATAATGGCTGACCATTGTGAAGTTTTCATGCTTGGTGGCACAAAGCGGACAATATTGTAATACGTGTGAGTGAGGGATGTTATAGATGGTATCAAAGCTAGGTGCACGAGGTCGATGCGTTTGACGGGGATGTCGACATGTAGTGGGGGAGAAAGGATGAGAGATCCCTGATCGCACATCGATCGGGTAGGAGAACTACGCATCGCCTTGTAAGGGGTGTGGATACATACCTAACACGTTTTAAAATCAAACACTGCAATGGCATTAAATCCTTCTCGGTTGACCCCTAATAACATGCCAACATACCAACCATATTTCAACGATTTATAATAGTAATTTTTTTTGTCTAGGTCATTAAATTATCCGGTAATGTAGTGGTTAAACTTGCTATTTAGGTTATTTTAAAAGGTAAATATTAATAGGTTGTGTTATTTTAAACACAAATATAATTGAAGGGTTTTTTAGAATATACCCGAATAACATGTGGGGTTTTCTATATTTTATAATAAAATAAAAAAATCAAATCAAGGAGATGCATATCACAACAACCTACTAACTGAAATGTTTTCTGCAAATCTATGAACTAAAACCCTAAGTTCACATGCAACCTAGATTAGATCTATGTTTTCTAACTTTGAACATATAATAATTCCTAAAGGCCAAACAAAAATTACTAAAAGAAATAATAAAGAAAAACTAACCTTTTAGTTGTTTCTTGCAAGCTAAGCAACGCAAATGCCTTGCCTCAAATGGAGTCACACCCGGAAGCTAGGGAACTCGAAAAACCAGGGAGAGGGAGAAAAATCCTTAAAATTTCGTGGTCCTTATGGGGTAATGGGGCTCCCTATTTATAGCCTTAAGGGTTTAACAGATAAGCCTTACAAATAAGCCTTATTTAAATTCAAACCGGATAAACCTTTTATCTTTAAATTCAAACCCTTATTTATCTATATATATATATATATATATATATATATATATATATATATATATATATATATATATATATATATATATATATATATATATATATATATATATATATATAAAATTCGAAAATTATGGATATAAATATCCTAATTTTCGTTCTCCATATATATATACTATAATTATCTATTGCTCAACTATTGAACAATTACAAATCAGCCCCTGCACATTAATTCCAATTAATTCCAGATTAATTTCTAATTAATTAATATAGTTTCTAATTAATATATTATCACCATAATATCTTAATAAACTATTTATTTTATTTCTATTGATTTAGTAATCACATAATAAATCAACCTTTCTCTCTCCCGATTTTTCTGTTCAACCTCTAGCTATGAGGGCAACCCAAATGGACTTTGCTACTATCAATTAGGTAAATACAAATTATTAGTCATGGCTTAGACACCTAATCCAACAGTCTCCCACTTGGATAAGTCTATGACTATAATTGCCAGTTAACCTTCTAATTGACAAGCAAATTGTAGCTTCCTAGAAACTGCTGCCGAACTCTGACCTAGTCAGTTCTGTCCATAGATAAGTGATCATATGATCCTCCGTCCAACAAGATATTTCCGGACATGAGACATGGATTGAGATCAATCAATGTCCTGTACTCTGTTTCCCGATTTCTGATTTGCATATGACATAACACTTCTGATTGAACACATCAATTCAGTCCTGGCTGGCCAGCATTTTAGTCAACTTCAAAAATCATCGAGAGGCCTACAGATATCTGTTTCCCGTCAGGGTCAAGGAACGAATAAGCTTTGACTGATATGCTTATATCTTTTACTAGACAAATCATTCACAACAACACGTTTTATAACATCGAGTTACCGATGCGTTTTCGTATTATCAATGAACAACTGCCTTGTAACTTATAACTCATATCTCTCCACTTCAAGATCATAAGATATTATCGTCTCAACATTGCTCGTGATGTAATCCATGAAGTAATCTATTGAGCGTGGATTTATCCAATACTCAAATCTCCATTTCTAAGTACTCATGAACGTTGTACCAATCCTATTGCTATGTTTAACTCCTTAGACAATCTACAAACAATTCATGACAGTCTTGATTCAATACTTACTTCCCAACGTATGAGCGACTATGAACCTTTCTGAGAAATTAAATTATTCGGGAAGTAAAACATGAGAAAAGTGAAACATAAAATCTGACTGGCAGCTACTCCTGCTTATTACCAAGTCTCCACGAGGTAATCACCAGTCGGATTTGTCATAAAACTATTATCGGTTTCTTATTTTCTTTTAAACTTTCAATTCAAGCCTTTTATATATATGTCTATATGACCTTTCACTCTTTCTATGTATCCAAAATTTCTTACATTGATACACTTTATTGCAGAAAATTCAATCGGACACTCTTCCGATTATATCTCAATTTGTCATTCTGTCTTTCTCTCTCACAACTCCATTCCGGTGATGTGTACTGTGACTATCTATGGTTCTCGGGGTCTTTAGTCTACATGGCTGCACCGGGCACCCTAAGACTATTTCGAGGTGTTATGATGTGCCGGTGAACCACACGCGCTCCATCAGCATACCAATGAAACTCTTTAACCATAAAGTCCTACAGCACCACGTCCTGATGTAAATAACTACCGATTTGAAACTCCTTTCAAATTGTTACTAACATTCACCCCAATCATTTCCTAATGATTTCTCACGTATGTTCAAATAATTCATTCAATATTGTCAGCCAGGTTGTGTTCTGAATCCAACTTACAATGCTCTAAGCATCAAGTCATCAGGACATGTTCATGACACTTCTGATTGATCCAACAAGCTCGTGGAATCAGATTTAATATTATTCCAAAACCCTTTCAGAATCTCAGGATTACTTATATCCCTGTGTCATGACTTTCGAAAAACTATTTCCTTTCGAAGACTCTTTCTCATGCATCTTGAATCTTATCAAGATCACGCTTACAATGGCTAGGTCAATACTGACGATTTTATCTATCCGATAGACGTCTGTGAACTACGTGAGTATGTTGGACCTTCTTTATTTCTTTCATGCCAAGTCATCACACTTTTCAATGATAGGAAACTCCTTTCCTCGGGTTATGCATCTTGAATCTCATCAAGATCATATTGGCATAATTTCGATCTATCTAATAGATGTTCACAACCACCTGAGTATGTTGTATCTCTTAAAGTCTTTCACAACGAACCATCTTTTAAATCTAAGTCACTACACTTGTAATGATAAGATATGTTTCCTAGAAACAGTATGTAACCAACATACAGTGATAGGCAGATAACAACGATACTCCCACTGGCTTTGGCACGATTATTTGACTCTTTCGGACTATTCACAAAATCCAAACCTTTTGGCACATTTTGAGAATCTGAAGTCCAAACCTTTCTGACATAGTTATGGGAATCTTTCAGGCTATTCACAAAATCCAAACCTTTTGGCATATTTTGAGAATCCGAATATCCTTTCTTGCGATATTCCCATGGGATGAATCCCGGGGCCATGTACCTTTTGTAATGGCATGCTCTGTGCGAGTCCCTATTCGTGTGCTGGTAAACCACACACGCTCCACTAACGACTCACACTATGCCACACAGAATCCTATCGGATTTCATCTTCTATTGAGAGTGCTTCTCTCGGAATCAATTGCTTGACTCTGAGTATCGACTCACTCAACAAGATGTTCTGTAAGTACATTTCTATATATGCCGCTTTCTTTTGATGATTCAATTACTCCCACTGGTTGTTAGACCAGGTGTAAAATCAGTCAAATTTGTCACATAGACTGCGTCTCGTGCTAAGGTTCTCTTATTTGGAAGCAACCGGGCTCACCAATGCTTCCAAGTAGTCGGATTGCTTATCCGTACCATTTTTAGTGTTTTACCACTAATCGGTATGTCACCTAGATCATAACTCCTTATGACAGTGACCAATACTACTGGTCAAGAGAAGAGTATGTCAGGTTTAACAGGAATCCGATTCCTGGTCAAGGCCCAGTGATGACTAGAGGTTCTTTCACTTGGCTAATCCCTGAACTCATTCAGGATTATTCTTACTCCCACTGTTTCCTAAGAATATGAGTCCTTTCCAAAAGAACTCTTCTTTCATAGGTACAACCGGGATGGCCAATGAAATGACACAGCTGATCAGTAACAGGCATGTCATGAGGTTCAGACGAACGCAACATGACCCTAGACTTTCTATGTACAAGTGGGACAATCCCAACTTTACATTTCAGACAGTGTCTGCACAACCTACTTAGTCTAAGATGTGGTCGGAATATGGTTTCTATGGATGACTGGTTGAATATTCAATTCATCGAAAAACTAATTGGAAGTGTATCTATACATCGAGGATTAAACTATTTCGATCAATGCTCCATCATCTTCCCTAAGACACATTATAACCATTAATGTTCTTGGAAGAGGACAAATTGTGAAACTATTTTCTCAGTTTATGTTGTTACTCAGATTCTGTTGATCTTATACTTCCTTTGAGTTCCTTGAACAATTCAAGGTTTCAATCAACCGCTTATTCTGATAAGCGAAGCCATATTTGTCAAACTATTTGGCAAACATTGTGAAGTATAACTAATTGTGTTCTGTTCGGAGATTCGAGCAATACACAGTAACTTATGTGTATGTTGCTCAAAATCTTAATGTCTTTTACATCTCTATGTAAATTTATGACTTTGTTAATTTTGTTCAAGATATGCAATCATCACCTGACTCCAAGTCAACCGATTCCAAAATCCTATCCAATGGATCTCTGGTTGATTCATTTCTTGCAACAAATGTTTTTATTAGGAACTCAATTCATCATGTGACTCTAAGTCAAATGATTCCAAAGTCCTGTCCAACTGGACCTTTGGTTGAATTGATCCTTACAAAATTTTTCTTTAACAATCATAAAGGACATAATTTATGAATCCAAACACTTTGGATGTATCAACATTTAAGTTATTGCCATTCATGCAATTAACACACTTATACAACATTTCAAGGATAATTTAAACAAACATGTATTAAAGGAAAATCAACATTTTATTAAAACAAAATATCCTTGAACAATGTACTATATGACAGATAATGTCACACGCATCTAATAAGCAAATAACAAGATCATAATATCTAACTAAACTCCAAAACTGCACGAGCTTCAGATCCAATCCGAATGTGCTTCTATGCAACAAAATCCTGCATCCTACAGAGTCCATGCATACAGAGCAAATGTGAGAACCACATCCTGTATCATGGAAAGTAAGGATCAGGAGTTCTGAGTTTTTAAGATATTCCTTAGTTGCCAAACTGTTTGGCTTTAGAGCATTCTTCCAATCTTTCTGTGACCGTGTCCCCCCTGTGGATTCCCACTTTGTGACATCGAAGAACCGATCCAGACGATCTAGATCATTTCTTGATGTGCCTTACTACTGGACTCAATCCTGAAGCAGCCGAATCAATAGAACTATGCTTCTCCATGAATGACTCATATGGAGTCAACATTGAATGCATTACCATGATAGCCTTACTCTGGTTTCCCTTCCTGTACATCTAGATGAACAAATCAGCGAGTCGGGCTAATGTTTAACTCCCGATCAAAGGGGGTGACCAATTTTATACAGTTCGCATATGTATCCCTCAATCTCGAGAACATGCAAACGGGTGCTACTTCTTTCGCACACTTCAAACTCTTTGAAGATGCTAGTTCGTTCCTTTTCAACCGGTTCTCGGAACCTTTCCTCAACCAGCTGTGCTAACTTATCTGACTCCATGAATTCTAAATCCCTGCGGAACTCGGGGTCAATGATCAATAGCATGAGGCAACGAACTTCTTTCACTCAATAGTCAAGGGTTCATGCTTATCACAAGCTACTGTGTGATGCCATGCTTTGGTATAACAAGGAGCGGACACTCAATCATATATGGTATGCTAGCAAAACTAAGAACCATTCTCTATTTGAGAAGTCATACCACATAGTTCAGGCCAGTCAGCCTTACCATATTTAACAGGTGCTTTCTGAAACTCTCAGAAATGGGTGAAGGAGGATAAGGAGGAGAAAGACACTTTCTTTAGACATCTATAAAATTTGAACTGATTAGTTTAATTTTAATCCTTCTTAAACAATTACCCAATTATATTATTTAACAAGGCTAGGACCCAAAATACCCCAACTATGCTGTGAAGAGGGATGCCGTAATCACAACACAGTGGTCATTAAGGTAGATATACATTTATCAATTTTAATCTTCTGAAATTCCTAGATCTGTGAGATTCATTGAACTGTTCAATGGCATGTTTAATCTCAGATATGCTCTACTGTTTGTGACTGGGATGCCGAGGATCACAAACTAGATGTGAATAACCATGCAAATTAGCTTGGTAACCTCAATGTCATTTATCATCTCTAATTGATGTGCCGGTTAACCACACACGCTCCATCAACAATGATAAATCATGAGAAACCCATTACCACTCTTTATGAGCCCCTATTAGTGTGCCGGTTAACCACACACGCTCCACTAATGTCTCATAAAGTGTAATGTGCAATTTCATGGGTTAGCATCTTTTCACATTTTTCCTAAAGTAACTAGATTTGGGATTTTATAAACTGTTCCAGTACTTTGATTAATAACATTATACTTTTAATGAGATTAAGCGGTCCTATCAAACCCGTTCGGCTAACGACCCTCCACTGATCAAGAGAGCGGTGGGTGAGAGTGGACACCCATTTAACCGCCATTTTATAGGCAGTTTCCTTATACCCTCCTTATAGATCAACTTCGTGAATGAGACCTACTATTGATTTGACTAACCAATTTATTTTATATATATAATATTAACTTTTAATAATAATATATATAAGATGTATTTTAAACCTTTTAAAATATTCATGGTTTATCTTTTTAATTTTTCGAAATTAAACAATTAATTTTAAAATTAAATTTAAACCTTTAAATGATTTAATTTATCCTTTAATTAAACAATTAATTAAATTAATTAAATGCAGATAGGCATCACAAATTAATCAAATTAATTTAATCCTATCTTAAACCCTCTAGATTTCAAAATTAGCAGATAAGGGGTTTAAGGTTGTCCATTTATTAAATAATCACAGTTACCAAAAAAGAAAACCTTCTAAAACCCTATATTACAAAATCGCCAAATGAAGAGGGGAGAGGCTAGGGTTTCGAAAACCCTAACCCAAAAGTCTATTGGTCTTAAATTAGGGTTTAGATCCAATAAACCCTAAAATATAGGAAAACAATTACAGCTATTCAAATAGAAAAACAACCAAAAGCTCTGATACCACTGAAAGGTTTTCTGCAAATCTATGAACTAAAACCCTAAGTTCACATGCAACCTAGATTAGATCTATGTTTTCTAACTTTGAACACATAATAATTCCTAAAGGCCAAACAAAAATTACTAAAAGAAATAATAAAGAAAAACTAACCTTTTAGTTGTGTCTTGCAAGCTAAGCAACGCAAATGCCTTGCCTCAAATGGAGTCATACCCAGAAGCTAGGGAACTCGAAAAACCAGAGAGAGGGAGAAAACTCCTTAAAATTTCGTGGTCCTTATGGGGTAATGGGGCTCCCTATTTATAGCCTCAAGGGTTTAACAGATAAGCCTTACAGATAAGCCTTATTCGAATTCAAACCGGATAAACCTTTTATCTTTAAATTCAAACCCTTATTTATCTATATATATAATTCGAAAATTATGGATATAAATATCCTAATTTTCGTTCTCCATATATATACTATAATTATCTATTGCTCAACTATTGAACAATTACAAATCAGCCCCTACACCTTTAATTAATTCAATTAATCACCAAATTAATTCCAATTAATTCCAGATTAATTTCTAATTAATTAATATAGTTTCTAATTAATATATTATCACCATAATATATTAATAAAATATTTATTTTATTTCTATTGATTTATTAATCACATAATAAATCAACCTTTCTCTCTCCCGATTTTTCTATTCAACCTCTAGCTATGAGGGCAACCCAAATGGACTTTGCTAATATCAATTAGGTAAATACAAATTATTATTCATGGCTTAGACACCTAATCCAACACTAACGCCATACATTATGGGTGCATGAAGGAATTTCGAAAAATAAAAGGGTGTATATGACAACAACTTATAGTGCCATACAGTATGAGTGCGATGTGTGATGTGGCACGACATTACCTGTAGTGGACACCGCTCCCTCTTTATGATACGCCGCAAAAAACTCACCTCATACATCCAACTTCATCGCACCGATGCCTTATTTTATCTTTCTTTTTGTGCTTTTCACTTGTACTTTACAAGCATCTTTAACACTAAAAGTAAGAGGTGACCATTTTGTTGGTGTAATAAAAGGTGTGAGGAAATAGGTAAACGATGAATTGTAGTGAAAAAGTAAGAGAGATATGTGATGACGAACACCCCGAACATAATAGCAGCACACCTTGTAGAAGTGGAGAAATTAGAGTAAATTATAATTTTGGTCATTGTGGTTGGCACGTTTTTACACTTTTAGTCCAAGTATTTTTTCCACAGTTTTGGTCATGTGGTTGATATTTTATTGCACTGTTGGTCACTGGTCAATATAAAAAGACCAGATTACCCTTTCTAATTTGTTTTTCCTTTTTCTTTAACCTATTATTTATTTAAGTAATTAAAAAAAAGAAATATACACCACCACCCCTACCACACTACATCGTCTCTCACACTCTCTCTCAATCATCAGCTCGATGCTACTCATTTCTGAAACTTCAAGCAACTTCAATACTAGATTTGGATACCAAGAACATTGTTGTCCATCAAAGTCGATGCAACCACCAATCAGGAGCACGCCCGATCTTCTCAAGTCAGTAATGAAAGAGACACGTTTTAGTCGTTTCAATTTTCAGATATAGAGGCGACTATTCATCTGTTGTGGGTAATCTAAACGATAGTTTTGAGTTCCGAGAAAATCCTTCCTTCCGGAAAGACCATAATGTGCAGGTACTCCTCACTGATTTGGGGTTTCTATTTGACAAATTATGAAGACGCTAGCAAAAGTTTTATAACTTGGAGATTCTTCTCATGGTTTCATTCCAAGCCATTTTTATTTTTATTCTGATAAATTAGGTTGATGATCACTTGGTTTCTGGCTTCACGAAAATTAAAAATTCTAAGAGTTAGAACTCTTGCTTTTCCTTGGTTATTCGGGGAGTTGAAACTCTCGTTTTGTGGTCGGAATCCAACGAACCCACTGCCGCATATATATAAAGCAGTGGACTTCTCGAGAAACCCTCCATCGATTTCTCTCTTTGATCTCCTAATTCCAACACAAAGTTCGCCGTTGTCGGCTCTTAAAAACACAATGGAATCAGCTGAAATCAGCTTCTTATGGTTCACGAAATTGCTCCAGTTGGTGATCAAAAGATGCCGGCGTGGAGTCCCTCTGTAGATATGTCTGAATTTCCATATCTGCCCATGAACATCCTTAACCAAGATGGTCTGAACCGGTGGCTCTGCTGCGTAATCCAACCTCCGACTATTGGGAAGTTGACGAATCTCGCTGAATTTACCATTGTTCCTGTTATATCATGGGTAAACCTAGGCGACCGGATCTCCGAATATTACACGCTCTCCGAATATGTCTGTGTATATCTGTATTTTGGTGTGGGTATGAGAGAGAGTATGTGTGTGTATGTGACAGGTTAGGGGTGGGGTGTATTTTTTTAATTACTTAAATAAATAATAGGTTAAAAGAAAAAGAAAATGAAACTAGAAATTATAATCTGGTCTTTTTACATGGACTATGGACCAACACTGCACTAAAATATCAACCACAGGGACCAAAACTGTAAAAAAATAATTAGAGTAAAAGTGTAAAAAAATGGCAACCAAAACCGTAATTTTTTTGAAGAAATTACATTGAAAAACAACAAAATTCTTTAGAATGTCTCATGTCAAATAGAGAAACTAAAAGACATTATTCACTCGAATGTCCAAATTGCCCCCTAACATCCATTGTTCTACTTTGGCCCTTTTGTAAGTATAGTTGTTTTCCAAGGATAAAATCATAAAATTGATATTTTCTGTCGGTTTGCCCGCTCCCAAAACCTATACATAATGCACACAGAGTAGCACTGGTACTATTCTTAAAAAACCTACAATGTACGGGAAGTCGATTCTGAGTGAGTTTGGTGGGATTCCGCCGGTGGTGAGCGGCACCACCGAGTTGGAAGAAGTTCCGGGCCATCCCGACGGAGTCGGTAGCAATGGAGCTGATTCCATCGATGACCGGAATGTTTCGTACGTGCTTAACGGCGTCGACGGCGGGAGTGATAGCATTTGCGATTTTGAGGGAATCGATGGGGTTGTTTACTCGGACATCGCCGTAATTCCGAGCGGAGACGCCGGTGACCAGCTCACTCTCTCATATTGCGGCCAAGTCTACGTCTTCGACAATGTCACAACGGACAAGGTCGAAATACTGACTCTTGTTTTCATGGTTTACTGTGTTTAGATTATGTACAGTCAATGTCTCTATGAGAAACATGAAAATTAAAATTTCTATATCGAATCATAATCGTAATTTTGACTGGCAACTAGAATGAGTAAAAAAATCTAAATTCAGAACTTGAGTTCACTTGGACAAGGTGAATTCACTTTGTTTTCTTTGGGTTCTGTTCATTAGACTGTTTAATTTCAGAGTTTTTGAAACGAAACACTACCTATACTCTAAACTGATGACGAATCTTGAAAGAGGATGTATGTGATGTTGTGCTGAGTTTTGATTGATGATGACAATTGACAGGTGCAAAAGGTGTTTTTACATCTTGGGGGATGTGAATTCCCAGTTGGTGAGCAAGGTGCAGAATTAGCATACCAAAATCAGAGAGTAATTTAGACCATAATCTGCAATAATTGCAATTGGCATGTATTATGTGTGATCTATGATGTATGTGTATATGAATAAGTGTTTTGTGGTTCAGGATTTCAATTATCTCGGTCGGTGTGGCGACCCTCGTAGAGCTGCTTCTCTCAACAGGTTCCGTCAAAAGAGGAAGGCGCGATGTTTTGAGAAGAAGATCAGATACAATGTTCGTCAAGAAGTTGCTCTCAGGTAAGTAACCATTCTATCCAATTATAGCATTCTACTTTCATTTTTTTTTTTTTCACACCAGGTTGGAAAATTCTAGGAGTGAAAATTACTTTCTATTTTTTTGAGTATAATTGGGTAAATTCTAAAATAGGATGCTATAATAAACAAATGCATGAAAATTACTTACTATGTCTAGAAGTTTTCTTTTATTATTAGATAGAGTATTTGGTGGATATTTCATATATATATAAAGTTTATCCATGTTGCTACTTCAGGATGAACCGTAAGAAAGGCCAATTTGTAACATCCCAAAATTCCAAGGAATCTGGTAATGCAGGAGAAGATAAGATCCCAGTCACGACTATGTGAGTTACGAATCTTGTATGTATATTATATTTAGGCGCTGTTTCATTTTGACTTAATGGGGACAAAATCTAATCCGTTAAGCTCTATATGGGTGTTTGTTTTTTACTTAATGGACTTAATGGGGACTAAATGACCACTTTACCCTTTTTTAAGTGTATGTAGATGTGGTCACTGTGGTATTTGCTCAAAGGACACCCCTATGATGCGACGTGGGCCCGCTGGTCCTGGGACTCTTTGCAATGCCTGTGGACTTTTCTGGGCAAATAGGGTTTGTATCTTTTCTCATCATTTTTTCTAAATTATATTATGCCTCTATGCTTTTTTTTTGTTTTTTTTTTGCACAAAAATTGCGAATGTTTGCTTCATTCACATCAACTCCAATTCGTACAGGGCACAATGAGGGACCTTTCAAAGAAACTTAATGACCATTCTTCTTCTCTAGCTGAACAAGTGTACAAGTGTAAGGTACTATAAATCTTCCTTGCTAGTTTAGGCGATTTTACATATTAACATTTTCATAATAATAATATTAATTTTTTTATAATTAAATTCTTTATTATATACACACACACAGAGTATGACACAAATCTTTATAAAAACTACATGATTTTTATTAAATTACTATTCAATTTTTAAAAAACAACACATATAGTAATTAATTATATAACATGGACAACATTATTGAAATTTGTCCAAACGCAACATGTGGTAATTAATTATATAATGTGAGCATCCATTTGTTGTTGTAGGATGAGCACATGGCTAGATGCAGTAATGCTAACTGATCCCGACTTCTCTTGCATATTTGTTCATATATCCATATGAAACTATTACATGTTTCTAGCTTACTTGGTGTACATATGGATTTTATGCTTTTGATCTCAAACTCCCTCTTACTCTCTTGGGGTCTTTTTTAAAATCCCCAACATACTTCACTTTGGAGTTGTTAAGAAACACTCATACTTAATTTTCATATACTTCTCTCTGCTTATATTGCTTGTTGTTACAATCTTTGTTTGTTTATGCACCTATGTATTTCTGTTTTCTGGGGTTCCATTTATAAGTTGTGACAGGAAATACATGTGATTTGTGGGTCATGATTTTGTCTTGTGTAATACCTTCAAACTCGAGAGGGTGGAAGTACTTTTTGTAAGTTGAAGGGTCCGTGTGATACAAACACACACACCTCAAGGGCCATTTGGGTAGTTCCTTAAGATAATAATTGAAAACATGTTGCATAATTATATATAGACGCGAATATCCAAAGAAGATAAGATGTTATAAGGGTGGAAGTAGTAATCTAATTTTCTTAGGGATAATGTTACGGTAACCCATCAAACTTTTTATTTTGCATCTATTTGGTCCGTTAAGTTTTTTTTCTTGTTTCTTAGGGGCTTAAGGTTTCGAAAACCGGGCAATAGGAAAAAAATTCTGAATAAATCTGAAAAAGTTCAGGTGCCATTTAGATGCATTTTCAAAACCTTGTGATGCTACAGTAACCCCTAGGTGACCAATTAAACTCGGTTGTATAAACATTAAGCCTCTAGAAAACAAGGAAAAAACTTAAGGGACCAAATAGATACAAAATAAAAAGTTCGATGGTTACTGTATCATTATCCCAATGGATTCTCACAACTCAAAAAGTATTTGATCCCTTGCATTAGTGGAGTTCTTCCATCTACGTCTGATCCAATTGCATGCCCACATAGCAAATACATGTGATTGGAGGCAACCACCACCTTCAACCATTTCACAGACTCCGTTATGGGGTTAATTTAGAAACTAATCTCGACTGTAAAGTGGCTTTGGAATTTAAACTATATTTTTTAATTAATTTTCACATGTTTTAATATTATTAAGAAAAGTCCACTACTTGTTAATCAAACGTAAGATAAATAGTTTCTAATAATAACAATATAACAAATTAAGATGCAAATCATAAAAGATAATAATCCCTTTTGTATTAGTAAAAAAGAAGCATATCATAATCTTTTGGTTTGGAAATAGACAACCAATTTTCTATCCTTTTTTCTAATGAGTCGAGATACAACCATGTGAATCACAAATCTGTTGCAATTCACCGGTAGTAGTGTTTTTGTACGATTGTTTTAAAAGAAATAAAAAAAGAATTTCATGTGTAACTACTTTAGTGGGACCGTTTATATTTATGGTCTCAGCTTTTGCCACAATAAATAGCAACACACATTCATTTATTTGTGTATTATAACAACCTACGTTGGTTTCTTTTTTTATAACACAGCACTTCAAAATTTTATTCTTGCTAAGGCAATGTACTCTTAGAAATCTCCCAATCTTGTACGACATGAAACTAATCCAACTCAAAGAATCATGAGATTTCTCACACTTATCGATTTCAGTTAATTTTTTATGTATGAAATCCACTAATTGTTGGCTTGATATGCAATCCCAGTAATTCAGCAATGATCCAAGAATCGCAAAATACTTGATGGGGCTAAATGCAAAAAAATAGCATTATACACCTACTTTTTTGATAGTGTCGTACTTTAGTTTCTTCTTACTACAATATTGTACTTTCAGCTATTTCTTATTAAAGCATTATATTTTGAAAAATTACCCAATTATAAAGTGAAAATGCAACTTATAGGCTAAGGGGAGTGAGCGATTTTGAGGCCTCAGTGAGTTGAGGGAAATAATAGTGAATCTAGTTACTGTCGCCTGTCGCCTGATTGTATTTTCTTGTCTACTTCTATACTACCGATTAAATAATCAATGATATGGATTAATCAGTCAGGCTAGTAATAGATAAATGCAGCCTCAACAACAAACGAAAATCTTTAATCATTTCAACCTAGCCTCAACAAGTACAATGATGCTTTCTACCAAAATACATTTAAATGACCTAAAAAAGCCCATCAACAAATCTTAAAGGAAATACATCAAATATCAAAGTAAATGCCCTTACATGGAAGAAAACTTAATTTCAGCCTGGGGAGTATAGTGTGTGAAAGAAACTAAAAACCAAACTAATATTTTCCAGAAATACTAGGGTGATTACTTTCTTGAATTTAGCCCTATTTGTCTATAGGATTTATGGATACTAATCATTCCAATTATTGATTGACCACTTTTAGAGTTCAATCGAATTATTATCAAGAAATTAGAGCAATAAAGCACCTTAAAACCCTATGAATGTGGATATTAGAGGTATATGACTCAAAATACACATTATTTCCAAGAATCTCGCTGGTTGAAGCGATTGGCATTGGAGCTACGCGTAAGGAATTGTTACAATGAAGAACAACTTGACAAATTCAAACATTTTAATATGATGCAAAGATTGAACACGAAGACAATGGTTAACATGGTTCACTTGATCCGAGTAATTAAGTTACGTCTACGAGTAAGCTAGAGAGAGATGCTTTATTGATAATCTTGAAGATCATGCTAAATTGCGCTTTCTTCATTCAATCGTTACAATATGCACACTAGGTTACAGTCATGGATATCTAGTTATAATAATCATTTGACCTATTTTTTCAAGAATGAGGCCCATTTCCTATGTCATCAGTGACATAAGCTGGCCTATTGTCATACATATCAGACTTGGACCGAAAGTTACTAGGTCTATCCTAAGCCCGAAGAATATGGGCTGCTCCTGATCAACGAAGGCCAAAACATGATGTACACTGAATGGGGAAGCTTAAGTGTTAAGCTCTTCCAACCCATAACGTCGCTTTGGTGTTTGGCTATCGCCAAGATTCAAACTTTTCTCCAGAAGCTTTGCTTCTTGACTTTTCCTGAAGTTGCACTTATGGCTTTGTCTGTAGCTTTGCCTTTAGTAGTCCCTACAAACACGTTTTAGACTACTCTTCTACACCTGTGTGGCTACTTGGATGCATTCTCGAAGCTACTACTTGTTTGCAACTACCACTTCAGATAACCATAGCCAATAAAGAAGCACTTATTTTCCTTTACATATGGCTTATGTCTATCTACATCCTTGGCTATGATGTAAGTGACATATCCAAAAACCTTCAAGTGTGTGAGATATATCACACAACGTTGCCATTCCTCTGCTGGAACTTTGAAACCTAAAAGGACCTGGGTCTTTGGTTGATTAAGTATGTTGTGGTGCTGACTGCGTCTACACAATTTTTTTCAAAAGTTTTGCATGTAATCTCATGCTCGCCCTTTCATTCAATAATTTATTGATCCTCCCTGTAACTCCGTTCTACTAAGATGTTTCTGGGAATGTCTTCAATATTTTCATCCTATTCTCAGCACAGTAATAAAATAAATTCCTTGAAATTCCTTGCTGTTGTACATACTCCTAGAAATTCCTTGCTCTTGAAGTAGTGAAGACTCCAGATTTTTTTTGAGAAAATAAACACATATCTTCCTCATGGAATCATCAACATAGGTAACATAATATTGAGATCCTCCTATTGAAGAAACCGATATGGGTTTATAGACATATGAATGTACTAGTTCCAACTTCTCAGCCTTCGATGCTTGTCCTATCTTTGCAAAGCTAACCTTCATTTGCTAACCAAGCACACATGGTTCACAAACGTACACTGTCACCCTTTCAAGTCCAGGATTTTTCCTTTAGCACCCCACATCTTTATTCCCTGCTCACGTGTATGTCTAAGCCTTTGGTTTCATAAAGTAGAAGTCGATGCATATTCAACTGCAGAGTTAACCCCATCCATAGAAGATTCAACCATGTATAATTTTCCTCGCTTTTGACCTCGTCAACAACAAAATTCCCCTTTGTTACCTTCCAGTAATGAATACCAAAATCAATATGTTGCCTTTTGTCATCCCACTTCCCCATTGATATCATCATCCTCTTTTAGTTTGGAATGTATTTAATATTTTTCAATGTCCAAGAGGAACCCAAATTAGTCTTGAGGATAACATCCCTGACTCTAGTGATATATATATATATATATATATATATATATATATATATATACATACATACATACATACATACATACATACATACATACATACATACATACATACATACATACATACATACATATATATATATATATATATATATATATATATATATATATATATATATATATATATATATATATATATATATATATATATATATATATATATATATATATATATATATGTGTGTGTGTGTGTGTGTGTGTGTGTGTGTGTGAGACGGGTGAGATTTTGTGAGACGAAGAGACGCAATCGTAGCCATTCATTCTAGGTGTAAAACAAAAAAAAAATTAAAAAATGCAAAATAAATGAAAAAAATTAAAAAATATATTTATTGATTATTTTCATCATTTTTATTAAAAAAAATTAGCGTTTTTTTTCATATTCTATTAGAATATTACACTGTATGTGTAATATTCTATTAGAATATGCAACATCTAACAACATTCTACTGTAGTATTTTTTATTTCTTAAAATTTTCTTTTAGATAGAATAAGTAGCGAAAATTATTAGATTTTTTTTTTCTAAAATTCTCAATATTTTTGCCTATTTTATTATTTTTTATTTTTTGATCTCCAAAATAAGTGGCTTGGATTGCGTCTCCCCATCTCACAAAATTTCACCCGTCTCATTTGAACTATATATATATATATATATATATATATATATATATATATATATATATATATATATATATATCTATATCTATATCTATATATATATATATATATATATATATATATATATATATATATATATATATATATATATATATATATATATATATATATATATATCTTGTTATATGCAAACTTCACCTTCCAACTATAATGCTTGAAATTATGTATTACATCTAAGCAGTGACTTGCATGAAACAAGGCACTTGAATCCATAAAACTATTGGACTCTCTACACAACAAATAAGGGCATCATCAAAATCCAGCTGGTGATGTCCCTTCATTCTCTTGGACCGTCATTTTCTTTTTGACTTTGATATTCCTTTACCCATACCCCTCTGTTAGTGTTGGATTAGGTGTGTCTAAGCCATGACAAATAATTTTTATTTACCTAATTGGTAGTAGCAAAGTCCATTTGGGTTGCCCTCATGGCTAGAGGTTTAGCAGAAAATCCAGGAGAGAGAAAGATTGATTTATTATATGATTAATAAATCAATAGAAATAAAATAAATAGTTTATTAATATATTATGTTGATAATATATTAATTAGAAACAATATTAATTAATTAGAAATTAATCTGGAATTAATTTGGTGATTAATTTGATTAATTAAAGGTGCAGGGGCTGAATTGTAATTATTCAATATTTGAGTAAGTGATAATTATAGTAGTTTAAGTGGCCAACGAAATTATGGAGGGTTTATCCATAATTTCGATTATTATATGTTAGGATAAATAGATTTGAATTGATAGATAAAGTTTATCTTATTTGAATTCAAAAAGGTTTATCTCTAAAGGCTTATCTGGTGGCCACTTGGAAACTATAAATAGAGACCCCTAGGCACCATAAAAGCCACGACTTTTTCCACTCTTCCCTCTCTCTGGAACTTTCGAAAACCCTAGTTTTGGGTGTGACTTCATTTGAGGCAAGGCACTTGCGTTGCTTAGCTTGCAAGAAACAACTAAAATGTTAGTTTTTCTGATTTTATTCTTTAGTAATTTTTCTTGTGGCCTTTTAGGATATATTTATATGTTCAATAGTAGAAAACATAGATCCTCATACGTTGCATGTGAACTTAGGGTTTTAGTTCATAGATTTGCATAAAACCCTTCAGTGGTATCAGAGCTTTTGGCTGTTTTCTTGTTGAATATGTATAATAGTTTTCCTAAATTTTAGGGTTTAATGCTTATAAACCCTAATATTATTGAAATTGATTAAGGGTTATGGTTTTGAAAACCCTAGCCCCTCCCCATATGATTTTCGAAAATATGCTAGGGTTTTAGAAGGTTTTCTATTTTTGGTAACTTTGATTATTTAATAATTGGATAACCTTAAACCCATTATTTGATTTTCGATAATTAGGGGGTTTAAGATAGGTTTAAATTAATTTGATTAATTTGTGATACTTATCTTCATTTAATTAATTTAATTAATTGATTAATTAAAAGATAATTAAAGGTTTAATTTAATTTTTAATTTAATAGTTTAAATTCTCAAAAAATTAAAAGATAAACCATAAATATTTTAAAAGTTTAAAATACCTAGATTTAATTAATTTAATTGTTTATTTAAAGGATAAATTAAATCTTTTAAAGGTTTAATTTAATTTTAAATTTAATAGTTTAAATTCCAATAAATTAAAAGATAAACCAGAAACATTTTAAAATGTTTAAAATTCATCTTATATATATTATAATTAAAAGTTAATATTATATGTATAAGATTATATGGTTAGTCAAATCAATAGTAGGCCTCATTCACGAAGCTGATCTATAAAGTGGGTATAAGGAGACTGCCTATAAAATGGCGGTCTAATGGGTGTCCACTCTCACCCACCGCTCGCTTGATCAGTAGAGGGTCGTTAGTCGAACGGGTTTGATAGGACCGCCTAATCTCATTAAAAGTATAATGATATTATTCAAAGTACTGGAACAGCTTAATAAAACCCAAATCTAGTTACTTTAGGAAAAATGTGAATTGGTGCTAATCCATGAAATTGCACATTGCACTTTATGAAACATTGGTGGAGCGTGTGTGGTTTACCGGCACACCAATAGGGGTTCATAAAGAGTTGCAATGGGTTTCCCGTGTATTGTCATTATTGATGGAGCGTGTGTGGTTTACCGGTACATCAATTAGAGATGATAATTAACCTGAGAGTACCAAACTAATTTGCATGGTTATTCACATCCAGTTTGTGATCCTCGGCATCCCAGTCACAAACTGTGGAGCACATATGAGATTAAACATGCCATTGAAAAGTTCAATGAATCTCAACAGATCTAGGAATTTCATAAGATGAAATTGATAAGTGTTTATCTACCTTAATGACCATTATGTTGTGATTACGACATCCCTCTTCACACCATAGTTGGGGTATTTTGGATCCTAGCCTTATTAAATAACATATTGGGTAATTATTTAAAAGGATCAATTAAACTAATAAATTATGTTTCTTTTATAGATGTCAAGTGTCAATTCTCCTCCTTCTCATCCTTCACCCATTTCTGAAAGCATCAGAATGCACCTGCCAAATATGGAAAGGCTGACTGGCCTCAACTGTAAGGAATGGCTTCACAATTGGAGATTGGTTCTCGGCATTGCTGGCAAGCTATATCTCCCCGAGTATCCGATCCCGGTCCCACCGGAACAAGTCATCATAAAAGGTTCTTATGATAAGCATAACTTCTTAGTTGATGAATCCGAAAAGATTCGTGACCTCATGCTATTGACCAGTGACCCCGAGTTCCGCAAGGATTTTGAATCCTTGGGGCCATATGAGTTAATGCAACTGGTTGAGGAAAGGTTCCAAAAACCAGTTGAAGAGGAACGAGCTAGGATCTTCAAAAGACTTGTAGAGTGCAAGCTAAAAGAAGGAAGTAGCATCAATTCGCATGTTCTTCAGATTGAAGCATACATAGGCGAATTGTACAAACTTGGTTATTCCATGAGTCAGGAGATTAGTGTTAACATTCTACTCGCTTCGCTGACTAGTGAGTACGATCTGTTCATTCAGACGTATAGAAAGGAAGACCAGAAAAAGGCCTTCATGGAAATGCATCCACTGTTGACTTTATACGAGTCACTCTTGGACAGGCATAGCTCCAATGGCTCAGCTACTTCTGGATTAAGTCCAGTGAAAAGACGTAACAAGAAACGGTCGAGATCGTCTGGAGATGTCTCAAGCTGGGAATCCACTAAATCGGATACAGTCACAGAAAGATTGGAAGACGCTCCAAATCTTTTGAAAGCTCAGGTATATCTAAAAACCTCAAAACTCCTGTTCCAAGATTTCTTGATACATAATGTGATAGTCACATTTTGGTTTGTATGCATGAAATAAATAAGGCACGGGACTCTGGCGCATAGGAGCACATTTGGATTGGATCTCCAGCTCGTGCAGTTTTGAAGTTTAGATAGATATTAAAATATTGTTATTAGCTTTTAGATATGTTTTGACATTGTCTATCATATATTACATTGTTCAAGGATTTTTGTTTTTAATAAAATTGTCAATTTTCTTTTAACACCTGTTGTCTGAAATTGTCCTTGAAATGTTATATGAATGTGTTGAATGTATAATTAGTAATAACTTGAATGTTGATACATCCAAAGTGTTTGGATTAAAAAATTGTGTCATTTATGATTGTTAATACAAATGTTATAAGAATCAATTTAACCAAAGGTCCAGTTGGACAGGACTTTGGAATCATTTGACTTAAAGTCACTTAATGAATTTAGTTCTTAATGTGTCAAGAAATGAATCAACCAAAGGTCCAGTTAGACAGGACTTTGGAATCATCTGACTTAGAGTCAGATGATGATTAAGTTCTTTATAAAGCACATGTGGCAAGAAATAAATCACCCAAAGATCTAGAGGATAGGATTTTGGAATCAGTTGACTTAGAGTCAGCTGAAGATTGCAAGTCTTAAACAAAGTTAACAAAGTCATAAGTTTACATAAATATGTAAAGGACATTGAGATTAAGAGCAACGGATACACCTGTTGCTGTGTATTGCTCGAATCTTGATAAAGAACACAATTGTTTGTACTTCACGATATTTATCATTCGGTATGACAAATATGACTTCGCTTATCGGGATAAGCGATTGAATTGAAACCTTGAACAGTTCAAGGACTTCAA
Source organism: Cichorium intybus (assembly GCA_023525715.1). Taxonomy (NCBI): domain Eukaryota; kingdom Viridiplantae; phylum Streptophyta; class Magnoliopsida; order Asterales; family Asteraceae; genus Cichorium; species Cichorium intybus. The sequence continues at coordinate 74,615,021 of CM042012.1, read as the reverse complement.
AGGAAGTACAAGTTCCACAGAACCTGAACAATAACATAAACTGAGAAAAAAGTTTCACAGTTCATTCTCTTCCAAGAACATTAATAGTTATAATGTGTCTTAGGGAAGATAATGGAGCATTGGTCAAAACAGTTCGATCCTCGATGTATGAGATACATTGCCAATTAGTTTCCAATAAGTTGAATAATATACCAGTCAGTCCATATAAACCATATTCTGACCACATCCTAGACTAAGTAGGTCTTGCAGACACTGTCTGAAATGTAAAGCTGGGAGTATCCCACTTATACATAGAAAGTCCAGGGTCTTGTAGTGTTCATCCGAACCTCATGACTAGCCTAAACATGATCAGCATTGTCATTTCATTGGCTATCCCACTGTAACTGTAAAAGAAGAGCTCTTTTAGAAAGAACTCATGGTCTAAGGAAACAGTGGGAGTTGGGACAGTCCTGAATGAGTTTAGGATTATCCAAATGAAAGAACCTTTAGTCATCACTAGGCTTGGAGCAGAAATCAGATTTTTGTTTTACAACTGACATAATCTCCTCTTGACCAGTAGTATTGATCACCATCATAAGTAGTTATGATCGGGGTGACATACCGATTTGTGGTAAAAGACTATAGTTGGTACGGATTTACAATCTGACTACTTGGAAGCATTGGTAAGCCCGGTTTCTACCAAACAAGAGAGCCTTAGGACGAGACACAGTCTATGTGAAAATTTGATTGATTTTACACCTGGTCTAAAAACCAGTGGGAGTAACTGAATCATCAAAAGAAAGCAACATGGACAGATACATACCTTCAGAACATCTGGTTGAGTGAGACGATACTCAGAGTCAAGTAATTGATTTTGGGAGAAGCACTATCAATAGAGGATGAAATCCGAAAGGATACTGTATGGCACATTGTGAAGCATAAGTGGAGCGCGTGTAGATCACCGGCACACTAATAGGGACTCACAAAGAGTGTCACAGTACAAAGGTACATAGTCCCGGGATTTCTCCACGGGCATCTCGCAAGATAGGATATTCAGATTCTCAAAAAAAATATGCCAAAGGATTGGATTTTGAGAAAGGGCTGAAAGATTTCCATTAAAATGTCAGAAAGGTTTGGAATCTCAAAAGGTGCCAAAAGTCTTGGATTTTGTGAATAGTCCATAAACGTGTCAAAACCAGTGAGAGTGTCCATATGGGGGTTACATACTGTTTCTAGGAAACGTCTATTTTCATTACAAAGTGTGATGACTTGGTGTTAAGAGACAGATCGCTATGAAAGACTTAATTGAAATACGGCATACTCAGGTGGTTGTAAACGTCTATGAGACAGATCCAGACTCTGCCAAGATGATCTTGATGAGATTCAAGATGTATAGACCCAGGAAAGGGTTTTCTTATCATTGCAAAGTGTGATGACTTGGCATGAAAGAAATAAAGAAGGTGCAACATACTCACGTAATTCACAGTCATCTATTGGATAGATGAAATCGCCGCATAGACCTAGCCATTGTAAGCATGATCTTGAGAAGATTCAAGATGCATGAGAAGAGTCTCCGAAAGGAAATAGTTTTTCAAAAATCATGACATAAGGATTATAAATAATCTTTGGATTCCGAAAAGGTTTGGAATAAGATTGGATCGGGTTCCACAAGTTTCTTGGATCGATCATAATGTCATGAACATGTCCTGATGACTTGATGCTTAGGGCATAGTAAGTTGGATTCAGGACATTGTCTGGCTGGGAATACTGGATGGTTTGGTTGAACTCACGTGAGAATTCATTGGGAAATGATTAGGGTGAAAGTAATAGTAATAATTTGAAAGATTTTTCAAAGTGGTAATTATTAACATCAGGACATGATGTTAAAGGACTTCATGGTTAAAGAATCTCGTTGGTATTCTGATGGAGCGTGTGTGGTTCACCGGCACATTATAGTACATCGAAATAGTCTTAGGGTGCAGTCAAGTAGACTAAGGTGCTGTTTGTTTTTGAAGAGGTAAAAGGTCTGCAGTCTGCGAACCACATTTGCAGAGCATCTACAGAGAAGAGGTGGACTAAATGTCTGCAGACTGCAAGAAGAAGACTGTTTGTTTTTTAAAGTATGCAGGTTGTGAAAATAAACTGAAATTTAAACAAACTTTTTTTAAGTAAAACACATGAGTATGTTCAATTTATGATATTAACGAATTTAAGGATCAAAGCAAACATTTAGTCTTTTAAATAATAAAGAATAAAAATTACGTAACCAAAGTTGGATTTACAAATAGTTTGTAAAGCTAAAAATTTGCATAAGATTGTGAACCAAAGTTCTAATGTTAAAATATATTTGTAGGTTTCAAATAGTTTATAATTATGATTTACAATAAAAAAAGTGTCTATTATATGATATTAAATGAATTTAAATATCAAAGCAAACATGTCTTTTTTTTTAATTTTGTGACATTTTTTAAAGTTTTATAAATTTATCTTTATTTTGTTTAAAAACTTAGAAAAATAAATTTATCTTCTTTTTTTTAGGTTAAACTTGTATTAATTTATTACTAGAAGAGCTCTGCAGACCCTTGAAGACATTGGTCTATGTCTGCCCCAAAAAGAGGACGCGCAGACCTTTTTAGGTCTACAGTCTTCGAAAAAACAAACACTCTGCGAAGGTCCATGTCTGCGCGTCGTCTGCATGGCGTAGACAAAAGTGGTCAGGAAGATCTACAAAAAAAGAAAAAAACAAACAGCCCCTAAAGACCCCAGAACCATAGAAAGTCACAGTACACATTACCATAATGGAGTTAGGAGAGAAATTGACAGGATAACATATTGAGATGTTATCGGATGAGCATCCGATTGGATCATCTGCAATAAAGTGTATAAGTACAAGATACTTTGGATACATAGAAAAAGTGTAAGGTTCATAATGACATAGCTATAAAATTAGAATTGAAAGTTTAAAAGAAATCTTGAAACCGATAATAGAATATGACAAGATCCGACTTGGTGATTACCTTGTGGAGACTTAGTAATAAGCAGGAGTAGCTGAACAGTCAGATCTTTATGTTTCGCTTTCGCATGTTTTACTTCTCGAATAATTTAATTATTTAGAAAGGTCCACAGTCGTTCATACTTTGGGAAGTAAGTATTGAATCAAGACTGTCATGAATTGGTTTGTAGACTGTCTAAGGAGTTAGACATAGCAATAGGATTGCTACAACATTCATGAGTACTTAGAAATAGAGATTTGAGTATTGGATAAACCCACGCTCAATAGATTGCTTCATGGATTACATCACAAGCAATGTTGAGACGATAATATCTTATGATCTTGAAGTAGAGAGTTATGAATTATAATTTACAAGGCAGTTGTTCATTGATAATACGAAACCGCATTGGTAACTCGATGTTATAAAACGTGCCGTTGTGAATAATTTGACTGGTAAAAGATATAAGCATATGAGTCGAAGCTTATTCGTTCCTTGACCCTGATGGGAAACAGATATCTGTAGGCCTCTCGATGATTTTTGAAGTTGACTAAAGTGCTGGCCAGCCTGGACTAAATTGATGTGTTCAATTAGAAGTCCTAAAGTCATAAGCAGAATCGGAAATCGGGAAACAGAGTATCGGACAGAGATTGATCTCAATCCATGTCTCGTGTCTGAAAATATCTTGTTGGACGAAGGATCATATGATCGCTTATCTATGGACAGAACTGACTGGGTCAGAGTTCGGCATCAATTTCTAGGAAGCTACAGTTTGCTGATCAATTAGAGGATAAATTAGTAATTATAGTCATAGACTTATCCAAGTGGGAGACTGTTGGATTAGGTGTCTAAGCCATGACTAATAATTTGTATTTACCTAATTGGTAGTAGCAAAGTCCATTTGGGTTGCCCTCATGGCTAGAGGTTTAGTAGAAAATCCAGGAGAGAGAAAGATTGATTTATTATATGATTAATAAATCAATAGAAATAAAATAAATAGTTTATTAATATATTATGGTGATAATATATTAATTAGAAACTATATTAATTAATTAGAAATTAATCTGAATTAATTGGAATTAACTTGGTGATTAATTTGATTAATTAAAGGTGTAGGGGCTGAATTGTAATTATTCAATAGTTGAGTAAGTGACAATTATAGTAGTTTAAGTGGCCAACGAAATTATGGAGGGATTATCCATAATTTTGATTATTATATGTTAGGATAAATAGATTTGAATTAATAGATAAAGGTTTATCTTATTTGAATTCAAAAAAGGTTTATCTCTAAAGGCTTATCTGGTGGCCACTTGGAAACTATAAATAGAGACCCCTAGGCACCATAAAAGCCACGACTTTTTCCACTCTTCCCTCTCTCTGGAACTTTCGAAAACCCTAGTTTTGGGTGTGACTTCATTTGAAGCAAGGCACTTACGTTGCTTAGCTTGCAAGAAACAACTAAAAGGTTAGTTTTCTGATTTTATTCTCTAGTAATTTTTTCTTGTGGCCTTTTAGGAAATATTTATATGTTCAATAGTAGAAAACATAGATCCTCATAGGTTGCATGTGAACTTAGGGTTTTAGTTCATAGATTTGCATAAAACCCTTCAGTTAGACCTTGTACCTCTATCTTTGCTACTCAACAAGCTTCTAGAGCACTCTCTAACATTTCTCCTGCGAATGTCCTAATAGAGAATTAAATTGTGAATTCCTTCAGACATGCGTTTAGTGGTTCGTAATGAACTTCTTACTATTATGACTATTCTAGACCAACTCTCAAGTAGCGATAATAACTCTCATGCAGAGATAATAATGACAATAAATCCTGGACTTTATTATTGAATTTAATGTCAATTAATACAAGCCTCGATAGAATCAAATTAAATTAATTCATGTGATTAGTTAAGAACATGCCTTTCTTCATGTTCATTTTAACCAACTATCTGACCAAGAATACATTGTTCGCCTTTCTAGTATTTTTTTTATCCATATTAGACAACATCTTGATCCTCCTCAATTTTTTTCTCATTGACAACGTATACCCAACATTGCTAATTACAAGCTGACTACACCATAAGCCTACCGATCTATGAATCCTAATCCTCTTGCTTCATCGTTTATGGTTTCCTTTCATTTAAAGCTTGGTATAACTTCTTCTAGTAGAGATAATCTCTAATCTATATATTCCAAAATCATGACGTTTGTTTTTGTTGATCTTAACCTTCCCATGTTTAGTCATGGCTCCAATACCGGTTGTTAGGGCTAAGAACAACTTGACAAACTCAAAAAAAATAATAAGATGCGAATATGAAACAAGAAAACAAGGATTTAACAAGGTTTAATTGATTAGAGTAATTAAACTATATCTACAAATGAACTAGAGAGAGATCTTATTGATAATGTTAAAGACACACTAAACTGCATTTTCTTCTTTCATTGTTACAATAGAAACCTTAAGGATACAATCATGGAGATATCTTTATAACAATTATTTGACTAATTTATTTTGGATTGTAGCCTATGGGTTTATGACATCACTTGCATAAGCCGACCCATGATCATACATTTAGAATTGTTACCCAAGTTGCTAGGTTAATCCGCAGCATGAAGTTCAAGGCTGCTCCTGATCCTCGAAGGTCGAAACATGATGTACACCAAAGAGGGAAGCTTAAGTGTAGAAACCTTTCATCCAAAAGTTGCGCTTCCATGTTTGGTCGCTTCCATGATTCAAACTTCGCTTACCAAAAGAAATTTTATTCCTCATACATCATCATCTTGCTTTATGCTGATGATATATTGGTGGCCAAGTCCGACATACAGGAGATCAACAGGCTGAAAAATTTGTTGGCCAGAGTGTTTGAAATGAAGGACCTAGGCATAGCTAAGCAGATTTTAGGAATGAGCATAGTCAAAGAACACTTTAGAAGTTCTAAATCTTTCATAGGATAAGTATATCCGAAAGATTTAGAGAAATTCAACATAACATATGCGAAGGCCTACATAGCTTGGGAGTCATTTGGAACTCTCAAATAAGCAATCTCCAAAGACCAAAGAAGACAAGGCAAAAATGACCAATGGTGTGTACCAGACCAGATATTGCTCGTGCAGTGGGAGTAGTCAGTAGATTTATGTCTAAACTGGGAAAGGAGCATTGGGAAGGAGTAAAGTAGCTGCTTTGCTACTTGAAAGGAATTTCAGGCGTCGCCTTGAGTTCTGAAGCAAAAGGTCATCCTTGAAGGCTTCATCGATACGAACCTCCAGGGTTGTGTGGATTTCGTGAAGAGCACACATGTTATGTATTCAGAATCAGGGGGAACCACAATCAGTCGGATGTTAAGACTACCAAAAGGGTGTTGCTCTTTCAACCACTGATACCGAGTATATGGCTTTGGTAGAAGTTAGTAATGATCAACGTTGGGCTTGAATCAGGAGGATTTTGTTTTGCATATTGATAACCAGAATGCAGTTCACCTGGCAAAGAATACGATATTTCACAACATGACGAAACACATCAAGAAAAGGTACCGGTTTATCCAAGAGTTGATATCCAAAGGTATGCTATCTTGAAGAAAATCATTGGTGCGAATAATCCTACACATATGTTCACCGAGGTGGTTATAGTAGAGAAGTTAAAGTTGTGCATGGCTTCAATTGGCCTTCCGTAGAAGTGGGCAAATGAGAGAGGTATAGAAAGAAAAGGCTTGGTTTTCACACTTCAGATAGCAGAAGAGTTAGAGTTTTAATTAGCCTCAAAATGGGAGATTGTTGAGGTGTGGAGCATAATATGGAGATCTGAAGGGTGCAGCACAAGCTTCGCATATGACACAGTTTATACTTTAGAAGGTATGACGAAGTTAGTTGTCCAACTTTGGCCCAAAGCGAAAGGCGGGGGGCAAAGCAATTCGGACGAGGTTCAGGAGTCCGAGGAGTAGTAGGACCCGCAGTCCAAGAAGAAGTTCATTTACTGTCAGAAGTCAGAAACATTATCCCCACTATTGATGCTCTACTAGAGTTCCTGACACTAATCCAAGGTCTGACAGTGGCAGTATGGTGATTTGACCAGGTTGGTCACGTGACCAGTCACATCAATATGGCGTGGTAGATTTTTCATCATACCTATTAGATATTCCTATACTATAAACACCTCACCAATGTTTGTAACAAAAGCCATGTAATGTGAGTAAGCCATTAAATATTAGAATGCAATGTATACGAGTTTGTATAGCATTCAATATAAATAAGATCTCTCTAGCGGACGTAGCTCTATCAAATTAACTCAAGTGAACCACCTATATCCTTATGTTATTGGTTATTCTTCTTGTTGTTCTCTTTATTATAGATAATCGTGTGTGTGTGTGTGTGTGTGTGTGTGTGTTTGTCGTAAGTGCTTAGTCGTCATCCTAATAATGTTGTATACAATTTATGTATTAAAACATGTTAACAATGCTAGATAACTAGTTTATATAATCCATTTCCTCTTAATTTATACTCATTTTCAATATTCCAACAGTTCCAATCTAGAGTTTGTATCATATTTCTCTTTTCATCAAATTATATGCTTCAAGTTGATTCTTGATGTTTCTATGTCAATCATATAACAAGGATCTAAAATTGTCAGATTTCTCCAGTTCTGAAACCATTTATTAGGTTCGATTTATTGTAAATAGATTGTATAAAATGAGGTTGAGTACAATGTATAGGGAATTTCTTTTTCTAAAAATAGAGATTAATGAATACAAAACTTTGTGGAAATTGTCATACTACTAAAATATAGAACTTCATGGTTTCACAAATGTATAAATGAGAAACCCTCACACAAATTTCTTCATATCAACAATTAATTTGAAGAACTCTAATATATCTAATCGTTAGTAAATTCCCACGGAGAAGAAGATACTTTATCTCTCTAAGCACAACAATGAACAAACAATTGCATAAGAGATTTTCTCTCTATATCGATACACACACATATGTGATAGCATTTTTATATATAATGCTTAGAAGCTAGGTTTAATCAATGTGGTAGGAATCATCAAGAATTTTTTTTCCTTTGTAACAAAAAATATTCATAGTTACGTCATCTTGTCTGCCACAATCCATGTCGGTTCAACTACCAGCTCCAAACATGGTCATAAACAGACTATGACCAAGTGATCTAGTTATACATGAGCTGGTGTTGGCTTCGGCAGCATCACTTGCATCATTTGGTAGCTCAAGTCTTGAACCTCAAATGACAATCTGTAATCAACTAGACTTACATGAGCTGATACATATTGTGATAGAGTGCTTGTTGGAAAATATGACGGATCCGAATTGACTTTAGACAATATTAGCTCAATGCGGAATAGGATCAAAATTATCAAACGGTAATAATCACAATGAAATACGAATGAAGTAAATAAAATAGAGACACGAGGATTTACGTGGAAAACCCAAATCGGGAAAAACCACGGGCGGAGGAAGCCGAGAACCAATTCACTATATTTTGTGGTGTTTACAAAATATTTGAAGAATATAAAAATACAAAGAGTTTATAAAACTCTTATGTATTTACAAGAGAAGAAATTGGATTTGAGAGATGTGTTTTGATGTTTTTGGTGTGATTTGCATCAATGATCTTCTACCCTTTATATAGGGTTTATTGAAGTGTGAATCAAGAGAAAAATATGGTTGCAATTGTTGAAAACAAATATGAACAACCACAAAAAATTCTAAGCTTGAGTTGCAAATGTTGAAGTAGCCAAGTTGAAGTTGAAGTTGATTGTCAAACTTGAAGGCATGCATTCACAATCTCCACCTTGACTTCAAAATGGAACAAAACTTGTATACACATTTGGTAAAACCAACAACTCTTCAAACTTCAAAACTCCATAAGAAATTGCAATCACCATATAGAGAAAAATTGATCCTGAAAAATGAAATACATCCTCCACCACGAGCCTAATCAGGCTCAAATGCGATCAGAAACACCCACCAAATCCAAACATGTTTTGAACTTGGCTATTGGAAGACTTTTAGTGAACATATCAGCAGGATTATCATTGGTGCTGATCTTGTTTACCGTAATTTCGCCTTTAGCAATAACATCTCTGATGAAGTGATAACGAACATCAATATGCTTCGTTCGATCATGGAACATTTGATCCTTTGTCAGAAATATTGCACTTTGATTGTCACAAAAAACAGTTTTAACGGATAACTTGTTTGAAAGCTCACATATCAACCGTTTCAACCAAAGGGCTTCTTTCACTGCTTCCGTAGTAGCCATGTATTCGGCTTCGGTGGTGGATAACGCTACGGTGGACTGTAACTGCGCTTTCCAGCTAATTGCGCAATCACCCAAAGTAAACACGTACCCTGTAATCGATCGTCTTTTATCCAAGTCCTTTGCATAATCGGAATCCAAATAACCAAGTACTCCACTATCGGTTTTGCCAAACTGCAGACATAAAGAGGAAGTACCTCGCAAGTACCGAAAAATCCATTTAACAGCAGCCCAATGCTGTTTTCCTGGATTCGCCATGTATCTTTGCCATGTATGTTATATCTTCTTCGGTGGTAGGACTTAAGGCGGATGATAGCTTGAAGTGGGCTGCGAAAGGAGTGCTGACTTCTTTTGCATCATGCATATTGAAACGGTGCAGAACCTTCTCAATGTAGCTTTGTTGAGAAAGGTATAGAGTTCTTGCACTGCGGTCTCACACTATTTCCATTCCTAGAATTTTCTTGGCAGCACCCAAGTCCTTCATATCGAACTCAACATTCAACTGGTCTTTTATCTTTTGAATCTCCTTTATATTCTTCGCTGCAATTAACATGTCATCCACGTATAAAAGTAGATAGACCATTGAGCCATCGTCACACTTCTTGTGGTAAACGCAGCTGTCGTAGGTGCACCTTTTCAGCTTGTGACTGGTCATAAATGAGTCAAACCTTTTATACCATTGTCGCGGAGATTGCTTGAGGCCATAAAGAGATTTCTTCAATTTGCACACGTAGCTTTCCTTGCCAGGAGCTACAAAACCTTCAGGTTGTTGCATATATATCTCTTCCTCAAGCACACCATTTAAGAATGCTGTAGTAACATCAAGTTGCTCTAACTCATAGTCACGAGAGGCAACTAATCCCAACAAGACACGTATTGACGTGTGTTTCACAACCGGAGAGAAAATGTCGGTATAATCAATACCTGGGATTTGACTGTAGCCCTTGGCTACTAAACGAGCTTTGTACCTCGGTTTGTCACCGGGATGAATAGCCTCCTTCAACTTGTAAACCCATTTACATTTAACTGTCTTCTTACCCTTTGGAGCCACAACGAGATCCCATGTGCCATTTTTCTGAAGAGATTCCATCTCATTGTGCATGGCAACCATCCACTCATTCGAGTTTTTAGAATGTATGGCTTCGTTGTAGCTTATAGGTTCCAAAACAGATTCTACTTCATTTGCAACGGTAAGAGCATATGTGACCGAATTTACTTGAGCATACCTCTTTGGAGGTACAATCTGTCTGCGTGGTCTATCCCTTGCAATGGATGGGCTCGGAGGTTGAGATGGAGTTGGAATGGTCTCATGGAGAGTAGTATGTTCACTGCTTGAAGGTTGAGACACTGCAGGAACCTCATGAGTCATATCGGTGGAAGAGTTAAAAGATAGCTCCACCTCCAATTGCGCTTTGTCTTTTTCTCCCAATTTTTCATCTTCTTTGGTCTGAACGTTGGTTGTTGAATGGAGCATAGCTTTTTCATCAAAGGTCACATCTCTTGATGTAATGACTTTCATAAGCTCTGGGCTCCACAATTTGAACCCTTTCACTCCTGTCTTGTATCCAATAAAAATGCACTTAATGGCTCTTGGTTCTAATTTGCCATTATCAACCTGTGCATATGCTGGACATCCAAACAGTATTAATTTTGTGTAGTCAGCAGGCTTACCAGACCATAGCTCAAACAGAGTCTTCTTTCCAATAGTACGTGAGGGGGAGCGGTTGATAATATAGCATGCGGTGGAAGCTGCTTCGGCCCAAAAAGACTTTGGTAGCTTCGAGTGAGAGAGCATGCATCGGACCTTCTCCATGATGGTGCGGTTCATTCTTTCCGCAACGCCGTTTTGCTGTGGTGTGTGGACTACAGTGCGGTGATGTGTAATCCCTTCCTTACGGCAATAGGAGTTGAATTCTTCTGAGCAGAATTCCAGTCCGTTATCGGTACGAAGGTATTTTACTTCAAAACCGGATTGTTTTTCAACTAACACTTTCCAATCCCTAAAGGTTGAAAATACTTATCCCTTTGTCTTTAAGAAGAACGACCATACCTTCCTGGAGAAGTCTTCAATAATAGTGAGCATATAAGAGGCTCCACCTTTCGATGTAACCTTTGCTGGTCCCCATAAATCCGAGTGTATGTAGTCGAGTGGTCCTTTTGTCGTATGTTTGCCACTGATAAAACTTACTCGCTTTTGCTTTCCGAACACACAATATTCACAGAATTCAAGCTCAGTTGATTTATGCTCCCCAAGTAACCCCCTTAGGCTTAGTTCACTCATACCGTGGTATGACATATGACCGAGCCTGAGATGCCATAGGCGAGAATGATCAACATTGGAGAGGGATTTAGAACTAACCGAGGCTTCGCCAGAAATAACTTGTCCGTCCATAATGTAAAGGTTCGCGGATCTCCGAACTCCTCGGATGACAGTCGAACCGTCTTTCAAAATATAGACCTTCCCGTGTTTGCCGACAAACTCGTAACCTTTTTTCTCAAAAGTACCGAGAGATAGTAAATTTCGCCTAAGACCGGAGACATGCTTCACATCTTCAATTGTTCGAACAACACCATCGAACATGCGAAACCTGACTGTACCATGTCCAATAATACGGCACGAAGTATCGTTGCCCATCAAGACATGTCCTTGGTTAACATTTTCATATGTATGAAAAATACTCCGGTTGGAGCTCATATGAAAAGTACATGCTGAATCAAGAACCCACTCGCTCATGGTAATTAAACCGAAGTTTGAAACGGATAGAAGCTCGCCATCGGAACCGGTTTCGGCTACATCAGCTTCTACGGTAGTACCTGCTGGTTTACCATTCATGGTTGCCTTCTCCTTCTCCTTGTTTTTCAACTTGTAACATTCATCGATCAGATGTCCCTTTTTATGACAATAATTACAATATTTGCGTTTGCCTTTGGACTTAGATCTAGATCGGTTTTGTGAAAAATTACCTCTCTCGTTGGGTCTCCCTCTAATGTTGAGACCTTCGGCTTTTGAATCGTTGCTGCTGCCACTAATAATCTGCTTCATCTTTTCTTTTGAATCAAGAGCGGTCATTATCTCATTCAAGACAAGAGTGTCTCGACTATAGATAATGGTATCACGAAAGTGATCATAGGAATCTGGGAGTGATGATAATAGAAATAGCGCCAAATCTTCATCTTCATATTTGACGTCCATATTTTCCAGATTTCCTACAAGCTCTTTAAAAGTAGAGAGGTGATCAGATAAAGAACTTCCCTCGCCCATCTTGAGATTGAAGAGTCGTTGCTTCAGGTGTAGCTTGTTTGGCAAGCTTTTCGTCATTAGTAGTTATTCGAGTTTTAGCCAGAGAGCCGCCGCAGATGTCTCTTTCAGTACATATTGGAGAACGTCGTTGGATAGATGCAGACGGATCTGCGACGACGCCTTCAAATCTTTCATTTCCTTTTCTTCAGTTGACCAAGTTGCCGGCATTTTCTCCATTCCTAACAGTGCTTTGTGGAGATCCATCTGAATGAGAATATCTCTCATCTTTACTTGCCACAGCGGAAATCGGGTATTCCGATCCAGCAGCGGAATATCGTATTTCACCGAAGACATGATTAATTACTTGATAAAATGATCCCGATAAGCTAATATCAAAACCCGGATGCTCTGATACCAATTGTTGGAAAATATGACGGATCCGAATTGACTTTAGACAATATTAGCTCAATGCGGAATAGGATCAAAATTATCAAACGGTAATAATCACAATGAAATACGAATGAAGTAAATAAAATAGAGACACGAGGATTTACGTGGAAAACCCAAATCGGGAAAAACCACGGGCGGAGGAAGCCGAGAACCAATTCACTATATTTTGTGGTGTTTACAAAATATTTGAAGAATATAAAAATACAAAGAGTTTATAAAACTCTTATGTATTTACAAGAGAAGAAATTGGATTTGAGAGATGTGTTTTGATGTTTTTGGTGTGATTTGCATCAATGATCTTCTACCCTTTATATAGGGTTTATTGAAGTGTGAATCAAGAGAAAAATATGGTTGCAATTGTTGAAAACAAATATGAACAACCACAAAAAATTCTAAGCTTGAGTTGCAAATGTTGAAGTAGCCAAGTTGAAGTTGAAGTTGATTGTCAAACTTGAAGGCATGCATTCACAGTGCTAATAAACCAGATGCTAAACAAACAACCAAAAACATGTCCAAAGTTGCATGTCACAAGATCTGCTATTACGACGGATCTTGTAGACTTATAGATGACCATATCTACATAAGGGGAGATTATTATTAAATGCCATCAAATAATCAAATACATATTATGAGACTGACATCATGCTTTCTCTATTGCCTGATTCCTCTTGTAGACTCCTCCAAAAACTCAATGACCTTCATAAAATAGAAAAACTCATTAAAGGATTAAAGAACAACCATATTCTTCTATAAAGAATTCTTTTAATAGTTATGTGTCAAATGGTTGCAAAAGTCATACATGGTACAACTTTTGATTCACGGCATAATGCATGAAGTCATATCTTGTATGTTATGTTCTTATAATTACTCATAGCCCGAAATCGTGACTCGCTTGTGTTCTATAGAGGTATACGACAAATCATCTCAGGGAACTGTGTTAGAGGCATGGAATTCTTTTTTCTCTATGATAGATTCTAACGTAGACCTACGAGGTATTTCTCGTTTACTTTTATTATAATTACAAAAATTGCATGCATACAAAATCAAGCTCTTGAGCATGCTCAAATCTTCATGAAAAGGTATCTGGAACAACCACAACATATAAATCCCCTCATCCTATACAACTTTCGTACATAAGACTAAAAGAAAGATCAAAATTGCAATAGACTTTTGTATAAAAAAGCTAGAATCTGCTTCTATATCTACATGATTTATCGAACCGATGAACCTGGGTTCTTTTGAGCCACCAGATTATGGTGTGGGTGGTGGTTTTTCCTCGGGAGTGTTTTCCAGGGCAGCACTTTCTTGGGCAGCTTTTTCTTGGGCAGCCTTGTACTCGAGGTATTCCTCAAAAGGATCGCCACTCGAAGAATCACTTTCAGAAGCATCTTGATCTCTTGGTGAAAATGGATGTCCATCCACAGAAAAACCTGATATATAAAGGAAGCCCCGTTAGTCGAAATTTCATCAAGTTATTGTACGAGTATAATTTGGAAACAGTTTTCATAGTAGTATATGGCAAAACAAACTATGGCTATGGAGCATGTTACATGTAGGATGGCAAAAGTATCCCTACCCGACACCCAAACCCGATTTCACTAGGGAATTCTCGAGTTGATTGGGGACGGGGAATCGCCAAATTTGAAGACTGAGCATAGAGATGGGGATAGGGATACCCCTAGTCCCTGAACCGGCCCCGAATTGAACTCAATATGTATACTATATATAAATACTATAAATTATATTACAATATTGAGGTTGTGGAAAGTTATTTATAAAAAATGTTTTTATCAATAGATGGTTGTAGTGTTGAAGGCAGTGATTCCGGTGAATGTTTATATATGGTTTGTGACATTACCATTTGGTTTGTAGGAAATTTTTTGTGAAAATTTGATCGTTAAGATTTCAGGTGTTAATAAAATGTAATTTTGCAATGGAGAAAATCCTCGATCCCCCATGGGGATTTCCATTCCTTGTAGGGAATAGTGATGGGGACTGGGCTGTTCCCGGTATTCTGCAGCCCATTGCCATATGTAGTTACTATAGGCATCATCACTGACTCAAGACTGAGTTGTATACACAAATGAGTGGATAGAATTTTGAACCTTTATATACGACAACATAGAGAGGATCATTTTGTTAAATGAAATCTTAAGATAAAAAGGGGGTATGTGCTTCATACATATACATGTATGTATGATGGATACATACACATTTATTTATCAGGCACAATGCATGTATGTATCAGACATTCCTGTATCATGTGCATTGTGCCATGTCATTAGAAACTGTGTATATATCATGTATCAGACACAATGTGCTTGATACATACATGTATGTATGCATGTATATATCAGGCACAATACATCCCTGATACATACACGTGTGTATGTATTAGGCAGATTATGTCATGATACATAATGGATGTACGTTTTTTTTTTTTTTTTTTAGAACGGCAAATCTACCCTACTCCTACTCCTAAACTACTCCTTGTTATGTTAGTGTCAGGGTTTGAACCCATGACCTCCTTGTTAGTATATCACTTTGTTAGCCAAGTGGGCTAGCCCCAACTTGTACATAATGGATGTACGTATGAGGCAGAATGGGCCTGTCTATGTATGAATGTATGTATCAGGCACAATATGCCTAATACTACATGTATGTATTTATGAGGCACAAGGCAAAATGTGCCTAATACATACACAACAAACATGCACACTGCTCATGTCTATGTATGTATGCATGTATGTATGTATGTATGTATGTATGTATGTATGTATGTGTGCACATATAGACAATACATGTATGAGTATGATATTCGTTGACCTTTCTGGGAGTTAATCTTGCTGGTGTGGCGTTTGATAAGCTTCTTAGCTTTTGTTATAGTTAGCTGCCTAGCAAAAGGAGAATAATCCTCGCTATCACTCCAGTCGCCGGGCATTGGTTCCTCTCCTTCATTTCTCATTGTGCGAAGGACAAAGGCCTTGGCCTTACGGCGCTGTGTAGAGAATAGTCCTCTAACGGAGGTCACAAATCCATCACCAGCTCCATCCACAGGCCGTTTTGGAAGACCTAAACCAACATTCTCAGAATTCCCGCCACCATCATTGTCGCTGTCTTGATCAAGGGTAGGGACATTCGCTAGATTTGGTTCTTTGTTTTGATTATGCAACTTGTCTTTGAACTTCTTACCCTGCACCAACCCAACCCACATTAAGAATTAAATAATGCTACTGTTTTCAAAACTCGGATGGTTTAGGAACGACTACTAAAGTCCATTGACGAAACTAGAAATGAAGTGAAAGTGTGTTGCTATTTATTGCAATTTGCACATTCATCATCAGAAAAGATCAGAAACCATATAATGCTAGAACCCAAAAACATATGCCGAGTGAAGAGGGATTTGCACCCTCTGATCCACCTCCACCATTAGGAGCAGCACCAGTTAAGCAGACACTTTGATTACTCGCTTTATCTCCTTCAAATTTCTCTGTATGGTTGTGTTCGTTTTCTATGGCTATTTTCAATAAGAGATTGAGAGTGTGTCCTGTCCCACCTATTTAGATCGGTCCCGGTCCCGGTCCCGGTCCCGGTCTAATAATGCCTTGTCCTGCCTAACAAACATGACCTATGTGTTGTTCATCGGAAACCGGATTTACCTGCATTCCAGTGACAGACTTGAGGACTCCCCAAATAACATGTTTCTGAACTCTGGCAAACAGCTTCTTCCAAGTTCCAGTGAATTCAACACGGTTGAAGGAATCCATCAGCAACCTCAGATCACTTACTGCAAATCTAGAACCTTCATAGGTCACTAGTAGTTCCACCTGTTCCAATAGATACGGTAACAAATGTTCTCGGCTTAAAATTTGAAAAACAAGTCATCACATAATTTGTATCTATCTCACCTGACTTATCTTGATGTTATGAAACTCTCTAATCACCTCAGGCTTGCCTTTCTTTCCCTCAGTTGGTTTACCTGCCTTCTTTTCCTCATGACCAGTTTTTGAAGCTTTTGTAGTTTTTGATGTTTTTGCATTTTTTGAGTCCTTGGATCTAGGTTTACTCAACTCTTCCTGTTCTAGAGAACTCATTTGTTCTAGAAGTTCATTAGCCACGGATTCTGCTACATTTTCTTCCCATGTTTTATTATCAAAAGAAGAACTTCTCCTTAACTCGTTTCCTGATTGTTTTGCTTTCTTTGATGCCTAAGAAGTATGCATCGTTTATGAACAGTACTTGCTAAATGAAACCACCATAGAATTTTTTTTGAGTATTTAAATAGAAGGAAAACCTACCAAGGGATCGGCAGCGGTTGACTTGGAGGATCCCTCTACTTCTTTGGTTGCCTCATTCCCTTTTTTGCCTCGTCGTAAACCAGCAGTTGTCGAGACCTTCCAAACTTCCTATTTTTGAAAAGTGCCTTTCAGTTTATAAAGTCTAAAAAAATCAAATATTATTTACCGTTGATATATATATATATAGTCTACAACCTGCCGCCGGTGGCTGTCTTGTTCCTCCTCTGTGAAGAAATACCCACACATCATCCGGTACATTGTCTCAGTCAAATGTATTTTCAAGGGATAAATATCGGCCTATATGTTCAAAACAATTGTATAAAAAGATGAAAAATATTTAAATATCAAATAATAATAGTAACCTGGCTGTGTTTTATGAGGATGTTATTCATGATCACTGACATTGATTGTTTAATTAACCAAAACAGACGAGGGATATTGGATGTGCTACACACATGTTGGATGCGAGGAATCAGCCTTTGTTCATAGGACTAGAAAAGCTTCCTAGGCTATTTTCCGATGAAGAGGCCACTCACACCTTTTGCATACATGAGGGGTCGAGAGAAATTCCCTGTCCCTTGCACCTTTTTGGGTGGGACAAAAGATTTCACCTTTTGTCCCACTGACATACATGTTTTCCTGTTCTGTTCTATCGTGTCCTGCATAACAAGTGCTATACACACTTCTTAACAAGTGCTATACACACTTCTTGGTATCGGGGAAGATTTCATCTTAGGGCGGTACAGGACAGAACAGCCTCCTTGGGCTACATGGTGTAAATGCCAACTTGTATTTTGTAACACTACCAATTCTTTCAGCCCAAAATGGAAAGTGTTGCAATTTCCAGTACATGTAATCTTGAAGATCAAGATGAATAATGATACACCTAATTTGTAAATAGATACGAGTGGGAGTGTATACCTGGAACAGTTCTATAGGCGAGGCACCATCCTTTGGAGCACCTAGTTTTGCATCTACTCGAATCATGACTTTCCTGCAGCCCCACAAAACCATTGAGGGATAAATTCTACATCACTTACATACGTAAAACTAAATTTAAATTTAGTGAAGGAACCAAGGCCGATAAGCATAGAAACTAACTACTAAAGCTATTACGTTATTCTTATATAAAGTAATTGTGGTGAGTTTGATTTAGTGCATGCGATAACCGATACTTAGGTCAAACAGGGTTAAGAAGTTTCAAGTACGTATAAAGAAGGACAAAGGATAAGAGTTAATCTAAGGCAATTTGACTGAGATGGCATGTTTCACAGAAAAAAAATGGGATGCTCAGTTAGGCTGTGTTTGTTACGCAGGACTGAACAAACTTTCAAGGGCTATTTTTGATGATGAGGGCGAGGAGGGCATTCACGTTGACGAGAATTCGATAGCTAGGCTTTGGCTCATCTTCTAAGGTTGGACAAAAAACAGCAATTCTTGTCCCCTTAACATCAGTCATGCACACCAAACACAGTAAAATTGTTACTTCCTGTCTTGTCATGCGTAAAAAAAGGTGCCCCGAAGGACCTAATAATTGTCCGATATTTTCTATATACTATGTTTCAAAGTCATTTGGATTCATTGTGGGAGGAATGCATGCCAAACTGCTTCAAGACAACAGCCAACGAGGAAAGGAGTGGCCAAGATAAGGAGGTCATATGACCAAAAGCGGATGCACATATACAACTGACGGTCCCAAGGACACCACTGAAAGTGTTATTGAACACTTAATTTGTATTAAAAGAGTTTGAAAATTCTAGTCTTAAAAAAAAGACACCACTCAAAAATAAAAGTGACACCACACGTCCCTACCAACTAAATGTTCTCACACTGGGCTTACAAGATGACGACCATATTCTTCGTAGAGCCACAGAGAGAAAGGAGCAGCGCACCATGTTGCTCCCTTATTTGCTACAAACAAGGATAGTTTAAACAGCAGTTTTCTTATTGAGGCTATTTGGGAACAGTGGGGCAAGTTTGCTTCATTTGTACTTGTCCCACATATTTTGTGGATGATAATTATTAAGAAAAACATCAAATTTAATTAGCTTTCCTGCTTTCCACATATTTTCTTATGAAATGTAAAATCTTGAAAGTAATAAATAGTTTTTTGACAAGTTGTTTCTAATAAAACCTGGTCGTGCGTGTCTAGGTATGTATGTATGCATGTATGTATGTATGTATGTATGTATGTATGTATGTGTGTGTGTGTATATATATAAAGCTTGTTTAGGTTTGAAAGATTATGTGTGTGACACCTGTAAAAAGATTTTCTGGATGCACGAGTGGATATGAAAAATGAAAGATTTTGGTACAAATTAGCATACATGAGGTTGGGTTAATGAGAAAGAAAATTGTGAATATGGGTAACCTGAAAAGGTAAAAAGCAGGCAGAGAGTATTGAGAATCTCGAAGAGAAGAGAGGTTTACTTACTTTCCCCATTCGGAAGGAGGATTCCATGCGGCCAAAAGTGTGTCGGATTTAGCATTAGGCAAGCAGTTTTTTATAACACAGTACTTGATTGTGAATCTAGCAATGCCAATGTCTTTATAATCTCTGTCAAAATCGTATATCTGCACACAGAAGAATGATTAGTATAATAATTTCTGTCGGCAATGAGGACTAATCCATAGATAATAAACAAAAAAAATAGAATGCTTAAGACTTTCAACAGGTTGTAGTGTGTGTGGCAAACCATAAACAGTTTGTCCAGTCGAGTCCCGTGTGCCAAATGCTGCCTAAAACTCATGAAAGTTTTTCAGAAAACAGAATACTGATGACTTGCCATGTCATTTATCTCGATCTCTGAAATAGATTTCCCATCGAGAAGCATGCTCCATGCCACTTTCTTCAATTGCAAAGATACACGCATGGCACAAGATGGGCCTTTATTCTTCTCTTTCTCTTTCTCCATTAGCTGTTGCTCTGCAACTTTCTGCAAAACCACCCTCAAAGAAGCAGCCGCAGTCTTTCTTGATTTTTGTGCATTTACCACTTCTTTCCTGAGCTTTTGCACCTGTAAAGGTCAAGTTTTTTGTTTTCTTATTTATACCAATCCTGACATATATTTAACTGCTCATTTAAATGACACATGTAAACTTGGTTACATTGTACCAAGGTAAAGTGTTAAAAGGAATGAAAAACCATGGGACAACCATGAAAAGGTTTAGATGTGTCAATTAAGCAGTTGTTGACTGCTAGGTAACTCCAAGACATATATGTATCTGCTCATTTAACTGACACATGTAAACTTGGTTACATTGTACCAAGGTAACTTTCTAATTTTCTTATTTATACCGAGAAACATGGTTTATTATGCCAAGAAGTGCTATATAGTATATCATTTGTTCTCTGCGTTATAAGTATTAACATGGACCGGTTTATTTAAAACAACAGTTTACAAATAAAGTATATTATGAGATTGGTTTTCTGAATTGAATAATTGAAAAGGTTAAAATGTTACCAATATGGGTCTGGTGGCGGTTACCACCAGGATATCCCCTTCCTTTTCTGAACCTGAGGGCACATCTGGAGCAGTGTCAGATGGAAGAGAAAGGTTCCTTATATCCTCATAAAGCAAGTTTTGTGTTCGTTCTTTCTGTTCCAGGTTGACTCTTTCTAGTTCTACCTCTTCAATACCAGCAGGAACCACCTCATAAGCCTCCTCTTCCATCTCTTCATCATCTTCAGCTGATTTAGGAACACTACTTTTCTGAGGCCTGAATTACATACATACTTTAATCAAACTAATCTAATCATTCTAATTTGCAAGAAACCTTCTTTTCCCTCTGGAAACTATCGCTTGCTTTTTTTTTTTTATCATAGAAGTGGCATCCTGCTTACATTTTTTCCTATTACAACATTGTACATTGACAAATCCACCAATTATAGCAATATCATGTAGATACAAAACAATTTTCACTGTGTAGATTTTTCAAAGTATAATGCTTTAATAAGAAAAAAAAATTAAAAAGTACAATGCTATAATTGGGTGGATTTTTATAGTACAACTCCTTAATATAAAAGTAAAACTGAAAGTAGAATGTTATAATAAAAATATTGAAGTAGGATGCTATAATACGCAAATAAATGGAAGTACATTGCTATTTCTTGCATTTAGCCCAAAAATATATGTAAGAAACAGTCTTTTAGCTGCTCAGGAATTATGTTTTATATTAGAGTTAGTTGGTAGTATGATTCTGACTCTCTGTTGATGACAAAGACTAAAAGAATCTTACTTTGGTGGCCTGGCCAAAAGTACATTGTTCAACCCATCCATAATAACATGAAACTGCCGAGATGTCATGGTTGCTGTCATTTCATCAGAATTGAACGCAACTTCTTTTAAAGGTTTCACCTGAAAAATAAAAAACGTTCAACAACTAAAGTAATACGTTTCAAACCTATGGAGAAGGTTTAACTTTGAATTTGTCTCCCTGAGCTGGGGAGCATCCTGTGAGATGTAAATCAGGAGTCGAATCCACATCGGAATTGAAACTCCTAGTCTGTGGCATTTCTTGCAAAACTACTACATTTTGTTAATTAATAACTTAAGAAAAAGCAGCTGCGGCATGAGTAATATTTAATTACTCAACTACACCTGAGCCTTGGCCACATATTCAGATTTGTTATTAATATAACAACTGGTGAAGAGAAATATATAACCTTTAAATCTGCGGTTCCACCATTGTGTGTTGTAAAGCGGCAATACATATCACAGGGCGTGAAAACTTGTTCAAGTAAAGCCCCGGTACGCTTTACTTTTGGGGACGTCTTCCTAATCTTTGGTAGCCACTGGACTCCAGCCCCTGGATCCACATCCGTAGGAGCAACATGAGCCTGCACATGTTCCAACATCACTGACACCTCCGACCGGTTCCATATGACTTCAGGAGGTTTCCTTTCAACACCATCACCATTACCATCACCCACTGCTTCTTCCATCACCTCTAACCCAACATTTACAACTTTATGAAACGACCGAGCTAAAACTCGCCCACTAGCTGCAGCCAGCAAAAATCTACCCTGTTTTTTGTTCACCGTCAATATACTCAGATAGATCCTTAGCATACAGCATATACCCAACCCATAATCAACGACTTCCACATACAAACATTTCCCTGCACTATTACTGATACTCACCTTTTATATTATGGAAATCATGTCATATTTTATAGGACTAAATGCAAGAAATAGCAACCTACTTCTATTTATCCGTATATTATAACATCCTATATTTTTCTTTTCAGTTATAGCATTGTGCTCTCAATTTTTTATTATTATTAGGACATTGTACTTTGAATAATATATCCAATTGTAGCAGTGAAAATTGCTTTGTAATTAAAGCCATGGCTATAACTGGTTAGTTCTTTTAAGTTAGATTTTATAGCAGGAACAATTGGAAGGAAGATGCTATCAAAACAAATCGGTCAAAGTACATTGCTATTTCTTGCATTTAGCTATATTCTATATCCTCTTATTTGACATCCATCAACTCTTTATTGTCTCCTTTAGCATTGTAACACTAATAACCTGGCACTAATATTGACAAAAACAAAGGATAGAACAGATTGCAAATATTAAAACATGTCTAAAAGTTGAAAACAAGCTCAAAATGCTCAACAATTAATTAGCTCATTGTTATAGAGGGAAAAAGAGACTACCAGTCCTTAAAAAGAACTCCAGAAGAGAGTATTTAATAGGATAATGATTTCAAGCTCATGGAAAAGTATATAAAACCACAAAATGCAACTGGAAACCAAACTAAACACGCCCCGTTCCCCGTTTTCAACCAATATCTCATTTTTTATGGGAATTTGACAATAATAGGATCCTTAAACCAGTTTCAAGCATGACATTAAGAAAAAAAAATTTAACATGTCAACAACTTACATTGAAATCCTCTGAGTGAAGATTGAATTGTGGCTCGATAACATTGACCATGAACTTATGAGTGCCCTCCTCATCTTCCTCAGGGCCATCAACATCGATATGTTTTGCTGTGAAAATCACTCTAAAACCTTTAGACATACCAAGTGATGGTCTATAATAACAGTCCCAAGATGATTAAATCAATGTCTATGGATACTTCTTCAACACAACTTTTTAGGGCTAAAAATGCATGAAATAGAAGCATAATTTCATTTATTTGTTTGTCGTAGCATCCTACTTCCAATTCTTTCTATTACAGCATCATACTTAGAGTTTTGTTTTCTTGTTAAATGCATTGTACTTTGAAAAATTTAGTTAACTATGCATTGTACGTCCAATTATTTCCTTATTAGGATATTACTCATTGAAATTTTTATCCAATTATAGCAGTGGAAATTGCTTTGTTTTCGGCTAAAATTGCCATAATTGGGTAGGATTTTCCAAAGTACAATGTTGTAATAGGAAGAAACGAAAGAAAGTAGGATGCTATAATAAACATATAAATGGAACTATGTACACATATACAGTTAAGCATAAGGTGGCCTTGCACTTACCAATATCATCAAATGTTTGATGTTGTACGTTATCTGAAGTTGTTGGAGACTGATCTGATGGTGAAGCTTCGTTTGGTTTGGGAGAAGCAGTTTCAGTTTGATGTGTAGAAGTGGTATCGGAGACATCTTGTTGAACTGGGGGGTCACTTTTATTTTGGTCCTCTTGCAGCAGCTTCCTCTGGGCATACACACGAGAAGGAGAAGGTTTTGGAGGTGCGACTGCTTTACCTAACTCACCACCCCATGACATGACAGCATTTCGGTTCTCAATCGCCAAAAGGATCTTAAGTCCATACACAAAAACCCGCTGACAGTTATCAGAAACCACAACATTATATCCATCATCATCACTTGGGTCGGATCTTTCTCCATCATCACCATCACCATCACTTCCACGTCGAGATATTGATGCCCCAAATCTCATCTCTATACTTTTTTTGCAAGATTCTTGCCATGCCAATAATCTTGAACAATCTGCCTTGGGGGATTGCTTTCGGATGATAAAATAATCAGATGATAACAAAAACCCACCGGAATTATCATTTACAACCTTATCTTGTGAGGTGTTGTTGGATGCCATAACTCTAATAACACTTGTGGGATCTTCCCTATCTAGAAACACCTTAGGCATATGAAGATCAACGCCCAGGTAAAGAACATCAAGAAGA
Source organism: Cichorium intybus (assembly GCA_023525715.1). Classification (NCBI taxonomy): domain Eukaryota; kingdom Viridiplantae; phylum Streptophyta; class Magnoliopsida; order Asterales; family Asteraceae; genus Cichorium; species Cichorium intybus. The sequence goes on along the minus strand of CM042012.1, from coordinate 74,590,644 downwards.
TCACGCTTGCTATCAAATGTGAACTTTTGCTTTCCACGCCCTAGGTACACTTCGGATTTTAGCTTTGACATCTTAAAAGTCAACCCTTTAGCTATATCACTTTCGTCCAAAGACATATGCCTTATACGGGTTGGGGTTGAATCAACCCGAAACATAATTTCTGTTATGACTTTATCTAATGCCAGGTTGCCCGATCTGGCAACTCTGGGGACACCAAATCGAGGGTAACGAGAGAAGAAGCGCAGTTTTACAGGAGGGAGATAATTCAAATTACCAAACTTTAATAGCCAAGAAATATCATGAGGGGCAACACTTATAGTAGGTGAATCAAATGAAGTGTCTTTGGACTGTGACTGATTCTGAGGTCTGAAGGCCAAATTAACCCGAATGGAGAGGGAAGTGGATCGAAAAGGATCATAAATATACTCACGGGCTTCACCTTCAGATGGGAGTGCAAACAGAAAATGGTTAAGCGCGTTGCCAGAATCACAACCCCAATCCATCGCAACTTCAAGAATAAGAGTTGGGGCTATGAAGAAAGGGCCCTGGGCGCCAGCTGGAGGTTTGATGGTTGAATTTTTCAGAAAACTCTCCAAGCTGCTTGTAAAAATCTTCAACTCCCTTGCAGAAATGTAAATCCTGCCATCAGATTGCTGGATTTCAATATGCCCACTAGACATTTGGAGTTTTTCTGATGTTTCATATGGATCGGTTGTGCCAAGAATGTTGAATAATGTCTCCGAGAAAGATAAGGTGGTTTTTCCATGGATATAGTTTCTCATTTCATCCCACCATGGCAAGCTTTTCTCTTTCTTTGGGGGGACAATTAAAGGATTTGGGTCTCGCACACTCAGTTTGGCCCTACGTAAAGCCACTGTGAAGGCGTAGCTCAAATCGGCTAAAACTGGTTCAAACCCCACTCCAAATGAAACCTCTCCTTTCTGAAAATGCAATGCCAAATCTAGAAAAGTTTTCATGGGAGGAGTTGTGCCACTAACCGAACGATACATTTCCACCTTTCTCCATTTGCCAATATAGACTTCATGCAGAGTTTGGGGCTGAAAAGGTGTAGCCTGCAATCAGGAGAATCATTCAGAATACATCCGGCCCTGACACAGATCAATAATCACAGTGTGACAATCTAAATAATCTATCAGAAAACCACATACACTTCCATTACACATTTGGTTTTTGAATTCAGGATACTTTATGCAAGTACATAAAAAAATATATCAAGTTAAGAAAACAAGGCAACTATGGATAGTTAAATGAATAACTGTGATTTTCTGCTTGTAGATATTCTATTTTCCCCTTGATTCATGTATATATGATTTTAGGAAAAATACCATCTCTTTCTCAGCAATACGATTAAAGTAAACACCATAATACTGTTAGCATACTTAGGAAGATCATTTGTTTATAGCTGAAAGGTGTTATACATATAAAGATATATGATGTGGATAAGAATTGTTGAGCATATGAAATTTTGAATTCAATAGAAAGAGGATAAAGTAAAGGGGTTATTTGACCTGTTGAGCTAGCACAAGGCGGCCTTCACATTTACCAGAAGTTGCAGCAAGAAGAGGATATGTATAGTCTCTAAGCTGAGCCACAAGAGAGCCCGCCTGTAAATTAAGGTTGCAACCATAAACGCGAGCAAATGGAGTGTTGCATTCTCGAGCAACCGGATCAAGCTTCTGTACAATTTGTATCATCCCCGCCTCACCCCCTTCAATTTCTGTCACGCTTACATCAAGTGATGTGCCGGTAAATGAGAAAAGAGAGGTTCTTGACGTGCTAAGCTTGAACCCTGACTCAAATCCTTCCTGACAGGCACCCGATCCTTGTGATTTAACACGGGCCTGGCAGGCTTCATAATAAGACCGAAATGAATTCTTATAGAGTTCCTCTCTCATTTTTTCAAGGGATGATGCATCGTGTACACATGTACTCTGGTCATCAATATTAGGATCATCAGAATCAGCAACAGCAGGAGATTGGGTCGTTTTGGAAAGAAGTTCATCAAGGAAGTCCAATCGAACAGCCATTTCACGGGCATCATTCTTCCTTAGGTGATAGTGCTCATCAAGCCAACCCTGTAACGGTTCCTCCTCAATTTCAAAAGTAAACTTTCGTATATACAACTTCACACGGCCGAGTTTCGAAGAGCTCGGCTTTTTAGGTTTTGCACTCTCGCTCTCTTTTTTCTTAAAAGGAAATATTAATTTTGTTTTGGCAGCAGCAACAAGCTTTAATGCTCGCAACATTTCCTCAATTGAATCATCAAGAGCACGTAACTGCAATCTAAATGGCAAGCAAATATGCATATCAAGGCCTTGAATCACATAATCCCACTTAACAGCCGGATCAGAGGCACTAGGAATGCGGGAAAGTTGCATCCTACCACTTTTGAACACTCTTGCTGCATTAAAACTCAGCATTAGTCCCTCAAGAAGTACACCTATGCGCGCATTTTCAGAAAAAATTGACTGAACCTGAATCATTGTCTCGACACCATCTCCAGCTTCAGCAGTTACTATAAGCATCTCCACATCAATTGCAAAAAGAGACTCTTTCTTCTTTACTGAGTCTTGTTTCTTAACTTCATTATCTTTACTGCTGCTATTGGTTAATTTATCATTGGTGAATTCTTGTTCTTGAAGCTTATGATTGTGGACGAGTAGCTTTAACTGCAACCCGAGTTCAATTAATGCTAATTGAACATCGGGCTCCCACCTAGCGGTGATCGTAGTGGCACTGAAAAGAGAACAAACCGATACCTCTTTAAGACCACCCACCCTCCGAACAAACTTTGCTTTCTGCATGTCAAACAATGACACTCTAGTGCCAAAACTATCATCTTCCATAATTTCCCAATATGCTGATCTTACTCTTTGGACGTCCACCTGAGTGCACTGTTTCTCCTTGTTGATAGACAAACCCAGATGGATGATCTCAAGCCCGATCGAATATTTTACTGCTTTGTAAGCATCGGTAGCTGTCGATGCTACTTTTGCGGTACGAGGAGTCCCATCGGGTAAAACACTGATAACAACACGACCACCTTGTGATCCATAATTCACACGTTTTGGATCATCAACGATTTCGTTATCCAAGCTCACGTCACTGCATAAATTCACACAACACCTTTCCAGGTTGCATTTTATTAATTGGATCCCTTTGCCCGATGACTTATTTGGACGAGCTGGCTCACTCTGCGTACTAGATGATGTTTTAACAGCTGGAGAGGAACTTTTCAGTAATGCCATGAAGCCTAAAGCCGTAGATAATAAGGATTGGACACGTTTTAACGTCAAGCACATACCGATACCGGTTATGTCAACTGAGAGGACTGATTTTAAGTTGAACCCATCTTGAGAAACTGAATCTATTGACTTTTTTCCGAAATCCAGGATGATTTTTGCAATATGCAGCACCGAAACCGTGTTTGTTTCCACGACAAAAAAGCTTGCTTTCAAAGATTCTTCATATTCATCGGCCATTTGCAAATTCAAATCATCAAGTTCGAAGTGAACTATGGTGCCTGTACTAGATGCGTTGTTGGCAAAGACACGCGAAGATTGCAAACACCCCTGCCAAAAAATGAAAAAGAAGATGCAAAATTAACCATGAAAAAAACCAAAGGGTCCAAACATGTTTTAGCCCCGAGGCAAAATCAAAAAGGAGACCCTCCAAAGAACCAAATTTTATAGGGTAATATGCAAGAAATAGCAACATAATTTCATTGATTTACTAATTATAGCATCTTACTTTCATTTCATCCCCTTACAACAATGTACTTTGAAAAATCTACCTAATTATAGCAGCGTCATCCAAATACAAAGCATTTTTCACTACTATAATTAGATGGATTTTTCAAGTATAATGTCCGAATAAGAAAATGAAATGGAAGAATGTTGTAATTGTGTACGTTTTCAAAGTACAATGCCTTAATGAAAAAATTGAAAGTATAACGTTGAAATAGAAAGAAATGAAAGTAGGATATCATAGTTCTCAAATAATTAAGTTACGTTGTTAAGAAGTGAGAGCCATATATCTTATCCAACTAGACTAATGCATATTCCTAGTGTGTAGGAAATAGATTTATATATAAGTGAATTCCAACCGACACCCTTTCATTTGAGTCAAATTTAAAAAGAGAATTGTGATTAGTGGGACTCGAACACGAGTTTCTCATGAGAGGAAAGCATACTAACCAACTAGCCTACAATAGATTTCAGTTGCAAGGGAAATAGATGTGTGTGTTTGTGTATAGTTGGGGCTCCTAGCTATTTTGGGGCACATGCCAATCGCCCAGCCTGCACTTTCTCTAGATCAATCCTGAGAGAAGAGAGTAAACAAAGGTGGAAGCCGGTGGATATTCCATTATGATATTATGAAGTCAGAAACTGAGATAAAGGCCATTTAGAAAAATGCTAACATTACTCCAAGATCATGGTATCTTGATACCATGTGTGTTATCAGAATTGTTCTGAGTATATTCATAGCATGGATACAGCCTCAATTTAAACTTTAAAGACGATCTATAAATCATAACCAGAAACTAAGATAAAGTAACCTAAGCTTACACAAAACCCTATACTATATATATCTAACAAGTTCCATACCCATCTTATATTCTTGATAGAAATGTATTTGGATATTTTTTTGCATTAGAATTGTTAATTGATATGATTTTACTCCTTTTAGCCATCACTAGACTTCATCAGCTTCCTTACCCAACTACAGGATGAAAGCACAAACAAATTACCAATTTACAAATGAAGCCATCTGAATCAACTTTTGCTTCACTTTTTCAAATAATCCCAAGCAAGTTACAAAAGCCCACTTGCAATAGTTCAACTAGAAAGAACTCTTGAAATTGGTCATGCCTTCAAGGTTGTCAACATTGTTTACAAGAGTTCAATATAAACTTTATGACCATCCGCTATCCCCATTTGAATTGAGTTCATATCATAGTTGCAATATATTTTATATTCTAGATGATCTGATAAATAGAAAATGTAAAATCAAAGGAATTCCAAGACTATTGTGCCATGGCAGACATAAAAATACTTACATGATAAACTGGCGATCCTTCCAAATTAAAAAGTGCAATGGTCGTTTCTGGCGCTGAGAATGTGCATGTCCATATCAAGACTTTTGAATCATCACTTGACTGGACCTCTGGATTGGCACTTTCAGCTTTTGGCACCGTCTTTTTCTTCTTTGGGGGGCGCAATTTCATCAATGGCTTTAATCTTGCCATAATTATGTTGCACTGTGTGCCTCCCAGCTTAACATCGATTTCTGATTTGATAGGCGATGTTGGCTGAAAATACAAAATTATTTTATAAGCTCACAAGTCTATTAGGTTCGCCTCCACATATCTAAAATATACATACACATTATACAAATGATCCCAAAGACACAGAATATGCCACATAAAGATAAATGATTATTTGTTGTATGTTCTGCTAGAATTCATGCTATTTAGCTTTTGTATGTACAAGTTCATCTCGAATTTTGTAGTTAGCAGAAAGATATATCGATGGAATTCTTATAGGAAACAAGGAACAGGTAGAAGTGACGTGTGCGTAGCCCGAAACTTTGCAAAGACAGCCGATCTAGCAGAAACTGCAAAACTATACTGACATTTGCTTCTCTATCATTTGATGATAAAATAGAACATACTTGTTAAAGCAGCATGTGTAAAATTTAGGAATTTACCTGCGATGGAATATAAACAAATGAAAGAACAGAAAGCTTGTGTAAATTAAGAACAGAGCTTCCACCTTCTCTAAGAATCTACAATATAATCAAGAGACAACAATGAAATGAGACGATTATGAGCAATAGGAATAGTGTTAAAGAGCAAGAAATTGGTGTTGTGTACATACATGAATTTCACTGAATTCTAATTGAAGATCAAGGCATGTCCTTTCTCCAACATCCTCAACAGACTGAGATTTTATGCTCTTAAACTGGACAGCTGTGATGTTATTCTCCATGACAATACAATGCTCTTTATGTACAAACTTCACATCCAACTTTGGCAAAATGACGGAAACCTAATATGCAGATAAAGAGAAAAAGAAAAAAGATAAATTTTTTATCAGTAATCATGATTAATGTCAGATATACAGAACCCACGATATTCTCTCCAAAAGAGCCCTTATGGGGGAGAGACGGTGACTAGCCAGTGTGGGACTACTCCTACACGCCCTCTAGCATGAAGGCTCGCTGAAGATGGGGACAAAATGGTCATTTTTTTATATATTTAACGAAATTGCTGTTAACTTAGACGACCCAGGGATGGAAAACATTAAGAAATAGTAAAATAGGGATGAAGTGAAAACATTATTTCTTAGACCATATCCAAAAAAAAGTGATATAGCACAGGGATGAAATAGTAAAATAGGGATGAAACCCTTGACTATAAAAATTAACTGAGAATCAAAATGATATTAGAAGTGGTGCGGGTGATGAAAGCGAAAGATGATAAATCCACAAGTCGTGTAAAAAGCAGTCACTAACCTTTTCTGGGAAGAAAGAAGTGTACTTTGTGATGGCAGCAAGTGCCGCCTGTTTCTTTTGTTGCTTCTTGGCAATGTCAGATTCAGTGGCAGTGGTAGTGCTAGATTGTACAGGTTCATCAGCAAGAGTGTCTGCTGGCTTCTTCTTTTTGGACATCAGATCCTCATTTATGTCTACACTAATTTCTCCCAAAGATATATCGAGTTTTTTAACAGTGACACCCATTTCTCTGCAAACAAAATTGTAAGAGATGAAGTAATTACTGAATAGCATGCACAATATATAGCTATATAGGCATTCTAAATTAGGAAGGATTCGTATGGTTGATCTCCTATAATATGTGGCTAGTAACGAAAATATCTATTGTTGTAATTACTACGTCCCCAGCTGTGGTTTACAATCAACAGTTGTGATCACATTCATAACACTCCCCCTTAAGTTGGAGCACAGACATTGATAATCCCAACTTGTTACAAAGATAATTAATCTGAACCCCATTAAGAGCCTTGGTGAGGATATCTTTTTGTTGTTCACATGTCCTGTAAAAAAATTAAGTTTTGCTGAATCTTTTCACCAACAAAGTGACAATATATCTCAAGATTTTTACTTCAATCAAATGAAAAACGGGATTTGAAGCTATATGAAGAGCGGCTTGATTCTCGCACCATGATTTTGTTAAAATTGTTACCTTAAGGCCAGCTTCATGAAATAGTTGATATATCAAACAGATTGTGCATGCTAGCTCTATATTCAGATTTTGCACAAGAGAGTGACCACTTTTTGGTTATTACTTTTCCAGATATGTGATTTTGATAGTGGAACACGAGGAGCTGAAGTGGAAATTTCGGAGGTAGAACACTATAGAGGAAGGTATCTTCAAGAAAAATAGCATTTGCTGACACATGGTATCCATGAGGAGTTTGAGAATAACAGTAATAACCTTTTTGTAGCTTAGAATATCCAAGAAATATATGTTTCAATAACTTGGTGTCTTTAAACGTCACGAAAAACATGTGCTACCGAAAGTCCGAGTTTCAATATGAAGCAATGGTTTTTGTGGGAAATAAGATATGACAAGGTAGTTTGGTATCGAAGATATGCAGACCTCCATATTCATGTCCCTTACCAATAATATTCATCATCAAAAGATCTTGGAAACAATAACCCGGAAAGAATGAGGCAAAACCGTCTAAGTAACGAATGATTTTTCTCAAGGGCATGAGGTTAAATGAGAAATTGTGCATAAAATGGATTGACGTGCACTTTGGTTTTAGATGTTAAGATAAAATGGATTTGATACATGACTGACAAGTGCACTATGAGACTTGGCGGTCGGAGAAACAGTTGGACTACCGGTATATAGAATTCGAGCACCATTCTGTAATGATGTTTCCTTCTTGGTGTGGTCAACAGGTGGATCTACTACGATATAGCTATCTTTGGAAATGCTTCTTAAAATAACTTCTTGACTGTCTTGTACAATTCCAAGTAATTGGACCTGTTGAATTTGATCTTGAAAGCCATCGGAATTATGTCATCTATAACCAAAATTTTCAACCCATCATCCTTGGGGATCACCTCAAGTCCTCAACCATAACCAAATTCTTCAACTCATCACGTACTAAGGTTAGAGTGGAGATGATGTTGATGTTTAGGGTGATGACAACAAATCTGCTCAATAGGCAGAGAACAATGAACAAAACAACGTTCGCCCATGCTCACTCGAGCAAAGAGAAGAAGAAAAAGAAAGGACTGCTCACCGGGGTAGCGGGAAAAGAAGAAAGCTAAGCCTAATTAGGCAACTCTGATACCATGTAATAATAGGAGATAAAACTAATTATTTTTATAAATGTGATGATCAACAGAAGCCATGTAATAATAGGAGATAAAAGTAATTATTGTTATAAATGTGATGAAAATGTGATGATCAACAGAAGCAAACAAGAACAAACTAAGAACACAAGTATATGGGTGTAAACCCTAGCGGGAAAACCCACTACGCATAAGAACTAGTATATATAAAATCGACAATGAGAAGAAGGTATTACATATAAAAGTTGATAATAGGGAGAGAATATATGAGAGAATGGAATGGCTAAAACTATGACTAGAAAGGCTTTATTTATAGCCATGTATAAAGAATCATAAATATGCTAAAACTCCTAAATAAATTAAAATAATGCCATAGAATTAGATAACTTGAAAACCAAGTAAACAGCCCCTCATGAAGAGAAAATTTGGCTCTCTGCCATTCAATACACTATAAAACGGCTTATGCAACAACATTCCAGAAACATTCCCTTAAATATAAACTCCCTACAAAACAAAAAATTTTTCCAAGATTGTTGCCCTATTCGTAGGAAACCCCATGTAAGGAATTTGAAACATATCTAACAAACTCCACCTTCAGATGAATTACATCTTCACTAAAAAGGCCTTCATAAAATTTGAAAAATACAAGTAGTGCCAAAAGCTCCATGACATAAACGAAAAACATGGTGATAGATGAAATCATGTATATGTCACTAAATACGAACCTTCAAACTCTAGCTCCTCACAAGTACAACAAATGCATAAAACACATAATTATGCCAAACCGCTCGTGCAAAAATGGTTTTCATACCACAACATATAACATGCTCCTGCATTCACTCATGAACTAAATTGGTACCTTGCTCAAATAAGGCTCTATCTGAATTAGAGATGGGATATAAATGAAGTAAAAACTTCAAACCGAATGTCTTGCGGCTCAAATAACTTTCAACCGAAAAATTTCCTACTAGCCCAAATACCTTACGGCGTCATATACACCAAAATACATTACAGTACCAAATGCTTGAACAACTCAAACGATCTTCAGATTATTTTCTTCATTGAGCGAGTTATAGGATCCCGAGATCCAACACTCCCTCAACCGAAAACAGCTACAACTATGTAGTACCTTCCAAAACTTATGGACCATCCCAAGCAAGATCCATAATATGTAGCACCTGAAATGACAACGACCCGAAATTCCAAAAGAGTTCAATCCACATTGAAATCCCATGGATTGCGGATGATTCCAAATATCCCTCTCCTTTAAAACAATCAATTTGTCTCTTGCTTCCAAAATCATCTGGTCCATCATCATAATCAGCTTGAGCCAAAAATACCTCATCTTATCCATAAGGAAAACCAAATATCAAGATCTAGCAACAGAAGACCATACTTTATGGAAGCCATGGTGAAGAAATCATATAGGTTTAGGAGAAAAAACAAAAATGGCATTGCAGGTTTAGGGGTGAAGATCAATTGGGATCTATAAGATCCATGTATAAAAATCAATTAGGGTTTAGGCGGTATAGAGTGAGAGAGGATGTGAAAATCAATTAGAAAAACCCTTTATAGGGTTATTGTAAAAAATTAATTAGGGTTTAGGGATTTAGAAAAGTAGGCTCTGATATCACTTGTAATAATTATGATGAACAACAGAAGCGAAAAAGAACAAACTAAGAACCACAAGTATATGGGTGGAAACCTTTGCGGGAAAACCCACAAAGCACAAGAACACACACACACATACACACACACACAGACACACACACACACATATATATATATATATATATATATATATATATATATATATATATATATATATATATATATATATATATATATATATATATATATATATATAATCGACAATGAGAAGAAGGTATTAGAACGAATAAAAGCCGATAATAGGGAGAGAGTAGGAGAGAAAGGAAGGACAAAAACTATAACTAGAAAGGCTTTATTCATAGTGTTGTATAACGAATCCTAAAGACACTAGAACTCCTATATAAAATAAAATACTGTCATAGAATTAGAAAAGTTGGAAACTCAGTAAATAACCGGTCATATGAACCCCATGCAAGGAATTTGGAACATATCTAACAATTATGAAAGGAATTTGTAACATATCTAACAGTAAATACTCATTGTACTTACAACAATTTTTTTCGTGAGTGTTATGTTATTCATATGAACCCCATGCAAGGAATTTGGAACATATCTAACAATTATGAAGTTGTGTTAATATACTGAATATCATGTACAATATGTACCTATGGTAACGTTTGGTACGTAGTACTGGATGGAATAGAACAAAACAAGTCAATATGATTACACTTTAGTGGAGAATGAGCTATAGATTTCAAGCCCGTATATATTAGTTAACTTGAGATTATCCAACCAAAACTTTGTGTCCTAATAATAAAGAAGAAGAAGAAGAAGAAGAAGAAGAAGAAGAAGAAGAAGAAGAAGAAAGAGAAGGAGAAGGAGAATGAGAAGAAGAAGAAGAAGAAGAAGAAGAAGAAGAAGAAGAAGAAGAAGAAGAAGAAGAAGAAGAAGAAGAAGAAGAAGAAAGGAGGAGGAGGAGGAGGAGGAGGAGGAGGAGGAGAAGAAGAAGAAGAAGAAGTGAACGGAAAATTTCTAGTTAGCAGTACCAAACTTTAAAAGTGAACGGAAAATGAAAGGTTTAGGAAGTGAAGAAAAGAAAAGTCGAGGGGTATGTACAGATACCCTCTTTTGTGTCCCACATAGAGTATGTATAAAAGTAATAAAGATTGACTAGTCTATAAAAAAGACTAAAGGAGAAGGAAGCTTTTGTATTGCAACTTTTTTTTTTACATTCCAAGGGTCAAAAAGTGAAATTTTTTAGCTTTTTTTTAAGCAGTCTCTAAGTTTTATAGGTGGATTTTAGTTAATTGTAGCAATAAAAATGATAGTTTTAGTAACAAAAATAAGATGCGGTTAAAACCAAGTAGGGTCACCTCCCCCCTCTGAAAAGGCTAGTATTTCAATGACTGGGCAGATTTTCCAAGTACAATACTGTAATAGGAATATGAAAGTAGGATGCTATAATAAACACGTTAATGGAAGTACATTACTCTTTCTCGCATTTATCCCTATGTGGGAAATTGATAAACACAGGCAAAACATACCTGTGAGGGCCAACCTCAATCAAGAGACCAAACTCTTCACAAATAAATTGAGCCGGGGATCTCTGTATCGTGGATCCATCCCCTGCATGTAAGCTTTGACCGGCCTTGAAGCCAGATATATTATCACCACTCACATGCGCTTCACCCAGATGGATAATAATAGGCAAAACTTGCAACTTCAGATACACGGAGGGCTTGGAACCTGGATCTTTATTCAAATCAAGCCTCAGATCTTTAATCTCTAGAGAAGCTTTCGGTGTCTGCCAAAAATTCATAGAAAATAAAAACTACATAATTTGAAACGCATTATAAACCAACGATACCATGATTAACAGAAAATCCTACCAATTTATAATATATATATATATATATATATATATATATATATATATATATATATATATATATATATATATATATATATATATATATATATATATATATATATATATATATAGGGTCCCGTTCCGGTGAGGACTTTTTTTTCGGTAAGGACTCGTAAGGACACCTCAAAAAAATTGAAAAAAAATATAAAAAAAATACAAATCATAAAATCGAGAATAGTACTATATCATGATCCAAAAAAATTTGGAAAAAAAAATTTGGATCATTGAGAAACAGAAATGATCCACAAAAAATTTTATTTTGTGGATCATTGTTTCATTATAAAAAAAATAATGATCCAAAAGTTTTTTTCCGAATTTTTTTTTCTCCAATATAGTACTATGATCCATTTTATTATTTATATTTTTTATTTATTTTTTTTCAATTTTTTTAAGGTGTCCTCACGAGTCCTCACTTTAAGAAGAGTCCTCACCCGATCGCTTATATATATATATATATATATATATATATATATATATATATATATATATATATATATATATATATATATATATATATATATATATATATATATATATATATATATATATATATATATATATATATATATATACATGTCAAGAATTAATGGCAATCATCACACACTATAACAAGGACAATGAACCCCAACTAATGATATGATTGTTACCAGGTAAACGGCCTCTAACAAGAGATATTTTTTCCAGCTAACCGCAAACATTAAGGATGTTGTAGTACCGTCCATGTTAACTTATAGTTTAAAGTATGAGCTTTGCTAGGGTAAAGAATGTTATTTATATATTTCCTGATACATACAGGTAAGTATCTATCAGGCCATTCCTAAGTGGCAGGGCATGTAAGTATCTAGGTGTATGGTGTAAATCAGGCTGGCAAACTTTTGGCATGAAAGCTGAAAGGGTCATCATCTTTAGTTTGTAATGCTCTAACTATATAATATGGTTTCATATATTGCTTTCATAGAGAAGTGCATATTGACTGTTTGTGCAGTGCATTTTTATTTTCATGTTGTGGGATACATTTATACAATTGATAGCTAACATCTATGTGTAGATATCATCCAAAGAATATAACATCAAGTCTGAAAGGAGCTACAGCTGGCGGTTGCCCTGTAGTAACTTTTTGTTGGTTGTGAAAAAAGTAATCATAAAGGTCACTGTATACAAAACAGTAAAGTTGCGTTTGTTGAAACAAAGAGGTGACTGTATGCTATGGATAAACATTCCTGGTGCAAGATAATTTGATGAACTCTAATCAAAAAAACACGGAGGTCATTAAATGGCTATGAGTAAACATTCAAATGTGCAACAATTTGGACAGCGCGAGTGAAAAGACAAGAAAATAGACGTGATGAAAATGCGCACAGAAACTTGCCTTCACAACCAACTCTCTCACATGAAGAGAAAAGAATCTTGCCACGTTAGCAACAACCATCAACTTTTTGCCTGGTTTGCTTCCAGAAGTCTTTGGTTTGCGTGATTTTGTTTTCTTTGAAGTTTTGTCTGGAGTCCTGGTAACAACTTCTATTTCGCTTATCACGATTAGCATTTTTGGGTCCTTAGAAATAAAAGCAACCCCCAGTTTAACCAAGGATTTCCGTAAGCTAAGTTTGATTTCACCAACCGAAACAGATTCAACAGCGCCCTGTAAATTTCCAACCATGAACATGGTTCGATGTCCATTAGCTGCTATCACAGAATGCACTTACACTATCCAAGTTATTTTTATCATCACATGATACTTATAATAGATATATACTTCATTTAAATAAACAAAGTTATATGATATATGGTCTCAACATATCAAGATATCACGCTGCTTCATGCAAATTATTCTACGACTATGTTATGTTCATCCTGGCTTATACAATTATCCATACAAGGACTTCAGATTGTTCATCAAAAAACCAAGATTTAGATCATTCCATACCAAAAACAGAAAAAACCTCAGAAGAAAAGGACTTTGAAAAAAAAAATTTAATCATAAACAAAAAAAAAAAAAATGGAATAAACCAACTTAAAAGAAAAAGATGAGTACCCTTTCAAACTTGATCCTAACATCCCTCAAATGTCTCCATCCACTAATTCTAAATCCCACAGATGCTTTCAGGGCCCGGCTCAAAATCGAAGAAACTAACCTGGAAGTAAATCTGAAAAAGATGTATAGTAGTAAGTCTTTTGAAACTTGTAATCATAGCAGATATGGATGATGTAATTATGAGAAATAATTAAACAGAAACCACACTTTCATGAGAAAATAGTTAAGCATAATCAAATGTTTGAAAATGGAATTACTTCTTAAGATGCAACACATTATTCCTGACAGGAAATCATTTATTTAACTCTTGCTATTAAAGTTCATAAAGGGGCCACAAGATTCATAATCGATATTGATTGATTTCATGATTAAGCCCCAAAAAAGTCATTTCATTTGCAGTATTTGCAACAAGTAGCTAAAACATGTGTAAACATTTTAGAATGGCAAACAAGGAACTTAGATTGCAATCAAAGAAGATAAACCCGTCTATATAAAGGATCTCTTTGATTGGTTTACTTCACCCAGTTAATAAGATTACCTTAAATTTATTCAAAGCATAGTCCATTAGGTACATATGTTTTCAACTTCCCTAGGATGTGTAACAAAACTTTGAAAACAACAGAAGAGGTTGTGCTATGTTTGGCATGCATTGGACCGGGACTGGAACTAATCTAAATGAGACAAAAAATTGCATACTTTTTCCCACCAACCCTTTTCTCGGCCAACATGAGAAGGTAAATCCCAATGTCCCTAATGCAAGCAAGGTGACGCCCAGACTCGAAGCCGGGACCAGAGTGATGGATTCACAACTCCTTATCATTGAGGCATGCATGAGGGGACACAATGTTCTCCATGAGGTAATAGTAAACTTTATCACTTGGACATATTAACATCATACTTGACTTCCCATTTTGCGGTTTCTAATCGAATTAGTTCGATGTTATTACAGTGGCTTCTAAGGATAAATTGAGTATTGTATGACAAATAAAAGCACCTATTATCTGGATTATCAGATTATCAGTTTCCAATAATCTTAATGAAGCTCCCAATCTAAAAGTTTAGTAGGAATGAAGCAATAGTACAGTCAAATGCAGTTGATTGTGTCTCATGAACGCAAATAACATATTCAATACCAATCACAATTACTTCAAAAGCAAAAATTCAGTTTAAAAGAGAGAGAGATCTATGTTTAATTTATATACTCACAGTAATATGAGCCATATACCGACTGATACGAAGAGGAATGTGAACAGGAATGTGACCGGAGACATTTTTTTTTCAAAAATCCTCTCTTATTCTGTGCAATTTTCATTCAATCCTTCTTGTTAACAGACACCAGATTCAATGCAAAAAACTCCATCATTTTCACCTCGTTAAAACGCTAAAATCGAATCCAAAACTGTTCCGACAAATAAATCATAAAGCCCATGATGACGGGGAAAAGAAGATAGGTAAGAAGATAATTCCGGGGGGAGGGGAACAGATCAAAAACGTACGATTTGAATCAGAAAGTGAGAGATCAAAGAATGTGTCGATCCGCGAAATGCTGAGAGATGATAAGAGTGTAATTTGAGAGCCAATGTTTTGCCTTTCGTTTATCAGAGATGTTGGCAACAAGCGCGGGTGTTCTTGAAGTAAACTGCAAAAGTACTTCCCAAGAGTATAGCTCTATTCCAATATTAGTCCCGATATTTTAAATTATTACAATTATGCCCTCTATTTGAACTTTTATTAAAAATTGGTCCTTTCTTAGACCATGTTTATTGGTTGTATTTGACATAACCGATTGCAATTTGACATCCAATGTAGTAACAAGGTCTAATTTCGTTTATGATAATGTTTAGTGTTTACATTTATGATATTTTTTATATTTATGATTTTTTATTTTGTGAATTGTGTTCGTTTCTAGTTTCTACAGATTTTGTAGAGGAAAAAAGTGTTAAGTTTGGTACTTTAGTTTCAAACTTTTTGTACCTTGTAGAATTTGTAAGTTTTGAGGCTTACATTTATCAAATTGCACAGGGAGGGAGGGCGACCGGGAGAGGCCTCCAAAATCTCCCGGTCTACCCATCTCTGTCTCTAAGGATCATGTAATTAGAAAAAATATTATATAGGAGTAGGAGTTACAAATTATGTTTACCTGTTATTGATTTGTTTTATTTTTAATCATTTGGGTTATATAATTTTGTAATTTTCATGTATTTTAATGCTTAATGGGGTTATCTTTAGCTATACATTCATAGAAGACCTATTAGATAAAATGTAATAGCAAAATAATTAAATTTCTTAGACAACAATATTAACATATTTTTAGTTTTTAGAAAATATAATATTTTTAGGTTGATTCTATCCGTACCTCCTCCCCTACCAAAAAAAAAAGCAACTTACACACACAAAACTACTATGGTGCTGTTTGTTTTTGAAGATGTAAAATGTCCGCAGTCTGCGGATCACATCTACAGACATTTGCAAAAGAAGAGGTAGACCAAATGTCTGCAAAATGCAAAAAGAAGACTGTTTGTTTTTTAAAGTCTGCAGACTGTAAAATAAACTGAAATTTAAATAAACTGATTTTTTTTTAAATATATGAGTTTTCAACATTGAAATTTAAACAAGTCTAATTTTAGAACACTGAAATATAAACCATACAACCACAATAACACTTTTTTGAAAGTATTCATTCCCTATTTTGCATTAATTGCTCTGCAATTTCATTACGTAAATTAACCATTAATTTGTTAGAATATGAAGTTTCAATTATTAACAACTAACATGATAGATGTGAAGATCATTTGTTGATTTCAATGATATTCCATTCTTTGAAATGGTAATCCGAACATGGAGCATCTGTTTGGTGAAACAAATGAGAATAAGTACATTTTTGATTAATTAATATTTTGACAAATAATTAATCTAAATATAATTAACACAATAATATGTATAAAACTTGCTTTCTCTCAATTTTCAAATTCCATGATTATATCCGAAAAGTAACCGTGTTTAATTTCGGGATGCCTAACTTGCAAGATTTAAGGATAAACTTCACCTATCGAGATCTCGAGTATTAGTTTTCAGCATTTATCCTTGCGATTACCGCTAAATCAGATAGTGAAGATAATGTTGAGTCCTTACTTTAAACACACAAATTCAGATAAAGTAAGAGAAAACAAGAAAAAAGGAAAATGATTGCTTCGATTACGGGTTTGGGGGTCGTGGGAAAGACGATTACGAGGAGAGGAGATGTACGCCTTTTTTAGGTTTATTTTTGTAGTTAGAAGATGTCAAAAGATCATTGAAGACTTTGGTCCATATCTGTCCCAAGAAGAGGACGTGTAGACCTTTTTAGGTCTACGATCTTCTAAAAAACAAACACTTTGCAAAGGACAATGTCTGCGCACCGTCTGCATGGCGCAGACAAAAGTGGTCAGGAAGATCTGCAAAGAGAAAAAACAGCCCCTATGTGTACTCCCCCCCCCCCCTCCCATGAATGTGTGTGTTGGGGGTACATATAGCACAACCCTATTTTTAACTTAAAACAATAATGATCTTCATAGTTTAAAATGAAAAGAACAAAACAATTTTAGGGTATACCTTTTGGTTAGGTCTATGACTCTAAAATACTTCGTAATATCTCGTTTGACATGGAAACTGTGATATATTGAAACAAAAATAAATCCTCGAACTAAAATTGGCATAAAATTTCTGACTACCAAAATATATGATTCCAATTTTTTATCAGAAAATGTAAATCCCAAATCATTTAATGATCTCGATTTCACAAAACCTGCTAAATTATTCTTTGATAAAAAAACGCTAAGCACAAAACTATCATTGTTTTACATGTAAATTTGCATAATATATATTCCTATTTCTTACATCAAAATAAAACTATATGATGTATCTAAACTATTTGTGCATGATGATAATCTTTTATCCAAATAATATATTTATTTACACTGGTTACCTTGATCCTGGATTAAACGTCCTTTCTGTTTTAATGTTGTGCTTACTGTTCCAAAAAGAAACTCATTTTTGTAACGTAGAACAACTACTTTTATTTTTAACTTAAAATTACAATGTATCTTTCTTTTCAATCTAATTCAGTTGTGTACATTTTATCCAAAAGCAACATAACGAAAGAAAACTAATTGACACTAATGTATTCCGTGTTGTTTGAATTATGAAATGTTTTTGAAAGGAAACAAATCCTCTAAAAAACTATTCATTGACCGGAATCAATCCACAAGAAGAAAACTATTTGCCGCCCCTGTATTACTAATCCTCCGCAGAAGTAAAAGTATCCATTGTATTACTAATCATACGTGGTACCTATTTGCCATTTATCGAAAACAAAACAATCTTTACCCGTCGTATTGCACGGGTACCTCTAAAGCAAATAAGAAACAAATGAAACGATATGTTTTAGAAAGGATGCTAATCGATAAAACAAAACTATAAGCCGATATGAAACTATTGATCAAAAGTCACTATTCGACGTTTGATGAAAGGAAAATAATCGTCGCTCGAAAACTATTCAAGTAAATGATATTAATCGCTGCCCACTGCATTGCGCAGGTATATAATGGTCGACTATATATATATATATATATATATATATATATATATATATATATATATATATATATATATATATATATATATATATATATATATATATATATATATATATATATATATATATATATATATATATATATATAATCTTGTGAGATCTTGAGATCTCTTAAACTAATTTTTATTTTTCAAAGAAACGACTTAATGCACTAAGTCGCTTATATTTAAGACCTTTTTTTAAAAAAAATTGAAAAAAAATATGCATATACGAAATGTGCATATGTGTATTTTTGTGCAAATGTGCATATGTGCATCTTCAAAACAAATCAACTTTTTTTAAAGATTTTTTATGACAAAATGTCTTATATATAAGCGACTTAATGCATTAAGTCAAAATTTTGAAAAAAAAAATTTATAGTATAGGAGATCTCAAGATCTCACGAATATTTTTGATCTCACAAGAACCTAACTCTATACATACATACTTACATACATACATACACACACACACACACACACACACACACACACATATATATATATATATATATATATATATATATATATATATATATATATATATATATATATATATATATATATATATATCAAAAGAAGTTAGGTGGTATTTTTCGTAGAAAAAAACTTAAGTTAATCATCTTCCAAGAAATGACAAATGTTTGAGAGGCAAAATGGTCTAGCGCCAGGTACATCCGTGGCCTCTCAGGCTCAACTCGATCTTTCCGGCTCTCGGGCTGATCGCGATCCGCTCACATAATAACAATAAAGCAGACAATCCTTAATGCATCGAAGATCAATAACATTCTCCTAGGCATGTATCATCATAAGAACTAAGGTGAGGAGACTCGGCGTGAATCATAAATCTCCCGAATGTAAGATAGGTCCTCGGTAGGCGGTTCACCTGAACCTTCTAAATCACAAGTAGGCACAAATCAATGACCTAACGTTTCCAAGGTCAACCCCGAGGTCGACCCTCAAAATTCTTAAAGTTTGACCAAAAATCAAACCGGTCAAAAGTCAATGGTCAAAGTCAAAGTCAAGATCGTGCTTAGCGCCGCCACCAGATAGTAGTAGCTACCGCTAAGGATATCTTTAGATACGGGTTTTTGCCAAGGATAGCGTCGCTATCAACTATGGTTTAGCGACGCTAACCCCAAAGATCTTATCTTCCTTGTTAAGTACTTAATACGTTAAGTCAGTAGCCAGTGTCTTCCAAAACTCACCCATTTAGTCCATAGACCCATAAAAATACGAACTTTATGGCCATGCATGTCCATTCTTAGGATCTAGATCAAAAGAAGGGCCCAAATGCTTAACCAAGCTTGCTTGCATGGGCTCAAAGGGGACTTAGGCATGGCTCTTTTCAAAGGCTCAAGTGTTCTAGAAATTGTTGGGTGTGAAATCCAATCAAAGACTAGAAAATAACAAGTATTCAGAAGAATCGAATCAAGCTATGTAATCAACACATACAAATATTAAGATAAGCAATGAAGAACACAATGGTTGAATAACAAGTGTCGAATGCTTTGATATTACGATTAGGATTTTACAATAGTGGTGAATCACAAGCACCCACGTCACAGATGGTATCACTAATATTTATACTGGATCAGTGATATTAGTATAAGAAGATATTCTGAATATTCCTACAGTGTACTATCCAATAAGAATGTATTATTGTGCAACATGTAGTCTGCCAGTCACGCGTGCACAACAAATGGTTGTTACTTGGAAAGCCTTCGGATCCTCTGGAGTAAATCCTTCGGAGTCTTCAGGCTTCGGGCTCTGTTTCTCTTCGCAGTCTTCTAGGTCTTCGAAGGGGTCAGCACTTCAGCACAATTTATTCTCAACAATCTACCCCTTTGTGTGAAGTGCATCCGAAGCCTATTGTGCCAAAAACTTCTTGAAGGCCTGCTTCAAAGCATGCCTTACTGCTATCCACCACGCCATGTGTTCCATAAATTTCTTTTTCTCTTCGTAAGGGTTGATGTGGCAGGTGTTTACCACAGTAATTATACTTGATATCAAGGCAGAAGGATATTGGCCCTTGTAGTCGATTTCAAAAAAATTTGTGACAATTTCATTTTTGTCTTTCAGGCCCTTGAAATCACACCGTAAGGCTCTTGAATTATCTCCCCACCTTTGAATCTTGCTATGTTGCGAACAGTGACTGGGGGAGTCTTTAAAGGTCGATTAAAGAAGGTGCACAGCTCAATATCATTCTTTGCAAAGCGTAATATATAATTACGAAGAAATCCCCTGATATGATCTCTAGCTGCACCGAATATCATCATTGTTTCCGCAGCATGGCCTGGTGCATCCCTCGTGAGCTCCAGAATTACGATAAAATCATGAGGATTCATGATTGGAAAATCAGCAACAGTGAATCTGGACTCCTCTTCATCTGAACCATGAAGTACGAAGAATTTGTAGTTCTGAAGATCTTCAAAAATTTCAGCCTCTTTGATGGAGATTAGTTTGACTATTCTTTTCGAACTCCACACAACCTTCTGATCCTGATTACAATTAGCATGAAATGCTATTTTCTTTTTCTAGAAGGCTGCTTTCTCATTATTGGCGAGAGTTCTGATAAATTGAAGAAAGGAGTATGTTTTTGGATTGAATGGGATATAGATTTGCTTATCAATGGTTGTGTTTGTTTCAAAACTTCGGAGTGACAGTCTATTGAAGACATTAAGGTCTGAGAATCCGAACGCTCGAATTGATTCCGCAGTCCATTTCCCATTTTCCAATGCGAAGGAATTGATCATCAGCATCTTCTTGAAGTATTCGCATCGTGCTTTGTAGATTTGCTCCATGTGTGGAGCAATCAAGCTTTCATCCTCTTTCCTCTCTTCAGACCTGGAATTGGAACCACCAACTTCGGAAGATCCCTTAGTGATTGTAGTGATTGTTGAGAATGTGGGACCCGAAGAGGTCAAAAATGGTGGTGGTCCAAGAGAAGTAGCAACGTAGGTGGTTGCTGTGTTGGTTATTGCTGTTGTTGTTTTTGTTTGTTTGGCTTTGGAAGTACTGATCGCAGTCACAATGGAACTAGACCTGCTGGCTTCTCCCCTTGTGAAGGGTGATTCGAAGGATCAGCTTGAGCAATAACTGCTGGTCTAGATTGAGAAGATTGAGGACAGTTCATGCGATCAGCAAAGTTGATGATAGGTTGAAGTGCTGTTCTCAATCTGGTGACTAAATCTTCAGTCTGAGCAGAGTTGGTTCTTTTAACTTCATCAGCAAACCTTGCAACTTCAGAAGCTGATTAGGCGGCTATCAGCTCATCAATTTTTGCTCTAGCCTCATCAAGTTGTTTTTCAAACTTGGTACTTTGTTGATTGTTCCAAGTTTGGGCTTTAGTATGAAGGTCCTGTAGAGCCTTCATCACTTCGGAGTTTGAGGACTCAACTTTCTCAACAAAGTCCTTTATTTTCTTGTCACTTTCCTCCACAAGCATATTGTGCTTGGAGTCCACTTCGGAAATAGCAACTTGAAGTTTTTGCTCAAGGAGAGTTTGGATCCTCACCTACTAATCCGTTAACCTCTTCTCCGACTGTTTGATTTCATCAGATAAATTTGTCTTCATCTCTTCAATTTTATCTGAGACGTCCCCTTCCGTTGGTTTGGTGGGATCAAAATCGGTTTGTGATTGAATGAGGACATCAAGATTGGCATTTAGAGTCTTATAATGCTTGATCAGCATAATATCTCCGTCATTCAATTCTTATTCTGTCTCTTCCACAGTCAGAGGAGCCATGTGGAAGGCTTCAAACAGAGCTGCGGAAGTGGGAGGAGGTTGGTGAGGTGATGATTAACCAAAGTCTTCAGGTATATCAAACTCTAGTAAAGAAGTATTGACACCTGAGACAGGAATGTTTAGCATTGGATCGGAAGTGGTGATGATGGGTTCGGAGGTTTGAGTGGTTGAGGTTGGGGGTGTTTCAGTGGTAGAGGAAACGGGAGGAACATCCGAAGATGTAGTATATATGGTGGTGGTAATAAGTGTGGAAGTGGTGGTTTGTTCGGAGGTGATTGTGGATGTTGGTGGAGCAGTTGTAGGTGGAGGAGAAGGTGGTCTTGTATCTTGAATAGGTTTGGATTGGTGTTCTTCTTCTTCTTCTTCTCCATGAATGTCTTCAGATTGGGTTCGTTTGTTATCCGAAGAATCATCCACGACCACCTGTTTCTTTGTCCCGTTTGGTTGGGTTCTCTTGACTGGGGTTTGTTTCGAAGCCTTCCTTTTCTTAACAACTTTCGGACCACTAGGTCCTCCGGTAACCTTTTTCTTCCCTTTTGATTTTGTAGGAACCTTTGCTGGGGCTGCTTGTGCGGTTGGACGAACAGGGTAAGGCATGGTTAGGGTACATCGATAGACATTAACCACGTCATTATCCAAGGATACCTTTGCAAGCATCACATGGGGTATTTGAGAACAGAACATGGTTGAATGTTCATCAACAGCAGGATCTGTAATGTAAGAATATTTCATGCCAGGAAGAGCGGGGTCAAAAACAAAACATGTTCGTTGGTAGTGCTCGTGGACAATCATCGCCCATAATCTAGCGTTTGAGATTTCAAACCCTTTTGTAGAGTGGTTGATGTATGTACAGAAATCCGCCCAAAGAATTGAAGCATAATCAACTTCAAGATCGTGATAAACATCATACAAAAGGCTTAGGAAAGTTTGACTAGCAGAATCTTGTCCAAAAGTTCTTCCAGACAAGCAACGAAGGAAAATACCAAAGAAATATTTCCACAGATCAGGAAGATGCTTCTTCTTAAAACTTCCAATGCTGCCGAGTTGTGATTCATATCCCATCTCATTGAACATATCAACAAGTTGTTCAGCAGTAGGCACAAAGGGCTTTTCAATGATTGGGAGGTTCAGAGCTTTGGCGAATCAAGATTTTGACAGTTGGACTCGCTTTGTAGTGTTGTCTTGCAAGGAGAGTAAGAGTGTTTTGATTGCATAAAGATTTAAATAGACGATGTGAGGGGTATTTATACTGATTGTCGTCCCAAGGCCATTTAATGCGCGTGTTTGAATGGTCCACTAATATTATGCCACCTCAGCATCCCAATGTTCCACTAACCCTGCAAAAAACGGAACCGTCCTTGTGTCAGTCATCATGAATTTGAAAAAGGCGGAAGTGCAACCGTCATATCTTTTTGCGAGATTTTCTCAATTGTGGTTATTTAACGTTAACGGTCAATTAATTCAAAAGAATGTTTGTCTTTGTTAACATCATAAATGTCTAAACATTGAATGTGAACTATCTTCGGATCATCAAGGATAATTGTGAGAGTTGTGTAATCCTTCGGATGTTCAAGGGTGAATGAGAAAAACAAACATTCCGAAGAGTTTTGAAATTCCTTCGGATAAAGAGGTTTTTTGTGAAGGAAATCATGAACTCTCCGAAGATCAGTATACTTATTGAAAAAAAAATTCCTTAAGAATACGTTTTGACTTTGACCTTTTCTTCCATGAACTTTATGAAACTAAGATTTAGCATTTTGATATTCAGAATCATTCAGATCATGTTGGAAGTCCATTTTTCAGTACGAAGCATGTGTGATCTAACATAAGTCAAGGAATGGCTAATTCTAACCACCCAAGTTAAACTCAATGTCGCTTTTTACAAATATATTTTATGTTTTCTTGAATGATTCAAAATTTTCATGCAAAATAAGGTCTGCGTTAAAATTGAAAAAAAAAATTACTTTTGAATTGAGCATCAGAAGGAAAGTTGAAGTTGTGGATTGAATCTTTAAAAAAATACTTTTAAAATTTATCCCATTTCATCAGATAAGGTGTTTGGATACGTTTCCCTGATGACAAGCCTTTGGGATTCATACATCACCTTAACAGTGTCATTTAAGACAGACTACTTGAGATGTTCATACTCTCTAGAAGGTACTCGACTATGTTATATGAGCTCCTTATATTTTCATTTAAGAAAGAGTAGTATGCCTTTGAGTGCGAATTTATCTTTGTTTTTGCACTCCTTCATATTATCTTTTTACTTGTACTGTTGTCTTTGTTTCTTTTGACATTTTGATTTTTCTATTTTCTTTTGATTTTTCAATTTTCATTGTTGAAACATATTTTTCAATTTTGGAGTTTCATATCCGAAGAGTTGAAAATTTTCACCATGTAATGCTATTGAATGGTGCTTTGAAAATGTTGTTCAATCCTTTTTGAAAACTTCATTTATCTCAATTTTTTAACAAGAGTGAAATGAGCTTTAAATTTTCTTATCAGTCAATGCCGGTATCACTTATGAAGAAAACTTCGGAACATGTGATTTATCCTAAGTAGTATATGAACTACTTGATTAATTTGACATTGAAGCAAGTTGAGTTCCATAGGGAGCCTAGTTATAGACATGTTGTTAAGGATATTGAAATCACACAATACTTCGTATTGTAAAATAGCCTTAACCTCACTTCAAAGTCTGTTTTCTTACCAATGTTTCAATTCGATTCCCAAATACCTTTTAGTGCAATAAGATATGTTTATCAGAATCTTAAATCAAAGTTTTTTCCTTTAATTAGATTTTTCATGAAAGAAGGTCAAATTTTGTCATTTGTACATGAGAATTGAACTTTTGAAACTTTGCAAATGATCTTTGTTTGTTTTGTATTCATCTTTTCAACTAAGCAAATTTCTTGAATAAAAAATTTGTCTCTTTGTGGTACGAAGACAATTGTTATTTCTTTGAGTTTTGACATTTATGAGTTTTTATGGACTGTAATGACTGTTCTGATGGGTTCCGAAGGTTCGGAAAGCTTCGGAACAACATTATATCTTATTTTTGTAAAACAAAAGAGTAAAGCAAGAAAGAGCAAATATGATGTTTATGTTAGAGTGGATCCATCAATCATGCCAAGGCCTTGAACAATTCTTGTAAATGATTCTTCGTTTAAAGCTTTTGTGAAGATATCTGCCAGCTGTTCTGTAGTGTGAACAAAGTGTACTTCTATATTCCCCTCCTCAACTTGACTTTTGATGAAGTGATAGCGAAGAGCTATATGCTTCGTCTTGGAATGTTGAACAGGATTATGACATATCCGAATAGCACTTCGTGAACCACAGAACAAAGGAATCTTTCTCATGTTGATGGCATAATCTCTTAATTGACTCTGAATCCATATTATCTGCAAAGTGCAAGCAGCAGCTGCTACATATTCAGCTTCGGCTGTGGATATTGATATGCAGGTTTGCTTCTTTGACTGCCAGCTGATGAGCTTTCCATCAAGAAATTGGCAACCACCAGAAGTACTTTTGCGATCAATTGAGCATCCACCCAAGTCTGAATATGAATAAGCTTGTATGTATAACCCTGAGTTTGCAAGATACCAAAGACCATACGCAGGTGTGTTGTGAAGATAACGAAAGATTTTTTTAACCGTAGCCAAATGTGGTTCGCGTGGATCAGCTTGATATCGTACACAATTGCATACTGCGAACATAATATCAGGACGACTGGCTGTATGGTAAAGAAACGATCCAATCATGCTTCCGTAGGTTTGAAGATCTGCCTTCAGTTTATCCAACGAAGGATTCAATCGGGTACCTGCGGGTACTGGAACCTTCTCATTGGAACAGTTAGTCATTCTGAAGCGTTCGAGTAAACTTTTGGTGTATTTTTATTGATTAATGAAAATCCCTTCTTTTGATTGTTTGATCTGTAATCCAAGGAAGAAATTGATCTTCCCCATCATACTCATTTGGAATTTGATTTTCATTAACTTTTCAAAATCTTTTGTAAGGTTTGGATCAGTGGGTCCGAAAGTTATGTCATCCACATAAATTTAGATTAACATCAAGTGTAAACCCACTTTCTTTCGAAAAAGTGTTGGATCCACTAAGCCCTGTTTGAAATTTGATTCTTTAAAAAATTTAGTCAAGGTTTCATACCAAGCTCTAGGAGCTTGTTTTAAACCATAGACTGCTTTATCCAACACATAACAATGGTCACGATTTTCTTTGTCAACAAAGCCAGGTGGTTATTTAAAATATACAGTTTCCTCGAGATATCCGTTCAAGAAGGCACATTTGACATCCATTTCATAGATATCAAAGTTTTTAAGTGCAGCATAAGCTAGAAATATCCGAACAGATTCGAGTCTGGCAACAGGAGCGAAGGTTTCTTCGTAATCAATCCCCTCTCGTTGACAGTATCCTTTGACAACCAACCTTGCCTTGTTTCTGACCACATTGCCTTCTGTGTGAAGTTTATTTCTATACACCCATTTAAGACCAATGATTGAAGCATTTGCAGGTTTAGGAATCAATATACAAACTTTGTTTCTTTCAAATTCTTCTAATTCCATCTGCATTGCTTCAATCCAGTCTGGGTGATCAAATGCATCTTTAACGTTCTTTTGGTTCAATTTTGGAGATAAAAACATTAAACATGCACAACTCCGAAGTTTTGTTTAAATCTTGTTGTTTTCGATGAAGTAGTGCATGTGTCAAGACCTACCTGAACGTTACCGATGACAAGTGATTGAGGATGATTTTTCGTCCATTTTTCCAAAGGTGGATAATTTGGATCATATTCAGGTGGTCCTTCGGCATTGATTTCCTCAGTGTCCGAAGGATATCCCGAAGTGGATGGAAAATCATCAGGTATTAAATGTTCTTCATTATTTAAGTTTATGACATTTGTTAAAGGAGAATTTGTGTTTGAGGAAGTAGAGGAAGAGTTCAGAATTTCCTCCCCCTCGACAACAGCAGGTGGAGAGATTGTTCTTTCATGATCCGAAGCATTTTGAGTTGTTGCTTCTGGCTCACCCTGGACCGAAGGGTATAGCTTATAGGGACATGATATGAGAAATTTCATGAAAACGGTTGTTGAGACTTGGATGGTTGTGCTCCCCCTCGAAACCAGATTGCCCTGTGGATCTATTGGAAAGCCCCCCTCAACCAAAGAGGGTCTTTGAACACTGCTTGTAGGTGAGTCTTCGGGACCATCTGTGAGCTTGGAAAGTTCAGACACATTATTGTCTAGTGCTTTGGCTTCGGAATCCACAGCTTTCACAGGTGGATCAAAAAGAAGATTGAAATCTTTATCAAATATCATTATTGGTAGTGCATCAACAGCAGGCTTCGAAAAGATAGATGACATTGGGAAGGGAAGTAATGATTTCTTGATATAGTAGTCATCAAACGAGAGGTTGAAGGTTTCTTCAATCTTGTGTGTCCTCTTGTTCATGACCCTGTATGCGTTTGAATTTTTTGAATATCCAAGAAATATCCCCTAATCAGACTTGTCATTGAACTTAGTCAAATGATCTATGTTCAAGATAAAACACCTACAACCGAAGATGTGAAGAAATTTGACATTTGGTTTTCTTCGGTTGAGTACTTTGTAAGGTGTGATATGAAACCTCTTGTGGATATAAGATCTATTCTGAGTGAAACAAGCAGTAGAAATGGCTTCTACCTAGAAGTACATGGAAAAGTTTGCAAAGTTGAGCATCGTTCTAGTTGCTTCACATAAAGAGCGATTACGTCGTTCAACAACACCATTTTGTTGAGGTGTATATGGTGCTGAGAAGTTGTGACTAATACCCTTCTTTTTCAGAAATCCATCAAGATTTTGATTTTTGAACTCCGAACCATTATCATTGTGTACTGTTCAGACTATCTTGTTGAGCATTACTTCCATGGTCTTGATGAAGTTGATGATTTCCTCTACTGCATCTGATTTATTCCCTAATAATAAAACCCATGTGAACCTTGAGTAGTCATCCACAATCACCAGAATGTACTTCTTCTTTCCTATTGATTCCACAGCGGATGGACCATAAGGATCATGTATAGAAGTGAAAGAGGTTCGGTGATTTTGGATTAATCACAGTTGGATGCCTTTGTTTTGTTTGCTTGCCATGTTCACAAGCAGAACAAAGTGAGTCATTATCAAACTTAAGAGCGGGCATACCACGAACCAAATCCATTGCCACTAACTTATTTATATCTTTGAAGTTCAAGTGGGCAAGCCTTCGGTGCCACAACCAACTAACATCTGAGTTTGCCTTGGATAGAGACACATCGAAGGTCTACCAGGAACTGGCTTTAGATTTAAGGGAAACATTGCTCCCTTTCTTTCTGACTTTAGCAGTACCTCCTTCGTAACTTCCTTCATAATGAGACTCCCTTGATTGTTGAATGTTACAGCGTTTCCAGTTCCAAAAACCAATTGGGAAATACTCACTAGGTTATGCTTTAATCCTTCAACAAATGCCACTTTGTTTATTGTGAATTGCCCATTCGTAATTTTTCCATATCCACGAATTGGACAAGTGACATTGTTACCAAAACGAACATTTCCTGCATCATCCAAAGTTTTATAATCCGTGAGATACTCCTTCCTTCTAGTCATGTGTCTTGAGCAGCCACTATCGATGTACCATTTAGAATCATACTGCTCATTTGACAGGATCTGTAATCAATCGAGAAGAAGTTGGTACCCAATCAATCTTGGGTCCTCAGGGTAAGCAAAGGCTTCTTGAATCCATTTTCAACTACCTCTTCAGTTATTTCATTTGCAGAGAGGTTTACCATGTTTTCGGAAGTTTCATGAGAAGAGCAAGATGAACCAGAAAAAGAATCCGAAGAACTTTTTGTAAGAATGGATGAGTCCGAAGAGATTGATTTTGAAATGATAGAGATCTTCGGAACCCAAACTTGTTTGGATGATTTTGATTTTGAAGTTTTTGACGTTTTCTTGGATTTGGATGTTTTTGAAGAACTTAATGACTTTGAAGTTTTTGATTTTGGAATTAAATTTTCTTTCAAGTCGTTCCTTTTCCAATTTAGTTTTGATTTTTCAATTGTAGATTTCATTGACAATGAACTACATAACGTAGAAGTACACAAGTACTCTTCATATGCTAGTTTGAAATCATTTAATGATAGATTCTTATCTTTGAACATATTCAAATTTTTGTCTAGCCAAACGTGAAAAGTGTCTATCAAATTATTCCCTTTTGAAAAAGTTTTCTTTGAAGTTTTTGATATTTGGGATTTAGGAAGTTCGGTTTATATGGTACGAAGGACGGTTTGGAAAATTGACTTGTTTTATCATTTGAATCCTTCGTATCATTGGGTTTTGTTCTAGAGGTGGAAGCCTTCGTATCAGCAGGTTTTGTTGGTATGAAGGGTGTTTTTCTTTTCACAACTGTTGGTTTTTGAGTTGGTTTTGAAATTAAAATAGCTGGTTTCCCTTTAGAAGTTGATGTGAAGTTTTGAAGTTGTGGATTTTTCAAAATTCTGGGATTTTGTACCTCAGGTTTGGAAATGTTATCTTGGGTTTTGCAACTTCATTTTCAAAAGATTGTGCAAGAGGTACACTTTCATTTGACTCCATTAACTGAAAAACATCCATCTTCGGAGTTACAGGTTTATCCATAACTTGAATTTGTTTGTAATTTCAGTTAGTATAAATATGATTTTGGTTTTTCTCGTTCAGAAGATGAGTCAGGTTCTTTGGAATTTTGTCTTGTTCGTAACATAGACGATTGTAAATGTTATGACCATACAAATCTTGTTTTCGCACATTGATTTTCACTTCCATGTTTTCATTCATGTTTCTTTCAATCATTTTTTAGGATGAGAAGAATCATTCCTCAGTGACAGTGAAATTATCCTCCTCAACAAGTTTTATCAAATTATTGTCAATCAGAAGTACACCTCCAGGTTTTACAAAAATAGAGTTTTTGAAATACGAAACCTTCGGATAGACACACGCAACATTGACTAATTTTTTTGAATTGTCTTTGAGATATTATTCATAGGAGACACATTCATTAGAAATTTGCATTTTTGTTTTAATAATTTCCTTGTTTTCATTCAAAATTTCAGATGTTACAATTTCACAATCTATCTTTGTTTTGCCTTTGTCAACCGAAGATAATTGTGAAATATTTTCAGAGGGTGAGGCGGATGCGGAGGAATCCTTCATAATAGATAAAGAGGAGCAGTCAACTTCCTCTATATCCGAATCACTTTCAGAATCATTCTTAGATTCAGTCTCAACAATAACTTCTGATTCATTTTCAATTCGAGGAATATTTTTCTGCAAAATTGGAATTTCTTTTGGCAGTAATTTTAACAAATTATCAGCAGTCAAGTGTTTTTCCACAGAAATCAAGCCATGCATATACAAAGTATTAGGAACTTCGAAACCAAATACGATAGACTCGCATTTATAGGAAATACTATCAACATTTTTCAACTTAAATTCCAAAAAATGCAATAATTGTCTATGTTGAACATTGCATATGTCAGCTGAATGATAGATACGAGTTATATGAGAGTACAGACGTTTTGCAGTTTCACAAAAGATGTTTCGTTGTTTCAAAATTACATCATTGTTATTCAAATATTTCTCTCTGTTCTCCTCTAACACCGAGATTCTTAAGTTGGCTTTTTCTAAAGACAGCTTCATACGTTCTACTCTCCCCCTCAACTGTAGAATCTCCTGGTCACTGACTTTTTCCCTATTTTTAGCATCAATTAGCAGTTTGTTCATTATAGAGGAATCATGTGTTATTTCATCAATATCAGTAGAAAATTTATATACAGGAATTTTAAAATATAAGAGAAGTTTTGATACCTGTTCGAGAATGGTCAAGCGAGACTCCTTCGCCATCAAGCAAACTTCCTCATCTTCATCCGAAGAGTCATCAGTACAACCCTTCGAAACCCCTGCACCTGCTGCATCATCTATCACCAACCCTTCGTATCCTTCTTTCATCATCGTCTTCTTTCTCTTCTGAAGCACCCTTTGGGAAGCTCTTACCACCATCATATGTAATGAAAGCACTATGAATTGGCTTCCTCACTTCTTCGTCTTTTGAGTCCGATGACCACACCTAGTATGTACCCATGTTATCTTCCAAAGCCATCAGGGCAAGGTCTTTTGTTTGCTCTCTTGCATCTTCTAGTTTTCTCGCATAGTAGGCTTCATCTTTAACTTGGGGCTGCTTTTCATTCTTTTTACAAAGCATACAGTCCTTTGCAAAATGGTTTTTCCCGTGACAGTAATTGAAGTCATACCTTGAATCACCAATAATCTTCTTCTCTTTTGATTTATATTTGGGGGTTTCCGAAGGCTGTTTCAGAAGTCTTCGGAGTTGAAGTTTTGGTGATTTCTCCCTTCGGTGTGCAGATTTCGGGTTTGGGTTTTGGAGTAAAAGTAGATTTGTTTAAGTTTTTCGTGAATGGTTTTCCAGGGTTGTTTTTGACAAATGTCTTCTTGAATCTTCGGTTGTGCAATTTCTAGGTTGCATGTGAACTTATGGTTTTTAGTTCATAGATTATAGAAAACCTTTCAGTGGTATCGGAGCTTTTGGCTGTTTTCTTATTGAATTGCTATAATTGTAATCCTTATATTTAGGGTTTATAGAAACTAAACCCTAAATGGAGGCTTGATCACAAATTAGGGTTAGGGTTTTTGAAACCCTGGCCTCCCCCCTTGTCTGCGAAATCTTATGCTAGGGTTTAGAAGGTTTTCTTATTTTTGGTTATTGTGATTATTTAATAAATGGAAACCTTAAACCCACTTGCTTGCAATTTTCGAGATTAAAGGGTTTAAGATACGATTAAATTAATTTGATTAATTTGTGATGCCTATCTGGATTTAATTAATTTAATTAAATTGTTTAATTAAAAAGATAAATTAAATCATTTAAAGGTTTTAATTTAATTTTTAATTAATTGTTTAATTTCGAAAAATTAAATAGATAAATCAAGAATATTTTAAAAGGTTTAAAATACATCTTATATATATTATAATTAAAAGTTAATATTATATGTATAAGATAAATTGGTTAGTCAAACCAATAGTAGGCCTCATTCACGAAGCTGATCTATAAGGAGGGTATAAGGAGACTGCCTATAAAATGGCGGTCTAATGGATGTCCACTCTCACCCACCACTCTCTTGATCAGTGGAGGGTCGTTAGCCGAACGGGTTTGATAGGACCGCTGAATCTCATTAAAATTATAATGTTATTAATCAAAGTAGTAGAACAGCTTTATAAAACCCCAAATCTAGTTACTTTAGGAAAAATGTGAAAAGATGCTAATCCATGAAATTGCACATTGCACTTTATGAGACATTAGTGGAGCGTGTGTGGTTAACCGGCACACTAATAGGGGCTCATAAAGAGTGGCAATGGGTTTCTCATGAATTATCATTATTGATGGAGCGTGTGTGGTTAACCGACACATCAATTAGAGATGATCATTGACATTGAGGTTACCAAGCTAATTTGCATGGTTATTCACATCTAGTTTGTGATCCTCGGCATCCCAGTCACAAACAGTAGAGCATATCCGAGATTAAACATGCCATTAAACAGTTCAATGAATCTCACAGATCTAGGAATTTCATAAGACCGAAATTGATAAATGTTTATCTACCTTAATGACCATTATGTTGTGATTACGACATCCCTCTTCACACCATAGTTGGGGTATTTTGGATCCTAGCCTTGTTAAATAATAAATTGGGTAATTATTTAAAAGGATTAATTAAACTAATAAATTATGTTCTTTTATAGATGTTTGAATCTAGTGTCAATTCTATTCCTTCTCCTCCTTCACCCATTTTTGAGAGTTTCAGAAAGCACCTGTTACATATGGTAAGGCTGACTGGCTTGAACTATGTGGTATGGCTTCACAAATACAGAATGGTTCTTAGTTTTGCTGGCAAGCCATATCTTATTGAGTGTCCGCTCCCTAAAGCATGACATCACACATCAGCTTGTGATGAGCATGACCCCTTGACCATTAAGTCCAAGTAAGTTCGTTGCCTCATGCTATTGATCATTGACCCCAAGTTCCGCAGGAATTTAGAATTCCTGGGGTCAGATAAGTTAGCACAATTGGTCGAGGAAAGGTTCCTAGAACCGGTTGACAAAGGACGAGCTAAGATCTTCAAAGAGCTTGATGTGTGTAGGAAGTAGCACGAGTTCACATGTTCTCAAGATAGAGAGACACATAGGTGAACTGTATACATTTGGTCACCCTTTAATCAGGAGTTGAGCATTAACTCAATTCGCTGGTATGTTCATCCAGATGTACAGGAAGGGTAACCAGATAAGACAATCTTGAAAATGCATTTAATGTTAACTCTGTATGAGTCGTTCATGGAAAAGCATAGTCCCTTGATTCAGCTGCTTCAGGATTGAGTCAAGTAATAAGGCACATCAAGAAATGATCCAGATCGTCTGGACCGGTTCTTTGATGTCTCAAACTGGGAATCCACAAGATGGGACACAGTCACAGAAAGATTGGAAAAATGCTCCGAAGCAGAACGGTTTGGCAACTCAGAAATATCTTAAAACTCAGAACTCCTGATCCTTAATTCTTTGATATAGGATGTGTTTCTCACATATGCTTTGTATGCATGGACTCTGTAGGATGCGGGATGTTGTTGCATAGGAGTATATTTGGATTAGATCTGAAGCTCATGCAGTTTTGGAGTTTAGTTAGATATTATGACCTTGTTATTAGCTTATTAGATACGTGCAACATTATCTGTCATATAGTACATTGTTCAAGGATATTTTTTTTTAATAAAATGTTGATTTTCTTCTAGTACATGTTTGTTTAAAATTATCCTTGAAATGTTGTATGAGTGTGATAATTGCATGAATGTCAATAACTTGAATGTTGATACATCCAAAGTGTTTTGGATTCATGAATTTTGTCCTCTATGATTATTAAAGTAAATTTTATAAGGATCAATTTAACCAAAGGTCCAGTTGGACAGAACTTTGGAATCATTTGACTTAGAGTCACATGATGAATTGAGTTCTTAATAAAATCATTTGTGGCAAGAAATGAATCACCCAAAGATCCAGTGGATAGGATTTTGGAATCAGTTGACTTAGAGTCAGGTGATGATTGCATATCTTGAACAAAATTAAAAAAGTCATAAATTTACATAGAGATGTAAAGGACATTAAGATTATGAGCAACAGACCCACTAGTTATTGTGGATTGCTCGAGTCTTTGAACAGAACACAATTAGTTATACTTCATAATATTTGCCAATTAGTTTGACAAATATGGTTTCGCTTATCAGAATCAGCATTGATTGAAACCTTGAACTGTTCAAGGACTTCAAAGGAAGTATAAGATCAATAGAACCTGAATGACAACATAAACATATAAAATGTTTCACAGTTTATTCTCTTCCAAGAACATCAATGGTTATAATGTGTCTTAGGGAAGATGATGGAGCATTGGTCGAAATAGTTCGATCCTCGATGTATAAGATACATTTCCAATTAGTTTTTCGATGAATTGAATATTCAACCAGTCAGACCATAGAAACCATATTCCGACCACGGCTTAGACTAAGTAGGTTTTGCAGACACTGTCTGAAGTGTAAAGTTGGGATCGTCCCACTTATACATAGAAAGTCCAGGGTCATGAATGAGTTCAGGATTAGTCAATTGAAAGAAGTTTTAGTCATCACTTGGCCTTGACCAGGAATCGGATTCCTGTTAAACCCGACATACTCTTCTCTCGACCAGTAGTATTGGTCACCGTCATAAGTAGTTATGATCTGGGTGACATACCGATTAGTGGTAAAACACTAAAGATGGTACGGATAAGCAATCCGACTACTTGGAAGCATTGGTGAGCCCGGTTGCTTCCAAATAGGAGAACCTTAGGGCGAGACACAGTCTATGTAACAATTTGATTGATTTTACACCTGGTCTAAAAACCAGTGGGAGTAATTGAATCATCAAAAGAAAGCGACATGGATAAAAATGTACTTACAGAACATCAGGTTGAGTGAGACGATACTCAGAGTCAAGCAATTGATTCCGAGAGATGCACTCTCAATAGAAGATAAAATCCAAGAGGATACTGCGTGGCATATTCTGAGACGTTAGTGGAGCGCGTGTGGATTACCGACACACTAATAGGGACTCATAAAGAGCATGCAAATATAGTAGGTACATGGCCTCGGGATTCATCCCACGGGCACCTCGCAAGAAAGGAAATTCGGATTCTCAAAATGTGCCAAAAGTTTTGGATTTTGTGAATAGCCTGAAAGATTCCCATAACTATGTCAGATAGGTTTCAGATTCTCAAAATGTGCCAAAAGGTTTGGATTTTGTGAATAGTCCGAAAGAGTCAAAGCCAGTGGGAGTATCATTGTTGTTTGCCTATGACTATATGTTGGTTACATATTGTTTCTAGGAAACATCTCTTATCATTACAAAGTGTAATGATTTGACATTAAGAGATGATTCACTATGAAAGGCTTAATAGAGATACAACATACTCAGGTGGTTGTAAACATCTATGAGATAGATCAAAACTCTGCCAATATGATCTTGATGAGATTCAAGATGCATAACTCGAGGAAGAAGTTTCCCATCATTGCAAAGTGTGATGACTTGGAATGAAAGAAATTAAGAAGGTGCAACATACTCACGTAGTTTACAAACATCTATCGGATAGATGAAATCGTCAGTATAGACCCAACCATTGTAAGCATGATCTTGATAAGATTCAAGATGCATGAGAAAGAGTCTCCGAAAGGAAATAGTTTTTGGAAAGTCATGACACAAGGATTATCAGTAATCTTTATATTCCGAAAGGGTTTGGAATAAGATTACATCGGATTCCACGAGCTTCTTGGATTGATCCAAAGAGTCATTAACATGTCCTGATGACTTAATGCTTAGAGCATAGTAAGTTGGATAACCTGACTGAGAGTACTAGATGGATTATTGAACACACATGAGAAATCATTGGGAATGCTTGGGTTAATGAGAGTAACAATTTGAAAGGAGTTTCGAATCGGTAATTATTCACACCAGGACGTAGTGTTGTAGGACTTCATGGTTAAAGAGTTTCATTGGTATTCTGATGGAGCGCGTGTGGTTCACCGGCACATCATAACACTTCGAAATAGTCTAGTGTAAGTCATGTAGACTAAAGACCCCGAGAACCATGGGAAGTCACAGTACACATCACCAGAATGGAGTTAGGACAGAGAAAGACAGAATAATATATTGAGATGTCATCGGAAGAGCTTCTGATTAGATCATCTGCGATGAAATGTATTAGTGTAAGACACTTTGGATACATAGAAAGAGTAAAAGGTTCATGAAGACATAGATATAAAATTAGAATTGAAAGTTTAAAAGAAAACAAGAAACCGATAATAGTATTATGGAATATCTGACTTGGTGATTACCTCATGGAGACTTGGTAAAGAGTAGCTGCCAGTCAGATTTTATGTTTCACTTTCGCATGTTTTACTTCCCGATTTAATTATTCAAAAGGTCTACAGTCGCTCATACATTCGGAAGTAAGTATTGAATCAAGAATGTCATGAATTGGTTTGTAGACTGTCTAAGGAGTTAGACATAGCAATAGGATTGCTACAACATTCATGAGTACTTAGAAATAGAGATTTGAGTATTGGATAAACCCACGCTAAAAGAATTGCTTCATGGATTACATCACGAGCAATTTTGAGATGATAATATATTCTGCTCTTGAAGCGGAGACATATGAGTTGAAATTTGCAAGTCGGTTGTGCATTGATAGTGTGTAAACGCATTGGTAACTCGATGTTATAAAACGTATTGTTGTGCGCGATTTTGATGAGTAAAAGACACAAGAATATGAGTCGAAGCTTATTCGTTCCTTGACCCTGATGGGAAACAGATATATGTAGGCCTCTCGAGATTTTGAAGTTGACTAAAGTGTTGGCCAGCCAGGACTGAATTGATGTGTTCAATTAGAAGTCCTATGTCATATGCAAATCGAAAATCGGGAAACAGAGTATCGGACAGAGATTGATCACAATCCATGTCTCATGTCCGGAAATATCTTGTTGGACGGATGATCATATGATCACTTATCTATGGACAGAACTGACTGGGTCAGAGTTCGGCAACATTTTCTAGGAAGCTACAGTTTGCTGATTAATCTGAAGATAAATGGACAATTAAAGTCATAGACTTATCCAAGTGGGAGACTGTTGGATTAGGTTTCTAAGCCATGACTTATAATTTGTATTTATCTTATTAATAGAAGCAAAGTCCATTTGGGTTGCCCTCATAGCTGGAGGTTTGGTAGAAAGTTCAGTAGAGAGAAAGATTGATTTATTACATGATTAATAAATCAATAGAAATAAAATAAATAGTTTATTAATATATTTAAGTGATAATATATTAATTAGAAACTATATTAATTAATTAGAAATTAATCTATAATTAATTTAATTAATTTAGTGATTAATTTAATTAATTAAAGGTGCAGGGACTGGTTTTGTAATTATTCAATAGTTGAATAATAACTGGCCAGTTGGATGTATAGGTGGCGAAATTAAGAGTGAGGCTATTCTTAATTTCGAAAACCTAAAAGGGTTTTAAAAGGCTTGGTCCAAATGATAAAAGGCTTATCCAGATTTGGGCTTGTCTACGGTTTTGACTGTCACCACCTGGAGGCTATAAATTGGGATCCCTGGGAACCCTAAAACCTGCGCCAACTTCACTCTGTCTCTCTGGAATTTTGTGTACCACTTCTTGCTCCCTGGGTGTGATCTCTGTTGGATTAGATGTCTAAGCCATGACTTATATTTTGTATTTATCTTGTTAATTGAAGCAAAGTCCATTTGGGTTGCCCTCATAGCTGGAGGATTAATGTAGAGTTAAGTAGAGAGAAATGTTGATTTATTAATTGTTTAATAAATCAATAGAAATAAAATAAATAGTTTATTAATATATTAAAGTGATAATATATTAATTAGAAACTATATTAGTTAATTAGAAATTAATCTAGAATTAATTGGATTTAATTTGGTGATTAATTTAATTAATTAAAAGTTCAGGGACTGGTTAGTATTTATTCAATAGTTGAATAACTGGCTGGCCAGTGGCAAGGGGCTAAGTTGGCGAAATTGTGGAGGCCACCTCCATAATTTCGAAACCCTAATTAGGGTTTAGAAGGCTTGGTCCAAATGGTCAACAGGCTTGTCCATTAAGGAGGCTCCTCTAGGGTTTTGACTGTAACCCTTGGAGGCTATAAAAGGAACCTCCTGGAACCCTGAAAACCTGCGCCATTT
This sequence comes from Cichorium intybus, assembly GCA_023525715.1. NCBI lineage: Eukaryota > Viridiplantae > Streptophyta > Magnoliopsida > Asterales > Asteraceae > Cichorium > Cichorium intybus. Next base: position 74,552,001 of record CM042012.1, on the reverse strand, counting down.
ATCTACCTCTATGGAACTCTGCTGTTTTCTCCATTGCTTGGGTGTGACTCCATTTGAGGCAGGACAATTGTGCTGCCAGCTTCTGGATCAAGATTCAAAGGTTGGTTTTATTATTCCAATTCTTTAGAAAATTATTATTGGCCTTAGGATAATTATTATATGTTCAATAGAAGAAAAACATAGATCCTTATCATTAGGTTTCATGTGAACTTAGGATTTCTAGTTCATAGTTTGCTTAAAACCTTTCAATCTCATTTGAGGCAGGACACTTGTGCTGCTTGGCTTCAAGGATTAAAACTAAAGGTTAGTTTCTTAATTTTTTCTTTAGAAATTTTCTGTTGGCCTAATAGGATTTTATTATATGTTCAAAGATAGAAAACATAGATCCTTTTCTAGGTTGCATGTGAACTTAGGGTTTTTAGTTCATAGATTGCAGAAAACCTTTCAGTTTGCAGCATACAAAGCAACCGTTTCTCCATTATTGGTGACTATATAACCATCAGGCTCATCATCACTTTGTTCTTCTTCATCCTTAGAGACCAGGGCTTGGAAACCAGCGTTCTCACTTCTTCTTCCTACTATATATGGTTCATGTGATTTGAGTACATTATATAGTGCTGCGAGCTTGTACTTCTCGATGTTCTCAGAAGATTTAACCATCAGCATGATTGGTCGCCACTCCTTCTGTAGACTGTATAAGAACTTGATGTTGATTTCTTGTTGACTTCGGGTTTCACCATATTTGTCCAGAGTATAGATCATATTGCTGAGACGTTCATAACATTGTTCAAGAGTTTCATTCTCTTCTTGTTTGAAATTCCCAATGTCAGCCAAAATTTCTTGAACCTTGCTAGATTGAAGAGTTGTCACCAGTAAATCTTGTAACTAAGTTATCCCACATCTCTTTAGCAGATTTAGCATAAGCTATGTGGCGACTCACATCAGGACCAAGTCCACTTCTCAGTTCTCGCATTGCTCTTTCATCGTTTTCTACTTTCTTCAAATTTGCAGTAATAAGTACTTCAGCTTCCTCACCATCGGCTACCACAAAACGACCCTCAATGTCAGTGTGAGGTCCTTCTGTGACAGATCTCCACAGATCTTTGTCTAAACCAATCAAATAATATTTCATTCGACCAGACCAATAGTCATAGCATGATGTTACGAGAACTGGTGCCTTAGTAGCATAACCGATGAGATTTACGTAGTTCAACATATTTGCATACGTAGCTGTAGGATCCGTCATTCTGATTGATTTTCAACTGGATCTTTTTAGAAAAACTAGCAATAGAGATCGATTACAGTTAGAGAAACATAGATCTAGGAATCAATCTAGATCTAGAACTGTAACAATGAAAATGAGACTCTATAAAACTGGTTTTCGAGCTGTCCTGCTCTGATACCATGTGTTGGATGTGAAATTCAATCAAAGACTAGAAAGTAACAAGTATTCAGAAGAATCGAATCAAGCTATGTAATCAATACATACAGATATTAAGATAAGCAATGAAGAACACAATGGTTGAATAAAAAGTGCCAAATGCTTTGATATTACGATTACGATTTTACAATAGTAGTGAATCACAAGAACCCACGACACGGATGGTATCACTGATATTTATACTGGATCAGTGATACCAATAATACAAGAAGATATTCTGAATATTCCTATAGTGTACTATCTAATAAGAATGTATTATTGTGTAATACGTAGTCTGCCAGTCACGCGTGCACAGCAAAAGGTTGTTACTTGGAAATCCTTCAGATCCTCAAGAGTAAATCCTTCGGAGTCTTCAGGCTTCGAGCATTGTTTCTCTTTGCAGTCTTCTAGGTCTTCGGAGGGGTCAGCACTTCATCACAATTTATTCTCAACAGAAATGAAAGCAATTCGCCATACAACTCTGAAGTTCCCCAAACTCCATGAACTTATCAACCATGGACCTAAAATGACCAAAACTTGACCTGGACTCACATTTATATGAAGGAAAACCATAAAGCAGAGATTGTTACCACTTACAAGGGTCCAGAAACAATAGAGCAAGCTAGATCCTCCTTGTAGTAGCTTCCCTTATTCTGTAACATCCGTGTTTTAGGCCTAGGAGTTTTGGGCTTAAACCGACAAATAAAACTTATTTTGTAAATAAAGAAAACAAATGAATAACTAAATTTAATATTTTGTTATATTTAATATTGTGAATAAATAAGCCAAATATAGTTTTAAAATCAAATTGTAACCAAATGTGAGAAATTTTGTCATAAGGACTAAAAGTGTCAATTTGGCCAAACTTACCCTAAGTAAATTTGACTAGTCATGGATTTAGAAAATTAGAAGATATATTAAAGGAATTAATATGGAGTTTAAATTAGGTCTAATAATTCCTTGAATTACATTAAGGACCTAAATTGTGAAGAATTTTAGTATAAGGGACCATTTGTGCTAATTTGGGAAACTAAGGGTTAGTGTTAACCTAATCAATGACTTAAGTGAAATAAATAATTATATCTGGGGTATAAGTGTGAACTTAGAGACTTCTAGTTAGAAGAATTGACTTTATGGGTGTTCGGTGATGTTAGACCAAACTCTAGGGACCCTTCTTGCCAAATCTTAAAGTATGTGAGGGTTTGATGGGGTTTTCTTCCCCAATTCAGCAAATCACGATTGGGAGAGAATGAGAGGGAGAGAGTGGCGATTTTCTAGGGTTCTTGAGGATTTGATGCTAGAGATGGATGATGGTTCAAGCTCTTAATGAATTCTAGATTTCGAGTTTGGGTTTGGGGATTTGACCCAATACGAGTTTATGATGGGATGAGGTTCTTCGTATGATTCCCAATGTTTATTTGATGTTTCTAAGTTTATTGGAGTCTACATTTAATCCATGGATGCTCTAGATTCAATTAGTTGATTGATTTGGGTGTTATGAACCCTAGATTTTAGGGATTTGATGAATAGTTGAGGAATCTAGAAATTTATGGTTGGATATGGTAGTTTTGGATGAAGGGATTTATTTCTAATAATTCCCTAAGGATTTCAACCTTTGATTTGTAGTTTTAAACCTTGAATCACTAGAAAATGAGAATTGAGTGTTGAAATGGGTTTTATTCATGTGGATGATGATTGGATCTCTTGTTTAATGGATGAATGAATTTGTTGCATCAATTTGGAAGTATAAGTAGAGTGAGGATCATTTCCTAATGATTCCATGGAATGGAAGAAGGAATCTCCCCTTATAATCACCAATTGTAGGAATGGAATTGGGTATACCATGGTTTAAGCTTATGGAGTGAAGTTGTGATTATGGCATGTAATAGATTCATTTGAAATGAATTTAGGTAGTTTAATTGAGTCTAATGATGTATAATTTGGGTTGGAATAATGTACTTTTGATGTCTATGAGTTTAGAGAAGTGTTAGAACTTGATTCGGGTAAAAAAGGAATGAAAATGACCAAAAATGGAACTGTAGCAGGTCGTAACACGACCCGTGTTACAGAGCATGACCTGTGTTGTCAAAAGGAAGTTACACGACCCGTGTTTCCAAAAGCACGACCCGTGTAAGTTTCTGTTCAGTTTTGGTACTTTTTGGGTTTTGAGCTTTATGGTTTAGGCCTTTGGTCCTCGTTTTAATGCCAAACTTTGAGGATGTTTTAACTAAGAATTTCCTTATATTAAAGAGTCAAGGACTTCATTTTGGATTATGGATGACTGTTCCTTCGTAGTTCTAAAGAAGTAATTATAGTACGACTTTTAGATGAATCGAGTATGATACCTTCCATTCTTGTCTTGTAGGAAGAAGGTATATTGTTATGGCTTGGAGGTGAGACTAAGGACTTGAGCTAGCAGTCAACTAAGATGATTTAATAGATGGGATGATGTCTAGGAGCACCTCCAAATGCATCAAACCTTGTGTGGAGTTAGTGTTAACTCGTCAGTTGACCTTGGGTGAGTTTACCGGGAATACACATCTTTCGCACTACCTTTTTGTGTGTGTTATCAATTACTTTTCATGCATGTTATTATATGTAATGTATTGTATAATTATTACTTGTGCATTGCATGAAAATAAGTTTCTAAAGATGTTTTCAAATAAAGATTATGATGATGTTTTGAAAGATGTTTTGAGCATCCTATTTGTGCATTGTATTGCATATAGGAAGGGATTGACCGAGTGAACGTTATGACGAAGATGAGATGATTGTCTTGGATTTGGGGAAATCATGGGCAAAATTCCCAAAATGAGATGTTTGTCCCGAATTTAGGGAAAACCATTCCCGACAATAGGGAACCGCATGAGGGAGTTGCTAACCCTCATGGGGCTAGTATGATGGCCACTAGTCCTAGGTTAGCCTATACGGGGATCGAGTGATATGCTTTGTGCGTGTCATTTGTGAACTTAGGTAGGTGTCATTGTGGTGAGTTAGACTTTTATGAGATGGACGTGGGTTGGGATAGTTGCATCATGCATTGCATTGCATTTCATAACTATCCATTTTTTAGTAAATCCTTATGTTGTTTTAAACAACTTTTAAAGTGTGTATCAAAACTATTTTTGGAGGTTTGTCCCGAGTGTGGTAGTTTACTACCCACTCTGAATGGGTCAACCTCGGGTAAACTCACTAGGAATTTCAATTGCCTAACTTATTTTGATGTGTACTCAGGTTGAGGAGTTTAGATGAGTTTAGAAGAGCTGGATGTTTAGAAGGCCACGAATTGTGTGGTTTCATTCAAACTGTGTAATGGTATTTGGATTGTAACAACCTCGCTATTTTATAAACTAAAATGTTTTATTTTAAGTGGGACCAAATGATGTTTTCCGCAACTTAAACCCCGAATTATTTTTCTTTAAGTCACATATGTTTTAAAAACGGTTTTGAACGAAAAATGTCTTATTTTGAAGATATTGAAACTAAAGTTTTTACTTAAGGATGATTTTTGAATAAAGATGATAAACCACGGGTTAAAATGATGTTTTTATGAAAAGCCTTAAGCAAGGGTGTTTCAATTTGGTATCATAGAATGAGTTTAAGTGAACTAGGTACTAGGAGTAGTGCTTGGACTTAAACTATGATGTTCTTAAGGATGTTCCACCTCTTATGTAGTTGGCCTTTAGAACTTAGTAGTAAGTGCTTGCTTGTGACTAAGGTTCTAACCATTTATTTAGTGAATTCGGTTTGGCATGAGGAATAATTTGGGCAAATGGGATCCATGCATGAGAATTCTTATGTGGAAATGAAGTGAAACCTTGAGGGATCGGGAGTGCATGGCATCATGAGGAACGACTTCGTGTATGGCAACTGCTACGGGTGATAGAAGACGAAGAAAGGGACAACTTATATGTAATGAAGCTCGAGGAGTAGTGAGATTTTCAAGGTGGTTAACCTTAAGGAGTCGATTAAGGGATGAAGGTGTGTTAGAAGACTAGTGGAATTGTAGTGTCAACCTTGGGCAAGAAAGAAGCATTATGAGCATGGTGGTAGTGAAGTGGATGGTAGGTGAAGACTCGGAGCTGTTGAAGAAATTCTTTGTCGTGACCCTTAAACCTTTCTTCCTTATCTTTACCTTCTTTTGAGACCCATCCAACATCTTTTTGATGTTCAAGCTGGTGACCTTGCCTTAGCTCTAGAAGACTAAATGTATGTAAAAGTAGCCTGGTTTCCGCCTTAATGCCTGAACTAGAGAAACATTAATGTAAGACACAATGAGTACTTATATCATTAGGTTCTTTGGTAGTTAGCGATGGCTTAGTGACCAATGGAACCTTATGGGAATAGTAATCTACCAATTCATGTTAGGGTGAAGAGACATGGATGCATGATGAGACTAGAGGCCATGGGATCAACCGTTAATCACCTTGGGATGTGTGAATTAGTGAATAACCTACCCTAATAAGAACTTAAGAATGATGTAAGGACAATCTTTTCAAAAGTGTTGATAAAAATTTGAGAAAATTTTTATAAACAAATTGGTCGAGAATATCTCAAAAAATGCAAGACTTTTATAAAGTGAATGACAAAGGGGCCATCATGAATCGGTAGTGAATACCCAGGAGTGATGATCTCTTTGAGATTTTGTTAATAAATTCGATGAAAATATGTTTCTAAATAAGTTTGAAACTTTATTGTTTTACATAAAGTTTACGAATTTGAAGGGGTATCTTCTTTTCACAAAGGTTTATTGAAATTTTCTCATAAGCAACGCTTCCCTCAAAATATTTACCACAAAGTTGAGTGTTGAAATCTTTTGTAAAACAAAGGGTCGAGTTGAAAAAGATTCCAATTTGATAGATGCATGTTTTAAAGAAGAGAAATTATTGAAAAGAAAGTCGAGACAAGTAGTTCTTTAAAGTAAAACAGTTTTACAAAGTGGAATTTATACACTTCAACTTTTATAAAGTTTTAAATTTAAGTAGGGGCAACTTTTGAGATTTTGTTGAAATAGGTATGTTGAAAAATGTTTTTGTATGTGACCATCATTGAAATAAGACGGACTGTTTTTATATTATCTAACAAATATTATCAGTGTATTTCAGGTTGCGTGGATTCGAGATTAAAAACGAGAAAAATAAGAAAAAGAATTTTAAAGCCAAAACAAAGGAAAATATAAAAGAAAATTAAATTAAATCTATTTAAAATGAATTTTTGGAAATATATTTTCTAAATAATTTATTTTATTAGACTTAATTAATTTTATAAATTAAAAATAATTTTTCCTAATTTATTTTGATTTATTTCGGATTTTAAAATGATTTTGAATTAAAAACAAAAGAAATCAGACCAGGACAACAGTTCCAGCCCAGCCCAAGCTTCCATCGGCCCAAGTCCATCAGCCGGCCTGATCCACATCTGGATCCATATCCGAACCCGCACCCGAAACCGGCTCCACTTGCACTCACAGAGCAACCCGCGCGTCGACCCGGTAATGCGACCCACGCCCCGCCTCCGACGACCCAGTCGCCTCACATCTACACGCGACCCAAACCCGATCCGTACCCGAACCGATTCGAGCCGTTTTACCTCACAAAAAACCCGCGTGTAAACCCATTCGCGACCCGAATCCGCCCCATCCGACAAAACCGCGAGTTTCAGCCCAAATAATTACATTTTACCCCCCTAAACTTCCGAAAACCTATTAAAACTCACCCAAAACCTCTAAAATCCATATATAAACCATTTTACACCATTTTTTCCACAACACACATAATTATAAACCAAAACTCTCTCAAAAACCTCTCCAACTTCCACCATCTTATTTCCAACATTCCAAAAACTCTCCAAAAACACCAAGAACACCAAGATCAACACCAAGAAAAACACCAAGAACACCAAGAAAAACACCAAGAACACCAAGATCAACACCAAGAACACCAAGATCATCAAACAAGAAAACCAAGATCACCAAGATCATCAAACAAGAACAAATAGAGACACAGTCTATTAGAAATCCAGTCCAACCCTAAGCCAGTTCAGTCAATTTATTTGACGAACCTACTTGATAGACCAGTCGTTCCACAGTCCTGTTGTAACCCAGTTCAGTCAATCTATTGACGAACCTACTTGATATATATATTTATATAATTATAGTTATTTATATTATTCATCGTTCTATGTCATTTAATTATAGTCATTTATATTTTTATCGCTTTATGTCATTTAATTATAGTCATTTATATTTTTTATCGCTTTATGTCATTTAATTACCGCAATTTACATTCTTTATAAGCTTTACGTCATTTAAATATAGTTATTTATATTATTTATAGCTTTCAGTCGTTTATAGCTTTCATGTTTATTTTTATTCTGGAACTTTTATTATTTATTCCGCATATTATAGATAATCTATATATCTGTCACACAGTAAACGGTTTCAAAGCCTTTATTTATGGTGATCAGTCATTTTATTTTCAACAATTGGTATCAGAGCTTGTGTGATTTATATTGAAATTTTCGTTGAAAAACTTTTGGTTAGCGTTTATATAAACCTTCCATAAGCGTTTCTTTGAATATTTCATTTTAATATCACTTGTTAAAAATCTTTTTTTTTTAAATTAAAATTAAAAATCTTAAAAACATGTCTTCTGCTAATTACTGAAACATGAATTCATTTTCTATTGCCAACAGCTTAGGATCTGGTTCACGGGCACCCATACTTATACCTAAAGAGTATAATTCGTGGGTTGGCCGAATGAATCTACATCTTAACACAATAAATGAAGATGTTTGGAAATGTGTTGAAGGCACATATACTGCTCCAGAAAATATGACTACTCTTGCTACAAATCAAGTCATTCAAGCTGAAAATAGAAGAAAATTGGAACTACAAGCAAAAAAAGAACTGGTGTCTGGCATACCTCACAGTATTCTAAGTCAAATGGATGACATAATACTGTTGACTGCGAATCAAATTTGGGAAAACTTAAAAAACCGTTTTTGTGGAAATCAAAGAATTATTGGAAATAAAAGAACATCCGTTTTAAATGAATTCGATAATTTCAAGATGCTTTCATCAGAAACCATCCATGATGCACATGATAGGTTCAATTTTATCATGGTAAAATTGAATAACTTGGGCATCAAAAAGACACAACACGAGATCAATCTCAAATTTCTAAACAATCTTTACGAAAGCTGGAAGATGGTTAAACTCATCATTCAGGGAAATCCTGCCATTCATACGGAAACTCTATACAATTTGTACGGAGAACTTCAATCGTATGAATCCTCGATTGACCCACCAACCTCTACAGCTTTTGGAGGACCACTTGCTCTCGTTTCCACATCAAACCAAAACCAAACACTTTTTCATGAACAAAACTCCAATCATTTTAATCAAACATCTTTTCAAAATCAACCATTTTTGAACAATTCTTTTGATCAAACTGATTTAAATGATGAAGCAGACTACCAACAATTGTGTGCTTTGGTTGCAAATACAAATCTCCAAAGATTTATTCCAAATCACGGTCAATCGAATTTTAAACCAAATTTTCAAAACCGACCACAATTTGGACAAAATAATTCTGGATTTCAACCAAGACCACAATTTGGTCAAAACAACCAAGGTTTTCAACCAAGACCTTATTTTGGAAAAAATTCGCAAAGACCCTCTTTCCAAAATAACTCAAACCAGGGATTTCAAAACAATCCCAACTCAAATCATCAAAAAAAAAACCAAAACAACGGTCTTCAAAACCAAAACCGGGGATTCCAAAATCAAGGATACAATAATCAAAATAATGGTTTTTCAAACAACCAAAATTTTGGATTCCAACAAAACTCCTCCCAATCTTCCCAACAAATCCAAACTCAACCACCAGAACGACTTCCAATCAAAAGTCAAAAGGAAGAAAGTGATGAAGAAGTGATTATCTGTCACAATTGCAAAGGAACTAATCACTATGCAAGAGAGTGCCGAGCCAAAAACAAGACAAAAATAAAAGACTCGGCATACTACGCTCAAAAAGCCGATGAGTTAAAGAAAAAGGAAAACCAAGAAAACCAAAGAGCTTTGATGGCAATCCACGAACCAAATGTGGAATACTGGCCAACCTCTGAAGACGAAGTCGACAATGAACCGACACAATCCAACTTCTGCTTCGTAGTTGGTACAACTTCAAGAGCTCCAAATGTCATAGAACAGGTATGGTCTATGATCTCTGAACTCGGTTTTTCTAAAATACTTTTTGAGTCCCATATATCCAAAATTGAGAAAAGTTTAGAAGCTGATCTCAAGAAATACCATGACACAGTGGTTAATTCTGAAATCTTCAAATGTGAGTTACAAACCCTACAACTCAAATTTGCAGAATTAACCAGAACAAAGACCAAATTGGAAAGAGACGTTGAAAGAAAATCAGAAGATTACAATCACGTCCTTGAACAATTAAATCAATCTCTAATTCAGAAAAAGGAATTGGAATTAAAAAGTCAATCAGTCATTTCTTCTGAAACAAAAGATGTTTTAGAAATGGAAATCATTCAGTTAACACAAAACTTTCAAGAGTCAACTGAAAAACACAAAATCTTAAATGAAAAACTGACTGATTCTTTAAACCAAATCACTTTTCTTGAATCTGAAAACAAAAGATTGATACGGAATGTGGAATCTATCAAAATTGCCAGAAAACTCAGTGATGATATTTTCACCAAGGCAAACACCTTGGGTACTGGAAAATTTGATACGAGTTACAGACCAGGAATTGGTAGAGAAACCTTTGAAAAAGAACTAGAAAATCAAGAAAACATGATAATTTGTGAAAACTCTGAATCAACTCTACCAGATCTTTTCACATCTGTTAATGAGGAAGATTCAGATGTCGAAACAGTTATCAACTGTAGCCCAGATGATACTGCTTTCACTGTTTCCAAAAAGTCTTTCAAAAGAGTCTTAAATTCTGAAACAGACTCAGCTAGTTCTTTAACTCACCAAATCAAACATACCAACGAAACCACCAAACCTAAAAACTTTTTGAATGGAGAAAATTCCTTTTACGAGGTTGGTAGTACTTCTGTACCAACTGCTTTTCCTACAATGAGTTCATCAATTGTTGGAAAAACTAGTCCGGGACAAAAATACTCCAAGAAACAACAAATAAGCAAAAAAACCCATTCAAGTCACCAAAACCCCACTTGTCAACCCAAAAGTTTTTGAAAACCAACCAAAGAAACCAGTTAAACCCTACGTCATACCTCATAAACATGTTTCCAAACAAAAACCAAAACCTCTTCAAAAACCTTTTCAAAACCGTTCATCATACCCCAGATATGAAGAAAACTTTTCAAATCAATTTTCACATCTAGGATATCGTTCACCAAATCACAGATCTTATCAACTCACAGGTTATAAAAAACAAATCATATTTTGGGAAAACTTGATAAATCAAATCAAACCTCAACCATTCTATCCCAATAAACCAAAGTCATTGAACAACAAACCCAAAATAGCAAAAGCTAACAAATCAGGACCCATTCAGATCTGGGTACCTAAAATTTCTGTCTAATTGCAGGGATCTAATGCTGGAGAACCCAAGGATGATACATGGTACATTGATAGTGGCTGCTCCAAGCATATGACAAGAAACAGAAACTACCTTCGTGACTTCAGACCCACCCAAACCAATCAAGACGTTACCTTTGGCAACAACATGATGGCAAAAATCAAAGGTTATGGAAACATAACAAATGGTAAATTTACCATAAAGAAAGTTGCCTATGTCGATGACCTGAAACACAACCTCATCAGTGTTTCTCAACTGTGTGATAACGATCTTGAAGTTTTATTCACGAAACAACAAAGCTTGATCATGAACGCCAACACCAAAGAAATCATTGTTGATTCACACCGTGCCGGAAATATGTATCCACTAGACATGGATCTTATTTATGGTAAACCCGATATTTGTCTGCTATCCAAAGCCCTAGCAGATATTAGTTGGTTATGGCACCGCCGCCTTTCCCATCTAAATTTCGGGTACATCAACAAATTGATCGGCGATGATCTAGTTCGATGACTGCCACTTCTGAAGCTCGACAATGAAACTCTTTGTGCCACTTGTGAAAAGGGAAAACTTTCCAAATCCTCTCACAAAAGCATTACAGAATCTAGTGTATCCGAACCACTAGAATTGATGCACATAGACCTCTGTGGCCCCGCCAAAATCCAAACAATACAAGGGAAGAAGTATGTCCTTGTCATAGTTGATGGCTTCTCTCGATTTACATGGGTCTTTTTCTTAAGACTAAAATCAGAAGCACCAGAAGAGATGATCAACTTTATAAAACAGATCGAACTAAAGCTCAAACGACTAGTTCGAAGAATCCGAAGTGATAATGGTTTAGAGTTCAAAAACATAACTCTAGACTCATTTCTCAAAAACAAAGGCATCGAACACAACTTCTCAGCCCCTTACACTCCTCAACAAAACGGCGTTGTTGAAAGAAGGAACCGAACTCTGTGCGAAGCTGCAAGATCAATGCTCATCTTTGCTGATCTGCCACAATACTTCCAGGCAGAAGCAATTGCCACAGCTTGCTACACACAAAATCGCTCCTTAATTCACAAAAATCTTCATAAAACACCATATGAAGTCATTAACAACCGAAAACCAAATATCAAATTTTTCCATATTTTTGGTTGTCGATGCTTCATAAAGAATAATAAAGACCACCTTTCAAAATTTGAATCAAGGTCGGACGAAGGAATTTTCCTTGGTTACTCATTTTCTTCAGCTACTTATCGAGTACTGAACAAACGTACAAGAGTAATTGAAGAAAGTACCGATGTCCACTTCGATGAATTTTATGTCAGAAAATTGGATCGTGAACATTTTGGTTCATAAATGATAGATAATATTTTTCAAAATCCAATTCCACAAACACCATCTCCTGACATAGACATTGAAGTTGATATTGATTTACTTTTTGAACAACCTAAAACTGCTTATAATTCTGAAATTCTAACTACTCAAATTGATCCTACAGGAACACCCACTGAAGGAACTCCACAAAGAAACAGAAATGTTGCAGATCAAGTTGAGGGGGAACCACAAACACATACTTCCTCATTAGAACAAACACCAAATCCTCCTTTAACCACTCCAAATTTAACCACCCCAGATTTTACCACTCCAACCCCAAATATCCAAAACAATCCCGATGTAACATTTTTGGGGGAACCTTCAAACCTCTTCCAAGAAGAAACTACTAGAGAAGAACAATGGGATACTGAAAATCCTATTATTACAACGGAAGAAAATCATTTAATAAAATGGACCAGAAACCATCCCACTGACCTAATCATCGGAGATCCCAATTCAGGCATCCAAACTAGAGCCGCAACTGCAAATGAATGTTTATTTGGAGCCTTCCTATCCATGACTGAACCCAAAACCATACATACTGCTCTCAAAGACCCAGACTGGGTAAAAGCTATGCAAGAAGAGCTAGCTGAATTCGAAAGAAATGACGTATGGAATCTTGTTCCTACACCACCCGATGTTACTATCATAGGTCCAAGATGGGTATTTAGAAACAAGACTGACGATCAAGGAGTCGTGTGTCGAAACAAGGCACGTCTCGTAGTCAAAGGCTATTCACAACAAGAAGGAATAGACTACGATGAAACATATGCTCCAGTCGCCAGAATAGAAGCTATCCGCATCTTTCTCGCATATGCTGCACATAAGAATTTTAAAGTTTTTCAAATGGACGTTAAATGTGCATTCCTACATGGAGAGTTAGATCGAGATGTTTATATCCAACAACCACCAGGCTTTGAAGATCCCAACTTTCCTCATCACAGCTTCAAATTGCAGAAAGCTGTCTATGGCTTAAAACAAGCACCCCGTGCCTGGTATGCCATGTTGTCAACATTTCTCGAAGAATCACGTTTTAAAAGAGGTTCAATCGATCAAACCCTTTTTCATAAAATCTTTAATAAACATCTGTTAATCGTACAAATATATGTTGATGACATTATTTTCGGTTCTACTGATGAATCTTTGAGTGTTAAGTTTGCAGATCTAATGAAGAGAAAATTTGAAATGAGCATGATTGGGGAGATGACTACTTTTCTCGAACTTCAAATCAAACAGTCAACTGATGGAATTTTCCTCAACCAAGAGAATTATGTCAAAAACCTACTCACTCGATTTTCAATGGACAAGTCCAATACCGCAAAAACCCCAATGGCTTTTGGATACAAAATCGATGCAGACTTAGATGGCAAACCCGTTGATCAGAAAAAATATCGTGGAATGATCGGATCACTATTATATCTCACTGCCAGTAGACCTGACATCATGTTTTCTACATGTGTCTGTGCCAGATACCAAGCAAATCCAATGGAATCCCATGTCATTGCTGTGAAACGCATCTTTAAATACCTAAAAGGCACTCCCAAACTTGGCCTTTGGTATCCAGCTAAATCCGATTTTCAGCTGAACGCTTTCACCGACTCAGACTATGGAGGATGCAAGCTAGATAGGAAAAGTACATCTGGTAGCTGTCAATTCCTAGGAGGTCGACTAGTGAGTTGGTCTTCAAAGAAACAGAGTTGTGTATCCACATCAACAACAGAAGCTGAATACGTCGCTGCCGCCAGCTGTTGTTCACAAGTCATATGGATGCAAACTCAACTGCGTGACTATGGCTTCAGAGTTTCACAAATTCCCATATTTTGTGACTCAACCAGTGCAATAGCCATTTCTCACAATCCCGTTCACCATTCCATGACAAAGCACATCGATATTCGATATCACTTCATTAAAGACAACATTCAAAAGGGTCATATCGAATTACACTTCATAAACACCGAAGATCAAATTGCCGATGTCTTCACTAAGGCTCTCGATGAAACAAAGTTTCTATACTTCCTAGGCCGTCTAGGAATGTTAAATCCATATATCATCCATCCTTAAACTTTTACTTTTTGTTTGTACAAACGTATGTTTACTTTAATTCAAAAAGAAAAACAAATAAAAAAAAATTACAAAACTTCAAAAGACAAAAAGATTTTAGATTTTTATAATTTTCATATCTTTCCTTAAAAACCAAAATTTCCAAAAACATTCAAATAACCAAAATTTCCAAAAACATTCAAATAACCAAAATTTCCAAAAAACATTCAGAAAAACAAATTTTCAAAAATACAATAAAAGACTTGCCATAATAAGCTTTTATAGAACCTTGTGATTAATCGTCTCTTGACTTAATTTTTCAGATGCTTATGCTCGATGAAGATTTTAAGTCATATTGATTCTCAATTGGAGTGAAGGTTCAAATCTCCTACTTTTCATAATGTATATAACTTTATTTCCTTCGATTTTATTTCATTATTGACGATTTTAAACAATCAAGGGACATAAGGTTAGGAGGTTCAGATGAAAACAAAAACCCATGTGAGAATTTGTGCCTCGTCGATCTAAATCATTGTGGAATTCAATTCTTGTGAGCTTAGGTGTGTCACTATTGCTAATAAGGTATACCCGATTATACCTTGTCACGGTCTCATTTTTGCTTAGATATCAAAATGACCAGCGACGATACTTTCATTTCTTACATATTGTTGAAAAATGTTTTTGTATGTGACCATCATTGAAATAAGACGGACTGTTTTTATATTATCTAACAAATATTATCAGTGTATTTCAGGTTGCGTGGATTCGAGATTAAAAACGAGAAAAATAAGAAAAAGAATTTTAAAGCCAAAACAAAGGAAAATATAAAAGAAAATTAAATTAAATCTATTTAAAATGAATTTTTGGAAATATATTTTCTAAATAATTTATTTTATTAGACTTAATTAATTTTATAAATTAAAAATAATTTTTCCTAATTTATTTTGATTTATTTCGGATTTTAAATTAAAAACAAAAGAAATCAGACTAGGCCAACAGTTCCAGCCCAGCCCAAGCTTCCATCGGCCCAAGTCCATCAGCCGGCCTGATCCACATCTGGATCCATATCCGAACCCGCACCCGAAACCGGCTCCACTTGCACTCACAGCGCAACCCGCGCGTCGACCCGGTAATGCGACCCACGCCCCGCCTCCGACGACCCAGTCGCCTCACATCTACACGCGACCCAAACCCGATCCGTACCCGAACCGATTCGAGCCGTTTTACCTCACAAAAAACCCGCCTGTAAACCCATTCGCGACCCGAATCCGCCCCATCCGACAAAACCGCGAGTTTCAGCCCAAATAATTACATTTTACCCCCCTAAACTTCCGAAAACCTATTAAAACTCACCCAAAACCTCTAAAATCCATATATAAACCATTTTACACCATTTTTTCCACAACACACATAATTATAAACCAAAACTCTCTCAAAAACCTCTCCAACTTCCACCATCTTATTTCCAACATTCCAAAAACTCTCCAAAAACACCAAGAACACCAAGATCAACACCAAGAAAAACACCAAGAACACCAAGAAAAACACCAAGAACACCAAGATCAACACCAAGAACACCAAGATCATCAAACAAGAAAATCAAGATCACCAAGATCATCAAACAAGAACAAATAGAGACACAGTCTATTAGAAATCCAGTCCAACCCTAAGCCAGTTCAGTCAATTTATTTGACGAACCTACTTGATAGACCAGTCGTTCCACAGTCCTGTTGTAACCCAGTTCATTCAATCTATTGACGAACCTACTTGATATATATATATATATATATATATATATTTATATCATTATAGTTATTTATATTATTCATCGTTCTATGTCATTTAATTATAGTCATTTATATTTTTATCGTTTTATGTCATTTGATTATAGTCATTTATATTTTTTATCGCTTTATGTCATTTAATTACCGCAATTTACATTCTTTATAAGCTTTACGTCATTTAAATATAGTTATTTATATTATTTATAGCTTTCAGTCGTTTATAGCTTTCAAGTTTATTTTTATTCTGGAACTTTTATTATTTATTCCGCATATTATAGTTAATTTATATATCTGTCACACAGTAAACGGTTTCAAAGCCTTTATTTTTGGTGATCAGTCATTTTATTTTCAACAAGGTACTTAATTCTTTATCGGTGATTCCGGGGACGGAATCCTTTTAAGGGTTAGATAATTGTAACATCCGTGTTTTGGACCTAGGAGTTTTGGGCTTAAACCGACAAATAAAACTTATTTTGTAAATAAGGAAAACAAATGAATAACTAAATTTAATATTTTGTTATATTTTATAATGTGAATAAATGAACCAAATATAGTTTCAAAATCAAATTGTAACTAAATGTGAGAAATTTTGTCATAAGGACTATAAGTGTCAATTTGGCCAAACTTACCGTAAGTAAATTTGACTAGTCATGGATTTAGAAAATTAGAAGATATATTAAAGGAATTGATGTGGAGTTTAAATTAGGTTTAATAATTCCTTGAATTACATTAAGGACCTAAATTGTCAAGAATTTTAGTGTAAGGGACCATTTGTGCCAATTTGGGAAACTAAGGGTTAGTGTTAACCTAATCAATGACTTAAGTGAAATAAATAATTTTATGTGGGGTATAAGTGTGAACTTAGAGACTTCTAGTTAGAAGAATTGACTTTATGGGTGTTGAGTGATGTAAGACCAAACTCTAGGGACCCTTCTTGCCAAATCTTAAAGTATGTGAGGTTTTGATGGGGTTCTCTTCCCCAATTCAGCAAATCATGATTGGGAGAGAATGAGAGGGAGAGAGTGGCGATTTTCTAGGGTTCTTGAGGATTTGATGCTAGAGATGGATGATGGTTCAAGCAATCTAAGGTATAAACCCACCTTTGTAGCTCTAGATTTCGAGTTTGGATTTGGGGATTTGACCCAATACGAGTTTATGATAGGATGAGGTTCTTCCTATGATTCCCTAATGTTTATTTGATATTTCTAAGTTGATTGGAGTCTATATTTGATCCATGGATGCTCTAGATTCAATTAGTTGATTGATTTGGGTGTTATGAACCCTAGATTTTGGGGATTTGATGAATAGTTGAGGAATCTAGAAATTTATGGTTGGATTTGGTAGTTTTGGATGAGGGGATTCATTTCTAATAATTGCCTAAGGATTTCAGCCTTTGATTTGTAGTTTTAAACTTTGAATCACTAGAAAATGAGAATTGAGTGTTGAAATGGGTTTTATTCATGTGGATGATGATTGGATCTCTTGTTTAATGGATGAATGAATTTGTTGCATCAATTTAAAAGTATAAGTAGAGTGATGATCATTTCCTAATGATTCCATGGAATGGAAGAAGGAAGCTCCCCTTGTAATCACCAATTGTAGGAATGGAATTGGGTATTCCATGGTTTAAGCTTATGGAGTGAAGTTGTGATCATGGCATGTAATTGATTCATTTGAAATGAATTTGGGTAGTTTAATTGAGTCAAATGACGTATAATTTGGGTTGGAATAATGTACTTTTGATGTCTATGAGTTTAGAGAAGTGTTAGAACTTGATTTAGGTAAAAAAGGAGTGAAAATGACCAAAAACGGAACTGCAACAGGTCGTAACACGACCCGTGTTACAGAGCACGACATGTGTTGTCAAAAGGAAGTTACACGACCTGTGTTTCCAAAAACACGACCCATGTAAGTTTCTGTCCAGATTTTGGTATTTGTTGGGTTTTGAGCTTTATGATTTGGGCCTTGGGTCCTCGTTTTAATGCCAAACTTTGGGGATGTTTTAACTAAGAATTTCCTTATATTAGAGAGTCAAGGACTTCATTTTGGATTATGGATGATTGTTCCTTCGTAGTTCTAAAGAAGTAATTATAGTGCGACTTTTAGATGAATCGAGTATGAAACCTTCCATTCTTGTCTTGTAGGAAGAAGGTATATTGTTATGGCTTAGAGGTGAGACTAAGGACTTGAGCTAGCACTCAACTAAGATGATTTGATAGATGGGATGATGTCTAGGAGCGCCTCCAAATGCATCAAACCTTGTGTGGAGTTAGTGTTGACTCGTCAGTTGACCTTGGATGAGTTTATTACTTGTGCATTGCATGAAAATGAGTTTATAAAGATGTTTTCAAATAAAGATTATGATGATGTTTTGAAAGATGTTTTGAGCATCCTATTTGTGCATTGCATTGCATATAGGATGGGATTGACCGAGTGAACGTTATGACGAAGATGAGATGATTGTCCTGGATTTAGGGAAATCATGGGCAAAATTCCCAAAATGAGATGTTTGTCCCGGATTTAGGGAAAACCGTTCCCGACAATAGGGAACCGCATGAGGGAGTTGCTAACCCTCATGGGGCTAGTATGATGGCCACTAGTCCTAGGTTAGCCTATACGGGGATCGAGTGATATGCTTTGTGCGTGTCATTTGTGAACTTAGGTAGGCGTCATTGTGGTGAGTTAGACTTTTATGAGATAGACGTGGGTTGGGATAGTTGCATCATGCATTGCATTGCATTTCATAACTATCCATTTTTTAGTAAATCCTTATGTTGTTTTAAACAACTTTTAAAGTGTGTATCAAAACTATTTTTGGAGGTTTGTCCCGAGTGTGGTAGTTTACTACCATTCTGAATGGGTCAACCTCCGGTAAACTCACTAGGCATTTCAATTGCCTAACTAATTTTGATGTGTACTCAGGTTGAGGAGTTTAGATGACTTTAGAAGAGCTGGATGTATAGAAGGCCACAGATTTTGTGGTTTCATTCAAACTGTGTAATGGTATTTGGATTGTAACAACCTCGCTATTTTATAAACTAAAATGTTTTATCTTAAGTGGGACCAAATGATGTTTTCTGCAACTTAAACCCCAAATTATTTCTCTTTAAATCACATATGTTTTAAAAACGGTTTTGAACGAAAAATGTCTTATTTTGAAGATATTGAAACTAAAGTTTTTACTTAAGGATGATTTTTGAATAAAGATGATAAACCACGGGTTAAAATGATGTTTTTATGAAAAGCCTTATGCGAGGGTGTTTCACATTCCTCCTTAAGGAAGCTTCCAAGACCCAAGAATGGAGTTAGAACACAAGGGAGAGTTACAGTTTTCGAGCTAGGGTTTTACAATGCAGAGGATGCTGGTAGGAGACGGGCTCCTAGGATTTTGTGCTTTAAATAGGGGTCAAGGACCAAAATCTAGGGTTTTGCAATAGCGGTAGATAGTGCTGCTAACCCCATGACTCAGCGATGTTATCTGCGACCATCGCGCATGCGGTCTTAAACCCTTATCCCTGAAAGATAGCATCACTAAGGCCTCGAAAATCGAAGTTAAAGATTTAAACAAGTTTTTAAACTATTAACTAGGAACGGGTCTTACAACTCTCCCCTGCTTGGTCTGATTTCTTCCCGAATTCCGCGTTCAGGAACAATTTGGGATAATGCCTCCGCATCTCTTCCTCGGGTTCCCAAGTCCATTCTGACCCCTTCCGGTGCTGCGACTACACCTTCACTACACCAATCACCTTGTTACGCAAGGTCTTTGTCTTCCTTTCCACAATGACGATGAGTCGCTCTACATAAATATAGGCGCCAGTTGGCTAATGAATTTTATGAAAACATAGTCAAGTCAAATAAATAAGCATGAAAATTAAGAAATGGCATGTTCCAAGTTTTAAGCTTCAACCAATTTTAGAACCTGTTGTATATACACCAAAGAAAACTGACGAGAGTTCACCCAAAACACTTGATGAATCTTTAACCAAATCTTTCATATTTTAGTATTATTTTACCTTGCAACAATTGCCCATGTATATGCATATGTATGTATGTATAAATTATTTACCAAATTATGTATTTTTGTATAAGAAGACTGTTCGTTTTTTTGAAAGTCTGCATACTATTAAAATAAACTAAATTATTTACCAAATTATGTATTTTTGTATATCTAACATTTTATTTTCTCAATTACTTTTTATAAAAAATTATCTATAACTTACAGAAAAAATTACTTCTTTTTTTAAAGTTAGAAGAGGTTTAGAGATTCAAAAAGACTTCTATACATGTCTGCGAGAAGAAGAGGACATGCAGACATTTTTAGGTCTGCGGTCTTCTAAAAAACAAACAATTTGCAAGGGCTAACGTCTGCGCGCCATCTGCAGGCTGCAGACAAAAGAGGCCAAGAAGATGTACAGACAGAAAACAAACACCGCCTTACTATCGATACCCGTAAGACACATGCATACAACAAGAAAAAAATAAAACAAATCGATTTGTATTCCTACTCGCTCTAAAAAAAACAACAACAAATTGGTAACCAGGGAACTAAATCATAAACGCATGAGAGATAGAAATTTGGAAATTAAATCATCGCCACTCTACACATAGGGGGAACTTCATTGGGGCCGGAGGGGGTTGTTCCCCCCCCCTCCCCCCAAAAAAAAAATGGTTCTTAATGTAAAATTTTTATTACATGTGAATATATATATATATATATATATATATATATATATATATATATATATATATATATATATATATATATATATATATATATATATATATTGACCCCCCAAACAAATTTGGTGCTATGTTAGAATAATTTCCGCCCCCCCCCCCCCCCCCCCCCCGGAACTATTTTTTCAAGTTCCGCCATTGGTTGTTGGTGAATAGTAGAAGCATGGGAACTAGCTGCTTTTCTTTTAATTCTTGAGTAAACCAAGTGTTATACATGAGGACCCACATGACCAATGGAACCTACTTAGGTTACGTGACAACTATGATGTACGAATAACATTTCCATTTAAAAAGATACCAAGAAAATTCTTTTGATATAATCGATACCTCCAATGTCATGTAGAAGGAACTTCATAACCATCCTTTTTTTTTACTTTAAACATTTAGCTGCCACTTCTTTCAAGAAAGCTACATTACCCCTAATCTTGGTAGCCATCAGAACAAAGAACCATCAAGTAAGTATGCTTCGCCTTTGGATAGAAAATCTGATGTACAACTTGCTTTATCTTATATGAAATTCCAATATCATATTTAGATGAAGGCAACTCCCATGCTTGATAGCTATAGAAATAGTACAATGCAACACCATCAAATCATCATTTTAAAATATTTGAGTCTCCATACGTTTTCAGAGAGACAATAGATATTGATCTCCTTTTTAATACACAAAATCTTATGCCCAAATCTTTTGAAAACTAACATAATTGACTTAAACACACCCTTTTAACATCTTTCTTTGATGAGAGAGTATTATATAAAAACATTTTCAATCAATCTCTCTCATGTCTTTGAGTATTTAACGAGATACCTTATGCATCCATTTGGGTTTGGGTGTTAGAACATACCTCTTGTCTTTAAAATGTCTATGATCATGAACCTGAGGTTTTAAAACTCTCCTCTTTCTTTTGTAACTTCTTTGATCAAATTTTCCAGAATATTTGTTAAATGATTCAATATTTCTAACTTCCTTGGATGGATTTGTTTCAGGTTGTGGACATGTGCTCTTGGGAACCCAGACCCAATTTATCTTTCTTGTTTTTGGAGAAGTATTCTTTGGAACCCATATCTTATTTTTCTATGACTTCTTCTTTCTTTTCTTTGTGTAATTTGGCTTCAAGAAGGAAATTTTGAAACATAAACATACCTCAGGACAATTAACAGCTTGGTTTCTTCTTGTGGTTGGAGTTGTCTTTATATCTTGAGTTGAAGATGTCATACCAGCGTGAACTGGAGATGAAGTATCAGCGTGAGCTAACCGTCAGCATGAGCTGAAGCTGGCTTGGCAGTTTATGCTTGGCTAATTTGGTTTGGGTTATATGGGTTTTTTTGGTTTGTTTGGTGTGGGTAGTGAGATGTGAAGGAGTTTTTCATGTGGTTTTGTTCAGGGTGGTTTTAGTTTGGCTGTGATTGTAGACTGTATAAGTTTGGGTTTGAGTCTGTGTTATACGTTTGAGAATGGTAATGGGTTTTGTTGGAGTGTTTAGGAATGGTGCATGGTTTGGGGCTGATTTATGTAGAGGGTTTTGTGTTTTAGCAGCTTGAGTTCTATCAACGTGAGTTTCATCAAGGTGTTATCAGTGTGAGGTTTAGTGGCTGAAGTTGATGAACACTTGCAGGGCTTATGAGACGAGTCTTCCATTTCCTTGAGTTTGATTTCTAGGTCAGATGTCTTCTTCTCCCATTCTTTCAGCTTATTCTTCAAAGCACATATTTCTTCTTCTTTACCCACCAAATCTGATATATTTTTCTCCATTTCCATTAGATTTTGTTTAAGTTCTTTTGTCTCCTTTTGTTTCTGATGAATAACCTTGTCTCTTAGTTGTAGTTTAGCCATGAAGCCAAAAGGTAAATGTTCTTGTTCATGCATCAGTCCAGTAAAACAAGACACTGCTCTCGTTCTAAGCAGTTTATCAGGTTCATCATACATAAACACTTCAGTGATTCTAGTGATTTTACCATTTGAAAAGTGTTCCCTCATTGCAGAAAGAGTATACGGTCCATAAAAATGACCTCCAATATAAAAACACCATAGATATTTGTATATTACAAAATCAAATTTCTCCATTTTTCTAGAAATAAGATAAACACACTTACAGAGTTTTTCTTAGGGTACGTTTGGTATGGAGAAAAGAAATTGAAGCAGAGAATGGAAATGGAGAGAAAGAGAATTAAACTAAAGAAAAAGAATTGATTCCACTGTTTGGTGCCATAGAGAATTCACCTTAGAAATATGTTTAAGAATCAATGCTCTTGTGGTGGTGGTGGAGATGGCAACGGAGGTAGCGGTGGATGATGACGGTGGGTAGTGGCAGTGGTGGTGGATGGTTGGTGGTTGCGGTGGTGATTGGCGGAGGCAGCGGTGGTAGAGGGTGACAATGGTGGTTGGTAGCAGTGTAGATGGTGGTGGTGGTGGTGAATGGTGGTGGTGGTGGCGGTGGGTGATGGTAGCGATGGTAGTAGTGGTGGGGTGAGTGGTGGTGAGGAAATGGAGGTGGATGTGGTGGGTAATAGTGGTGGCAGCGGCGATGGGTGGTGGTGGCGGTTGAGGTGGTTGCAATAGAGGTGGTGGGTAACGGCGGCGGCGATTAGTGGTGATGGCGGTGAGTGATGGTGGTGGTGGTGGGTGGTGGCGGGTAAATTGTGGTGGTGGCAATGAGTAGTGGTGGCGGTGGAGGTGGTGCTAGTGGGTGATGGTGGTGGTGGCGGCGATAAGTGGTGGTGGTAGTGGAGATGATGACGATAGAGTTGGTGATAGTGGGTGATGGTGGTGGTAGGTGACGGTGGTGGTGGTGGGTAACGATGGTGGTGGCGGTGAGTAATGGTGGTGGTGGCGGTGACGATGGGTGGTGGTAGCGGTGGGGGTGGTCGTGATAGAGGTGGTGATGGTGATGGTGGTGGTGGTGGCGATAGGTAATGGTGTTGGTAATGGTGGTGGCAGTGAGTAGTGGTAGTGGGTGATGGGTGGTGGTGGCAGTGGAGGTGGTGACGATAGAGGTGGTGGTGGTGGGTGTTTACGGCGGTGGTGGTGGCTGACTGTGGTGATGGGTGGTGGGCTCGGGAAAAAGAATCAGAATTCTCACCATTTCTCTACTAAAAATAGAGAATTAAAAATAGGGAAATGGAATCAAATTTTTTCTCTATTCCTTATTCTCGGTATTAAACAAACAAAAGAAATGGAATCAATTCCATTTCTCTTTCTTCATTTCTCTGTACCAAACATGCCTTTATATTCAAATACTCTGTTGATGCTACATGCGATGATGGATGGGAAGGTTGATTTGGATTTGGACTTCGAATTTCTCTGATCTTCTACTCTTTCTTTAGATGAGATAAATTAGGGTTTTGATGATTGTATAAACTATGATATTTCTTCCTTCAGAGTATCTGAATTTTTCTGAACAAACTTAGACTTGTGTGCTTGAATGGATCTAAGAAGGGATGTTTTATTCTGCTCGGATACCAGTTGAGCAGCAGTTAATTCCTGATCAGCGTGTCATCTATATCAGTATTTGCTAACCGTCTTCGGTATCAACATCAGCTGATCAACTTCAGTATTGACAACGCCTAGTAATATCAAGTATTTTAGTCGTTGTTGAGCCTTATTTTTAGTGAAATTATATCATATATGCTGTGGTATTCTCACTTTTTGTGTCAGTGCTTGTTTGGAAAGAAATGATGTAAACAGGGGCTAAAAGCGTACAAAATGGAAGAAGTTTGAAGATAAAGACAAAACAGTCGAATTCACACGCGTGCCGCGGAATTTACAAAGGCGCGACGCGGTGACTCAGCATTGAGGCGGTGGAGAAGATTCAAATGCCGAGAAAACGGGGATAAATCAGCACGCGCGCCGTGGATTTCACTTGTGCGCGGCGCGGCCTCTTAATTTTTGCAACTATAAATAGAGTGTTTTATGTCGAAAAATGCAGGAAAGACCTGGCATAGGAACGACTCCCAAGGCTTCTTTGACTCTGAGTTTCAGTTTTCAGCAACCATAATTTGGTATTTTATGTTTTTCTCTTTTAATTTCCAACTAGTTTAGTGATTTCGGTATATTTGGCTAGTGTCCTAGGGTGTGACAACCATTAGCATTAGTTCTTAGTTTTTGAATTTCATGTTTACTGTTTTGAAACATTGAGATCTGAGTTTTTAATAGTTAATCATTCGGTTAGTGTTAATTGCTCTATTTTCGGTATTTTATGCTTTTGAATGGATTTTGGATGTTTTGATTGTGTTAGATGTTGGGATTTGATCTTTGTTACTTCTGATTTTGAGATACATTTCTGATTTCAGTAAGTACTTAGGTTAGTTTTGGTTTAGTTTAGTTGATGGTTGAATTGGTCTATTGGATTTGTGATTTTTGAGATTGTTTTTGGTATAAGTCGGAAACTAGATCCTCTGGCTGTAGAAGTGACACTACAGTTGGTAATCTGTTGCCTACCTTAACAACGTAACTTCTGTGGATCGACCCTGACTACCACTGTACTAAGTGAGAGTGAGGTTATTTTACTATTTTTGATCGCATGACGACCGCTGCGATGTCAAATTTTGGCGCCGTTGTCGGGGAGTTGTGAGCTTGAGAGTAGGCGATCTGTAGGACTTTTAGTTTCTGATTTTTGGTTTTGGGATTTCAGTTGGTTAGTAATTTTTCTTTTGGTTTTGGCGGGCGTGTTGCACTAGTGCATGCGTACCCGTCGGGGTGGGCAGTTATCACCCTTGCGTTTTGACTCGGAGATCGAACGAACCGCGTGCAAGAACCGTGCATGTTGGCGTTTAGATACAATGAGTTTTAGTAATGTTAGTAGCAGTTCAGTAAATGTTGCCCAAGAACCTTCGGGTGAGGCAACGGGGATGTCGTTTATTCCCCCTGTTTCATAATTTCAGTTTGGGAGCACGAGTGCTACTGGTGGTGCAGTTTCAGCCCCTGCACCAATACCATCATGCACTCCGCCTTCTGTTCTGCCATTTCAACCACAATCTACAAACCCTTTCACATCTGCTATGTCTTGGGGAGCGCCGACCCGTGATGGCACCCCAGTGACTATGCATCACACTACCCTTTCTCAACCACAATCACAACCCTTACAACCACCATTAATCTTTAAACCACAAACCACCTTTCCACCCGTATCACAACAACCATATCAACCACGACCTCCACAGCAGCAGTACCAGTACCAGTACCAGGAGGTTGAGCAGAACTATGAAGATGAGGAAGAAGGATGGGTTCCGCAGCAGCCACCACAGCAACAATGGAACCGAGGTCGGGGACCTGCATGAAGAGCACCACCAAAACAACCACCGCAAGGTCAGCAAGGGTACAATGATCATCAATATAACGGTAATGTAGCTAGACCTTTGTACTTTGCACAACCGAGAGGGCAGTCGGTTGCATCACACTTCCAACCGCGGGAGTACGATGACTCATCGCCCATTTATATTCTTGATGATATAGACACTCAAGTAGAAATTAAGCCTCAATTGATAGGAGTATTAACACAGTTTAGAGTATATAAGACAGATGATCCCTATAATCATTTGTATGAATTCTTAGCCATCGCAAGCGCCAATACTCCTAGGAACACCAATAGGGATATTTTTAGATTAAGATTATTTCCTTTCACCTTAAAGGACAAAGCCAAGTACTGGTTTACATCTCTTCCATCTAATAGTGAAACACCCTCGCTTAAGGCTTTTCATAAAACATCATTTTAACCCATGGTTTATCATCATTATTCAATAAAATCATCCTTTAGTGAAAACTTTAATTTCAACTTTTTCATATAAGTCATTTTCTTTCAAACAATTTTAAAACACATGGGGTTTAATGAGAAATAATTTAGGTTTAAGTTGCGGAAAACAACGTTTGTTCCCATTATAGATAAAACATTTTAGTTTATAAAATAACGAGGTTGTAACAACTCAAATACCATTACACGGCTTAAATGATACCACACAAACTGTGGCCTTCTAAACATCCAGCTCTTCTTAGTCATCTAAACTCCTCAACCTGAGTACACATCAAAATAAGTTAGGCAATTGAAATGCCTAGTAAGCCTACCCGAGGTTGACCCATTTCGAGTGGGTAGTGAACTACCACACTCGGGACAAACCCCCAAAATAGTTTTGAAACACACTTCAAAAGTTGTTTAAGACATCATAAAGATTTCCTAAAAAATGGATAGTTAAGATATGAAAATGCAATGCATGATGCAACTATCCCAAACCCACGTCCATCTCATAAAAATCCAACTCCCCACAATGGCACCTACCTAAGATCACGAATGACATGCACAAAGCATGCCAGTCGATCCCCATATAGGCAAAACTAGGACTAGTGGCCATCACACTAGCCCCATGAGGGTTAGCAACTCCCTCATGCGATTCCCTATTGTCGGGAACGGTTTTCCCTAAATCCGGGACAAACATCTCATTTTGGGCATTTTGCCCTCGATTTACCTAAATCCGGGACAATCATGATTTCCCTAAATCCTGGACAATCATTTCATCTTTGTCATAAGGTTCACTCGGTCAATCCCATCCTATATGCAATGCAATGCACAAATAGGATGCTCAAAACATCTTTCAAAACATCATCATGACCTTCATTTGAAAAATTCTTTAGAAACTAATTTTCATGCAATGCACAAGTAGTAATCATATAACACATTGCACATAATATCATGCATGAAAAAGTATTTGATAACACACACAAAAGATAATAGTTGGGATGTGTACTCCCGGTAAACTCACCCAAGGTCAACTGACGAGTCAACACTAACTCCACACAAGGTTTGATGCATTGAAGGCACTCCTAAACATCATCCCATCCATCAAATCATCTTAATTGAGTGCTAGCTCAAATCCTTAGTCTCACCTCCAAGTCACTACAACATATCTCCTTCCTACAACACAAGAACGGAAGACATCATACTCGATTCATCTAAAAGTCACACTATAATTACTTCTTTAGAACTAAGAAGGAACAATCATCCATCATAAAAAATGAAGTCCTTGACCCTCTGATATATGGAAAATCTTAGTTAAAACATCCCCAAAGTTTGGCACTAATACACGGACCCAAGGCCCAAACCCATAAAGCTTAAAACCCAAAAAGTACCCAAAATTAGACAGAT